>JAOTQQ010000032.1:51559712-51688508 GCA_026546715.1 Gallinago undulata
TGTGACTGCAGGGGGGCCGGACTAGATGACCTTTGAAGGTCCCTTCCGGCCCAGATGATTCTATGATTCTATGATTCCAGTATTGAGTTTCTGTCATTGTATGATGGTGTCTGGGACTGGAGATGGACTTGCCTCCTCAAACTAACATGCAGACAACCCAAGGCAGTGTTTAAAAGCACCCCTGGAGAAGCCCAGTTTCTCCCGGAGTAAGCCAAGCCATGCAGAACCTCACACAGAAGCCAAAAAACCCAACTTCACTTTCAACTTTTTGGATTCTTTGTAAGTCTCATGAATGACTTTTTAAGTCTAATTCATTAATTTAGGCCTGAAAGTTTTCAATATTTTAACAAGAAGTCCAGCAATGCATACCAAATTTCATTACTTCCTAAAATATTTTAATAAAATATTAACCATTACATTAAATATTAGTAACAAAATACAAAGTAAATTATTTTTTGGTGTTATGCTAAATACAGTCCAGGTTTTTGCTGCAACTACTGCAATATGAATGAAATAAAAATTCCATGAGGAAATTTATCTCTGTGTGAGAAACTGCACTTGGGAGCACACACCTCCTCACATGTCATTTGTCATTAGGGTTTTACCCATATTACTTACCTTCACGGGCCTTTTCTTGTATTTTTTGGACAAACACCTTGCTAAAGACAACATATTGGGATCGACCCCCCCTTCCACTTCCATACATCAATGAAAAGCAGTGCCACTGATCTCAGTCATGTAAAGCTACCTTTAGTGAGACAAAGCTTGGATCTCAAGTCTGTATTGTTTCCAAACTTTATGGTATAATAAAAATAGCAATTTTTAACTTGGAAGGATGAGATGTGATTATGAGAGCTATAGCCTACCGGGGTGGAATACACCTACTTTCATGAAATCTGTGCAGCAGTCCTGACTGGCCCCAGGTCACCAGGGTGTGGGCTTTGTACCTTCTCCAAAAGAGGGCATCTACAGAACCACCTCCCAGCTCCAGCTCTCTGTGCTGACTTGGAGGAAAGAGACTGCCATCTACTGAGTTAACCCCTCTATTAGCAAAAACAGAGCTAAAGCAATGAAGAGGAGGTTTGTGGTTAAGGCAAGGAGGTTAGAGAGTTTCCACAGACATCAGCTGTTCACCCTAACAAGGATTCAACAGGGAACAACAATTTTAAGTAAGCTTTTTTCTTCCCTTCACTTCCTCCCCAGCTACTTCCCCTTAGTCAACAAACTGATTTTCTAACGGGAATTATTCATTCCATGTATACTTTTACTGCATCTAACCCCTGTAAACCTTTTGCTCTGAAGGACAGAGATTGCTGTGCCTGCTGTTTTGCAGCACTGAAGAAGCAAAGCGAAAAGGTGGAGTATCAGAAAAAGAAAACAGAGAAAAGGATAGTGGAGAGTTGCAAGAAGGGAGGCTTTTGAGCACTCACAGAGTTCGTCAAAACATTTATATGAAGCAGTCAGTGGAAAAGATCAGAGAAAAAGTAGTAAACCATACCATGAATAAAAGAACATTGCCACAAACAGCTAGTCCCCACTGAGAGGGCTGTGGGTTGCTAGCACTAAGATAAAGCTTAATAAGCCTTAGCAGCTGAACAGCATCTCAAAGCAAAGATCTCAAAGTAGTTGCAAATGTTAAGATCCCTTCTTGCATTAGGTCTTTTGCATGCTCATCTATTAATACCCACCAGAGCCAACCATGTTCAATATCTCACAGTACCCAACTCTAATTGATTAAAAGCCTCAAAGCAACACAATGAGATATGAATTATTGCCTCCAATTTAATCAGGAAGAAAGTAAGAAATAAAAGAAAGAGTTTCAGAAGATGGTGCGTGCCTCTAGGTTCCACTAATTTTTCTTGCAACCCAAAGAGTTCCTACGGCAAAAATAAAGCTGAAACATTCAGTCCCGAATGCCTGTATCGATATACAGTTAATTAGTCAAATAGCAAGTGCTGGGAACGTTAGGTGTCCAGCATGAAAAGCAGAGTTGTGGGTTTACCTTAAGAAACCAGGTGACTTATACAAGCAACTGGTTGTAGAACAAGTAGATTTTGTCCATGTGAGCTTTCAAATGTCATGCAGCAAGCTGATATCAAGGCTACAATGAGAATGTATGACTTTTTATTCCTAGCCAAAAATGCCATCCCATTTCTTTCATGATGAAAAGAAAGCCAAAACCAAGAGGGTAATTTTATCCCAGGATATCTCAATTCTGTTTAGCCAGCTCTGCCCTGAAGGAAATAAAACTTTTCCGCTTTACTTCTTCCCAGTGCTGTTACAACAAGCATTACCACATAATTTCAGCTGGCTGCACCGTTCTTGACAATGTCACTTTCCAACTGTGCAGAGATTTGGAAATGGTTATTAAACACTCATCAAAGAATAAAACCAAAATTGAATCTAAATGGACTGTGCTACACTCCATGGAAGAGAGACAGCTGGCAGGACTGCACTGCACCGAGACATCCTGTCAGACTCCACAAGGAATGCCATCCGGCTCCACTGGTGGCATCACAGCTGTAGTGGCAGACTCCTACATTCCAGGCTATCGGCTCAAATTGATTCTCCATACACAGTATGAGATATCTTGCTGGGTTTCCTTGTAACAGGCTGCTGAATATGGCCATACTCTGGAACACCTGAACAGAATTAATTCAGCTGGATTGTTAAAATATATATATATATATATCAGCATCACTGTTCATTTTTTATTTTATGCTCTTTCAAGTAGAATCACACATTCTCACTCATCATTCAAGGCAGAAATGCCTGGAATAAAAGTAATATTTCCTACATTATATACCCTCCAGGGAAAAAGAATTAAGCTCATGGGAAAGTCCACTACTTGCTTATTACAGCCAACGTTATTTTTATTGAAACAAATCATCTCTTGCATATGACTCGGAGGTGCCACACTCTCCCATCTCCCAGGGAGGTCACATCATTGGCTCTAAAGAGCTGTCTGTGAAGTGGCTGCAAACACGATTCACCCCATTCCCACCTGCAAACTGCCTTGTAGGCAAGTTAGAGCCAGCTCGAGCACCCAGCAGGTTCAAGAATATGCACTTTGAGGAGATCACAGCTTCTATGAGCCAGGTTGCTGCTAGTATTGCCTACAATTTTGGTTTGAAGAGCATCTGGGATGTCTTTAGCAACTCACTGGTGCCATAACTGCTGTCTTAGAGCAAAGAATATTAAGATAAAGAGAATTACTCCCCCTTTTTTTAATTGATCAGATTTCTAGCTGTTACAGCCGGTTCAAAAGTTATTCCCACTCAACTCTGCACTAACAAACTTCGGAAGCACCTGTTAGTAATAAAAAAGGTTACACAACTAGCAATTGTAAAACTCTGAGAAATGCAAAGGATACACCCAAGCAGCCAAATTTTCTTCCTCATGCTAATAAAACCTAGCAGAAGAATCAAGTGGCAAAAGTACTGCTCTCAAAATAGAAGAGGTGCAAATATTAGGAAATATTCGTATGTAATCATCTCAACTTGATTGCAAAGCTGTCGGCTATAATGTTTCCGTTTGCTGCAGCCACACACATTTCCAGCTATTTCAAAGCAGTGTCCTGCACAATTTGGAGCTAACAACTGTATTAGAGAGATATTGTGACATTTTTCTGCTCAACAACTGTAAAATGTTAGTAAATAACTGATTTCTTCACTATCCAAACTGTCGAGCTACAAGCGGAGAGGGTGAGAGAGGAAACCTCAGGGGAATGGCTCTGATCTCATTTCTTATCAACAGTTAACTTCTGCCAAATGCAGCCACCAGAGAAAATGCAGCAATCCTTAAAAAGTTAAAATCGGAAAGACTGAACATCCCCCAGAGAATAGCTAATGGGATACAGGGCTTTTCACCTCCGGGTCACTGGCTCAAATCTGGCTTCTCCCGGGAGCAAAGAGACCGCTGGGCAAGCTCCTCAGCTGGGGCAGAAGGCTGCTCTTAAACCAGCCGAGGGCTTGCTGCCAGTCAGCAAGTTTTGAGAAATAATCCATCGCGCATCAGTCCTGCTCTTAGAGAGGCTGTAACTTCTGCACACGGAATGTCTTACTATCACAACTGAGGCATATTAACCCTGAGGATGAGATGGAAATACACTGCCCAGGATGCTTATTTAAATTTCAACACTTCCATCTCTGTCATGGGTGACAGTTCTCAATCCAATGTTACATACTAAGTTCTTTTATTCAAGATGGGTTTTTTTACTGTTTCTGCTTCATATAAATGGTCTGACAAACTTGTATCAAACCACAGATGGAAGGTAATGGGAAGGAATGTAAATAAAAAAATAGATAAAGTTTTAGGCTACAGAACAGTATTTTTTTCATACAACTGTACTGTGGAACTGCGTCCTACACACTGTCACATGTATTAATGGATTAGAGAAATTAGAGAAAGAAACTAGAGTTTAACAGGCCCTGGAACAGGACTAGAGACTCAGAACTTGTACTAATTCTAACTGAAGTCAAAATTAACATCACCAGCTGTAATGGCATGCAGACAGATCTTTTAGATAGAACTTAGTGAAGTTAGTGATAAATTCAAGTGATAAATTCATCTTCAAATATCTGGATGCATATTTAGAATAATGGAATAAAAGGGAAAGGATCTCTCGAGGTCATCTGCTCCAAGCCCCTGCTGAAAGCACGGTCAAATTCCAAGTTAGAGCAGGCTGCTCAGGGCTGTACCCAGTCAAACTCTGAGTATCTCCAGGGGTGGGGATCCCACAGTTAGGCTGGGTGCCTGTTCTAATCCTTACCCACCAATGGTTTTTACTAATATCTAACAAAGTTTTTACATCCTTGTTAGCAGCAAAGGATCAAGAATGTCCCTGAAATGTTGCCAGTCCCACCTTGATAGCACAGAGGTTTCCTGATCAGATGTGATTTCATTCTCTCCTTTTTTTTACCTCTTTAAACATGAAAAAAATGCACCTGAATAAAAGGGGGAAAACCTGCTAATTTGGCATCTCATAATTCATTACATTAACTGCTGTGATTCTTCTGGACACTAGAAAGCAAAGTCTGTGTAAGCAGTCAACAATCAGATTTAGAGACGGTCAATATGTATCCTCTTCTCTGAGGCATGATATATATATCTAATCCCATTAATATCTATTCTATGTTTTGGGAAATTCTCATTCTGAAGTTCCACTCCTGTTATTCAAGGAACTAAAGAAATTATGCCCAAGGAAGTTATTTCCACAATGGCAGCGTGCTTTTGGTGACAACACAGTTTGCCACGGGTGATGTTATAAGACATAAAATTTCTGCTCTATTAACTTCATCACTGTAGTCCCTTGGGACTTGCGGGATACATTACTGGAGCATCTTCTTACTATAAAACTCAATTTTTAAAATAAAAGTGACCAGAGCTATATTTAATCTTCTGTTCTAACTGAGCAGCTTAAGATGCTGTTAGAACTATGTCTCCAGTATCTTCAGGAATTTGGTGCTTAGTAGTGACACACAGCAGAGCATGCACATGACAAAATACAGTTCTCACAAAGCATTTGACGGAATAAAAAGTCGCACCACTTTCCTCAAACTAGAATCTGTTACAGTATTAATGATTTAGGTATTCAAAATCTTTCAACTAACACTCAGGCAACACAGTGGAACAGAATGTCAATATTTATAAATATATGAATACATTAAGATAATAGCAACGAGAATTCTCTCCTCTTAATTGACTCCTTTCTAATAAAGACTTAGAATGAACTGCAGTTCTCCCTGATTATTCTCTAACAAAAAGACACATGTATTCTCAGGCAAATTCAGCATTATTGCAAGGGGAGGAGGGGATATTTTGTCAAAAAGGGAGTCTTTTTTTTTGGTAAATGCATTGAAATTTACCATTGAACAAAATCTATACAGAAATTGTTGAATTTCTGCTGAAAGCTTAAATTTTCCAAAATAAATGGTGATTTCACGTGCTTAATTTAACAAGAAATACTGAAAAGATGTGATTTTCAGTTAGCGTTGAGGATGTGTTCTCTCAAAATTGAACTTCTTATGGGGAGGCAAGACAGACATGTAAAATCATTAGCGATTTTTCAAAAGATAAATCAGCAATCAGCTCCTAGAGTCACAGGCCCAGGAGACTGAACAACTTATATTACATACTCGTGTAGGAGAAGACTTGAATACAACACCTTATCCAGCGGAAGCCGCTGACAGAAGTCAGCCAGACAGCACATAATTACCCAAGCTGGAATTCTGCCCAGATACCTAAGTTAACAACCTAGAACCTACATACCATGGATCTTTAATTACCACCAGTGCTCACGACCTAAGTTTTATGCATCACCTGACTTCTGCCCTGGGAAATAAGTAAAGTCTCCAGTATATACGACTGAGTGAAAAGCATTTAAGATTCTGGTGGCTCCTAGGGAAAAAGAGAAAGCACTGGTCCGATCTGCAAAGACCTCTCTAGGAAGGTAATATGGAGGCAGAATCTGATTCTTGTCTCAAATGATTTGCAGCTACCAAGCTCTCTTGAGAAAAAAAGGATTGAGCATAGACAACCACCCCTTTTCTTTCAGCCGTCACAGCAAGTTTGATGATGCTGTCTTTTGATTTAATGTTGCTCTACCAGGTATGAAAGGGAATTTCAAAGCTACACCGCTATTTAAAGAAACTCTTACCGCCTTAAAGCTTTTAGAGAATATATTGATTGCATTACCAAGAAACAAGAAACACCAGCTTTTAAAGAACTTCTGTTATTACCATCTTCATCTGACCCTGATTTTCTTCTGTTTTTCATTTTCTTGTGTGTTGTGATACTTCAGAACAGTGAAGTGTTACTTGTACTTCCCATTGTTGAAAAAGGTTTTATTTGTTCATCTCAAAAAACATATTGAGGCACTCTTTTTAACATGAGTAAAATTGTTTTATGCAAAGAGGTTTAGAAAAGACCTGTTTAGAAAAGAGGTCTACCAGAGAGATTATGAAAGGTAGAACATGTTTTTCTTTAGCATCTAGTGTAATTCTTCAATGAGCTAGCTACTTTTTAATCAGATGAGACTCTCTTGTCTGTTCATACACCGTTCCCACCACAACAGTACCCACACATCACTAAATTTACTCTCACATGAGAGTCAGGACCAATGGGCAGGAAAAAAAAAAAAATCAATGGCTTTAACCTGGTTTAAAATATTATTTTTAATCTCTGATTTGGTTTAATTCATTTCAGCCAGAAAATTGGAAAAATCATTATTATTCATTCAGATATGCCTGTAAGACCTAAACAAGGTCTTTAGCCACAGGACCATCCACCTTCAGCATGCAGGAGGTAGTAAACCAGGCATTGGTAAAACCACAAGCACCTAGGTCAGAGTCTGACCCCCTTCTCTGACACTGTGCCGAATTACACAGGCTACAAGGTAAAACGATGTGTTCATTTCCTTACCTTTTCCTTGTTAATGTGTCGTTCTTGAGTTATTTTTCTCAGTATATTTTGGCTACAGCACAGATGACCCATTGTAATTGGTCTGCAAAGCCTTACTTTGAAGGTCTCAGATGTTTGGTTTTACTCAGAAATGTGACTGGATAAAGATTCCACATTTTTATTGCTACTTTTTTTCACTCTACTACCCGTGTAGAGTCTGAGTGAAATCTGTGCAGTGGAATAACACGAGCAAGGCGTGCTGCTTTCTGCTCCTGCTAGTCCTGCACATCTAACTCAGACAAAAGAGGAGGAACTGGGTTTTATTCTGGTTCACACTTCATCAGCTGGACTGTTAATGAAGTCCCAGCATTTTCACCTGCACCACCACATTAACAGCGACTTGTTTAGCACTGCAGCAACAAAGAGCAAAAGTACAGTAGAAACCCGCAGTGCTGCTCTGGCATTCACTTTATCCTCCAGTTCTCTTTGAAGGAAGGATTAAATTCACAGATGATATAAACATCTCTCTTGAAAAAAAGAAAAAAAAAAAGCCAAAAAACCCCAACACACAGAATCCCTCTTCACTGTCTGTGTTAAATCCGGCTTTTCAATAGCATTACTCTCTGCTGTAAAATCAAACAGGATCTGCAAATCGCAGTAATTCCTCAAAAAAGGAGATTTGTTAGTTGTTAGTTGTTTTCTATTTGTGTTACTATTCAGAAATGCACCCTGTTAAAATAAGAATTTGACAGTTTTGACACTGCAGAGGTTTTTTCAGCTTCTGGTTTTGCAAACAAATAATAAATCACAAGATGGCAAATATTCTGACTATCTTCAGGCAACAGACATTTTAATAGTGGGGACATTTTAGTCTTGGGGATTTTGAGGTTTTTTTAGGTTTAGGGTTTGGGTTGTTTGAGATATATATATTTTTAGGATTTCTTATAGTAAACCATGGTATCAGTTACAGAGCTATTTTGTTACTTAAGGGAAAAAAAAAAAGGTCAAACTTTGATCTTAATTAAGATGCAAGAACACACTAGTGTTCAAGAAGATATTTGGGATCTAAAAGATGAATGCAGGTCTAAAAGCAAGCAGATTGACAAAGTTCTCTTATGTACAGACAAAAGGACAGGGAAAAAATATCTGGAAAGTATAATATTAAGTCACCTATCACCAAACACATTTAAGTCCTCCTACAGGCAATTAGAGATCTAGCAAGCAACCAACAGCAACTGAATTAGTACCATAATTTTGATACCTTCTTTGGCTTTTAGGAACATATTAGAAGCTTAAAGTTTTTGTGAGGGTTTTTCCTAGCATAAGCCTTAACATCTGCAAGCTGTGTTCAAAATCCTATTCATTACCAATGCCAAGAATATGAAAGGACATTACCCAGCACACACAGGCAGGAGCCAATTCATCTAAACTCAGCATGAAAATGTGCTGTTACTATTCAAACCAGAGGGCACAACAGGCAATGAGGCACTGGCTGGCCTTTGTTGCTGCAGCGTTGATCAAATTATCAAGTAATATACATTCTGATTTAAAAAAAAAAAAAAAGGACAGTAAAGTGAATCTTAAGATGAACAAAAACAAGCTTTCTCCAGGACTAGCAACTGATTTAAAATTTCAAGCATATTTCTGACTTTGGAGTACTAATACATTGTTGAAAAACAAAGAGAGCAGACAGCAAGCTAGTGCAGTCAGTTAAACGAGAGATCTGCCGGGAGATCTCTGTGAAGCAATTAGGGCATACTTAAGGGCTGAGACTCATGATCAAGCACTCACAGAAAGTCACCATGGTTCAGCTGATTTACAGTAACTGCTTAAGCAACAATAACTAGGGTGTGTTTGAGTCCTCTGAAGAACTACTGTGCAAGGAAAAATAAGACTCAATTCCCAGAAAGCCCAAATCTGGAAAGTCATCTGTTAAATAACAGCATAAGAATCTGGAATAGCTGGAGCAGGTACCTATCCTTCCCTCACCTAGAGAAGCCAGACTGGTGGGGAGGCATTCACAAAGCATATTATGGCCTGGGGAGACAAGTCAACTTTGACCACATCCACAGATGTCTCCAGAAGAGAAATGAAGCCTCCAGAAGGTATCAGAGCCTGTTTCTTTTTGAAGGAGGCAAACAAGTGTGAAATCTACCTCTTCGGCATCAAGTCAGGTCATGAATACCTCTTTAATACCATTTATCAACTGCTGTCTAACCACAGGGCCACACACATGCAGAGAAATGTCACAGCACCAGTGTCACCCCAGTCAGGAGGCCAGAGAAAGTCCCCCCCTTCAGGCAACCCACCCTCTGGATATACGCCAGAACAACTGAAGCAGAAAAGAGTGAAAATATTTTCAGCAATCAGAAGGTTATTTTCTACCTTAATTGACCAGAACATTGTATGCAAACTGTAATTTTATCCTGATGAACGTTGCACGTAGGGACCCTCCATTCCCAGCTCTGCTGTCGGCAGTCAGACACCGCAGTCCCTTGCTCTGAGGTTACTGGCAGTTAATCCCAGCCCCGCAACTGGCCCAGTAGCCACAGCGCATCATTTAAGCTTCCTGCAGTTCAGATAATTCACCTATACATCACTGTATACATCACACATATACTGGATACATGTATACATCACACATACTGTATACATCACATGTACCAAAATACATCTTGTATATAATCTTCAACTAACGTATCTAAAACAGTTACCTCCTTAGATGTAGGATGATATTCACATAGTTTATATTTACATCACAATTAAATACATCATATACACTCCTCTCATTGCACTTTCATTAGATAATCCAAATACAAACCTACAGTGTAGCTGGGCAGTGATTTTAACCCCTCCTTTGAGTATTTCATTCCCTCCTGTAATAGTCTTTTACCCTGCAGTTTGCTGGGGATTTTTTTCTTTTTTTTTTTTCCTTTTCACCTTGGCAGGCCAAGGGAAGCAGGCTTTGGATTAACTTTCAGAGGTTCCATGAAGGAAGTACAAAGTATTAGAACTCATGCAGCCCAACACCTATTTCATTCAATGTTCACCAGAATATTTACAGGTCATACAGTGACTGTGTGCAAGGTATCTTAAAAATATCCTGTATCTTAAAAATAAATCTGCTCAGGATTAGGATATGAGTTTGGATACACTATACTTACAGGGCTTTTTTTCATTACATTAACATATTTGTCTCTTACAACCAATTACTTCAATGGCCAAAGAATACAGGAATAGAGAGAGAACACTTGTGAAAGTGAATCTCAGTTTGTTTTGCAAATCGTTATTAAAGAGTCACTTTTGAAAAATAAAAGAAAGAGCAGGAAAGAGGTCAGGTGTAATGTAACCTAGCTGCTCAGGAGGAAAATTCCCCTGTTGAGTGCAATGTTAAACCAATGAAGCTTAGCAAATTTTAAAGAGGAATGTTTACAGTTACTTCTCCATAAAGTAATTGAAACACGTTTTTGCAGCACCCTCTTCCCTCGCCTTCACTTTCTCTTTGTTCCTCTCAGAGAGGGCTATGGAAAATTATTTGGTATAAACAGAGGATTAGTTTCTTCTTTCATTGCTCACTCCCCATTTGCTCTGTTTTGACAGCCCAGCCTGTTAATAAAGCAGTAACACAAATACAATTCTGTTTGCTTCACAGTGCACAGGGGCCACGGGTACTTTTACTTACAGAAATTTAAGTAGCAAGGGACAATCAGCAAGCCAGGTCATTCCCAGCTTCTATTCGGATCCTCAAAAGCCAGAAGAAGGTATGAAGATGATGAATCTTTTTATTCACTGCTCTCTGCAGAGTGGGGCTGAGCCAGATCAGCATCGCCTACTGTGCTGAAGCCCCGGGGCAGGAAGGAAGGAAACAAAAGGGTCGTGGCACTGCTCTCCTTTCTGTGGACCCACGCACAAGGAATGCAACAACCACATGCCCGTTCTTGGAAGCAGTCTGCCTGTTAATGCTGCCTTTGAAATTTTCTAACTTCATGTTACAGCTCCAGCCGAGCCGTAATGCTACTGCTAAATCCCAGGAATTCAGAAAATTAATACATTTTCATAAATCATGTCAAGTTTTCAAATTCTCCCTCCCGCACTCAGCTTCATCTTGAAAACAACGATCAGTTCCATTTCCTAGGTTGGGCACAGTTTTTCGTGACAGCTACATAAATCTGGAAGATGCCCACATTGCTCTAGATTTACACCACTAGAAACGAGAGCAGAATCCAGCCCTACAATTTTGCCCTTTCAAGTGTTTTCTGGCATGTTTCATTTTGCTGAACTGCTTTTGACCTTGGATTTCCATTGCCACAAAGATTCAGACAAACCAGAAAAAAAAGCATTTTGCAAAATTTCTAATTATCTTGGGTTTCATATAACCTTGTTTTCCTTTCAACCGACTTGCTGAACAATGCCTATGTTTAGGACACAGGCTGCATGGTCTAAAGATGCAAGCGAAGAATCCTACTGATATCAAAAACTATTTTCACATTAGCAAGGTGAACAGGATTTGGCCCGGAATCCCTAATGGAGGGTGTGGCTGAAGGAAAAGAAACCAAAAATGAGAAATTGAATTCCCGAAGGCTCATTGTCACCATGTCAACATCAATGTGGGCACTGCTCCATTTTATTTTACACAGAGACATGAACTTTAGCTACATTAAAAGCCAGCTCTATCTACAGCTGTTCTTTGATGTCTAAGGCCAGATGGTTTCCAAAAAAAGACTTATTCAAGCCATTGTAATCCACACCAAAATGGAAACCGGTAATGCTAATAGTAGGATAATGTGAGAGAATGTGCAGTGAGAAATTGGAAAGAAAAAGCAAAGCTGATCAGAATCAGTTGCTCTGCTCCATCTATTTGATGTACAACTGCTGCTTAGCCATCACAAGTTCTGTTACAACGTGTTCCCTTAGTGTAATTCCTACTTTTTTCCTTTTTTTTTTTTTTTTAAATCATTTAGGCTATGAAGGCCCAACTTAATTGTTTCTCTGCAGTAAGTACCATTTTGCCTGATTATCACTGATGTTCTGACAACAAAAAAAAGGAAAAGACATTAACTCTTGACAGCATTGCACTTACAGAGTTGGCCTCAGTATTTGTTTTCAGCTTCCCTCTTGTCCTTTCCATTTCAATTTTTCTTTTTTTGCATATTCAGCAACATGCTTTACAATGTGTTGTGTTCCCCGTCCTCCCCCCACACACACTTTCTAACCAAGCTTTGACAGTGTTCATTGCTAATCCAACAGTTTGCACAAGTCCATAGCACAAGGTCATGTCTAATTATCTTCTCCACTTTTCCCCAACTCCCTCAAGGCAATAATAGCTTCAGGGAATTAAATACAGGATCAAAAATGAGAACTCTGCTCCTATTAATTGACCTGCATTTTCAGCAGCACTGTAAGGGGAATGTCAGGGTCTCAGGTGCAGCAGAATAAAGATATTAGTGCTCACTGTCACATCTTAGGCCTCCTTACTCCATTCGTAATGTTTGGAGCTCAAACAAATTACCCAGACAGTATTTTTCTAGTTTTGTAGCAGAGTTTGCAAGAAGTTGAGGCTATAGACCAGATATACAGAGCTATATCCAAGTGAGCTTTCATTTGATGAGAATTTTTTACTCTAACTTTTTCCCAGATACTCTGTTACATGTTTCTCTGCACATATGCAATTCCTCATCGACCTTGCCCAAACCCTTCTCCTTACACAATTACAAGGGACCTAAAGTTCACTGAGTAGCTTAAAGAAGGCAGGAAGACAAAGCTAACATTCTTACTCTCTCGTGGTTTAAATAAAGAGAAGAGTACAGGAGAAACACATACTGAGAACAAGTAAAAAGAAATTAAGCAAAGGTCAGATTTTCAAGATTATGAGTTTCCTTGTTTGCTCTGGAGGAAAGTCATGTTCTGCCAGCAGCATGCTATAATCTATTTCACAGTGTCAGGATTAGAATTAATGTTTAAAGAGTAGTAACATGTATTAAAGACAAGCAGTTCTTTTTATTAAAAATTAAGAAAGAGACACAAAATCCCCTAAAAAGAGCCAGCAAGATAGTATCTACTATCTTATCTACAGCCATGAAATGAGGCCTCTAGGATATCTCCTCATAGATATCAGCAAACGAGTTAAACTTAACAAATTTTCTCCTGACCTTCTGCTGCCGTATTCTGCCACAGATTGCGTCCTCCTGCACCCAGCATGCATACTTCCTATTTTCATAACACCCAGTTCATCTCCATGAGGACTATCAAAAAGCCCAAAAACATCATTGTTATCGTTGACGTCTCTCCATTGGCTTTCATTCAAGAGCTCCCTCCTTGTCCCTTGCAGTAAGAATTTGCACAGCCTGTGTTGCCATTACTTGGCTCAAACCAGCATGTGTCAACAAACCAATAATGGCAATCTCAAATAGCCATTTGTCCTCTGGCACCTCAGACTCTCTCTGACACATCTAACCCAAGGAACTCTCTCTCAGGACCAGCTCTAAAATCTATTTCTCTTAGAGGTTGTTAACTATGGCCAAACACCATCTCATGCTTACTCTTCTAGAGATTTATTTTTACCTTGTCAACCATGGGCCATATCATAGTTGCCGACACCAATTTCCATCCTTTCATGTGCTTTGAAACATTCTATTTTTATCAAGACCACAAACTCCCTGGAACATAATTTCTCAAGTACTATCTGTTTGTAAGTTCTCAGAACACCATGGCCCAGTACAATAGAATATTAATACAACAATAGCAACAGCAGTTTTCAATTCTTGCTTATATTAAGAGTACCAGAGAACATAAATGCCATACAGAGTCTTCTTTTTAATCAGCAAATGAACACGTTTTATCTATTATCCTCAATACTCATGTAGCCACTCTGAACGACTCCGTCCATGTGAAGGCAGAGTTCTTGCTCTCTTACTCTTTTCTGCTTTGTGAGATTTGTCTCGTGTTGATTTAGGAAGAGCAGTGTTTCTCTTTCTGTTCTATAAGTAATAAAAGACACACCACTGCCCTCTCTGACCTCTTAGTAGAGCCTCCACCCAGGTGTCAGTGGAAAGAGACAGTATTGAAATCTCCCTTGACAAGAGCAGACCCAAAGAGCTGCTGTAGAGGGAATGGCACCACAAAGGGCTAGGATACGGGAATGAGAGGGAGGGGAGTTAATGCTCTTCTCCCACCAATACTAACAAAACCATAGCAGAACATAAGAGATTTTTGTTCTGTGGACAGAAAATCAGCTGATGCCTGTATTCCCAAACCATTCATCTGCAAGACAGAGAAATTGCTGGACCAAGCCTGCCACAACCTGCACAGCCGAGAGTCCAGAGAAGCGGCTGCAGAAGGAAGCCTGGACATCAGTGTTGTCATCAGCATCTGGTTTGCACAGCTTTTACTCACAACATGCTTGGCCTGGGATGGGCTGTTAGCCCTTCGTTCCGCAGTCCCCAGAGGACACCCGGGGCAGTGGTGTGGAAGGAGTTAAGATAAGGAAAGCCATCAAAGCTACAGGGGTCTCTTTCAAATTGCGTCTTGTGGGGCAAAACACAAATGTTAAAGTACACATTAATTTTCTTCCCCATAGCAGGAGCTTTGCAGATATTGACAACTCTCTCAGGATGAAGCTTACGGCAGCTGCATTAATTTATACTATTGAGCTATAATGCTTTTAATTTATTTTCTAATTTGCTTCACATCCCCAAATTCCCTAAACTGCTTCTGTCTGTTTAATATGAAGGTTAGCCAAGGCTCCACCAGATAAATCCACCTTAAGGCTATCAGAAACCTTTTGTGAAGCAAGAGCATTCTCCTTCCAAAGAGCCCTTTCTTCTGTTCATGAAAAGACTATTAATAACACAATTATTCCCGTTGAAAGAAAAGGCCATAATTAATAGACTCAAGAGCAAAACATGCATCCTACAGGAAAACAGGCTTTCTTCTCCTAGAGGCAATATTTTAAATCCAGAGTATTCCTTTGGATTTAGAAGAAGCTAAATCTAGAGAATAATGGAAAATAATAGAGACCGAAAAGAAAAACAAAACAACTTGCAGATTCCATGAATAGCTCAGCACTGAAAGCAGAAAATGAGAGCCTACACTTTCTATTTCCCAGCAGCCAACTAGAATTACCTTTTCACACCATGGCTTGAGCTAATATATTTTACACATGCTATACCAAAGCTCAGCATTTTAGGTATATAGGTAGATATTTTCAAGGATTCAGATACTTTGAGAGAAGTATTTCTCTTATTTGCAACCTCACTCTGTTAGCTGGTAGCTGAACACAATATTAACAAGCTTTCTGTACAGGGCTAGAGGAAAAAGAGCATTGAAAAGAAGAGTGAGACAAATGAAAAAGAGAAAGCAGAGAGACCACATTTTTGAAAGCTAGTGGTCTCCAAACTTTTGTAGCTATTAGCTGCTCAGCATCTCACTTGTACCAGTGATAACCTACCCAATCTCAGCTGTGCTTGGCGAAGAACAATTTAAGCCTGCTCCATATCTGGCTACCTTGCAAAACACAGGCTTGCAGAAACTGAGCCCCATTTTGATTTAAAGTGAACCTAATTAAATGGGATGCATGCAGGGAGATAGAGAGACACATTGACTAGGGAAAGAGTAGGAGCCTGGAGCAGCAGTGATAAAAGTGAAGTACAAGGGGTGGCACCCCAACCAGCTGTAAGTTCATTTCAATTCCATAATATTTCATTGGCATGACAGCTGCTCATCTGTGGTGCTTCTAATCAGCTGCAAATGTCTGGGGGGCTGTCGTCTGTCCATTTGTCACCACTGTCTTCTCACGATTCACATACAGGATTGCCAGCATCTCTGCTTTTTTGCCATGTTAATCAGAGCGTGGGGGGTTTTGTTTCATTTTTTTCCCCCCATGTTCCCATACAGCTTTGGCACTGGAGAAAAGACCTCTGTTTCATTCTCTCTCCTATTATGATTTACCATTATTATCTCCCCCTGTGCAGTGTTTTGGCTATCCCACTTTCTACCATTACTGTATGCTTATGCTAGTAGACACACACAAAAAAAAAAAAAAATCAAAATCAAAAGGCAAACAGTTGAGAAGTTACTGTAATTTAATCTTGCTGTGTTGCTGGAGGAGAGTTCTTCAAAGCAGAGAGTGATTCAGCATCTTTCTTTATCAAATCCATGCCAGGGTGTTTTGTGCCTCTCTGCCTGAGCTCCCGGTGGCTGTAGTGTGTGTCACCCAATGCTCACACAATTGAGATGACGCCAAGTCACATCACGAGCACCACAACTCACTCCTCAGAGTAAAATGCATAAACCAGGACAAAACACTTCCCTTGTGTGGCAAAAATAAAGCTGCTTTTCTTGACAAGTGTGACCTTTAAGGGTTCAGTGTACAGAGCAGAAAAAAAGATATTTTGCCACCTCGTTTACAATAAAGGATTCCTATTATGTTCTACAGTGTCCAAAACCAGAGCTTTTGGTGGTGAAACTGCTGTGTCGGTATTTTTAATTGTACAAAGAGACACATGCTCACATATAGATTTATACACAAATATACTAAAGGATGCTGTAACATATAATCCTTTAAAATAAATCAGGTAGTTACCTATTTCATTCCTATACTACAATTTTATCAGGTACTATACCATCAAAACCAGATGAACACAGAGCACTGCATGAATTATTATAGAATGCCAGAAACTAAAAAACAATCTGAGAGATGAAGAGAGGCATTGGGACAAGTTTGTCTTTGAGTAGATATTTTTTGAGAACTAATTGTTTAATATTTATAAAGTGTTTTGCATATAAAAACACATAACTGTAGATATTTTTCTGCAGCAAAAAGTCAAAAAGCAGTGACAGTATTGCTGGGTTTGCTCTTGGTTTGGTTGTACCAAAAATGCATGCCTGCATGCATGCAAAAATGCATGAAGTCTCATACGACAACAGCTATCATTAAAATCTGCTTATTCTTCATAATGAAGTGTTGTTTCAGTCTTAGTGCCTACCCTCTGAAGTGACAGGCTACACAGGCACCCTTCAGGGAAAAATCTGCGGAGTATTATTACGTTTGGATAGCCAGGCTTAAGGAGAAAACACTTCTCAGTATAAGCTTGTTATCTTATAAATCTGCTACCATTTGCAACAAGACTAAAAAGACTCCTTAGAGGAGTTCAAAAGGTGTACGCTGAACTCAGAGGAAAGATCTATTGTAGGGAAAGGTAGGTGAAACACATTTTGCATTAATTCAGCGCACAACCCACACAGAATTCCCTGGCAGGAGCTATTCTGGTGTTGCCCCAGGAGGGCCAAAGAGCAAAATGAGTCTCCCAGGCTTGCCCTGTCCTCTCCATCTCCCACACACAGACACACATCTGCCATTAACCTCACCATGCAACTCAGTGCCCAGTTGCTGCAACACAAGTCTGTGGGACAAGGCAGCAAACCAGAGTTAAGGAGACATGTGGAGGTTGTCCATGCAACGGACATGTCCTCTGGCAATTCCATCCTTTACATTTCCAAATGCAAACCTTTTAGCCCTCTCCCTACTGCTCCTGGCTGTCTTCTGAGGAATACGACACCCACAATTTCCACATGCAAGTACATGCAAGCCAAGCTTTTCTTCTTCTTGAACTTTCTTTCACAGGTCTTTTCAGAATTCTGACTATCTTTTATTAGAAGCCTGTGAAATACTTTATTTGCCATCAGGAGAAAAAGGAGAAAAAACCCAACCCTATCAGTCCCTGCTAGATTAACTCCTGTAGATTTCTCCTTTCATGGACCTCTAGTGAATTTATATACATATAAATCAAGAGACCACTGTTGTTAACCCCCTATAAAAGAATGAGCCTCTTTTATTTTTCACCCATGGACTGGCAAGACATTCTGATGTCTCTAGTTTTCCCACTTCCAATGTGAGTGCAACCAACTGCATTGAGGTCAGAGCTTAGCTCACCTCAGCTACATCTAAGACAAGAGCGCTCCTTCAACTGGCAAAAAAAGATGGAAAACAAGCACCCAGGAGAATGAAAAAATCTTTCATTTTGTATTCTAATTTTTAGTCATTGGAAGTTCCTTCTCTATGGTGATGCTAATTTGTTTTTTAAAAATGAGACTCCCCCCTGAGATGAAAATCTCCTCAGAGGGCTCTGGCCTTTTGTTTCAAATTCCTTGTGAAGTCCTTAGGGTTGAAAATGTGGCTGCCGCTTAATACATTCCATTTTCCATGCATTAGGGTCAGTAATCCAGTCCCGTGCAGAGCAGGATCTCCCAGTTGGCTCTGAGCTTCCATGACGACAGTGAGCAGTGATATAAACATGATGGAGACACACAGAGCCCCCGTCAGCAGTACCTCACGAAAACACGACTGCGCAGCCTGCCTTTTCTTCTTTTCTTTTTTTCTTTAAATAAACCATCAGTGATTATCTGGCTCGTGATTATGCTCCTATGAGAAGCCAACTGACAAACCATAATTAAAAATTATACGAAAAATCATTCACTGCATTTTTTAACATCTGCTTGTAAATCCCCTTTTAGACTTTCCTACCTATTTTGGGTGCACAGTGTATGTAAAACCCAGTGCGCTAAGGGAGAAGCATTCATCTCACACCACTTTATCTTTGAAGTGCTGATAAGAGGACCTAAAAATGCTAATACATTTGGAAATTCCCCACAGAGCCATAATGAACAGATTTATATAAACCTCAGTATTCTGCCAGTGTCTTGGATGTGAGTATTCTTCACTGAAAGCAGTTTTCTTCCTCATCCTTGTCTAAAGCTTGCAACATGAAGCAAGCAGAAGAGCAACACTTTACAAAATATAGATTTACTCTCCTTTTCTGCATGTATATGTTAAGAGGGTGTATGTTTAAATTCATGCATCCCACTTCAAATTGTCTGGTTGCCATACTACTGGGAGGGGGAGGAAAAAAGCAAGAGCTAAGTGAGCTTTATCTCAGTAGAGAGCAGTGGTCCAAACAAGTACAAACGTGAGAGAAAGTGGATGAGGCCAACCTGTGGCAGCACGTGACTCCCTAGCAACCACAAGCAGCAGATGGCTTTCTCATCCCTCTCTCTCTTACAAAGGGTAGCAAAGTTGTCTAGCGATTAAAGCTGCTGGGAGATAAGAACCCAGACCACTGAGCAAGATGTATAATCTCCAAGAAGGAACTTACTCTTTACAGATTCTCCATTGTTACATCTGTAAAGCAGAGATAATGTTATCCTCTGATCTTTATAAAGTGCTAGAAGGTTCCTGGACATAAGGTACATACATAGATTTTTGGGAGGAAAAAAAGAACAGGTTGGAGAAGGGCTTAATGTTCTTAAGGGAAGAGTATACTAACAACCACACATGGATGATAACAAAAACTTGGAAATGGCACAGCATATTTCATTAAGAGATGTCAAAGCATTGTGCAATGGATCTCTGCCTCCTTATCTTAATCTTACAAATGAGGACAAGACAAGGAAAAGATTTGCCAGGGTTATCCAGGAAGCCACAGCTAAGATGGGAGAACCAGACTCTGTTGTTAGCTCACCAACGATCCCAGGAGAAACAACTTTTTGCCCAAGAGAAAAAATCTGATGTGGACTTAAGTATATTTAATTGCCTTCCTAAAATTCTGGTGTGCATAAGGCACTATTTCAGAGTCAAAGCTGAATTTCACACAGTAAAGCAATTTTAAATGCACATGTTCTTTTTGTCCCAAAGCATTTCCTAGTTTTCAATAGGCCTTACCTGCAACATGAAGAAAATTAACTGGCAGAGGGATATAGCACCAACATAACTCCTGAGAAAACATTTGAAAGTTATTATTACCTTATTACAGGATTGTGTGATTTTAATAACAGCACAGCAAACACAGGAACCATGTTATATAAACAAGCAATTCATGTGCCCTGTTCCTTTCCTCCTACACCCGCTGGCATTAGATATATAGGCACAGTGCATAAGCTGCCAGATACAGAACTTGTTTTGATTCAGCGTGGAGTGTTTGAACCACAAGGCCTTTAAGCTCAACAGACCTTAATTGATAAAGAGAGTTTTACTTGTTTAATCTAATGGTGTATTTCTGTGCCTATCTTGTATTACATGTTTGCTTTACTGTGTTTTGTGCCTAAATATTTCTGCCCAACCAAAATTTGTTTACACTTGTGGGTTTAATTAATTATTTTTCCTAGTAAAGGAGTTGAAAGTATAAGTATTAAACATAAAATCCAACACACTTATGGGAGACTATTTTTACAAACACAGAAGCACTGACAGACTGAAAAAGGATTCTGTTCCAGCCTCTGAGCCAGGCGTCATCTCTGTAGTCAGTATGGAGTTCAACGGCCTTTCCTACAGAATTGTTTGGATCAGTATTGTCTAAGCTCCACTTTAAATGGGGATGGAAAACGGGGTGTAAGGAGAAGAAAATAACACTTAAAAACAAAAATTTAAGTGCTGACAATGACAACTCCTACTCATGGATGTTCCAAAGCGCAATGCACTGACTGTTTCTCGACACACACAGCGTTTCAGTAGCAATAAAATCAAGGTGTGTTCAGCACTTGAAAATCTATAGTCCTGAATTCCTGTCCCTCTGGTGTTGGTCACTGACAGGGATAAACACAGCAAGGATCTATCTAGAACTCATTTGGGTGCACAAGGGAAAAGGATAGTTACTAAAAAGGCAGAATAAACAAATCCATTTGTTTAAGCTTCTCTTAAGTCATTTTAGGGTTATTCTCAGACGATATAGTTATAAATGCCTGAGCAAGGAGATAGATGCATGAGCTCTCTGCTGATTCAGGCTTTTGCAGAGCAAAACTGCATTATCTCTACTGCATTAAGGCCTTACACAACCGCATAAATGGCCTTGGGATTAGGTCCTATGGGAAGTGAAAACAAAAGTAAAATACTTGAGCGCAAAACTAAATCAATAATCCTGAAGCTTTTTATTCCTCTCAGTCAAGAGTCAAATGAAAGACAATCAATATAATTATTGCAACTTCTTCCTTAAAAAGCAACAGATAATCTATTCTGCAGGAATTGGAAGAATCCAAAGCGCAGTGCAAAAGATCACTCCTCTTCATCATGAGAATAGCAAAGGATACTCAGAGCTTTTCTAGCCTGTTCTGCCAAACTGACAGAAAATAGAAACAAATTCCAGGTTAGTGCCATTATCATCCACAGCTGCTTTCTAAAAGAGACTGCATTTCTCCACATCATTTACATGTGCATGCTGAATGCAAAAACTCATGTGCAAAAAGCTCAGAACAGATATTCTGCAGAGTAAAACTTTCATCAATAATTATTTTATGCTTCAGGACAAGAAATGTTCAGCAATCCAATTTCTCCATTCACATTCACATCATCTTCGATTTCTTTGCCACCTCCCCATTTTTTTCAATTCACACCTACAGCCACCCATGCAGAATTCCCTTCCCACAGTTGGCAGCTGCACTAACAAGAACTGAGCATCTCATATTATTAGACTTTTTTCTGCTACAGGTCCTTTATAGAGACTAAATAGCCTACAAGCAATACACGGCAATGAAATGTAAACAACCTTGGCAGAGAAGGGGAAAAAACAAAGCAATGAAAAAGAACTGAAGAGGAAATCTGGGATTTTTGAGCAGTCTTTAAAACTAGTGACAAGCATAGTGGCTTTCTAGAAGGGATGCCTCTTTTTTGAAGGCAGTTTTCATAGCAGTAGTTTCCCAAGTAAAAAAAAAAAAACATATATTTCCCCTGCAAAGATCTGTCCTGCTGGTCCCAGGCAGCCAACATCCCCAGAGCTCTGCATTATTCAGAGCTGGCAAGTGGAAGAGGCTCAGGTGCACGCACCCACCTTCAAACAAGGGGAACTGCTTCACACTGCACCTCCACTGCAGCTGGGAATCTGCCCAAAACCTGAGGACTCTCCTTCTCTTCACAAAAGTGCAATCTAAGAACAACCTGGGTGGAGGGCGCAACAGAGACATCTTCCACCCAGAGACACCTGTGCTCTGCCACTACAAAGCAGCGTGGCTCCAATTGCCGAACACACTGAGCCTCCTCTCACCTTATATTGCTACAGTATTGCCTCAGTATTTAAGTTTAGAAATACCAACTATGATGCCTCTGCCAAATCTATGCCTTTGTGTCTTCCTCATAGGTCACTCAGTTTTGGTCTTTCATCTCTTTGTCCGGTACCTGCGATCATTGTGGCAGCAAGAGAACAATTGTTCTGACAGGTTGCCCCAGTATCTTGCACTTCAGTCCTCCTGCATTACCTTCCAGTAATGTCTTTCTGGTGGCTTCCAACATTACTGCTGTCTTTATGGCCCCTCTGTGGTTTCTCTTTGGCCCTATCAATAAGCAGATTTTCCAAAAGCATTTTCCCAAGGACTCCAAGAAGAGCACTTTATCCCAATGGCAAAGGCTCCCCTTCAAACCAGTTTCTCTTCCTCTTTTCACTAGAAGTTGTACAGAACAAGTTTTATTTGGTAAATTTAAATCACTGAAAGCAACAAGGAAAATTCAAAGCTTCCTGGCTTTGCATTTTCAATTTTGCATTCAGCTATGTACTTACTTACATTCATTATTCTCAGCTTTTTTACTGTCATTCACTACTTTATATTATTATTAATTATGTGAACTAACACAAAGGAGAAAACACTTAGCCAGTTGTAAGAACCAGCAAGTGGACCGGGACCAACAATCAGACTGGGACCTAACACCAGTAGGTACTGGTCTGACAGTGAAACCTGCATCTCTTGCTTTGGCAGAAGGTCCTCTAGCCACCAGGCCATTAAAAACACTGGAATAGAGATATTTTCCAACACTTCTACTTAGGTATTTTACAATTTAAAAAGAAAGAAAAAAAAGGAGGGGGGAGGGAGCGAACAGCAGGGAAATAAACAGGACAAGAAGCAAGTCCTAGGACCCAAGTCCTTTTATGAGCCTGAAAGACTTGCCACCGTTGCACAATAAACCTGTGGAAGAGAAGGAAATCGAGTCTCAGTCTCTCAAGTTTCACAGGCACAAGGTATTCTTTCCTTTCTATGAACAGGACAGCCTCTGTATTTTCAGTAACAAGCAACTATTGTGATTGATGATCTATGTTCGTGTATTAAGCCATCAGCTCTAAAAACAACCTGGAGATCTACATCAGTTTGAAGAGCAGCGTAATTAGAAACTAATGAATTAAGCTGGACAGGAGTTAAAACACAGTGGTGCAGACCCAAATCCACCGAAGCAAAGAGGAAGTATTCATGAGTATTCAGGAAGACTTCACTGCTTTCTTGATACACAAACATTCTCCATTTGGTCACTATTTTCACACCAAGATCAGAAGCCTATAACATCTCTAATGCTCCAAGGTATCATTATGAGAGACAGTCCGGGCTTTGTCTTCATCCTTGTAGTGTTTTTAAAAGAATATTATTAATGAGGAACAACATGTAATTTTGCGCTTGGAAGCAGATGAAATCAGAAGTGTGTCCCTGGGCTTTAACGTGCAATTGTAAAAGACCTATGAGTTAGTCACACACACTGTAGCATCAGCTGTTACATTTATCTAGTCTTTCTGTCAGGAATTTAACTGGCTATTTGATTATGGATATGTAATTAAAAAAGGTGTATCATGGCCCAAAATCTTGATTTTAAGAATCACACCTCAAAGCCTCCTCTTCTCCAATGCCAGGTTTATTTCTGACATACTGTCAGCTTTTAAAAAAAAAAAAAAAAAAAGTTCATCCCACTAGATTTACTTGAAGAAACACTTGATAAATAATAAATAAATTATAAGAAAAAATAGGCTGCAGGCTCAGTAAGTATAGTGATAGAATTCTGTGTGGAATTTTATCATTGACTGAGAGTCAAATTCCAGTTTTTCCTTGCTATACAGTTTCATGGACTATACCAAAACATCTGAACTTCCCTGAAATACAAGAAGAGAGGGAATACAAGGAGAATGTAGGTATCAATCTCAGGGCCACACATGAGACTCAAATATTTTCCTTTATTTTAAACCAGAGTGAATTATGCCTCATGCTATCTTGCTTAATTAATGAAAATGTGCTTTGAGACAATGCAAAAACCCACAATATCAGTTTATATTCAAAAATTAATACAAGTAAATAATTAATTAAATTATGATTCTCATCAGAAACCAATTGATTGCTGTTTCCCATAAAACTTCACTATCTCTGTAGGTCTTGACATAGATAGAGCCTTATCTACCATAAAGTCCTCCTACATTTTTTTAAAATGGATATAGGAATTCATCCAGAATGGCAGAGGTAAATAATACCCCCCTAAAGTCACAGCTGAAATAGGAAGAGAATATACAAATATTTGTGTAATACACATATGTATTTGCCAATATCCTACTGGCCAAATTTACCTGTATTAACACAGTAACTCATCTAAAAACATTTAAATCACTTCTTAACAAGCAATACTAACCCAGATCTTTTTGGTTAACTAGCACTTCAATGCATAGCATTATTTGAATGATGCAGGTAAACTGGAGAACTCCCACAGAGGGTTACAAAACATCATCAGAGCTGGAGTGACTTGGCTACAACAAAATCATAAAGCAAGCTAAACCTGTGAGTGTTAAGCTGAATGAAAAAGAAGGAAACATGAATGTAGTTGATGATTAACTATGTGAAAAGTAAAAAGCGAAGAAGGGAAGGATTTAGTTCACCTAAAATTGAATGCAAAAGGAGAAACTGTTTGAATGGCTAGAAAGTTTAATGATCTTCCTATAAAAATGACAGCGGCTATGATTTTTTAGATACTCAAAAGTATTGTTCTGTTCTGAAAAGCTTCAAAATAAAATAACACCTTCTTTTCCATGGCATCTGCTCCTTGAAGATACATACCTGAACAAAATGAAATATCACTGCTTTCATTCCTCCTAGCCTTGTTCTCACTGCACAGTCCCATTGCCTCCAGTGGGTGAGGTCACTAAAGGCACCATCTGAAAAAAGTGCATTTTTTTTCTGATGACAGTCAATGAACCTTCCACCTGAAGAAGCTTATCTCTTACTGGGGTTAGATTTAAGTACACACACACTGAAAAAGGAGGAATGTAACTTAATTCTCACATTTCTCACATTTCAAACCAAGTGTATGGGTCTGGCAGAAAAAAAAAAAAAAAACAGAGTTTTTCACTAGTAAATTTGATACTTAAAACATTGAGAAGCTGCAAGTACAGAACCCCAGGACATACTGACAAAGGCACTATTTGAGAGAGGAATTTAGGACTAAACAAAACTTAAAAGCAACATACAACATTAGATCAAACTTTCACAAGAGATCACAGTGCTTGGATCATGTCCTCAGTGGTATGAAAGCAATTAACAGCAAGGAGCACACGATAAACCAAAAAGGTCCACATTAATGACAACAGTTCCTTCCAGTGCAGTAACAGCAATCCACAGACATGCTGTAACTATACATAGGTAAGATGAAAGTCGTATTTTATGTTTTTTTTAAATATTCAAAAAAAATTTGCTTAGTAGCCTTAAGAAATTTGTTTGTGCCTGAAACCAAAAAAAACTCCCAATGAATTAAATAACTTTTAGAATACTATTTTAAGCAGAGTGGAATTTTATGAAACAGATTTATGGCTTGTGGCAGATAATCAGAAAAGAACAATTTCTTCTCCTATTAAGGATCTGCAGCAGTTTGTGCTGATGTAAATTTACAAGGTTAAAGAGATGAATAAAATCTAAATTTCTTTTAATTGGGACTCCTATTGAAGAAAGTTTATTAATATCAATTTAATACTCTGGATTTGTATCGAGTAGGTATCAGACCAGATTCCACAATTAATGCTGTGTTCAAAAAGGCCAGTTAGAGTCAGATTTTCTGAACTGCAGAGTCTCCATGTTGAGTGCCATAGATGTCAATTAAAAAACTAAGGGACCACCCCCCCAAAAAAAAATGGTGGGAACTTAACCCATCACAGTATTGATTCTCTTGCCACATTTTAAAATAAATTCTGAGGGATAAGATATTGGTGATGTTGTTGACACACTTGAAAATCTAGTCTCAATGCCATTAACAGCAAAACCATCCATATAAACTAAAAACTAAACTGTGCATTTTTAAGTTAATATAAAGGGGAGTCAAGGCTTTCCCAAAGATTCTGCTGATATTATAGTGGAATATCTCATTTTCCCAATTCATAAATGAAATATAAAGTTACTGCTATTTGGTTTCGGAACCATGATTTGGGGATCATTTCTATGTATTTCCTTTTTTTACTCTTACTGCTTGTGATTATTGCTACTGATTATTTGATCCCAAAAGAGGAAGCCTGTAGAGATGAGAACGAAAAGAAATGAATGGGTAGACAATTATACTCCATCAGATGTACTTGAAATCAATCATGATGCAGTTTACTCAGGCTGTTTTCCTGAGCTTGCTGTCTCTATGAACTGTTCAAGGGAAAACCTCAGTAATGATCTGGCTTTCTGCATATTGATTTTTAACAGCATTGTCATTTCATCCAATAGAACTCAGGTAAAGACTAAGTGAAAACATTTTCTTTTATTAGGGAACTAACAAGTGCATGTAGGAATTTTCCCAGAAAATACAAAAGGGAAAGAAAACAAAAGGGGCATCTATTTGCAAAATTACTGGACAGAGGTGCAATGTAAAAATAAGTGAAAGGGAAAGAAAAAAGCAGCATTTCTGGTTTTATTAATGAGGTTTTTAAATGTTGCAATTTTTTCTTGCTTCTTTGTTGTTTTTGGTTTTCTGCCTATGTGAACCATTCTCCAGATAGATAGTAATTAGAAACGTCATCAGTCAGAACGTTTTCGTGTCTGTTCACCAGCTGCATAGAGTTTATTCATTGGGTTCCAGTGGGGAACTGTAGTTTATAGCTACATAAACAGTAGGGACTGTTCAGTTTATGATCTGTATGTTAAAATTGGTGACATTGGAGAAGTTTTACTAAATTGAAAATGAGGAAAAATTAATTTAGCATTTATTTTTTTCATTAAATACTTTCTGCAAATAATTGTATTGCATATCTGATACTCACTAGCCATTGGGACAACAGAATCAAACAGGAGCAAATAATTTGTGTAATAATTGACCCACCTTTTGCTGTTTATATAAAAGGGTTCTATTATGTATGAACAGTGGAAGGCAAACAATTTTTAAAAACATTTTCAAGTTTAATAATGTAAGTTACAGATTTAAAATTAAAAGAAAATGTTACTTATAAACCACCTATCTGTTTAACACCAAAAGCAATCACTTTGGGAGAGGAAGATGTCCACTTCAGCAACTGATTTAGTTTTACAATTTTAATAACCAATAAACTCAAATTGTCTTAAATGGCAATCCAGATCCAGCCAGTAAAACTAGTCAGGAAGCTACACACTCCAGTAAGGGTTTTGCCAGTGAAATGGGTGATACCCTCCCAGTTTTCTGAGTCTGAAATTCCACTAATTACAAAACAGAAAGGCCTTCTATACCCAGAAGGCTTTCAGGATTGGATCTTCACTTCCAAGTGCAAACATTTAGAAACTCTGTACATTTCACTTGTAAAGATTACTGAACTGAACAGTAATGTGATTACGAGAGAACACTTGTTATATTGGTAGTGCATGAGACTGACTTCATATTTGAAGAGTCAAATATCAGGACAATTGATGTAATGTATGTAATCTAAATCTAAACTAATTTTGTTTTTACACAGCACTACTAGCATCTAGGCACTTCCAAGTCCTAATCCAGTGATTCTTCCTCCATCTCAGTTTCCCCATCTGTAAAAGAAGGATAAACCTCACCTTCCCCACTCTGCGGACGTGTGGATTAGCTAGAGAGGCTGAAAACCCTTTGAAGATGAGAAGTGCTCATCATTATTATCCAACGGCAGTATTCCAATTACAGGCTCTCGTCCTTCTTCCTTTAGAAGCTGTCAAACATAATATACCGCTCCATGCATCACAAAGATTAAATATGTCTAATATGACAGGTTTAAGATGGACAGGATATTATCTTAACAAGGTTACATGCAAATATAATTACTTGTTTGCTAATTCATTTCATTTAACCTACAAATGCTGTCAGTCTGCCTTCTGCAAAGAAGGACCCTAGAGTTCTGCCATTAAGAGGATGTTGTTTCTTTCGTGGGTATGTGGAATAACCTCTTCTTCCTTACTACCTCCACCATATCAGACCAAAGTATTTCATATTGGTCTTAGAAAGGCATTATCACATTTCTTGGATTCTTGGAAGTTATTTTTTGTCATCAGCACACTGTCCAACTGCCATACTTTTTCCATTAGTTAATTAATCCTGATTATCTCTTCATTTGATTAAAGGAATACTTAAAGTAGAGAAGCCACAGGACAGATTTTCACAGCATTAGGCACCTGTAATAACTGCAGGCTAAGAACAGGTTGTTTTTTAAAATTTCACAAGGTGTCTGCCTGAATACTTAAGTACCTACACACTCTTTAAAAACCTTTCTTGAAGAGAGAGAAAAAAACACCTAAACGAGAACTAGAATTCACGTGTTTTGATATCAGCAGGATGCATCTTCTGAAGAGTCCTACAGACAGCTGATTCATTAAACTGACTTTCAGAGCAACAAGTATAGCTTCATAACAGCAAAAAAAGATACAGTCACCAGCAAAGTATATAGTCCCAAAAAGTCCTTCAGTGCAGGGGGATAGGTTTTCTATCCTCATAAGCATGCAATTGATGTTTCGTTTATGCACAACCCAGACAAAGCCACTGTGCCCAGGGCTCAGCTCCATGGAGTTGACATCACTCCTGCCCTTGCCACTTCGCTCCTTCCCTGCCGACAGCAGCTCCTACTCTGCTGGATGCACCCAATGTGGGCAACACACCAACAGCCACACTCTCATCAGGATGGTGGTCAATACCCTCATTAGCAGCAGAACAAGGCCACATGGCCAGGTGCCCTGCATTGCTAAATGACACAGTTAAGCTTGATTTTGCAATGTAATGAAGGAAGTGAAGTAAATGAGAAGAGTTCAAAAGGCATGTAAATAGGATAAAGAGAACACTGATTTTGTTCTTTGCTTTTTCTCAAAATTTTCATGTCAGCCTAAATTGAGATGAAGGCACCAGCTGACAATACTCAGTTAATCTGCTGAAAGCTGAGTTTTAGAGGTTAAGTTCAATGAATGCTTTAGAAACCCAGTGGATTCCTTATAGCAACCCAACATTATTAAAGACTTTCCAAATATACTATAGCTTTGAAAAAAACAAGTGACAGCATCTCTAACTGTGACCTAGATACTTATCTTTACAGAACTGGATTTACAAAAAGCCCTGGGAAAGGTGGTGGTCTTCTAATCAGTTTAAACAATAAAGAATTGGATTTTTAAGGGTCACTTTACCATGAAACTACCATCATGCCCTTTTATGTGGCTCTTTAGGTCAATCCTACAGCAAGTGTACAGGCAGTCAGGATCCTCATTTGCTGCAACGAGACACACACACTCACAGGAACCCTGTTGCCCTTTCAAAAATGGCAAGTAAGACTGCATTTTGATTTATTTTGAACACCTCTGCTACACTGTCGAGATGATAATCAATTCCCCAGAAAATTTCTTCTCATTGATAAGGCCAGCTTGCTAGAGCAACCTGGGCAATGAAGAGATTGGGAGTCCTAGGGATTGGTTGCATTTTTTTGTAGAGAAACCCACTTAAGAGCCATCGTCCTCTCTCCATTAATTTCTAAAAACCAATTTTTAAAACCAAGTTTAATTCTTGTTCATGACTTTATAAAGACACAAAGTGTTGTGGGTAAAGGAGACTGCTCACTCAATTTACAATTTCCAAGCCATTGGAAACATATTTTTGCAGATAAGCACACATACACACTTAAATGTTTGATGTACAGACCTACAATTAATTTGCTATCATCTCTTGACAGCAAAGGAAGAGGCTGAGAAATGACTGATAGATTACACTTCACAGAAAGAGAGGGATGTCTGTTTGAGCAACTTATAGTTGTCTTGTCTGTTACTTTGCAAGAGATTGACCTTTTTAATTCCTGTATGAACCTGAAGCTAACTTACAGCAGAAAAGGGCTGCTACACACTGCACTGACAGCTAGAAACATTTTTTTTTTTCTTCAGACTAGAACACACATTCCTTTATCTTAAATTCTTCAAGGGTGAGGCATTAGGCTTCAGACAAAAGAGAGACCACTGGGATGGTCTAGCAGCCCTGGGGCTACAGCTGGAGCGGTATGGCCAAACCGGAGCATAATCCCTCTGCCTGCGTCCTTCGCACTCCAGTGTGGCTCAGCGAGGCTGGAGATCCAATTTCACAGCCATCCATCTTGATCTGATCAATGAAGGTAGAGTCCCCTACGACGGCAAGCCTCAACAGGCAACACTGCATTCTGATTTAAGTGACTTCCAACTCTGACCAACTATCTCGGTGACCGCATCTCTATATTAAAGACAGCAAAACACTACAACTCCAAGGGCTGCATCTGGCAGAAGATCAAATACAATAACGCCATATCTATATGGGCTTATTTCTATCATTATGTTTTCATTTCCTTAACGGCTTGAATATCTTCTTTATCTCAGATAGATGTGCAAGCTAGACTCCTTGCTTGCATAAACTACAAGTTTCTTTATTGGTATGCACACATCCAAAGCAATCTTTGCAAATGTCTACAATAAAATAAAAATAATAAAATAAAATAAATATAAAGCAACAAAGGCAGCACAAAGCAATCTGAAATCTTTGCTGTTCCCCTGCAATACTGAGTGGCTAATTTTCTTTAACCATCTGCTCCGTCCGCCTTAAATTAATCCTAATCCCCTATCTCATCTGAAGACAACCTTTTGTGGTATCCAAAACTCTGCTACACCATGCAATAGGTATAACAGACTTTCATTACCAGGCTTGCTGTCACCATTAAGACCCATTTGCTTGGACTGCTCAGATAGAGCAGCTGCCTTGATTTAAGATCTCCACTCTAGCTCAGCCCCGATCGGAGGAGCCTCAGAACACTGGCAGTATATTTAAAAAGTTATTCACTGTAATGAAGCCATACCACACATTTTAGAAGTCTATTGTCAAAGCATAATTGCCACCACTGCTACACCTTAGGACCTTCGGACTGGATTACTGTATTGATTTTTACATAGAGCAGCTGTGGATCACTTAGAAGTGGCAAGCAATGGAGAAAGCAGCTATCCACAAGGAACACAAAGTAACAATTTTTCAGACCATATGACTGCCCCGTTAACCCTCATACAGCTGAAGGTGTTGATGCTGAACTACGAGAGTCTTTTCATGGGTTAGGTCCAAGCTATTTTTACGATCACCTTTCTTCATCTGAGTGCCATAAATGTTAAGAGAAGCCTTTTCATTTAAATAAATAATGCCAACAGCAGGACATTTTTATTGAAGCAAATTTGAAGCTGTTCAATTTGACAGTGAAGCAAATTTGACTATTGTTCATGTACAGATCTGATACAGCCCTGTCTGTCTACATTTAGCAGAAGGTATACGACTATAAAGACACACAAGGCAAACAGGAGTCTGCACACATCTCACCAGTAAGTAAATGCTTCCCTTTAATTTCTGAAATATTTTAAAACCTTGTCTTAAATTTGCAAAGCCTTTAACCAAGCTGTCTCTACAATCCCCTCATTTTCCATGATCTCGCACGATAGCTCTGCTCTCGATGAACAATGCAGCCTTGAGCAACGCAGCAAGGATTGTGTATTTTCAATGGCTGGATGCCAAATATTAAAGTCCTTGTCAAAAGAAATTTGCCACAGCCTGCTGTTTAACTCCAAACACAAACTACATTTTGGGAAAAACTTTTTCTAGGTGAAGCATCAATAAAAACCATCATCACACACAGAAAAGGGAATTTTTCATTCACATGCTTGTGAAGACAAAGAAATAATGATCTTAATGGGAATACATACTGATATTTTTACATTTTTTTAAGTAAAGCTTAATAAACATCTCAAGCTTCAAACTTTGTTGGAAATGAAATTGGATTTCTAAATCTCTACCTATAAATCTTTGAAAGTACTCAGTGACTGATGTCAGGAGATCCGCTATTCAGTGCCTTTGAAAATGAAACTACGTGTATTTCAAAGCCCAGAGAGGATTTACGAAGGTTAAGTTAAAAAAAAACACACCACCCACTCCAAAAACCAAACAAACTTGAAAAATCTACCCTTCAAATCATATATGCCCAAAGAAAGAGAGAGTTGCGTGGTGTCTGTATGGCTTAATCCTGGCATGTGTGTATTTATTTATTTCTACTGCCTTTGATCAATAAGCAGTAGAAATCCATGCACCTGGGAAGTTAAAACAGAAATCACAACCCGTCTCTCAGGTTCTCCCACACACAAAGTTGTGCTTCCAGAGAGGGTCCTGCCAAGCCAGGATTATGCACAAGGAAGGACTGTTCAACACAGGAGAAGGCTGCAGCCTCAAGACCAATATATCATTTGGGAAAGATGAAAGCAAACAGTAGCATCCACTATGGCATGGGAGGCACGTGATTTATGTGTGTTTCCATGGGTGGCTCGGATTAACTACTTATAGCACAGTAAAAAAATATGAAGCATGAAAACTATAATAGACTGGTATCATTTCTGGCCACTTAGTGGCTTTATGCTCTCTGCCTTCTCCCCACACACTGGAAAACAAACAAGTACAGGTACAAGCTCCTTGTAAATGGGAATAAGCAAAGCTTCCCTAACAGCTGCTTTATCTGCTGTTTCTGAGATAATATTGCAAGCCAAAGCCCTAACTAATCCAACTGCTGTAATAAAAAGGCTGATGCCATCATTTTTCTAATCACTTCAACAAGCTACATATACACATAGTGATTAGTACATACACTATGCTCCCTTTGCTTGCAGAAAACCGATCATCCTATTGATTGCAGCTTTATATTTAGATTCCAACAATGAAAGTATCTTAAGCAGCCTGGCCTTCTGGTTGAGTAGCTCCCTATCAGATAATTAGGAGAGACAGCCAGAAAAAAAAATGTAGTATCTACATTAATATCTATGACTCACTAGAAAATTCTCCCCTTTAAAAATTTCCATTCTGGACAACTCTGCACTGAGAAGTACAATTTCTTTCTTCTCTGCCCAAGACAGAAGAAGCAATATTTCCAACCACAACCCTTACAAATGTACCAGTGCCACATCAGCAAACCCAGCAGGAGAATTATGGCAACTGCATAATTCTCTTCCTTGAAGAAGAAAACGGTTATTTTGAAAGAACAGGCACCACTGAAAGACAGCACTCCCAACATGAGACCATGCAATACAAGATGTCCCAAATTGCTATTTTGGTAGAAATGTATTAGAGAACAAGCACACTTTAAAATTCCTGGTGTAACCACCAGGTGAAACCAGCAAATTTCTATACTACTGTTTTTTTATCCTACTATTTTCTATTATGTTCCTCCCATATAGTAGCTATTACATGAAGTTGACATTGCAGGTGTGCAGCACAGGCCTCTGCATTATCAAGACATTATGGAATTACATAAACCGAATAATTTAATTAAAATAATCAAAAATTACTTACTAGAATTGAAGTCAAATATGAGCAGAGCTTGGCTTTCCTCCAGTATGTGCTAGCAACAATATCCCAACCTTATTAACACATTGCAAGTTTTTGTATAGGCAAGAGATCACAAGATAAATCATCTCCTCTCTTTCTGCAGTACACAAGTCATGTACTCCTTCAATTCATACCAAATCCTCCACAGACATCTTGACGTTTCTTTCAAAGAATACACCAGGCTGCCTAATAAATTAAAAGTTTCTTCATTGAATGGACTAAATTCCCTGTGAGAACTTATGAGGGGTGAGTGAGAACTCAGAGGCTATGGGTGCTTAGGACTGGTCACCTGGATATAGAAGGGGGAGTGATATAACCTGAGATATAACACATGCAACACATCCCAGTTTTGGGGCTCCTCTCATAGGCCAGGCTGATGCAGGAGTCACAGATCAGAGTGCCTTTCCATGGACAGGAGGAGCTAATCCCCACCTCCTCTGATTCCTCTCAGGGAAATAGAAAGCAAGCAGTGGAAGTAGTCTAAAGGTTACCAATTAGATTACACTGATTTAGGGATGTACCTTTCAATGGTCTGGGATTTGAAATTTTTTTTACTGTTACTTTATGCATGACCAAAAGCATTCCTCTTTCCAATGCCTCCGGATATAACAAAAAACCTAGTAAATCAATAACTGTCATTAAATATGACACTATTTCTGAATCCTCATAGTAAATAAAGAACCCAGGTCTTATCTAGCCCTCAATATAAAAGGATATCAAATTCTTGAGGTCATATTTTACACTCCCTTGATAGCACACAGTACAATTTATTAGCTTGTGGAGAGCAAAGAATATCTCACGATACATTATTGTAGGTAGAGAATAACCCACCTCTGCTGATTAGACCCAGAAGGCATTCAGAAGTTTATTTTCCTCTAGTGTCTTCCATTCTGAAGACCTGGGGAAATGTGAACCCAACTGATTTGTTGTAAATTCCTTGTTTCTCCTCGTAAATAGCAATTTAGAAGACAGAAATGTTAAAAGGCTGCTTTCTGTTGAGCTCAATTTATCATATCTGGAGAGAAGGCCAATATTGACCTGATAAATTGGAACTGATAAATCTTAGGTTGTCTCCATATCATGAGAAAAAATTAATCATGTGGACTGAAAAGAAAACCATAATGTTATATTATATTTGCCTCATCTCCAGGAATATACCTAGAAAGTAATTTCAGGAATTCAGAAACCCTTATATTGTGACTGAAAAGGACTACTCTGCTTCAAAAAGTTCCTATAATGTGTACATCAAAAGTGGAATGAAAGCTCTGAGTTTATGTGGTATTTAAATATTGCTGAACTACAAATATAATGGCTGATTCAAGACAAAAAAGTAATCTATTTCTTCACTACTGAACAGTCATAAGGGTCTTCACTGGTTCAAATGATCAAAAACTACAATGGAAGTGTTTCTCTTGAGCTGTACAGTTAACACATCATCTGCTTTGCAGTCACAAGCTATACTACTCTCGGGCTATATTACCTGGGGAAAATATCCTCTCACTTGTTCTCTGATTCTCCTGTGCATTTTTATATTAACGGGATTATACCACAAAGCTCTTTCCACCCTTTATTTCACATCCATTAACACAGAGGAGAGTGTTCTCAGGAATGAGTGTGTTCCTTTTCTTGCTGGTTAAAAAATAGCTATGATAGATAACAAATTTTACAAATATTTAGTCATGGAGGGTAACCACATTGTGTAAGACATCCAGCACTTAAAAAATCCAAAATACCAATTACAAATACAGTCAGTAAGCAAACCCTAAGAACTTGCAGGTTGGATAAAATCTCATTCCCAGAACTCAAATGCAGAGTTGACACAGGCTTAACACCTACACTGTAGAAGTACAGCCAGGCCAAAACCAGCTGAAGCCTGTTAATTCAGTAACCCCCAAAGACTGTATCATATTAAGAACAGTATATGTTTGAGAGAGCTGGGCAGAGCATTGGGAAAGGCTTCTCAGCACTAGCTGGCACTCTTCTGGCATGAAATCTTAGTTTAAATTTAGCAGAGACTGATGTAAACATAAACCGTTAAATTGAACTATATTTGCCTGGGAAGGAAGCTTCCTATTATAGGTGGGGACACCCATGGAATAGCACGTATTTCCTCCAAGTCGGACAGGTTACAACTTCCGGTTAGCACTGCCTCTATTAACCACAGACTGTCTCAAACAATTTAATTAAGAGAGAGCACAGAAACAGAACTGGAATCACTCTACCACATTAACTTCTGATTATAGATAGATATAAATTTTGGGAAATGAGCATAGTCAGATCCACAGTATAACCACCAGGACAGAGTGTCTCTAAGTAAAGACAAAGATGAGCTGGCCAGACATTTGTCTTCTGTCTCCTCCTGTTCAACCACAAATTCCATCAGTTTTGGTGGGGTTTTTTAAACATTTAGAAGTATCTCTGCTACCTCCAAATAAACTTGTAGAGGTAGAGGACAACAGAAAGTATACAGCTGCAAGAGCCAGCAACTGAGGAATAGTCATTGCAGCATCTTCTCAGTTTAGTTTTTAATATTCTTTTCCTCCTGCTGTGTTTCAGAAATTGAAAAAACCTCAAACTATAATTATCACAATCAATGAAAGAACATCGGCCAATTCTTCATAGGGGCACCCAACCTTGCTACGCCTGCGAGGCCTTCCTGTTTGCAAGCAGCCATGAATCTCTTCTCTGCCGCCATCAAGAGGTCTATTATCAAAATTAATAGTATGAGGGGAAAAAAGGACTCCCATGATGGTCATCTGATCATAACCCCTTTTCTGACCCTTGCTCTGAGTTCAGCTTCAAGTGCCTTCATCCATATCAAAAAAAGCATACACAAGCCAAAAAGTCTCATAAAACATTTGACTCACGATGGTAATTAAATCATCTTAAAGCACCAAGTTGGAAACGGAATCCTATGCCTATTCTGAGAATTCAACAAAGCGGAGAATATTACATGACTGACGCATGTTTGACAAACTGTATCCCATAAGGAATCTTAGACTGACTACAGATCGCCATGCAAAGAATCAAAAAGTATCTTCGCCTTTTAGAGTCCTCACAGAAACATTTGTATCCATGTGAGTGAGGAGAACAGGACAACACAAAATTTATCCTAGAAAGTTCATCACCCTGATGGACACTGGAAGGGATACTTCAGTTTATGGCTATAAACCTCAGTTTATAGCCTCAGTTTATGGCACAACTATTCAAATCCCAAAACAGGTAAAAAATGGTTCATTCTGAACACTTGCATTCTCTCAAAATAATCAATTTATGTTGCTATTTTTTTTTTAAAAAAAGACTTCAGATAATCTGCTTCAGCAAGCAAACTCTCAGAATGGAAAACACACACAGGAAAATGCGTCCTCCCCTTAGCTGGTTTACATCGTTGTAATTATTTCAGGTACTGAATCTCACCATTTGAGAATCTGGTATATCAAATAATTTAATTTCATGGATGGCCCTACATGCAGCACTTAGATGTAGCTGCCGTTGATACGTGAATGTTTATGGCTTTAACAAAGTCTGTTCTGGATTGCAGGCAGGTGCCAGGGAGCAGCAGGGTATTCGGTGCCCCCCTCATCCAAACTCCATCAGCACAGGGATGGCCACCACTTTCTGCACCAGGGCAGCGCCTGGGAAACAACTACAGGACTTGAAGTCCAAATCGAGATCTGTGCAAAGCAAAGCAGGACTGCTGGTTGAATTTCAACAAGTACAAACCTCCCTGCTCGGTTTGTTCCAATAAAAACCTCCTTACCGCTCTACCAAGGTCACGTAATGAGAGATTCTGTCTCACAAGAGACAAAGGTTTTGAGTATAAAGAAATTGTTGCTGTGGTGATGTTGATGATTCACTCCTAGTCCACGGCTTTACACCTAGCTACCATGGCACAAACGTCACACACACGACACTATCAGACTCTTGCACTTATGTGTGGAATAGACTCCAAGTAAGCAAAGTATGAACACCCACGCTCACCTCTTATGGTAATGCAGTGGGACTTAGTCATGCGCTGAAGTGACTTGTTGACTAAAAATGGATTAAAGCCATGTCTGTACTCGAATGCATACTGAAGTGTTTGGCTGAAGAGGGACATAAATCTGCCTTGAGTTTAACGTGCTTTGCTTCCTTTATCCATGTAGGTTTGTGGTGGCAGTAGTTTTTACAGGTTCATAGACAGAGGGATAAAGATTCTTCTACAGTTATAACATCTCCCAGGACTAGCTGGGAGATCTCAGGCTGGAAGAAAGTGTACCAGTAACACAAACCATAGATCATAAGCAGAGTTTTGCCAAATGCATTCAAATTACCTCTCACAATTTTATTTTCAAAATAAAACTGTTCAAAGATAGTAAAGACTCCCAAACCACCAAGCAATACTTATTTCCTCTCCCTTGAAATTTTTCAAGCAGCTGAATATCATTAGATGGATTCTAGTAAAGAAAAAAGAAAAAAAATAGAGCTCCAAACACCAATAACCTTACTCTGGTCTTAGTTATTTAGGTGCAAATGGAAAGGAACTCCACTGAAGCCACTAGAAAAACAGCACTGTCGTCTCCTTAACCTCAGTATACTACACAAACAACATTCACTATTTGTCAAAAATCAAAGGTTTATCCACAAGAGTGCAGAACTTGACCTGGAGAATCCAAATTGAAGATTATTAAACAAATATGCAAACAAAAGCACAATAATTACACTGCTGCCCAGCACAACTCTTAATTTGTAGATAGTTAACAACAGCAAACAATGCCCTGATGCTTCCATATTTAGAATCCAAATGGAGCAACATTAAGAAATTTGATGTTAACGTGACAAGGTCATTATCCTCTATTGCCCACCTCTCAAAATAGATACATGTTGTCACTCTTATGCAGTACATAGTAAGACATGATCCATTCCATCCACTGCAACAGGAACGTTATTGAGACTCCTCTCTCCCCCCAGAAAAAGTAGGCCAAGTGTTCAGCAAACACTCTGCACATAAATTCCCAGTGAAAAGACTTATTTTGCATGGCCTCTAATACGACTCCTATGAGAAGAGTTTGGCAGCACCCTTCATAAACTACATGGAAGAGTCTGCTCTCAAGCAAAGGGGGCTTGGAAAAGGCAGGGGTATTGGAACTCGATGATCTTTAAGGTCCATTCCAACCCAAATGATTTAATGATTCTATGATTTAAAAGATCTTTAAGAAGAAGGAAACAGATACATACCAACCATGACAGTTTTGATTCTGGACTGTTGCCAGCGTTCAGCAGAGCTTTAATGTTAAGATACACACATTTTTTCTGCACGTAGATTTTATAACATACTTCTTCCTCATGGGGTTCATATATCTCACTCAGATATATATACTACTAACAAACATGTATATAACTTTTTTCCAGGAATGATGCACACTGAATTTCATACATAACAAATTCCCTGATTATATACACAGATCTACTGCACAGGACATTTGTGTTTCAGTCACATCATCTGAAAACATTTAGAGGGAAGAGGGGTTTGCATGTGTGTGCTTGCATTTCTTCCCAAGCAGCTAGTTCACTGCTAAGAAAAGCTGATTAAATCGATTTTTATTGATCAGCTTCATGCTTCATCTAACACACTAGGATGTTTGGTGCCTGATCCACAGTAATTGAATAATCAATTTCTTGCTTCCCTAATAAATTAATTTATTAAATGCAAAATACATACAGCTGATATTTCAAGGAGCTAATTTGCAAACTAAGGCAAAGGCGGAATTCTTTAAGATGACGACCTCTTCAAAAGTCAAAAGTGTTTCAAAAGTCTAGGGACATACAGTAAAAAAGGGAGTGGCTAACAAAATGATAAAATATTTTAAATATAGTTGTTTGAATTTAGATAACATAATTTTGTTATCTGCCTTAGAAAAAATAGCCTGAAAGAAATACTCACTAATAAAGAATGTAATATTTTTTCATCTATTTATTTTTTCATTTCAATGTGTGTGTTAGCCAAGCCTCCCCTGCATTCTCAGAACTGTTGGCAATTTTATTTTTAACCATAAATCACAGAACAAAAGTATAAAACAACACTCACGACATAACAAAAGTAAACCCATCAACCTTTATCATTATCAACTCTGGATTAGTGTTCATCCTTCTGAAAATGGAAGAGAAAATGCCAAAATCCAAGTTTTTTTAAATAGGGGAGGAAAAGTGAGGTTAGTGCAATTATCTTTTTTTTCTTTTTTAAATTCTTGCCAGGAGATTCCACCCACAGCTCTCCATGACAGATCTCAAAAGCACTGTCATGTCTGACAATTTCTGGAGTGATGCCAGCAGGTATATGTCCTCCAGAAAAAAACCCAGCTTCTCATTGGTGGAGAACCCCACACAGAAATGGGCTGACTGGAGTGCAGGGGAGAGGGAAGAGCTTTAGAGCCCTCCCTTCCCTTGGCTCTCCTCTCCAAAAATTGCTTCTCCAGCTGCAGAGCAGGTAGCCCCAAGTCAGGTGATACAGCTGGGGACCACTGGCCACGCAGGCACCGACCGGACTCATTGCAGCTGTGGCAGGGTCTGCTGAAGTTAGCACAGCCTCATCACCTCCAGCACCCATACGGCAGCTTCTGCAGGTGCCCCAGCCTTTTAAAGGTTTAGAAACAAAGCCCATTATCTGAAAGAAAAAGTTCTTATGGCGCTAGTTGCCACAGGCACTAAGATGTCATTGTAAATTCAGCTATTGGAGAGCAGATAAATACCTTCAGGGCAGGCCGGGGTTATATTGTCTGCAATAACTTGCTGGTAATCTTCTATTTAAATGGTCTCTGCTCCTTCTCATCTATGTTAGGTCATAACCACCTAGCCCCTATGTGAACTCTGGTATCAACCCATTTTGAGAAAGAAACTTGGTCAAATCAGCCACACGAGAAGAGTCACATATCTTGATGCCAATGGTGCTTAAATCAGACCAAAATGCCTTCACATCAGCAGGAAGAGTACCAGCCCCACCAGGGTGACACTGAGAAGATGCTGCCTTGTTTTCAGCAGAACAACTAGCAAGCAGCTTCCCCATATCTTCTGTGTGAGCCCCAAGCCTCAACATAATGATGATAACTGCAGTCTACGCTTCTTCCCAATGACGTCCAGTTATCATCACTAGGGATTAGATTAAAACTTGAGGAATGCCATGTGCAAAAAAAAAAATAACTTTGCAGTTGGCAAGGTCTCCTAAAAGAAGTTATAGTTATGAAAATCTGTTCCTGCTGTCTGCTTTTGTTCTCACGGAGACTCCTGGACAAATCTTCACCGCAGCACAAGTAGGTAGCAGTGACAAAGATAAACAAGAGATGTACTGCCATACAACTGGTGCTTAATCTACAATCTGTACCTGCCAACAGAAACAGCATGTATTCACACTGTATCAGACTAACAAGCATCACAGGAAACCTAAAGCACCTCAATACTGTGGGCTGCAGCAAATATATAAACAATCTTAGCTCAGGACAGCATATTGGCAATTTAATGGACAGTAGACACTTTTAATGATCATGTGTGATTGACTTAGCACTCTCAGTGGAGCATGGTAGCTGACAATGTGCACTCCTAGGCCTCTGCAACCCAGAATAACACAAGGACATCTGAAGCACCTTCACAGCAACTTTTTAAAATACGGCCACTTGATTGCTTGCAAATAGCTCTCCATGTGGGGATGCGTACTTTGGAATCAAAGGATAATGTTTCAAATTAGTAACAAATTTTATTTGTCAGTATAGGAAAAAAGGGGGAAAAAGAGATAATTGTAGAATAAGGATCTCCCCACAGGGACATATTCCAGTAAAACTGCATTTGTTTAAAATCACACTTTAATTTTTCCATTAAAACTTTTTATAAGCTATGTCATTACCTAGCCATGTACAAGACACTGACTGGCCAGACTGTGAGAAACAAATTATAAGACCTTGAAATATGGTCATAATAAATTAATACAGCCACTGCTCAACTACCCATGATTCACATTTTCTTATAGAATGAGAGTAATTTCAAAAACCATAGGGAAACATTGATGATCACAAGAGCTGTGAGCTTTCCCAAGGCATTAACCAGCCAGGAAAAACAAAAGTTTGGAAGAAAATTCTTCCAACATTCCTGGCGTATATTTTTGCAATAAAACTGGAGTTCATGGAGATACTCCTTATTTACATGTCCCATTAAAATGTCACGCATGGAACCAGAATAATTTTGATCAAACTCAAAGAAAAAAGAAGTGAGGTTTTCTTAGGATAGAAAAAACTTGCACTACCTGTGCAAGGCAGACAAACTAGATCAAACGGTTGGAATGGCACCCAAATAAATCTGCTGAGCAAAAGTTTGCAGGAGGTTTTCTGAGGGCAAACAAATTGTTTTCAATCCCACCCTTTCTCCTTCTTGTCCATTTATATTGAGAACTCTCCTATTACATTCTGTTTTGTAGAAAACAAAAATGTCAAATTATTTTTTAAAATGCTGAAACAGGAATTTGCAAGTATATTTAGGAATAAATCTCAGAAGACTTGCACTGTCTCAGCATTTGTATGTCAATTTTATTGTATTTGTACTGATATCATTAAGCATTCTACCCAGCAGAATTTAAATGTAAGCAATTCATAACAGAATATTTTGAAATAATGTAACACATTAACTAGAACTTTCGGTTACACCGTACAATTTGTCAAATTGCCAACACAACAACTCATTTGAAAAGACAGATTGTTGCTTATTCTTTAGCTGTCACTCGCATTACTTCAGTTCAGCTACGTTTGCCTGACACTTGGCACAGAGTTAGTCAATCATAGTGACGGCTGCCTGATGATCTCTGATAAAATGCACAAACAAAACAGAGATTCTAGTGACTCATCCATCAGTCCAGAAAGTAACTTGATACCCCAGATAGTGGCTCCAGGGAAGAAACCCCTGCCAGCCACACATGCTGGTAGGTATTACTGACACAATCTAGTCATGGCATCCTTCCCAAGACCGGGAAATTACTGGGATAAATTACTTGGATTTTCTGGATTAAAGAATATCTTGAGATTCTGAACCTGTAGATCTTCTGTGTATTTTTGCAAAATCTGCCTGATAAAAGCTTCTTTTGAAGTTAAGGCACTTAAAACAGCTATCTAATATGAAAAAAACAAACAAAAAAAATTTTGCAGACTGTGTAGAGATTCTCTGGGCTTGGTTCTAACAACTCTGGAGATCCAACCAGATATCTTCCACCAGGGACTCCACTGAGACCACCACCAACTTCTCTACTACCTACCTAACAGTTATGATGCAACATGAGCATCCCGCCACTCTCCCGTCTCAGAGGATCAATTTTCCTTTCACGTGTTTAACTCGTCCATATATTTTTTATATCCTCCCTAGTGTTCCACGGGTGGAGCGCAAATAAGACCTTATAAAACGATGTTGTTACAGAAATAATGAGTATGTCCACTGTCTACCACTTTCCCTCTCCCTTTCATATGCACATACACAGCAATAACCTTCATGCATCTTAAAACTGCAACTGCTCACTCGTGTGTGAAAATGAACCTCAGACTTCTACCAGTGATGAGGATAGAAGCTTAATGGTTTCGTCCAAATTAGCTCTTGAATTGGGTCATATATATTTTAATGAAGTAGAAGTTAATGCGGGGGCTGGAGTCAGGAAGCTGGATGCTAGATGAGTGGCTGTGATTGCTTTTGTCCTTGGTTTGATTAGTTTGGCAATCACAATCATTTACATAAATTGCAAATATCTTACAAAGGGGGAATCGCATCCCAGGGGGACAGAAGAAAGGAATGCACAGCCTATTCATAAAAAGATTTTAATGTGCAAATAAATACCAGGTAATTTTATTCTCTCTCTGTGTGTTCCCTATTGACAAAGCAATTCAGGTGGGTCAGGCAGAATCGCACTGCTCAGAACTGCCTTGCAGGCCTAAGCATGGATTATCATGAGAAACATGATGAACATTGGGTGAAAAGAGATGGAATGTTTTCCTTCTCATCCCAGTAAACAGATATGTACACTCTAGCAACAATTATCATCTCCATCAAACACATCACTAAACAAACATTTAAAATTTGCCCTAGTTGTCAACGTAGCCTTGTCTCAGCGGATTCACCCTTCTCACGCAGTGCTGCAATTCACTCACTTCATCACAAAGCACAGATGTGCACAGAAAATGATGACTTATCCAGTTTATGATCTAGCATGAATCCCAATGGAATTAGACAAGCATTAGTGTCCTGGTTTCATCTGGGATAGAGTTAATTTTCTTTCTAGTGGCTGCTGTGTTTTGGATTTGGTATGAGAATAATGTTGATAAAACATATTGCTTTAGTTGTTGCTAAGTGATGTTTACCTTAATCAAGGACTTTTTCAGCTTCCCATACAAACTGAGAGGATGCAGAGACAGAACAAGCTGGCGAATACCATAGACATCATGCTCAGTATATAGGCAGGGGCTGACCAGGAGGCTGGAATCCACAATCGCTGCTTGGAATGACCTGGGCAACCAATGATTGGGTGGTAAGAGCAGCTTGCGTTGTATTACATTATTTTGTATATTCTTTTACCATTATTATTGCTGTTGTTGTTCTTATTATTATTTTCCTCTTCTACTGTTCTATTAAACTGTCTTTATATAACCCATCAGTCTTTTTCCTTTCCCTTCCTTTCTCCCTATCCACAATTTGGATGTAAAAAACTTTCATTTGCCCACAAAACTGATGCAGGCTTCAAGCTCTTCTACTGGCTGGTATGAACTCAATCCATACACCTTAGAGAAGAACATATAATGTGAAACCTGAGTGCTTCTTCCTGGTCATTTCGGCTGAGCAGACCAGCTGAGAACTTAATTACCCTTCACTAATGGCAAGGGTCCTTTCACATCTTTCTTTCATGTACTGGACTGAGACAACCAAAACATTTCATCTGCACTGAGCAGTAGCTAACAGGTGATACCAAGTTCATGATACTTCCAGTTCTCCAAGGATGCCTTTTCTCCAGTATTTTTATCTGATGCATAGGTGAGTCAACACTAAGTAAAAAGATATATTAGTAAAAATAATGACAATAGGTCACACATGACTGGACTGGGCATTCAACCTGACTCAATGGAATTATTCAATTAAGCACACTAAATAAGCACTATCATCTCCTCTAGGAAATTATCATCTTCCTAAACCCTCAAAGGTTAAAAACGCTGATCTAGGATCTAACAACCCAATGATGTTAGTCCACACATGTTTCACTGAAGGCATCATGGCTGCACCTCCTTCTGGAAATTAAAAAGCGCCAGGGAACTGGGACTCACTGGAACTCACCCACCCATGTTGGGAGCCACTGAGGGACCCCACACTTATTTGGCTCATGCCAATATGGTCAACAATTCCCAGACATGGCCTGAGAGCCATAGTGAGCCAGGGGGCAGTCCCAACAGGAAGAGCAGCTGGAGCTACCCTTGTTTGGAGGGCACATTCGTTGAGCAGAGGTGTGACAGTCCCGGGCTGCTCCTGAAACTGTCACCCTCTGGACCAGCACAGTACCAGCCCATTTCTTGTTGGTACTATAGGTCACTGCTACCTACAGACTTCAAGATTATCTCAAGTAGGAAAACTGTGGGACTCCTTGCCAAAAGATGTCATGAACACTACCGTTTTACATGGCCTTTAGGGGAGTATTTGAGTTGGACAAGTACTCAAGAGATCCATTGAGAGTTACTGTGTAAATGAACCATACCAGGTTCAAGAAATCCCCTGAGCAAAGCATTGTTTGAGGCTGACAGAACATTCATGGAAGTATGAAACATACCTGTCCCCTTCTAACCCCCTGGGTCTGCTTCTTATGGCCACTGTTGGAGACAGGATATTGGGCTAGATGAAGTCTTTGTCTGAACCAGTACAGCTGTTACTTTATTATGCAGAAGTGGTAACATCCATAAGAGTTTACTGTGACAGAGCAGATGTGAGGAAATGTTCAAGAAAACAGAGGGGCTGAGAAGTAATTTGGCAAGTAAGGTTTTGGCAGCAGCACTGGCTTAAATAGCCTTCCTTCTCCCTGACCTCACCCACTTATTCCCACCACTCCCTGCTTTGTGCTTGTACAGCTGTTTGTGCAGCCACATAGTGAACCAGGCTAGAAAACATATTTGGAGGAGACACCTCTCTTCTCTTCTTTTTTCCCCCTTTCTCTGGGTTATTTTTCAGCCAGATCAGCATCCAGATTTAGCTGCTGCACAGCTGAACAAATAGTTTGCCAGGACAACACAAGAAGCTGCACAAATCAGGAACACGTGTCCATGAGCAGGAGGTGTTTATGCTCAGCATAAGCAAAGCTTAAGTGGGACCGTCACTGTCACCATCACCAGCCTGAGACTCCTCGAGGTAATGGAAGAAGCATCTCTGTCTGCAGCAGGAGCAGGGCTGGCTCCCCAGCCAAAGCAATGACTGGAAGCATGCTCTGCCTACTGGGTCTAGAAAAGATAGAACTTCATTACAGATCAAGAGAGTGAGAGAAGTTGTTTGTACAGACATTCCCTGCATCGTAACTCAGACAAAAGTAAGCACTCTCTTAGGAGAAATCAGGCCAGGTTCAGTTTAAAAATGGGACGTGGCCCAGGTACCTGTAAATCACCTGAGGATGTTCCTGCTAAGCAGAATTACTGTGTCTCTTAAACAGTAGTCATTGAGTACATTTGGCTTTAATTAGTTCTCTGGGCAATTTCCCGATTAGGAACATCCTGATTAAGTGGAAAATGATACACTGCCTTTGCATCCTCTATAAACAACATATGGTAGTTTACTACCTAGGTGCACACAGAAGCTGAGGAGAACACAAAGCAGAGAACACAAAGTACACCTGGGTACTACGAATGGCTGCTTTCTGCACACAGGCAGTAAATGACAACTTGGCCTCCATAGCCTTGCACAATCCAGTCTGACACCTTTGCCTCACAGGAAACAGGAATAATGCATTAGGGAACAGCAAGATGCCATAAAAAGCACATGACTTTTCTTTCTCATGCATGCAGCATTTAAAGGCAGGCACCACTGTTCGTGTTGCTTTCCTAATGGGCTGCCAGAAGTAGGAACCAGCTCCTGCCAGAGGTTGCGTTACTTTGACATGGGTGGACCAACAGAGCAAAATGCAGTATTCAATAGAATACCTTTACTGCTTTAAAATAATGGTAGCAGTCACTAAACAGCAGCACGAGCACCAGCAGCCAGGTTATGCAGCCTGAACAACTGGAGGGCTCTGGCTGCCCTCAACTCCTCTCAATCTACATCCTATCACACCTTCCTGGATACTATTTCCCATGTCAGCTTAAGGAAACCAGCAGAAGCTGTGTACGGATAAATTAACAAATGAACTGGGATGCTACAGACAGCTTAAACTCTGGACTCCATTATGTTCAAAACACAAATACAAGTCAAACAAATACCCAAGAAGCATCAATCAAAGCACTGATGTCACTCTAGATTGTCTCCTGATAAACTCTTTGAAGGTGAAGGAATTAAGTGAATTCCAACTGAAACGTCATATATGACTGTACAAAACCACAAGAGAAGAAACAGAATTCAGACACAAAAGCTGGTTTCTAAGAAGCCCCAAAACTAAATTCATTTCACCTCTTTCAACCCTTAAGACACAACTGTCTCTGGTAGATTCTCCCAATACCTACATACCAGCTAAAATTAGGCTCATGATCGTGACTCATCCAAGTGGCTGCCAATCTCTTAGTTAAAAAAAGAAACAATTCCAGCAGTTGTGTACCACACACAGCCCTGTGCTGCACAAGATGCTTGAATCCAAATTGGAGCAAAGAAGCTTCATGGCTTCGGAGTGAAAAAACAACTCAGGCAGTGCATTTCTTAAAAGTCAAGATCCTTTCTGACACATTTAAAACTGCATAAAACACATTTGCTTGTGCTGATTCTGTTCAACAGCTGCATTTTGAAAGATTGATCAAGTATTTGATAAACCCATTTGCTTGAAGAATGTTTTTTTCTGGCAGTCAAAATGATTCTGTGTCTGTACTGGCTCTCTAACTGCTAAAGAGAAACTGCACCATGTTAATCAAAATAGACAACGCTTTCAGTGTTAACCCAATTACATGGAAAGCAGTGTCACACCTCTGTATCAAAGCACACCAAACCAAACCAAGCCTGACTTAAGACAGTCTCATCAGAAGCCAAGGGAAAAAATTGTCTCTGAGCAATTATGCCTGTCTGTTTAAACTGGAATCGTCTGCAGGGAAGAACCCCACCTTTCAAGGGTGATAAGCAGTCAGCTCATGTTTAAGTCTCTGGAAACAAGAGGCAGTCAGTACATCTGGACATAAACTCCTTAAAGAATAAATTACAACAGTAGGAATCCAGCAGGGCTGCCGCTACATTTAAAGACAAAATTCCCATTGAATTCAGCAAGACAAAAGTAGGCTTTGATACACGTTCCACACAAAGTTGCAGCAGACTTTGGTCTGTCCCCAAAAGGGGCAGAGTTGTCACAGCACTCATGAAACGGAAGGGAGATGGATATTAGGCTTGAAGACTCTTCTGCCTGCAAACAATATTACATTCACTGGGAACTTCTTTTTTAACACGCACGCTCTGGAGCTTAACTCTGTAACGAGCTGAAAGCTGCACTTGCACTTACGTCCTTCCAATCTAGTCCTTTAAAGTATGCCATGGAATTCACTCCCTTTATATTACGAAGCAAGATAAACACGTCCTTGCGACTATAAACCTGGAGCAGAGGAATTTAAAAGGAGAGCTCTACGCTTTGGTCCCCACGTGATGAAAAGGAAGTTAGCCCCCAATGTAGCTGTGAGCTCCTCTGTTCTCTGTGCCAGAGATATGTGACGAAAATGAGATTGGAATGTGGCCCCAAAACTTTACTAAAACAGTGGAATATTTTTTTTTTTAATGACATGCTCAAACATTCTGCCCCAGCCCATGGAGCCAGCATGCTTATGAATCCAGAGCACCACAAAGGAGCCCTTATCTCATCAGTATGATATTGCACATGTCTCAAAGAAGCTATCTCACTGCTCGTTAAGAAACTGCAGTTCATCTGTTTTGGTGGAGGGTGGATCAAACCAGGCTGTGTTTAACAGCACAGTCTTGATATTCAGAAATGTATTGGATTGCTACATTTGCACAACTGCGCTATGTTTGGGCAATGGGTCTGAAGAAATCTCCCTCCTTATATTGTAACAATAACTGTCTTTATTCATAAAAGCAAAAAATATCAGCTACTGGTTGATCAAAACACTGTCATAATCAGAAAACTTACTGTCCATCAGTCTTCATGGCATCTTCTTCAGCCAGGTAAGCCTTATTACGTTAGCTTAACAGAGGGGCAAAAAATTAAGCTTGCATAGGTCAGGGCTGACATTCTCAAACTTGGCTGTCTTACGTTACACACCTAAATCCACATTTATTTTTCAGTAATGCTGCAAACCCTCACACAATATAACACGTAAAGACACTGTGGGACTCAGTGTCTTTAAAAATCAGAGCAGTCCTACTTACATGCTTAACTACAAATTTGGACGTCTAACTTCAGACATTGACATTCAAAAAACGTTGGCCTAAGTGATTTATTTCAGGCTGCAAAGACAGTCACGGTTAAGGACTGGACATGAAACCAGATGACCTTAGTCATATGGTTTAGTTTTAGGCAGTCCTACTACGAGCAGGGAGTTGGACTCGATGATCTTTATGGGTCCCTTCCAACTTGAGATAGATAGTCTATGATTCTGTGGTGCCTCTGCCTAACCAAAGCCTTCTCAGCATGCAAACTCACCGTTACCTGTGAGCTTCTAACACAGAACTACGAGTTAGAAAAAGACAGACAGCTGTGGAGAGAGGTTTCCAATCTGCATGAAAAGGATCACACATGGAAGGCTCTCTTTCCTTCCGTGTGGCACCTTAATAAGCAGGGTCCTGAAATGAATATATCCACTTCTGAAAAGCAATTACACTCAGTTTCTCCAGCAATGAACTTCCAGTGGACCCTTTACTCACTCTATGCTCCTAGTGTGCATTAGGAGATGCACCCAACTCCAGCACCAAAAAGAAAAGAACCCCCGGTTACTGTTCAGTATATTTTTCCCTATGCACTTTATCAACATCCAGAAGGACAATTAATAACAACTAATAAATCTGTGATCTGGGAGCTACAGAAGAGATGGCTGCTGAAATATAAGTTGCAAAGCACCACAGCCTGCAAGCCCTGCCCTGCTCTGCAGCAGGCTGGAGCCCCCATGGGGCACAGAGGAAGCCCTGGTGCCTTCCCTCTCAGCACACATAATATACATGGGTGAATCAGCACCAACACAGAGTTATGGTCCCTCTATTGTAAAACCATGGAAAATTCAAATTTAAGGCCATAACTCTGCCCGCCCTTACGCCAATGTGCTTAGCTGAGGTAGTGTGTGTTGTGTGTCATGTTTGATCACTGTACTCTCAAGGACATCAGCAAGAGCCAGGCATGAGAAAGTGGGTTAAAAGCTATGAATTTCTGATCTGCCACAGAACGTCCTCATTTCTCGGACGTCAAATTGGATCCACATTGTTTTCCTAGTACGGTCTATTATTTCCCAGGCTCCAGAAGGTAGGGTGGGGCCCAGCCCCCTGGCAAACTACCCAAATTCCCCACCCTCTGAAGGACTCCCAGCTTAATGTTATGATTCAACAGAGATTCCGACAAACCAAGGAGGGGAGACCTGTGGATAAAAACAACAGCACGATGCTTGGTTTGGCTGAACAGTCTTTAACACCACCTATTTCTCAAAAGTATATGCATATTAATTAAAGATATTTCATAAAGTGGTAATGTTTTGCTTGAATGGCTTCTGGCAAGCACTGTGATATGCTTGAGTTTTTAGGGGATAAGGCAATGAAAAATATTGCAGGTATCAGGTTCAGCACAGAAAGGGGCTGACAGAAAAATGGCCAAACACCACAACTTAAAGAGAGAAGATGGGAGGAATGTAGCAAGAAGAATCAAGTACTTTTCATATTATTTTAAGGTGGTAACATGAGGTTTATTTCTTCAAGAGATGGGATTATTTCTCAAGGAACTGAGCCAAATCCAACAAAAAGCTAACAAGATACAGACAATAAAGTATTGCCGGTGAGTATAACAGCTGTTTTTCAGCTCACTTAGTTTAACCTGTCCTTGCCTTTGGCAGAAGACTTTTGATTTTAGCAAGACAACTAGGGTTTCATACCAATGCTGAACAAACATTTTACAGAGAACATAGAAAAAAAAATGTTTCTTCATTTTCTGTGCACCATTTATCCAAGATGGACACTGTGTGTTTCCCTCACCTGCCTCCATTTGAAGTGAAAGGCAAACTTCAGAGTTAAGCCATCACAAAGTGCTTCTGAATAGCTCACCCTTAGTATGTTCCAGTATTTCTCTTTACATTCCCCTGAGGTAGTAATTTATTTTATTCAACATATAGTCTACACTGGAACTAAAACAACTTATTGCAGGTAATTCTCAATCAGCTTCATCAAGTTCAAATGAAGAAATATTCTGCTTGTTTTAAAGAGTTCCAATATTTGCATTTAGAGGATTATTAAGTAGGAATTAAATCATGTTCCTGACATATCTGGAATTTGATTAATAAGTAATAAAAATGTCGACATTAAATCTTAACAAAATCCAGAGTTGCTGCCTTAATAAAATACTATCATGCGATTTAAGCTTGCAGAATATTTTGCTGATTTTAAAATCCCATACTCAGTCATTGTGCTGGGTATGTACTAAATCACAAGTTATATATTGCTTCTCTCCTGAAAGGCAGATGAAAGGGGCAACTGGGCTAATGTAAGAGGCACCTGGTCAGAGCAGCAGAAAAGCAGAATATTCTCCTGTAAGTTCAGAGTGCCTTCACTACTAAATGTTTCTTCTGGTGCCAATAAAGGGAAGATGTGTCACAAGGGGAATATCTGCCACTTCAGCTGTAATTAAACTTGTTGCAGAGTACGATCCACGTAGAAGTAATTCTTGATCCACTTCAGCTGGTGATTATTTCCCCATGGAAAAATGAAGGACTTTTAGCAGGCAGCGATGAAGGCATGGGGTTGAATACAATCACAGAAGAGCCACTTGGATGGGAACAGGCATGTTGGAGGTTTTAATCTTTGCAAGTGTTTTAAAGCAGGTTACAAGAACCTGACTCCTTGTAAGACTACTTTCAAAACAAGTGAATTGCATCTCCTCACCAGGGGTGAAATTGCATCTTTCCTATGGCTTTTCCCTGGTAACTGGTATGTACTTTACTTATTACAGCAAAATCATTCTTTCACATACAGCTTTCTGCATTTAATCTCTAAAAGTGCTTAATAAAAGGCTAGTGAGCTTGGTGTCTTTCCCAAGCACAGGTGTACAGCCAGGTGTGAGCTAACTGTGCATAGATGGAGCCAGTGGAGTTCCAGACATTACAACTGGAATTAAAATAAGTATTTAGTGCAATTTCAGATGCCTTAGTGTATCCCACCTGGCTGATCTAAAAAGGCATGTATTTTATTCTGCCAATTTCATATATACTCATAGGATATTGGGCTTTCAGACAGCCAGTGGCACAAGGTCACCGTGTTATACAGCTGAATTGCTCCCCTGTGTTTAGACACTACATTTATTTGTCTGCACCTTCATGATGGGCTTCACCTTCCTCTGCCTGTGCCCTGAGAGCAAGAAGGAGGCCAAGAGAAGGTGGGATAGATTGGGGGCAATGAGGAGCTATGATGTGACCGAAGCCCCAGCCCCAGGCTGTCCCCAAACAAACAGTAACAGTGGGCTGTCCTTGCTGGTCATTTTCCTTATAGGCCTGAGTTATCATCTGTCCCACTGCATTTGAGCAAATCTGAAGAGCAACAGCCCTTTTTCCCTGGGCAGCAAAGGGCACCCCCCTCCTACCAGTTCTCTGTCACAGCAAGCAGGCTGTGGGCAGGGGTTGTGTCACAGGGCGGTCAGGGTGAGGAGCCAGCCACGCCTGGAGGAGAGCCAACTGAGGTGAGAGGACAGGGAAGAGAGCAGGGAAGGGCATGGCTGGGCCACAAGCAGGGAGGCAGGGGTTCCCTGTGCAACAATTAGTGGCTGCGCTTCCTCTGCCTTCTAGCACCAGAGGCCCTGAAGAGGACATCACTGGACCATGGTGCACTCCTGTCCTCAGCCACTCAGGCAGAAAGATTTGTAACTTTCTACAAGGATGCTGACGTAAACATAAGGAATCAAAATAATACCTGGCCAGTACCATTTGGCAGCAAGAGCAACATGTAGTGGCCATGTCATAGTAGGCAGCAGGCTGGTGGTGGGGTTGGTGACATGGCCACACCAGGATGGGAGATGTGAGACTGACAACTTTGGTCTGAAGCTGGGAAAGCCCTGGGCAGGGGTTGCCCATGATGACTAAGGGTGGCTCCTCCGCTACTACATATAGTCCTATTTTTCATAGCCTCAGGCCCAGACAGGAACACAACTATACCCTGACCCACTCCCTCCTGTCCCCTCCCTCCCCAGGCACTCAGCTGGAGATTTCTGTAGCTTTCTGCAGCTTTCTGCAAACCCCTTGACCTGAGGACAAGGAAGCACAGACAGCCCCAGTCTGCACCACATCATGGTCTCACAGGCAGCTGGAAGCTCCCCACAACCATGGACAAGGGGACCTCTGCAACATTCACTTTCTCTGTCTGAAACTGACGTCAAAATAAAGTTTTGGATTTATGTCAGGGGGGGAAGGGGGGAGAGAACCCACAAAAAATACCCCACAAAACATTTGTAGTGAATGGGGCTACACTTGCCTGGTGACCAGTCACCAGTGGCATTCCTCAGGGCTCAGTTCTAAGGCCAGTTCTGTTCAAGATATTTATCAATGAACTGGATACAGGAGTTTAATGCATCATTAGCAAGTTTGATGATGATACCAAACCGGGAGGTGTTGCTGACTGGATCTTGATGTTGAATCATTGGGCAATGATTAATGGCATGAAATTTAACAAGTCCAAATGCCAGATTCTGCACCTAGGATGGAGTAATGCCAGGCACAAGTGAAAATTGGGAGAGAAGTGGCTGGAGAGCACTGGAAGTGGGGAGGGAAGTGCTGATCTCTTCTCCCTGGTATCCAGCGATAGGATGTGTGGGAATGGTTCAAAGCTGCACCAGGGCAGGTTTAGGCTGGACTTTAGGAAGCATTTGTTTACAAAGAGGGTGGTCAAACCTTGAAATAGGCTTTCTAGAGAGGTGGTCGATGCCCCAAGCCTGTCAGTGGTTAAGAGGCATTTGGACAATGCTCTTAACAACATGCTTTAACATGATCAGCCTTGAAGTATTCGGGCAGTTGAACTAGATGGTCATTGTAGCTCCCTTCCAACTGAAATAGTCTATTCTATTCTATTCCAGGTGATAATTTTCTTTTGCTCTTTTTTTTTGTCTTTTTGAATAATCAACATATTTTGCTTAATAAACAAATAAACGCAGTTCAAAAGCACTCCGTTGATGTTCATATTTCAACTAAAATGAATAATAACCTTGCAATAATCTTGTGGCAGTACATTAACCACAGGCAGACATGAGAAAGGAAAGCAGAGGCACTGGCAACTAAACTCCTCTCAGCTAGCAGGAGTAAACCAGAAATAATTCCACCAAAGTCAACACATACTCACTGGTATAAAAAAGTACTGGCAAATCCTTAGACTATTTCTTTCTTCAGAGACACAACAGTTATTGCTGGCTGTGGAAATCAGCTCTGGTTTAAAACATGCCGTTGCTGCCAGGCTACTTTCAACATCACCTGAGGGTCAGCTGTCATCAACCTACACTTTAAAAGCTAATCTATTCTTACAGATATTTTCTTACAGAACATGAGTTCGCTAAGGCCTATAAAAGAGACATTAGTCAAACGTGAGAAGCACATCACTAGAAGACACCAACATACTTCTGTAGTCCCCCATTCCCACTTCCCAGTGGGCACTTCCTCTCATCTGACCCTTTGTCCAGAAAACTACTGAAAACATTTCATCTCTTACAGTGCTGTTCAAGCATATGGTATAACTTCAGGCCTACCTTAAACAATCTCCTATATAGAGTGTCATTATCACTTTTTATTAATCTTCTCCTAGTTTAAACACTATGTAACGGCATTAGAGCAGGACTTCAGATCGAGCCCTTGCTCTGTAGCCTTCTTGTGGAACTCCTGCATCTTCCTGTTAAGGAGTTAGGTCTATCATTACTTCTGTAAGGGCAGAGTGAAAAATAATGCATGTTAAAATGCAGAGTTTAGTAACTGGGACTATGTAAGTACCCATGATACACAAATATGAGATGTTAGAGATGATGCACAAAGCATACGAGAAATTGTTGAATTATAATCATACATTGCTTTATTCCGGCACAATAGCTCAGATAGGCATTTGAGAATTGAAAAGGAGAAGGTGAATAAAACTTATATTTGGAATTGTTTTGACTGCTATTGCTTGTGCTAATTGCTTTAAAAAGGATTTTGTTTGATCGTTTAGATAGCATTTTAGGAGAGTAAAATCCAGCAATGAGACAGATCTTTGAGCACTTAAACATTTCCAGAGGGATTTACGGACAAAATCTTTGGTCATCAAGAACAATCAAATACAATCCAAGTCCTGAATCAAAACGCTAGCCTACTTAGGGCTTTTCATCTCCCTTGAGAAACCATGGTCCCTTGAAAGACTTTGGCAGACCTGGCTGGATACTTTGGTACTTAATATGCAACAGCAAGAGCGAACAAGCTTGTGAACAGCCATTAAATCACAATCAAGGATAGAGTCTAATCAAGTCTAAAAAGAGCAACATTACGTTTCAGCATGCAGTTTATTATCAGCTGAACACATTAAACCATTAAAAGCATTCACACAGGAATCTGATGAATAATTTCATAGATAGATGATACCAAAATTTGAATATGAATACAAGCCACAAACTCACTCTGGGTTGAAACGGCTGCACCCCTCAGCTACACTGCAGCACCAGATACAATGCAGGACACAAATGGGATGTTAATAGGAATATGTTACAAAGTAGACATCAAAACAAGAGGGAAATAGCTTAAAATTTCAGCTTAAGGGGACAGCAATGTGGCAGAGGGGACTCCTCAGCTACAAACCTTGTAAAGGGGGAGCTCATCAGAATTTTCAGCCTGCATTGATTGGTTTCCATTCCCCACAGGAAAAGTGCAGATTAATACCAAATAATACCACCATGCTCATTTTAGAGAGACATGGATATAGAAAGGCAAAGTATGACTTCACTAGGGGCCACAATGATAAATCAATTAGTTCTTCAGAGGTTTAATTTGTGAAGTGTTCAAAGTCTTTCAAAAGTATTAACTCTGACAGCAACATGATGAGGTGTATCTCTTTTAGCCCCCTGCACAGAGGCATTAAAGGAAGCTAGAAAAAAAATGGCAACATTGTTTCTAAACAGGCTTGTTTCCAAACAAAACTTGTTTCCAAACAAAGGAGGTTCTCCAACATCAGGCAGATGTGGTGAGCTGACTCACTTATTTTCATTTTAGGTAACCTTAACTAGACCTAATTTTCAGAAATGATTGTGTTCTCAGTGTTTTCAAATGATCTTTTTAAAAAACACCCTCAAGTTCGATATCCAAAAAAATCTTAAATATTTGATGTAATCAAACAGCTGTGAATATATTATTATAATTAATCACTTTCAAAACTCTTTGCTTTGCTATGTTAATTTATTTCTATAAGCTTGGTCTTTGTAATGGTGAAAAAGCAGCATACCACTTCTGCGAAAACAAAAACAAAACAAAACAAAACAAAACAAAACAAAACAAAACAACCAGCCAAGTTGATTTAAATACTTGAGCATAAAATTTAGGAAATTAATTTTATTCCTACAAGTTTGTAAAGTGTTCTCCAAACCACATTTTGTGTTGTGTGTAAAAAGCACATAGAATAATGTTCAGCTCCCTACCCGGGATGCTTAGATGCTGTGGTAACACAAACAAGCAACAGCATCAACAGATCAGCACGACCAGCAGCACCAGCATCCAACAAGTTTGTGCTCCCAGCATCTTACAGATCTGCTAGGAAAACCGAACTCAGGAGTGCCAGCTCCTGCTCCATATTCTGGTGGATAGAGAACTTTATGTTATTCAACACTAAATGTGAAAACTAAGTTAGGTATAGCACTTTTGTAAAACTGCCTCTGCTGTGGAGTATGTCAGCGGACAGAACCGCAGTGTGGTGTACGTGATGGCACACCAGGGGTGTAGGTAGTTTCACTGAACTGTCAGCGTTCACCAGCTTACTCATCACAAACGCAATCCACTCTTGCTAAATAAGACTTAATGAAGCAGCACCAGTGCATTTCAAGGTCCTAAATAAAATTAAAAAAATAAATAAATAAAAAAGATGCACAAACAGTGACTGATAAAGGGAAATGCATTAGGGATAGGGCAAAGGGTGAGTCTGACACATAAGCTGATAGGCACTGAATCAATGTGCCATTAAAAATTAATTTGGCTGCAAAATCTTCTTTGCCCCACCAGATCTTCAGAGATCAAAAGTTTCTACTCCTACATAGAAGGCTTCCCATTAGGAAATACGAAGTAAGCAGGTAGTGGAAAACTTGGTCAACAACATAGAATCAGTTATGGTCCTGAGAATATTCATAGCCCAAAGGCCATATGAAGAGAACAGTTAAGAAAGAAGAGAGAGGGAAAGAAAAAAACAATACAATGAAAATATAAATATTGAGCACTGTGACGTATTTCAGCTTGGTTACACAGTCCTAAGAGACACACTGAACACTGAGCCACGGCAAGGGCACTGAGAACTGGCATTCTCAGCGTCCGGCATACCGAAGGACTGAGCTCTCTAACACAAACCAGAGCTATTGCCATTACATGCATTTTACAATGTAATCAAGGCATAGGCATGTATCCAGTCCATGTCCAATGCCTACCGGGAGACAATGGGAAGCTTTATTTCACTTTTCTTTTAACTTGGACCATGGTTGGAAAGAACAAATTCTCAGGTTCCAAAGGAAGAGTCATGTGAATTAAGAGTCTTGAAGAAAAACAAGAACTTCAGGTGCCACTTTTGCTCTCATATCAGTGCAGTCCACAGAACTAAACTTAAGAAATCCTCAAAAATATTACTATGTAGTCCATTGAATCCAACTAGATATAGTACGTATGCGACCATACCCGATACCAACACTCCCACCACATACTTGTAGGCCTCCCATCACCAGCAACTGGATGTTAACGAATTAATTATCAGGGTAACTATTTGAATGTAAGAAACCATCGCTATTCCTATTTCACTGACTCAAAACAGAAGCTCAAGATCCCAGAGACTGGCCACTGATCTGGCTTCTTTTGATCTAAAACTATGACATCCATCATCAAACACAAAATGTCACTATTACAATGACCTAAAGAATTCCATTTAAGTCAAGCTTCTAATCAATTCTCTTCTTCAATTCTCAAGAAATTCCATATAAATACTTCATGAAAAAATGGATACACTTTATGGCATTGTCTAAACTAACAATATTCTGCAGTTGTTCCACAGGGTGGTTAAACTCATCCCTAGTGTCTGGTTCAATTCTCCTTGTAGAAGATGCAGTGCTAATACATCCACAGTGTGGATGAATGAACATAGTCACTCCCTGTGATCCTGGGACTAAAGAAGCTTCAACTTAAATTTACTTACTTCTTAATTTGTTTTCAGAGGGTTTTTGACAACAGGTGTTTATAAACCTCACAAGACAGGAGGCCACTGCAATGATAGCTAAATGATGAAAAAAAGTAACTAATTATTCAGGCTAGCAAAAAGACAATATGAATGCATCCAAAACCACTACTTCTAAAAATTCTGTCCTCCAGACCTTAGCCAGCGAGATAGCGGATCACTTCATTTGTGACAAGTATCAATACCATGACTGTACACACTAAATCCACTGCTTTAATCACCATTTATGCACTTTAACCAGTGATCCTTTAAGGAAAAATGTATAAATAATGCCTACCACAAGCAGCCAAAGCACCCTCCACCCTCCCAGCATCCATGCTCCTAGAGCATCCTGCCTCCTCTTGCTTTTTCTGCATCTGGCCCCCTTAAGCCTCTTTACCCAGCAGCAAATGCTCAACCAGAGGATGCTGGGCAGCCTCCTTCCAGCCTCATCTATTACTTGATTAGGAAGTAGCTGGCACTGAGTGGAGCTGGATTCTTGTCAAAGAGCAAGTATGCTGAATGCACACAATACAGTAAATTACAGGCATATTTACTTTAATCCTTATGCACCTCCTTAAATCAGGAGGTGGGAAGCATCACCTTTTCTGTACTCAAAGTATTTGTGCTGGTTCCTAATTATTCTAATAAAATTATAACAGTGAGCTTGTGGAAGGTATTTCTTGCAGTTTTTATGCACTTATCCACTCTCTTTGTTCACCATTCCCCCTTTTCTCATTTAAGTTCAGGCCACATAAAAACTAAAAAGTTTATTGCATTTTCACAGGTAGCACAGGCAAATATTTCATGATACTTCTGCAAATAAACTCTTATTTTTATTCATGCTATGCAATGTAAAAGACAAGACAATCAGCTGGCTACTGAACCTAAAATAGTTATTGGGCTTTCTCTGTGAAATGATGCAAGGACAGAAAAATGGAGTTAGATGGCAAAAGCAAGAGCCAGACCATCTCCTCTAATTAACGTCACACTAGCTTTCTGGTTTCCTGGCAACTTTGGAGTCTCAGCCTTGTCAGATGGAAAGTATTTGCTTGATAAAATTTTCAGAAATTCTCATCACTTTAATTTGCCAATAAAACAGATTTTTACAGGGAGGAGGAAGGGAAATTAAATTAGATCCTGTTTTCTCCTTTAATCAAATTGATGAAAAAAAAAAAAAAAGGGCTGATAAAATATTATGCTAATTCTACCATTTATCTAAAACCTACTCCTCGTTTCACATCAAAGACCCAATGGTTCAACCTGGGTGTACACAACCCCCTTGGACATACTGTAATAAGACCTTAATCTGCATGAGTGAATCTGACTCCTTGGTTTTGCCAAAAATCTGTACACTCATTTGTGAACATAACAACAAGCATTAAATGTCTCAGCCATCAGTACAATAATCAGAAATGCCCTTTCCACTTGGCTGTTAGAAAGCATGTAAACTTCTGAGCAACAACACTAATGTAACCCCACACAGATGGTCCAAATTTAGAGTACCACAATCAAAAAAGATGACAAGAGGCCAATCTTGTAATATGGCCAGAGACTTTGTTGTCATATAGAAGAGATTAATTCAGTCCAGTTCAGATTACTACACTGCACTTCTCAGTACAGCATCTGAGCATGTCTGCACCATAAAATGGTAATAAATCCACTGTAGTCACAGAAAGAGCTGGATCCCTGGAGAAAACCCTTCACAATCCCCGTGTTCTGCTTCTGTGCCATATGGCCCAACTCACAGCGCAATTTAATAAATGTGAGACTGTGTGATCCCTTTGGTCTCTGAATCAGGCTCTGCATCCAAAAGTTTCCATCTTGCAATAGGATGAAAACAAATCTGCTTGAAAAACCTTTGGAAAGAGCATGACAGTTCCCAATTTCTCTTTCTCCCACTCAGCCTGTCCAGGCTCACTCCAGTGAAAGTACGGCATGCCTGGGCCAAATCCCATGAAAAGGTGCTCCTGGAATCATGTCAAAACTCACTTTGTGGTAATCCAGGCATAAATCATGCTGTTAAAAATATGGTGCTGCTAAGATGACTTTGCTAAATACCTCTTCTACCAGTGTCTAAGTGCTGCTAAGAGATCTTGAATGTTAGCTTGAGACTGTTATATGAAGCCTTGGTTGTAATCAAAGTCCTTTATTTTTCAGAACTGCATGGTTCAGAATATCCTACAGGTGCTTTCAAAGCTTTGAACCCATCAGCCCAGCATATACTATCAATGGTAAAAATATTAACTATCCTTCCACCAGACACAGAATGATGGGTTATTCTCATTTCAATTATCCCAAGGGCCAAATCTTCACTTTGTTTTGTTCTGTTTCCCAGCTACAAAGAGCAAAACATGTCCTTTCAGTCTGGCTGACTTTCATCAGTGATTAAGGGGAGAAAGCAGAAAACCTATCAAATCTAAGAAACATGCAGCAAAAGCCAAAATGTTCATTCCTTAGCGCCATGCTTGGACTAGCTGAGCACTCGGTGCCGTGGCAGACCATCAGCTTTCATACCACACTGTCCAGGGGAAATGCTGCAAGCTGAACGATGCCAGGAATTGAGAGAGGGCAAGGAGAGATGGAGGATTGCTTGGTCCTGGCAAGGAAGCAGCTCCTGCTCTTACAGGCACTGTTTGGTGTAGAAAGCCACTATCTTCCCAAAGGTGAGATGCAACTGAGGGAGACGGCAGCAGAAGGCATCTTGCTTTGAAGAGGCCAGAGGAGGAGGGAGCTGCTGCCCCAGCAGAATAGAAGCAAAGAGAGATTTCTGTCTTGCTGCGATTTCTGTCTTTCAGCTCCCATTGAGTTCACATGCCAACGCTCCACATTTTTAGTTTTGCAGGTTTGAGCAAATGAATGATCTTTCTGGGGGAAAATAAAAGCACGGCAACTATTACTGAACATGTAGAATATATAAAGTGAAATCACACAGTAGTCACTTTCCAACTGGCCTTGTTTTCCCATTCATATGATAGTTTTCATACTCTTCTGGATTTGTGCTTATTCAAACTGCTGGAACACAGATGCTGGCCACTTTAACCATCAGCATCTATCACTGACCTGCAGAAAAGGTATATTCTCAAAAACACAAAGTTGCTTTGAAAAATCCTAGAAATTCAAAGCATCATTTCTCCTGCAATTTTTCTTTTTCCATGAGTTTACTTGCTTTCAGTTCTTTACTTACTTCAGAAAACCAAGTCCTGCACAGTTAGGAAAATGGCATCTTTTCCTTTTAATTTATCCTACACAGCACAGACATTCAAACTGGTGGTTCAGCAGAAAGGAGGTCAATGTACTAATGGAATCAATAAACTTAAGTGTGATGAAACAACTGCCACTTCAATTACTGTATAAATCGTAAATAATTTTCAAACTCAAGAAATGTCCTTATATCAACAAACTATCTGTTTAAGCAATTGTTTAAAAATCAAAGTGTGATCCTGTAAACATTTTGGGGCTCAGTTACACTGTATGCCTTACTCATAACTTCTGCTTATTCCTCATGGCTTATTCGTTTTTGACTCAGATTCACAACAAAGACAAACTGAAGTAGTATTTACAGTTAGAAATTATGGTAACTGCCTCCTCCTCCCCACTTGTTCCCTCTAGTCTTTAGTCACAATTGGGTGCTCTGACAGTAAACATTTCTCCAAAGAAAACTGGGAGCATGGGGCCATAGCTGTGCTTACTCCAAGGCCCTGGTGCAATCCAGACACAGAGAGCACCATCTTCAAACAAGCTCTTTGCAAGCCACCATTAAGTGACCAGAAACTCTACAGGCTGATCTGCTGTGTGCTGATACGGACCAATAGCTAAATGCTCCTGTTAAGCTCTATATACTGCATTGTCCTGTATGACATGTCTCTAACTCAGCAAGCAAAGGTACAGTCATTTTTTCCTGCCCTGGAATTTTAACATATGCTCTCTGGGTGACAGGAAGTCTTGTCTGCCCAAGTTAAAGATAAAGAAATACTGTAGCATGACATAGCATGGCCTCCACTTAACAATCCTCATTCCCCAGTGAAGTGTATCACCCACTCGCTCTCTCTCAAACCCTGAAAGATGCTCCCTGACACAGAAAAGCAAGAGCAAGAACGTCCAGAGAGAGATTATTACTGTTTGAGTAGTATATATACAGTGGCATGAGGACATGCCGCAACCCTGAGATAGAACAAAAGCTTATCATCTTCTCGTCCAGGAGAGATATGAGTTATTACACAGAAAGTGATAACCACTGGCAACACTAATTATCTAGCCTGAAGCAGAACATATGTGGGATCACAAACTACTGAAGCATAGATTATTAAACAAGTGGAGCCAATGTGCTCTCTGTAAACTTTTCATAAAGATCTGCAACAGCTCAGCAGGCAAAATAATGTGCAACACTGCTTTTAGTAACTCCTCTCTCAAAAACCTGTTCAAATTTGGGATTCCTCTGTGCTTTGTGTTGCAGAAATGCATAGTTAAGAAACTGCCTTTTCCTTTAAGCTTTGTCTTAACAGACAAAAAGGATCAAAAAGAAAATAAAAGGCAGATTATCAAGGTCAAGAAAGAGATTGATTACAGGACTTGTTCAAAATCAAATCTGGCTCTAGCAAAGCCAAAGTGAAAAATTGAACCTGATGGCCATAACACAGTAACACTTCTCCCCATCACAGAACTCCCACATCTCTAAATATACCCACACTTTCGACATGACCCTGCACTATCTTGAAGCCCAACTTCTGGCTCTCAGAGGGGTGGCAGACATTGTGAAATCACAATGGCAACTCCCACTGCCACAATCTCATGTTCTTTGTTTCCAGTGTTCTCCCAAATTATTTACAGAGCCTTTGTTATATATTTACAAAGTTTGTTTATTCTTACAACAGGAATACCATGAGCTCCAAAACCTCACTGACCGTATTAAAAAACAGTCCAAGCTGTAACAATGCAAAATTCAGAGCCTTCTTTAATATTCAGTAAAACTATCTAACGCCAAGTGTTTTGTGACATCTTTTGAAGATCCAAGCTCTCTCTCTTCTGTCATGCTCAGCTTTCCTTCAGCACACTCCTAAAGAGCACTGGCTTTAGACAGCTAGGGAAGTCTTCAGATCCTACCAGTGATAATTCTCATATTACAGTTCTGATTGCTTCTTTACAATACAGGTCCCCTAGGACAGCATACACAACTGCTGCTACAGCTTCACTGACCTCTGTAGAAATACACGGGAAATACACAGTTCCATACCTTCAGCATTTCAGTTTCCTCATGCTCAGTAGCAAGCCTGGCCAATTTTCAGTCATCGTCTACCGTCAAAATGCCATTAGTAGTCTATGAAACATACTCAACTTGAAATACTGAGCATGCAAGACAGTGAGGCATTTTGCTACACATGAACTGCAGCAGAAACAGTCATCTAGTGTTGTGTGTAATTATCACAGCATTCCTGTGTACCCAGCAGACACGCTTTGCTCCACTAGTATCCCCTGTACCACTGGTTACCCTTCAAAAGACTTTCCTCAACAGCTCATCACACTGTCTGTAGCAATGGCTTAGTATGAGCACCAGCAAAGTTTCTTCTTTGTTCTGTTCAGCAAGCTATGCCCTTTTGTTTTTCTGAAAAATCAATTTAATTCCAGTAGGCATAAAGTTCATTAGCATTCTGATATTTTTCTTCTGTTGTCTGAATGTCTCTGTAAGAAATTCTGCAGCTCTGAGAGTTTAACCAATGCTTGATTTACCACTCACAGTGGATGGCCTTGGTCATAACTTAATTTCATATTGCTCTCAAAAGTTGTTTTGGATTCACCAGCAGGAAGAGAATCATGTAATTGTCAATGTTATCAAATCACATTTGTCACTTCTTCATGTAAACACCCAGAAGGAATTTACTACATTCAATAAATTCCAGATATCTGCCTGGGAAGACATAGGGACACTTAAAAGCTGTGTGGTAATAATAATAAAAGTGAGAAGCCTGCCTCTGAACTCCTATGTTTAATGCATTAACATCTGCTGAATATTATTACCTGTTTTACCATAGTACCTATATGCCCTACTCCAAGATCAAATCAAAATTATACTAAGTGACATATAAGGTACTGTTCCAGAAGCATAGATTTCACATTGGCCACATGGGCAAAGGCATTGGGAAAAGTAAACATGGAACCAAGGCAACAGGGGTCATTATTTATAAGTGTTTCAATGATTTTCTGGGAAGTAAATAAATGAGAGGTTAACAAACAAAGTATTTCAAGTGAGACATAAATGAGTATATATACATGCACACGGAGCTTCTAATCCTTCCCTCATTTTAACTCATTTTTACTAGCTGTGTATTTTGCTCATAAAAATTTACCTATAAATGTCTATAATCCAGAAATGTATGCAGAAAGCTCATGCAGGTTGAAGAATTAAAGATGAAGAAGGAGAAAGAAAGAAAATGCCAGCAGTGTCAGGAAAATAAAAAGAAGAAATAAAGAAAAAACAAATAACGGAAGAGCAGGAGACTGCCCAGCAGTAGAAGTGCAGTGAAGCAGAGGTGGGAAGCGGCGTGGGAGGACATCTGCTGTGTGCCCATATGCCAGTGTGGACAAACATCCAGGCAACAGCATGCAAAACCCAATGACACTGTCCAGGCCTTGTAGCAGACGTACTAATTCAAAGCAGAGTTTGACATGTGAAGTAAGAGCCACAAAAAAACAGAAATTCGTATTTTTCTAAAAGAATCGTGTCATTGTACACTATTTTAATCAGTAAGAAAAATATTATTATTCACAAAATATTATTCACAAAAAAGCGAACAAAGCTACCCATACATGTTTTGGAAAAGGAACACAGCAGGACACAGCCTGCCCCAAAATTTCTTGGTAGTCACTTCTGGATACAGACTTCTTCACATGTGATTCCCCCAACATGGGGGTCGGGGTAAAGGATGCAGGGGATGGCGGGTGTAATGCAAAGTATGAGAAGGAAAAATATTGTGGAGAATGACTAGAGAGCTACTCTTACCCAAATCAGTTCACTCATTTGTTTTACCACAAGATTGAACAAGAAACTGTGGTGGCAAAGCCATTGAAAAGTAACAGGTGCCTGGAGATGGACAAGGGTGAAAGAAAAATTTCAGTGGTATTTTAACAAAGAACAAGGCAACAAAAGCATATTAGTAGAAGGTGGAGATGAACATCATCCTCAGGTTCTCAAACTGCCAGAAGTTTTGAGATATTGCTTTTCTCATTTCTTAAAGAAATAATGGAATATGGGGTGCATACCAAATGACCAGAAAAGGACAGACATTGAACATATTTTTATAAAAAGAGGAGGAGGGATAGGAGGAGTCCAGAAATCACCAACTAGTAGGTATAGCTTCAATTCCCAGAAAAATTCTAGAAGCTATCACCAAACAAACTGTCTACTAGTGAAGTCCAATTTGAAATTTGAAAAGCAAATAGTATCTAAATTACCTAATTCCCTCATGTAGTAAAGTAAGAAGTCTTTGGAATAACAGAGAAGCAAAGGACATCCTCTGTATCAAGTGGGTTTGCAAAAGAACACTCCCTTAGTCTGGTATTACTTAACATCTGCATGAAGTGGTTATGCTTATTGAATCAGAGAATGACACCAAGCAAGCATACAGACTGAGGTACAGGATGAGAACTCAAAGTGATCTTCAAAAACTGAAAAAATTATCAGAAATGGCTGAGTGCCATTCAGCAAGAATGATGGCAATCAATGAGCATAATCAGAATAGGCAAGAGCAAAGTACACTCCGCAAAAGAGGAGCTGGGAGCATTAATTAATTATGAAACATTACTGTCTGCCTTTTTTGTAGCAGTATGGCACAGTAAGGTAATGGATAAAGGGGCTAAAAGACAAGACACATGCAGACTGTGACCCTCAGAAAGGAAGCTTCTCCAACCTGAAGATCTCAGTTGGAAGAGTGTATTCATGCCAACACATCACAGGACTAATGTGGATTAATTGCAGAGAGCCTGGAAGAAGCAATAAAAATGCTGAGAGGTCTAGAAAAGCAGCACAAAGTGAGCAACAAGGAAAGGATAACAAAGCTGAGGTTATTAAATCTAAAGAATGCAAGACATAGGAGAAGCATAATAAAGGCTTTCAGATACATTAAAGTTTGATGAAAAGAGACAGGGAATAAACTTTTCTCCATATCCCTAGCGGATAGGGAAAGAAGTAAACTGAAGCAATGCAGATTTAAATCAGACATTAAAGAAAGCAGTCTAAACCCAGCTGCCCAGGTTCTTCTTACCATGATTAATTCTCCAAGTCGGTTCTCCACAAACAACTACACCGACACCAGCTGAGATGGTTTGTACGGGTCTGGAAATACTCTGTGGCTGCTTAAGACATCACTGCTACCCAGAGAAATAGGTAGCAAACCATATGTTTAAGGAGTCTTTTTCACAACACACTGATTTAGCAGTAAAGCTACTTCCCAAAGTTCCAATTTCCCTACTGCTCTGGCCACTTGTTTGCAGGCCCTTGCTGGTGCCCTTTCAGCTGTGTCAGTGCAATGGTTGCAGAGCTGTATCATGCCCGGGTACAGCTAAAGGAGCCAACTTAAAAACAACCCTGGTTTTGGAAGGGTTGTTTTGAGGGGGCTATAACCTGGAAGAATGCAAAATCAGCACACTGCAAAGCATCGAAACCCATACAATAGACAGGTGAACCCAGGTCACGTACACAAACGGGGCATGCATACCACTTTTTACACTCATAATTTGCTTACATACAAAACTGAGACAACAAGCCCTCATCATGCAAAACTGAGCTGAGAGTTATACACCCACCACAAATTTCCACATTTTCTTATGGCTTTGTACCGTGATACTTACAGGGCTGCTTCACGTCCTGTACATTTACTGACACCAAACAACTGGTGCTTTAGTAATGGAAGTGGAACACTACGATGACATATTCTAAAATTAAAATATTAACATGTTCTCCTAGACACTCCCAAGTGAATGGTGGCACTTCCACTATTCTGCAGTAAATTTCAAAGCAGGTATCCTTTGAAACTAAATACATTACAACCATTAGCAATGCTAATGCAATGCCTATTAAATAAACGCATTTTCTACAGATCATAAATAAAAATCCCTTTCAAAACCAGAAAGATATCAAGAAAAATATTGAGGTTTATTAGGGCTATAATTATAAGCAGAAGGTTAGCTAACACTATCTAAATATTTAACCTTTTGGAGCTCATTGTTGGGAGTACAACGGTTGATGTTGTACAACAAACATGAAGATCCCAGCCCTCCCAGAGTACCGATTACAGTGATTACAAAGCAGGTAGGTTAAATCTGTTGTCTTAAGTAGCATAGCAATTGACCCTGAAAGTAACTAAATATGAAGGCACAGTTAATTTTAAAGACAAACAGATTATGTTACTAATACAGCTCTAACAACTGGAAGGGGAACAAAGAGCATTGTCCCAGATTACAGTGACAGTCATGTGAAAGATTTGGGAATTAAAACAGGGTCCTACTGTATTGAGTTTTAAGCTCACTTTGCTAGACCACAGATATCCCTCATTATATCTTGAAGACCTCATATGGCAATTATTTTAGCCCAAAGAAAAATTCTGCAGTGCTCCACTGACTTGTAATTCTTTTGCTCTGGAGGAATAGTCATATTCCTTCACAAACAGTTTAAATACTAATTATTTCTTTGCTGAACCCTGCAGTGAAACTCGTATCTAGAAGGGGCTGTGTAAAAGCACTCCTAATATTTCTGCTGCTCAAAAAGCAATACTCTTCATCTGCTTCAGTGATTTTCTACCCAACAGGTACAACACTGAAGTAATAAGCATTATAAAACTTAGTACAGTGCCATATATATTTTATGGCTCTCTAGATCAAGATCAGAGAACATCCAGATTGTTTTTACTGAACTAATGCCAGACACATTTCAAATTATTATGTATGCAATGATTCTAAGAAATTTATAACTCTTACCAAATTAAAATTAAAAAACATGTAGTTGAGAAAAAGAATTTTTAAAATCTCAAATACTCTTTAAGGAAGGCAAAAATTCCCAACATTTTTTTAAGTTGAATTTACTATGAAAGAAAATCATATATATCAAAATAAAAAGTGGCTTGGTAAGAAGAATATTTCACTAATGCAAGTATCAGGTATTAAAAATATATGTAAACAAAAGTCATTCATAATGCTCTACTGTTTTTACAGAACAGCATTTAAAAAGCAATATCATTTAGGATGTAAAGCCACATGAAAGCTCTGGATAAGGGACTGTAAAATGAGATTCCCTTATATCAGACTAACATCAGAAAAACAACTTTCCTGTGTAGCTTGCCTCCCTTTTCCCTTCTGTTTATCTATGGTAACATGATCACACAAATTTGCAAAGGATCCAAACACTTCATGATCTTTGATGTTGCTCTTATAACCGAAGAGGCGGAACAAGACTTCTGTATGTGACATTGAGATACAGAAGGATTCAAGTTACCTGCTCAAGGCTGAACAGAAAGCCTCTGGCAGCCCTGCAAACCAGAAGTAGTTCTTCTGAAGCCCAAGAGATGTAAAAACAACCAGAACCACCTTGTTTGCCATTTCTGCAGGAACCGTGTCATGTTGTAACCACTGACAGTCCTCTGTAGAGAAATCACAACTCACCTGGAGTCTGGTTTTGAACTGATACAGAAACTACAGAAATGGAAGCTTATGCTGTTGGGCATCCGAGCAAAAATATCCTACTTTAGGAATTTGCTCACTATGATTTTTCTTTTTTCAGTTTCTCTTCCTTAGCAGCAAGTTACAGCCTGGTGTAATCACAGAGCATTAGCTCAACATTGGCCAAGTATAGCAAGAAGAGTCTGCACAAGCATGGTTCTCTGACAGTGGAACCATAGCTGAAGCTGACAGAAATGGACAGGCTTCTCTTGCTCCTGGGGAGGACTCATGCAGGAACTGCCCATCCTGGCCTTACTCTAAAAATTTTATAAGAGAACATACTGTATTTCACTTATATTTACCTGTGTTTTCAAAGAAAAGCATCTCAAACTTCCACATTAAATCTACAAAGTAGAGTAAGTAAGTGCCTGAAACCACCTGCTTCTATAGTTTCACATACAGCACATACACAACCCCAAATTTCAGTGAGAACACCAAGTTGAGAACATACAGGTTTGGAAAGCACACATTTCATCAGAACATTTTCCAAATCAAGTGGAAAGTAGTTTCATACAAAATCACTCATCTGAGCAGCCAGCTCTTCAGGAACACAGGGCAGGACACTGCCCACTATTTGCTATTCCATGTTGGTTTTCTGATCCACATTTGCCAGAATAAGCTTGTGTGCCACCATCACCCTGAAGTATGACTAGGCCTGTCTGAGACCAAATTTCATCATTAAATCCAGAAACAGCCAAAGAACAAATCTATGAATTAATTATTTTGTGCTTGGACAAACAACTTTTCCACTGAGTCTGTTTCTACAGAAGCAGAAATCTACTATTTCTACAGAAAAAGTTGCAGCCTTCAATTCTTGCCAGAATATTCCCTTTGTATTTAAGAAAACTGATGAACAGTCTCAAAGGCTCTGCTTTCAGTGCAATTTGCATGTCTTAATTTTATTTGAAATGTCTTCTAGATACTACTGAACATCTTCTGGTTTGATTTCTTCTAGTATGTCTCAGGCATACACAGGGAACTGCCCGGGACTACACTGCAATACCAAATCTACTTCTGGCTCGGTTTAGTTGTGTTAACGAAGCCCAGCCATCCCAGCTGAATTTGCCTTGCAGATAAGGTATGAGCAGCACTGCTTAGTATGCATCACAATTGCCTCTAACAAGGTTTGAATGAAGGACAGAACAACTACAACAAAATTATCTTACTTCCTATTGCACTTAGGTTTTGACAGATGGGAAACTTTCCAAATTCTCCTACTATTTTGTGGTTAAAATCGGAAAATCCCGTCTGCTACAAATGGAAAATGATCCAATTAAACACGTTAGCTACTGAAGAATTGTCAGCCCTGGAGCTGCCTTGAAGCATGATGAGTCAACAAATTTGCCTCCTAAGGAAGTATAATGTATATAATGACTAAAGTTTGTGACATTAGCAAAGACGCTTCAAGAATGAAAAGTGATACAAATTGCTGCAAGCTCTGCTTTCTAAACTTCTGGTTGTTCCTAAATATGACACAAATAAAATCAGTCTAAAACTATTGATTTCTCCAAAATCCATTAAGGTCTCTTAAAAAGCCTATCCCTAGGGACAATTTGTCACATCACAAAATGATGACATTTGCACCACGACATGCTGACATTATACTATCCCATCAACAAGTAAATGTCGCAATTTGTGACATAAACGCTGCCCTATAACAACCTTTTGTTAGCCTCAATGATACCATATACAAATATTTGACCATGTAACGCAAATAGAATCAGTGACACCTTTGGGACCAAGGCATGACAAGTCTGTTCCCTTGGGTAAGCCACTGTTGGCTTATTCACTCCTAATTCAATAGTATTAGAAAAGCCGCAGGTGCTACACAGTCTGATCCGGTGACTCAAAAACCCTAATTCAAATCCAAACAAGTCTGATGCACAAGGAGCTAGGTCATTGCAATAGTCAAGATAAATGAAGCAGTAACAGAACTCTACAGTCAACATCCTTAAGCAGTAATAGGGAAGGGTGAATACAAAATAGCCTTCTAATTATTTTCGCTTTAACTTGACTATTTAAGCCATTACCTAAGCTATAAGTTATAGTGCCCGGAAAACGTTTATTTATAGAACAGACCTGTTTTGCTATTCCTTCACCAAAAATATGAGGCTGAAGAGCAAAAGCACCATGGTGGGTTTTTTCCATGCAGATATAATGATGTCTACTAAAACCACGTGTCGTTCCTCAGAATTATTTGCGTGCATGTGGTTCAGAAACTACCAAAAGCAGCTGGGTGTACTAAAAAACTACAAATAAAATTGGTCCTGCTTTGTTATCAGGATAAGCCTCGTGCTGTTAGCAATGAGAGATGAGAGGTCCTTCCCAATGCTTTTGGGGCTTAAATACCTCTTAACAAATATGGTGACAAGTAGCACTAGCCCAAAGGTCTGATCCAAAACACACCAAAGCCTGCTGCTGCCTTTCACAGGCTTTGGGTTCAGTAACACTCTATGACAGAGTACCATAGCTCTCATAGCTGAGTGTTACCGGAGAGCATCAGTGAATTTGGAAGAATGAGACTCCAATATAGGGAGCCTTCTACAACAGGAAAGTGATGCGGACTCAGGTCTCATTTCTCTCCGTTGAATTGATTGCCTGTGCAAGGAGATTGATGCAGAAATCAATTCACTCGTGCCAGCTGGTTTCCCTCGATCTGCAGTGATGGTAAGTTGATCGGGATATTAGTTTCCTTCAGCTGATGTGCCTTTCATATGTAGCACACTGACCCTAGTGATGCTGAACAAACCAATACAGCCGCTAGAGAGATTAAATTAACCAGTCCATAGAAAGGAAGGTAGAGGACCAAGACAGAGTGAGAAGACAAAGAAAGGAAAAATACAACAAACCTCTACTCGAGCTAACAGGCTTGCTTTTTCTAGATAAACTCAATAATATAGACATGATTAGAGAAAAAAAAAAAAAAAAAGAGGAAAAAGAGTAAGAAAGAGCAGCGTGGAATTAAACATTTAGAATACAATCCTTGCGATATTACCTGTTTCTGTTTACTTTTCCCCATCTTCTTTTCCATTATTGTGAACACTCCACTAACTGTGAGACAAATCAAAGCTAAGAATCCTTCCATAATGAGTGAAATTTAAGTCAATAAAATGGTGCTGCTCTACTCTAGCTGAGAAATCTAATCATGGCCAAGTTCCCATGAAGCCCTACAGACAGCCCACTATAATTGAATGTTTTTATTGATATCCTTTAATCCAACATTAAAAATGAAAAGACAGTACTAGAAATCTTTATTTAAAAATCATGAACTGCTGGAAAATAAGAATGAGCAAGAAGATTTTCAAAATTCAGCTCCAGCACTTCTTAAAATCTAAGAAACTTGATCATGCCTATTTAATAATTTGCCTTAAAGTAACTTTAAAGGATTGATTTTTGTTTTAAAGAGTCACCAATTTTTACTGAACAAAAACCTAGCTTAATTATGCCATGCAAACTTGGAACGAACAAGCAACATTTCTTGTTATGTATCAAAACAATTTTATTATACAGCACTCCAGAAGATCAGCTGTTTTAAAGTCAAACACTGAGACATCAAAGGCATTTTTTAATGCTTGGAAAGGGTGAGACATTTGAATACTCTCAGGTAAACTTTCATAAATTAAAAATGAGACTCACTTGTTCATAAGAACATATAGTGTATTGGTTATGTACCCACAGAATAATGGCTTGAATTTAAAATTAATCCTGGCTCAGACGAGGTTGTCCATTTAACAAACATCTATTCAGTTTTAAATAATTAAGGAAAACATGCACAGTATTTAGTACTTCTTCCATATGATAGTACCATCATCCAACACTTCTAAAAAGATGCTTTAATAAATTCCATAAAAACAAAAAGACCTCTAAAAACTACTTTTGTCATACATCTTTCTTTCTAGAAACACTATTTACTCAAGAGAAACAGTATTCTTTGAATTCCCCAAATTGGTGAGAAACAATAGATAGGTTTGTTGATAGGTCTACTTGTTATTTCATATAATTTGTTGGAATTTAAATACTATTTAAATCAGTATAGTAAGAAATGGTTTTGAAATTCTAAAATGTAGCCACAGAGCTACAAAATTTAAATCACTCAGAGAACATACCCCAAAATTTGAACTCATTTAGGTTTGGGGAAAGGATGATGTAATCAATAGAAATTCAGTACTAGCAATTTTGGCTGACTGCTGCATTGAAGTACATAAGCTTACGTTCCCTCTCATTGTCATGTTTATAAACAAGGTATGTTTCTTGCACCTGAAAAGCTTTTACAGTTACCCCTGAGCCACAAATTGCTGTTGGCCAGAAAAGCTGTCTGGTGAAGGAACACAAAATATATTCATCTGAGTCTGATGCTCTTCCCTAGATATCCACAGGTCTAGCCCAGCACAGATCTTTTTATGTTCTTCTTAGAAGTCATTCCCATAAGACAGTATCAATTTCATGTTAGATAAAAGCACTCTAAATCTGTTCATCTTCTTTCAGTCCATGAACTGCAGTGACTGCACAGCAAGTGCACTTGCATCAGAGAAACAAGCTCTGCCAGAAACCAAGACCTTAGCACTTTCCTGCTTTTGACTCCCATGTTTTCAAGGCTCAGCTAAAGCCATGCAGCTTACACAGATGAGCTACAGTTTCCCTCCTATGACAGCTTCACACCCATTTGCTGTCTTTGCTTTCCTCAACTTGCACTTGTTTTCAAAAGAAACTTCATTCATTTAAATCTTTGCAATAAGTAACAACTTGTAAATATTTAATTTCATTTAAGGAAAAAAGAATTCATTGCCTATAGGTTACAAAAAGCAATAATGAGGCATACTTGGCAAAGTCACACATCAGAATGACATCACCCAAGTATCAGATTGACATGCAATAATATCTGAACTTAATCCAGACAATAAAATCCACGGTAATAGACATTTCAGAAGCCATGTTTTGCTCACAATACCTCATTTATGCATTAAATGTAACACTGAATAGATTATGATTATTTTTCAATTAAACCTGGATGAGAAGCAGAGTCATTCCACTATATAAATTCTTATTAGATGGCATGTGCAGATTACAGAACTAGATGACTGGAAATGCGATTCTGAGTCTTCCATTTCTAATTATGATAATTTAAACTCACCCAGAAACTTTACACAGAAGCAATGTATTTTCACGTCATGTCCCCCGTCCAAAACTAACCCTAGGTGAGATTAAGAGATCACTTCACAGATTTAGGCTGGGCACATGTGCTGGGTTTGGCTGGGACAGAGTTCAATCTCTTCACAGCAGCTAGTTTTGGATTCGTGCTGAAAACAGTATTGATAGCACAGAGATGTTTTAGTTACTCCTGAGCACTGTTTACATGGAGTCAAGGCCTTTTCTGCACCTCACATGCCCTGCCACCAAGCAGGCTGGGGGTGCACAAGAAGTTGTGAGGGAGCACAGCCAAGACAGCTGGCCCCAAGTGACCAAAGAGCTATTCCATGGCATGTGACATAATGCTCAGTATATAAAGCTGGGGGATGAAGAAGGAAAGGGAGGATATTCGGAGTGACAGCATTTGTCTTCCCAAGTAACTATGACACATGATGGAGCCCTGCTTTCCCGGAGATGGCTGCACACCTGCCTGCCCACGGGAAGCAGTGAATGAATTCCTTGTTTTGCTTTGCTTGCATGTGCAGCTTTTGCTTTATTTATTAAACTGTTTTCTCACTTCTACTCTTCCAATTCTCTCCCCCATTGCAAGTGGATGCATGGCCCTACTTGCTGGCTGGGATTAAACAACAACAGGGCATGAGGTGAAAAACACTGCTTCTGGGCCAGTTTCTATTCAGATGATGTATTTGGGGGATGATTTTTTTGATTAAACATCTGCTATTGCTATCCTCTAGAGCTACAGATACTGCCATGAATACAAGATTCCCTTAAGCAATGCCGCACTGTCTGTCCAAGCCTGCAGACAACATGTGACCAGGTGTGAACATCTATATTCACTGGAATAGCAACTCCCAAACTGATGACATGTCTGTGTCATTACTAACCATGTCTTTGAAGATTTTTTTTTCCAGATGGAACAGGGAAGATGATGCTATTTAAGCCCTCAGGGGTGAGAAAGGTGATTTAATACAGAGAAGGAACTGAAGGGAGAATAACAAAGGAGACACAAAGGAGACACACAGAGAGAGAAGAGAAAGGAGAAATGAGAGACATACAAAAAAGCAGACAGAAAAGTAACAGAAACAAAGGACAGACGCAGAAGTTGCCTAAAGGGGAGCAGAGTTTCTCACTGAGTGATAGCAACTGTGACAATCAGGTTCAGTTCATCAATACGACTCTATTTAGTTGCTACCAAAAAAAAAGAAAAAAGCTTGCATATTTTGAGTAAACCATCCACATACAACAGACTGTGGATCAAAGACTATGAACTCTTTATATTATTTCCTGGCACACAGTCTATGCCTAAATGTGAATTTCAGTGCTCCCATCTCAATGGGCTTGACTTCTGAGCTACCGACCCCTGTGAAACATCAAGCTGGCCTGAGTCCTGCTCCCTCAGGGAGCCTCAATGTACCTCAGAACATACAGCAATGAAATAACCAGACTCGCTGGCAGTTTCTGCAAACAAAATAAAGATTATATCCTTCTCTAGCATCCCATTCCCATCTCCAGGAACAGTCTCTTTGCAGTCACGAACATCAGAGCCAAGATGCAATCCCTCACAATAACGTGGACACCAATTCAAATAGGAAGTGGAGGGTCTTCTTTTCAGTGTTCAAAAAACATCTCTTGCCTCAGTAGCATGCACAAAAGCAGCTCAAAAATACCTGCATGCTTGCAGACTGACGAAGCCGAACCAAGTCCACCCACTGATGAAGAAGCTTCTCTTTCATTAAATTCTTAAGTTGTGACTATTTGTGCCGGTTTATGCCAGTTTAAGAAGTGACTTTTCTGCAGCTAGATAAACTAAAAAAAAAAATAAATTACGTTGATATTTTACTACTAACAACCTCACTCTCACACTGATTTTATATGGTAGCATGATAGCAATCATCTCCTTCCTGTCCCCCAAAGATTTTTTAAATACAGAAATGGAACACAGGGCACAAGGTGCTTATACAATGAATTTTAAAAAAGCTGTCTCTTAGAGTTCTCCAGGAGCAATGAAATTATTAAAAAGAATACCAAGGTTCAAAGCCTGCTAAATGTAGCACACTTTATAAAAAAAACATCTGTTTTAAAGCAGTTGGAAGAGGAGGAAGGAAGGAAAAGGAGATCTTGTTAGTGGCCCTCATTGCTCTGCACAGTAGCCCTTGAGAGATGCTGCATGAAGATGAACATATGTATTTCATTATGAACTGAAAACGTGTTCACTGAGCTACATCTTACAATTTTTAAGCAGAGGTGCCCAATTCAGTCTATATGCAAGGCAATGCTTTCTTTCTGCACCTTCCTTTGCAGAAGCTGGTGGGAGCCAACAGCTTAGTCAGTGAATCACAAAGTGGGTTTCACCGAGCTACAAAAATGCTGTTCAGCTGATGTGCAACATACTTTCTTGCTTCTCTTCTTTACAGTGGTTTTATACAGAGTTTAATAATAATATCTGTAACCCAAAAGAAATTAAACACATTGATAGTGGGCTGCTTGCTCAAAAAAATATGGGCGTTTTTGCTCCATCCACACACCCTCCTCCTTCCTGCATGTGTTCAGCAGCACCTCAGTAGATGTCACATAGAAAAGAGGAAAAAATAACTCTGGATTCTTTCATATTTGTTTTTCCGATCAGGCTGGGAAGCCTCAAAATGAACATGATCAGATCTCAGCTGACTCTGCCCGTACTGGCCTCCCTCTTTCAGGGGAAAGAAAAGCTCAGATCAACAATAGTAATAGCTTCCCAATTCTCTACCCAGAGCGCTGACACAACCAAAGGTAACCAGGGAGGACAGTCCGTCCTCTGTAATCTGTCATTGGTGCTCAGGGCACCACTCCCACTCCAAAGCCACCATACCTCCCAAAACAGACATTTTGCACAGATTCTGTTCAGTTTGTATTTCTCATTCAGGGTAAAGACCATGTTTGAAAACTGCTCTCAAGGCAGCTGAGACCTTTTGACATGCTTGCCATTATGTGGTCGGGTAACAGGCTGACAAACATAGGAAACCACTGATTAAAAGCCAAATAAACTAGCAAAATAAGAAATGGCCCTCTAAATCAAAAGCTGAACATCTGATGAAATCCTAGTGCCTGGGGGCGCGGGGGGGGGGGTGCCTCTGAGTCTGGCAGAGGAAAGCTTTTTAGGTCAGATGCCTGCTTGCTTCTACCCTCTAACCACATGAAATACTACAATACCCAAGACTCCAAAGTCCTATACATATCAATTAAATGTGTGCAGTTTACAAGATTAAAATGACAGAGGCCAGAAGGAATGATGTTCACATAGCATATCCACAGACCAATATGTAGCAGCCAAATCTAATGTAAACCCTTACTAGTGTCAACAGGGTCCCATAAAATGCTCAGAAAGAACACAGTGGAATCACTCTAAAAACCAGCTGGGAACTTACATTTGAAAGTATGTTAATACCAACGTGTCATGGAGTAGGATACTGGGGTTTATTCAGTTAAGAATCATCGAGATTACTGCCTGTAAATACAAACACACAAACATAGCAGATCCAAATCATTCTATTTTGTCTTCCTTTCCCACTGGGGAGATCTCTGCTGGCTGAGGTGAGATGGGCAACAGAGCATTAGTGTTTCTGTGCCACCCAACCTCATGTGGTTACACATCTCCAGCACCACCAGGCAGGTCCCTGGGCATCTCCAGGCATTTGCTGCTGCTGATCTCCCCAGAGTTCACCTCACCAGCTCTTAACAGGCTGAATGTTAGAGCACTGTGTAAGTGCACTAAATCCTGATGGGTCCCCACTGCCTTGTGGTGGTAGTTGATTGGCAAAGATCTCTGTGCACCCCAAAAGTAATCCACCTTCCACTGGCACATGTTACTTTTGTCTGGTTTACTTCTATTTTTATGCCTCATCCATGGAGTGCCTCAAAAACCACGCATAAAAAAAGAGCTGCCTATACAAAAGGGATTCATGAGTTCCCTCAGGGTTATACTCATACCTATGCTAACACTGATGCCTACTTATGCTGAACACCCAACACAATACACAGGAGCATAAATGAAGATCCAAGAAAAGAATATTCTGCTTTCCATAAATGGCAAGATTTAACGAGTACTGCTGCAGATTTAGCTGCCTTAGACTCACAGGCAGTTCCAATCCTCTGAAAAGAGCAAGTTACAAGGTATTTTTCTGCTAGCAAAACCAGGAAAAATATCTTATTGAACTTAGACCCAGGAGGATTATATGGCAACCTAACATCCCCCAATACAATTGTGTTTTCAATGAAGAAACAACTATTTCTTTAAAATCAGTCACATTTAACACTGTGAAACACTGCCCAAAGCTCAAAGAGTGATTCCAACATATTCTTCTCACCCTCCAGCTCTATTCCTTTGGGCATCTGTCTTGCAGTGACAATTGCTGGTGGAGGCAAGCACGGAATGCATTAACCATAAACAGGCTGTTCTTCAATACCTGAGAAAAGCAACTTTTCTCTACTGTCGCTTAGTTCAGGAGGCCAGGCTACGCACTGCTAAAATTTACAGGTGGAACAGCTCAATCCTCAATCATAATTATTTATTGGTATTAGAGAATCATCTAACTGCCACAAACTCAGAGTAGAGCCCCAGTACACATCTTGCTCATACATGTGCGAGGGGAAGACTGCTCTTTCCCCATGGCACTTTCAGTCTTGGGAGCAGAAAAGAGACAGTAACAGCGATAAAAAATGTGTTTTCACAGAATGCAGCTTGCCATCTGCTAAAACTGAACACACTGGCCAGTAAACATGGGCCTACTGCTCAGTAGGAATAAGGACACATCACAGTAGTTGGTGCCTGCAAATAACACTTCTACGACACTTCATGCAGTTTTACTTACCTTTGATGAGCTTCCAAAGACCATGGAAGAAACAGATATCATAAAGTGAAGGGGAAAAAAATAAACATTCAATACATCCACTTCATCTACCAGAACAAACATTTAACAATGCGATTGCACAGAAACCAGAGAAATTAGCTTTTCTGCTAATGACCAAATTATTTAAGTGTATTTACAACTTAAAACAAACAAACAAACAAAAAAACCTACTTACTGTTCTGTGGTTTTCTATAATCACAAGGAGAAGAGAACCCAGAAATGAACAATAATCTCTGCATGTATGTAAATTTCTAAAAATATGCCAGTTAAATACACAGTAGGTAGGTACCATCATATGTAGGTATTGTCCTATCCAGATGGTGCATTAAAAGAGCCAAAAAATTGAGTTATAGAAGAAAATTTTAAAGGTCAAAATCAATGTTATTCAGAGAAACAATTACTAGTCTACGAGAGTAGGAAAGCTGAGAAAGAAGGACAGTTCAGTATACCAGTAAATGAGGGCAGAAAAAAACATGTTAAATACAGGTTAAGTTTCACTGAAAATGGTTTTAGTCACATAATCTTAAGCCTGTTCAATGATCTTGAAGTGCTAGTCTAGGTGTTTACATTAAACTGGACTACACATTAAAAGGAGTCCTAACCAAAACAAACAAGAGAACAAGCAGAGAAGTTTGCATGTCTTGTGAGAGCTCGTTCTTTCCTGATTCCTAGACTGCACTGTGAAACTGTCAAAGGAACAAAGAAACCATAGAGGTGATTTTCTATGACATTGCCTCTTTTAGGTGTTATGGTGATAACCATTACTTTAATATTGAAATGCACAGCTTATTTATAGCAACACCAATCCTAAGAGAAAGGGAAGTACCATTACTTTCACATTGCAGGTAGGAAACTGAGGCACAAAATCTTCTACGTAATGCAAGTGCTATATCAGAGGATACTGGCGAGGTAACTTGCAAAGTTCCTCGGTTCTCCCATTCAGCTTCAATTTAACCCAACAGCCGTTCATTTGGAACCTCACACTAAACCTCTGGCCAAGCCTCAGATTTCACCCAGTATTTCACCACTGTGAATACTGCAGCACTACTTGAGAGCTCACAGATGTGGTGACAGGGCTGTGTGAAGCATCACCAGCTCCACCAAGGGTGGCACACACACTCTCAGACCCCCACGACAGTATCACCTCGGCATCTCTCCTCTTGCTGCAGCAGCCTCATCCAGGGCTGACAAAATCCAACAGGATCCATAAGCATGGCACTTCTCCACTCATCCTGCCAAAGCCAGTGAGTGCAGCAGATGTGTCAGCACACACCTATGACACCGAGCATTTCACAGCACACAGTGGCAACTTCCTTTGGAATACGGCTTCTCCCAGGAGGCGACACTGCCCTCCTCACCCTTGCTCAACAGCACTGGGCTCAGAGCGTCTAATTCCCCCTTCTGCATGAAGAGTTGAGACACACTTCTCCTGCCAGAACTGAGACTCACAACCCTTACTGCTAAAACTGTTCCACTTTTTCTTGGCACATTGCAGATCTACTGGTTTGGACAAAAGAGAAAGAGACAGTAAAACACACCCCCATACACACGCACAGAGTGGGCACGTTTCTAAACTCATTATTAACTCTCAACTTTGAGAGGAAATTTTAGGTTTTGCCCCAATGACTACTTATGTATGAATATTCCAAGTCATTAGAAAAAACAAAATACTTAAACAGCTGTTGGAGCAGCCTTTGGACTGAAACTTAGACCTTTGTGTAATCTCTGTCAATGTACAACCTTTAAGCATATAATTTTGCTTCTCAGGGAGAAGCATTATAAAATCTTTAGAGCTGCACCTGTATTTTTGCATTGGGGTTGTGCAATACCCACCACAACAGACTCTTAATCCGTAACTGAAACTCCAACAGCCATGCTACAATGAGAAGGAAGGAAATAACCACAGCGGCAATAAACTCCAGATATTTGGGTTAGCGATAACTTTAAATAAATCCTGTGTTTCATCAAAGTTTGTCATCTAGGCCTCTCTACAATAAGCGGAGAGAGACACATGCTTTCAGAAGTCAGCTCATGCAAGCTTTCTCAAGATGTTAACATTGTCAGGGGAGGGATCAACCCAGGGACCATCTCTACCTCCTTCAACTGCAGAAGTCCAACCTTAGACTTGAAGGCTAAAGTTAGGCATGAAAAGGGATCCCATCCATTATTTTTTTCAAAAGTGGTTTTGTCATTGGTGATTTGTTAGCGTTTTAAATTATAATTACTAGGGCAGGGGGTTGGGGATGGGAATGTTTGGTAAAGAATGTGAGACTATGGGAATAAAAATGGCAAAGGAATGTTGCAGATCATCAAGTTTCATCCTGAGCTACGACGAGCAGTCATATATTGCAGACTACTTTCAACCTACACTTTCAGCTGTTGCTTAAATAAATTTGTGCTTTCAGGAACTGGAAGGATCTCACTTGCATTGCACTGCAGATTCTCTTTCCTTATGTTAACGTCCTTTGGTCTTAATTGACAGAACCATAAAATATTTTATTTGGACATACAAGGGGCTTGGCATAAAAACTTCATAATCTGGGCAGTTTCATGTTTTAAATTCATAAATCAGTACACACCTCACAGAACTTCCCATTTTAGCAGAACAATTTGTTTTTTTTCTGAAAAGATCATAATTTCCCCCTTCTGTTCTTTTGAAAAGAATCTACTACTCTATTGAGTTCTAAGAAAATCAAAAGGATGACCTCCTTTCTTTCTCCAAAGATCTGTATCAGTAGATTCCTAACACTGTCAAGCCTGGGAAGAAAGCATTATGTTCCCACTGTGATATGTGAATCTGCTATCAACAGCCTAAACACGTATCTAATGACTGTTATTAAGCTGGGTTTAGTTTATCCTGTACATGTAATACATCAGCAGTATCAGCGATAGGATTTTAAGCTGTTGTCTGTCTTTAGTGTTCATTGCTAAATTTCTCTCCTGGATTTAAACTCTCTGGGCACGTCCCTGTGTCAGCACAGTAGCACCTACTCAGGCTAAGGCTGCTAGTAGTTTGCTCTTAAGCAAACCAGGTAACACCAGTTAAACCAGCAAACCAGGTAAAACCAGGTATAACTGCAGGTGTGAAGGGCTGCACATGGACAAGAACTTTCAAGCATGTTTGAAACACACACTTACTAATTAAAGTACATATCAGTTTTAAGTGTCTACTTTGGGGATGAGAAGAGGCACTCTCTCTTTTCTTTAGCAGCTGGAATACGCTGAAATGTGGAGAAGAGCTCAGCAGGCAGCAACATGACTAGCAAGCTGTAGGGTTGGAAGAGAGGGAAAAAAGAGGTGGTAGAAGCAAATAAATGAAGTAAGCCATAAACTTCACATCGGGGGGGGGGGGGGGGGGGTTGGAAAGGGAAAAAAAGGTGTTAAACTCCTGAGTTACTTCAATCAGATTAAAATCATTCTGCTTTCCATGTGGAATTCTGCTGTTCCATTCAAATATGATTATTGGATTTGGTTTCTCTTTGTTTTTTATCACACTATCATCTCAAGGAATTAAAAAAAAAACACAACTCCCTATGGGAAATCTGCCTTTCACTTTGCAATATATCTGCCATTTATCAAAAGTCTGAGCCGTCAGGATTTTTGACCTCATGCTCCCTTTAGTTTCATAAAAAGTAGTCTGGCTACTCCAGAGAAACAGCACCAAAACCTTACCACAAATAGACTTTTGCCCAGTTTGGGTAGATAATTGCATTTACCGATAGAGATACTGCTACAGATTGAAGTCAATGCTTTTTATAGATCTCCTCAGCAAAATTTATTGCCAACTAAACAAAACAGAAAACCAATTAAATAAAATATCTGCTGGAAGAATACATTTAGTGTTCACAGGGCTCTATAAATCATATATGGTGAAACTGTATCACAAAGAGTAGTATTTTTTAAATTAAAAAAATACTTGTATATCAAATACAGAAAAGTCTAGATCAGCTAAAGTTTTTGTGTGTAGCAATTTCTGTAGATGTGCAATAAACCTTCCTTTCTGATAAGAAGCTGCTATATATTAAGTCTGGAAAAAATAGTGTGTGTATTTGTGTTTATTTTCCATAACAAAGAGCTATATGTTTATGAGGGATCATGACATCAACTCACTGGACAAATAAGTGCCTGCATAGATTTAATACTGTTATAACAAACAAAAAAAGGAACCATGAAACTGCAGACATAGAACTAGTTGGCCAAAGTCCTGTTCGGAACACTTCAGCAGTCTGCACACAGCATGAAGAGCAGCTCATGAATCAAAATAAATCATGAATACGAGTCTCTTTCTCCCCGCATTTCTGTTTTGGCTTTGAATTTTTAGGTTTTTTTAAAATCAGTTAGTACTAATGCACAATGGGAATTCTCCAGGAGGGTCAAAAAGAATACAGTTTTGCAAAGGAAGTTGTTTACCTAGCACAAAAAAAAGCTCCTGGGATGCCTATAAGGTCTCTTCTAAGAAAAAGTAAAGTTTTTAAAAGCCGTCATCGGTTGACTATTTTTCTCCAAATCAGAAAGGGTAGTGTATTTTTAGCAAAACTGTGAATATACACATTCAGCTTAACACAGTAAGAGGCTATTCTGTAAGCACACTACCTGTATATATTCCAATGCACAACTCCATGTTATTTATCAGTTACACAAATGTCAATCACTAGCCCTTAGCAGCGTAAATGTTGTGCCGCACCACCCACCTGTCATGACTTCACTTTATGATATTTTAAGATTGGAAAGGAAATTAGTTCCACTTGCATGAACCTTTGTTTGAAAGTAATAGTGCACAACAGCTTTCTGTGGGCATAGGGGGAACAGAGCAGAAATACTAATCGTAGAAATTCACTAACCTGCTACACTCCTGATGCTACAAGGACTAACTTTCTGTCACTAGTAATGGTTTTAAGTATGCATCCCACTTTCAAGAAAGGTCAGGGGCAGGCTTACCGTTCATGTAATGTATAAATAATTAATTATTAGACTGCAAAATATAAGTAATGAGGACACAAAACAGGAAGCAATTTGCATAGCGCCCTGCACAGTTCTCTCTTGACAACGCAAGGAAACGTACAGCAATCTTCCCAGTTATTCAAGCTCACTTCACAATCAGTGCAACCATATACTCTGCTGTGCTATCATATCCACCACTTCTCTAATTCACAAAACTAACAGCATTACAAGTAGATAACATACACATCAGACTTCTACAGTACAGAAAAGAAGGGGAAGGAGAGAGGAGAAACTTAATTTATAGTCTCCTTAGTTTCTTTCAAGGCATCTCATGCAACCAAAAAAAATCAAATGCTTCTATTATTGCAGCACAGGAGGATTTATAAGATGCAAATAAATTTTTTTAAGCTCCATGTGCACATCAACCTAACATCTGCCCCTTTCAAATTTATTTATTTGCCCTTGATCCACATAGATGAATATTCCATGGTAGCACTTTCAATGGACTATTCATGCAGGTGAACATCCCTCAGAGAAGCAGCTGCCCCCTCTGCTTTTATGGTCATTTGTCTCTCCATCACAGAGCTCAAAGGAATAATCCTACTGCATATTTCTTCTTCATTTATTTTACTAGGTGAGGTGTTTAAGAGGATATATGGTCATCTGGAGCTCATCACTGTCAAATTTTCAGCCACGCAGCTGTACTTGGTAAAGGAACTAGTTGAGCTCCTTGGTTTACAAAGTGCTGAGTACCTCCAATGAGGTGCCAAACATGTGTGGTGACACTTTAAGATTGCTTAGCGCCTCCTGAGGTTCACAGGGCCTGATCCAGAACCCCACTGTTATGAATTACAATCTTCCCCTCGACTGCAATGTGCTTGAGACAGAACAGTGCTTCATGGCTCAAGCCTGTGCTTCTGAGGCAAAGCAATACTTGCCATAGGTTTAAGAACACGGGGTAAGGTGCAAGGTTTGAGAAGCACTGGATCTTAGTGCTTCTCCAAACCTTTAACCCAGAGTAAAATAAATACATACATACACATATATCTATAGAAACAAACATTCAAGACTACTTTAGATATGTTTTGGATCAGGTACTTATTTTCAATTGTTTTAATCTCACATACATACAAGCAGCAAAATTCTCTTCAAATCCTTTAAGTCCATCCTGCTTCCATTGGGCTTAATGTATTTCTTCTTCTTCTTTTTTTTTTTAATAAAAAAAACCCAAAGATTACACAGACTGTCTTTACAAATCATTTTTCTCTGGAAGCCTTTGTTAAAATCAGCTCTTCTACTGGAAGCACGCAATAAAACAAAGCTAACAAGAAAAGAAGGTGCAAAAAAATGCTGACAGTCATACTGTAAAACATCCAGTCTGCTCTCATTTGGGTTAAGGCGGCAAAGAGTGTTTCACTACCAGGTCGCTCATTCAAATCCAGTCTTGTTTGACAGTAATCACCTGATGGCAGGCAGAGTAAGCAACATAATTTTTAAGTAACTCTGCAAAAGTATTTTTTATTGAATGTGTAAATACTGTAGAGAACGTCTGCAGGCATTCATGATGAGAGTATCATCCTGCAATACTGAATTAGAAGATAATAACTAAGCAAACAAAAAAGAACTAAGAAGTTGCAGCAAAGACTGTAACCACTTTCTTTTATTCTGACAGTTGCCACTTATCTTTGCTTTTGAAGAGAGTACTTGGTAGTATTCTCGTAAGTGAACTGTAGCATACTGTGAAAAAAATAATAACATTTTAGCAATACAAGCCCTTGCTGCAGCATCTGTTATTAAATCTTTGCAGAGAGGCGAGGAGAGACCACTAGTCATAAATGTGGATTAGCAAGGTTCTACTGTATTCGTTTTAGAGTGCAGAGCGCTTTGCATGAAAGCTGTTACTTGCCTTTTATGTCAAAAAATGAACTTATGCCAACTTTTTAATACTGAATTCTTCAAGGAAGTAGTCCAAATAGTCTGCAAGCACTGTCCACAAAAAACAGCAGCAGTCTAAGAGCAGAGAAATAGAGGAAGGACAGAATCAGAATAGCTGATGCTGCTGATTTGCAACATTTTCTTTTCACAGAAAATAGCCATCATCTTATGCTTCCTTCCTGAGCAAATCAAAAACTGCCTTTGAAAGTGTCAAGCTTTATGATGCTGACTCCAACTCTGACACCTGATTATACAAGAGCATTAACACAAGCACTCAGTGTGCTCAAGGGAATCACGGCATCCTCACCACTGGAGCCTTAGCAGCTCCACACCCTGGGTGACTCCCTAGCAAAACAGGCAAAAAGCAGGGCTTCGGGTCCTAGAGAAAGGATGGTAATTCACATATTTACAAGTACAATACAAGCTCCCTGAACTGAGCCAAGTTTAAGTGAACTTTATGCTAAATCCACAAAGTTCAAGCAGAGTTGGAGGCTTAGCTGAACTGTAGTAAAAACACTCAAAAAAACCCCACACACCAGAAACACTACAATCCTCCAGGAGAAAGTTGATCTTGAGCCTTCATAACAATGTTTTCCTGTCTCTGAAGTTACACAGACAGTGCAATGTGCTGTGTAATATTTACCTAAGACGCCCACTGTTATGATACAATGTTTCACTCAAGCATCAATTAGAAGTTGCAACTCCCTGAAATCACCCCTGCAAATACGCAACTATTAATGAATCGATACATAAAGAAATAGACTCGCTGAAACTGAGTTAAAAATAGGCTAGGGGAGCTCACCGTTAAGAGTTGCTGCCTAAAATATATAATTAAATAATAAAGGCAAGCCACACTGCTTTAACGGTGAAAAGTTGTGAACACTGATGCTCTAATGCAATAACACTGGTCCCAGCGCGCTGAGACGAGGCTGTAAAAATCTTCAGAGAGCCGCTGCTATTCCTTTGAGGGATTTCCCGGCAGGGTGAAGCCCCGGGCCGTGCGGGGAGGGAACGGGCCCCGGCCTCGGCCCTCTCCGCACACCGCCCGCGCCGTGGCGGAGGCTCCGCACCCGCCGGGCGGATTCTCCGCGGGGCCGCCCCGCTCACCCCCTCCGGCCGCTCACATCCACCTCAAACCCGGGGCTGGGTTTTATTGGATTTTGGTTTTGTTATGGGATTTTCTGTCCCCGGCGGTTGAGGAGACAGAGCGCGGCGCGGGGGATGACTGAATCGAGGTGAATCGATTAAGCCTCGACAATTTAATCTGGGACTTTATGCGGGCTGGAGGAGATAATCCCCGCGCCGCAGCTCCCCCCGCTGCCTCTCCTTTACCCGGAGACCCTGGCACAGCCCCGGGGGCACATCGATCGCACACGGACACCGCCTCGCCGCTCCAGGGCTAAGCCCTTCTCCTCCTCCTCCTCCTCCTCGCAGCGCGGCGCACACAGCGCACCCGGCCCCTCCGCAAGATGCGCGCTCGCAAACTTTCCAAACTTCTGTGGAAGTGGCGGAGGCTGCGCGGGGCTGGCCCGACCCCGGCGGCGCTTCGACTCCGGGAGGCACCTCACCGGCTGCCGGGGTGCTGCTCACTCGGAACGGGGCCCAAGGGGACACCCCTCCCCGCGTCCCCGGCTGGACAGCGGGCGTCAGGAGCAGCGCGCTCCGGCCGTAGCGAGCCCGGCGGAGCGCAGGCGGCACGGCAAGCTGCGCCCCGCAAGTTGCGGGATCAAAGCAATGGTAAAAGCAGGGGTAAGTGCAAGGACCCCCCGCCCAGCCCGCACTGCCCCTCGCACTCACGCTGCTGTTCTCGCCCGTCCAGTGCACCATCGCCTGGTTGTGAGACGCGTCCCCTTTGAGCACGAAGGAGGTGCTGATGAGGGAGACCTGCTCCCGGCCCGCCGCCGAGGATGCTCTTCTGGAGCGGCTGCCCCCCGTCGCCTCCTCGTCGTCGCTCCGCGGTTCCGGGGGGCTGCGCGCCCCGCGGGTCAGGGCTCCGGGGCGCGGACGGCCGCAGGGCTCCGCGCAGCCCAGCGCGGCGGCGGCGCCCAGCAGCAGCGGCGACAGCAGCAGTAGCGGTAACAGCGGCGGCAAGCGGACGGCCCCGCGCGGAGCGGCGGCGGCGGACACGCGTGGCCCGCCGTGCGCCATGGTGGCTCTCCGGCGTGGTAGTGACAGGCGGGGAGGTGGCGGGGAGGGAGACACCGCCGCGGAGGGCGGGGGCGGAGGAGGGTTGTAACCGGAGCGGGGCTCGCTCGGCAGCGGCGTGCGCGGGGCTCCGCGCCCAGCCGGGGCGGCGCCGCCATCTGCTGGCCCGCGCCGAAACGCCGGGCGGCGGCGGGCGGGGGGGGGCTCGGCACAGACGGACGGACGGACAGACGCGGGGTGACGGGCACAGCCGTGGGCAGCGGCGGGGGACGGCGAGGCGGGAAGGAGCCGAGCCCGCTGCGTGTGAAGTTTCCCGCTGAGCTCCGGGGAGAGGCGCTCGGAGGGCGCTCCCAGAGCAAAACTCAGGCAGCCCCTCGGGGCAGGGGGTCGCTGGGACCGAGCGCGGCAGCTTTGCCCTCTGCCGGCACAGGGGATGGCCCCGGTTTGGCCGTGCCTCCCGGGAAGCTACAGGGGAAAAGTCGGAAGGGGTCTGTGTGTCAGCAGCTGGAAGCCGAGAAGCGAATGGAGCAGGTGCAAAAATGAGATTCTTGTGATTAAGACGAGAATGGGAGCCCTTCCTTTCTTTGGCGCCTCGGAGGCACCCGGCTGTCACCTGCACTGTCCAGAGCCGATTGCTAATCCAGAATTGCCCGCTGTGGGGATTTGTAACTTGTGGCTGATCCACGGCAGCATCAGGAAACGCTCGGGACAGTGTGGTCCCGGCCAAGAGGGGCAATGCCCGGGTCTCTGCCATGTGGCGTAACTCAGACAGGTGAAGGGGTGGGGGAAGATTTAGGCATCACAGGCTGGATGCTCTTCCTGCTCTGCTGCAGCACGCTGTGTAACTGTGAATAAATCGGCGCTTGTGAAGCAGCTTGATGCTGTGAGAGGGAGCAGGTTAGACACTGGGTAACTGAGGTCAGCAAGGACCTCGGGAGGATTCCTAGTCCAAGCTGCTGCCCAGTCCAGGGCCAACTCTGAAGTTGAACATAACTTCACAGTAAGGACACCCAGGCCTAAACATCAGAAAGCACACTTGAAAGCCCAGGAAGAGAAGGAATGACCGTGGGTACAGGCAGACATGTTAGATGACATGTAATAAGAGAGATCTGGGCTGGGCAAAACCAAGGTGAGTAATGTTAGTAAACCAGCTTTAGTTGTAATCTGCCTTTACCCTAATGGCCTAGAAAATTAGGATTACAAAGGCTTTTCTAGGCAGATTAATAGAAAAAATAGTATCTGCTGGTTTAACTAAACTGTTTACAGGCCTGGGATGACTACCATAATCACCTAAAATAACATAGTCATCCCAAATTCATGTAAAAATTAATTTCAGCAAGGCATATGGTTACATATTAGCTGCACACCTTCAGTGCTAGGAGACCTATGGTAACCTGCCCTGTTGTTGCCATAGTGGCTCAAACTATAAGGCAGCTTCAAATTCAGGATGACTCTCACATTTCAAAAGGAATAAAGATTTAAAATAAAAGTAACTAAATACAATAATCCCATGTGCTTTTTCCGCAGCTCCCAATGAAGTCCCAAGTGCAGCCCTACAGCCTCAAAACAGCTTCTGTGCAACCTTCCCTCTTGGGGAAGCTTGGTACCTCCAGCTTGGTACCCAAATTAACGAAGAAACTGCCCCTCCTCTGGGAATCTCCAGCTGCTGGTTTGGGAGATTCTGCCCCAAAGACCCTGCCAGCAGGAGTCCAGGCAGCCGGCAGGAACTCAGGCAGGCAGCACCACCTGGCCCAGGTCACCAGAAGCTGCCCCTGGGACTCCTGAAGGGGCTGTATATTACATTAATTCCTGAAGCAGCTTACATCTTGTGTAAAAAGCAAGTGGATTTTTTTTCAAATCTTGGTCTGGAGACAATACTGAAAGTTCAGAAGGCCATGGAGAAGCTATAAGGAGCTGTCTAAAGGAAGTCAAAGACGAGTGTGAGATGAGAATCATCTTTACATGCAGTTCGTTTTCTCACAGTGACTTATCCTTCTGAAATACCACCCTTACGGGGGAAAACCACCTGCTTTTAAGCAGACAGAAAGTTAATTTTGCAGATAAAACCCCCTTGACTCTTGCAAACTGGTCCCAGTGACAGCTGGTGGTCAAATGCTCGTGGAATCATTGCTGTTTGGGCATGTTCTTTAGGGACACAAAAATTAGGCAGTGATTCAACAGCTCACAGAAAACACGAGTAGAAAGTCATTCCTGCTGGGGTAACACTTGCATGTCGAGTGTGTCACCTTCCATCTTTTGCACCTTTGCACAAAAAGGACTGAGGGGAAAAAACACAATGCTAAATTGTTAAGAAAACACTGACACAATCCCATCAACCAACATGAAGGGGCGATTTGCCCATTGTTAGGAATTCAATAATTCTGATTCTGACATCATAGCCTATCTCCTTTGAAATTGTGATGATTTCTCAACATTTGTAGAATAACCTAAAGATACTCAGAATAGATGGAAGTGCCTGAGTCCCTACATGTTAAAGCTGGCATATAAAACCTAATACTTCATCTGAATGAACACAATCGGACTTTGTCACGCTTAACTATTTTTGCAGTTACCACGGTGTTCGACAGGTAGGGCTCCCAGTGAGCAGCAGATAAGAGAAGAGACGATAACATCCACATTCCTAAGAGTCGGGCTCTTTATATCTGTCAGTAACTGACATTTCCCACAATGAGACCTGAAAATAAAAAGAAAACCAAGCAGTAGTTCTAGAATGAATGAAGCCTGGTTTCCTCCAGCCTTGCATCTTACGGTCAACTGCCAGGTCTGCTTGAATCTTTTCCCACTGTCAGAATTCTTTCACGAGTATCTTCACAGGAATCTAATAAATCCACTAATAAAGTCCTCCTTGTCTGCCCAGTCACAAAACTTGCCATTTGTTTTGTGACTTTCCCCAGTTTAGTTGAAATTGTCTTACAGGTTTAGAAGATGTTGACCAAGGTAGATGGACAGACACAGGCCCCAAGTGATTAGTCACTGACAAAGAATAATTCCACAGGCCTTTTATTCATAGGCAAGTGAATTAAAAATCACACCTGAAGGATGCTAAAGCAGAGAGAAATTGACGTAATTCTTATACCTCTTTATGAATTGTGAGATTTGAGTACACGGGGATGAATCACTCAACCTGTCACTGCTCTTGTCACTAATTGAATCCCTCAGTATCAGGCTCCTAAAAGGTCAAGGATTAAATGGAAACAAAATTAACTTCTCTCCTTTAGAGATTATCATAACCAAGACAGATGTATGGGCAACGCTGGGAAAACATTTGCACCATCTCTTTTCTCTGCAATAGACGTTCTCGGGATAAATACAGAGATCTTCTGCTACTAAATGAGAGGCTTTTGCCTGGCCACTTCTTCAATGGCTGTTGAAGTTCTTTTCACGTCAACCAGATTAATACATACTTACTGAATCTTGCAATCTAATAAATAATGCATATCAGTAATTCACAATAATAAAATGTAACTCTAGACTAGGGATATGGTAGCAACAATACCTGTATTGCATTATATCACTACTGCATACGTTTCATGACAGTATTGTTTCAAAATATGAGTATCAAGGAGATGATTGGATGAGAAGGCTGAGGTTTGCAAATCTGGAAAGGAAGTTTCATTATATAAGTCCCATTAATGTCATTCAAAGTCCTGTGGCTAAATCATCTAAGAGGTAAAACCATGTGTTTGTTTTGTCCAAAGTCAGGGGACCACATCATAGATCAGGGTCCATTTGTGCTCAGTAGATACTGTACGAAAAGAGAAAACAAATGTTGATCTAGCTCCATAGAAATGTTTGGTTATGCAAAGGACAATCACTATAACATACTCCTAGTCCAAAGCATGACCAGAATATTTAATTACTTCTTATTCTGTTATGATTATTCCAGATGAAATGCAAACAGAACGGGACAGAATTACTACTGATTTTTCTAGGTTTGTTAACATCAAGTATATTAATGAAGGAACATAATTTACAGAGCAGTAAGTATAATTTTGTCTAGAAAGCCCAAGCAAGCTAAGCAATGCGAGAGACCAACTCTGAGGAGTAAAGGGCTTTCCCAGTTTCAAAGCTTGTTTAACTGGAACTCCTTAAAGGTTCCCAAAAAGCTAGTTTAGACTGAGTTTAAGGACTCCTAAAACAAAGAGGCTTCCCTAAATTTCTGTTACCTTTTATGTCTCCTATAAACTGGCTCAGCAAATATACACAGGCAGACAAAAAGACAAATAACCTACTGTCAGACACCTCTGAGCTCCTCTAGTCCCAAAACAGAAATAGAAAAAGCTTGAAAAAGAATTAGTGTGTTGTAGATCCAAGGCAAGTTTCTTCCTGTTAATGGCAGAATTACTAGTGCTATACTAATAGTCTACTCACATTTTTATTGACTGTCAGATTAGATTAAGATTTAAAAGGCTTCAATTAACCCACTTTATTTTTACCAGGTTCATTTCTGAGCAAACATGGAAAATATTATAGAGAGCCACACGTTCTGCTTGAGCAGAAACCAAGATGCAATGCTAATATTCCTTTTGCTACTGGATGTAAGAAGTACTCTTGCAAATAAAAATATTGATAACCATTGTACATGTTTCATACTCATAGCCTTCTGAGGTTGGTAACACAAGATGACCACAGAAGCTCAACGTGGTAGAAAATCACAGAAGAATTACCCATTTAAGCATGCTCCTTATAGATTGTTTACTTCTTTTAAAGGCTGATTTAAATTAATGTATCAAAATGCATTTAGGATACCTTATTCTATTCATTAGATGCAAACCAATTGCAATTTCCATTGTCTTTATGTTAACAACATCATTAAGAGCACAGTGACCTGCAGGGGTTTAGACAAAATGCTCATGCATGAAAACAACTCAATCTCACACGTCTTATCAAAATGCTTGACTCCAAAATAGCCTTATTACTCACTCTAACCACATTCTAAGCTAACAAATTAATAAATGGCAGAGCTTTATTGCCTTGTTACCCAATTAACAAAAAACAAATGCTTTCTTCTGTGTCAAATGCAAATTATTATACACAATGCCATATTCTGATTTCCCTTATGCCAAACAGCAGAGTTTTTATTTAGCTAGGCCTCTTGGGATGCAAAATAATTTCTATTTGTTTTACTACAATTACAAAAAAAAGAAATCTTTCTCTAGTCAACAAACCTGGTTGTCTTAGCACTTTTCTCAATAGTTGTTCCATTTGAGAGAATAAACAATCAAGCAGATGTCAGACTGTTTTGTTCCCATTAATTCACGGATACATTGCTGTCAGCAGCTAGCCCAGATGCCCACAGAAGAAAGCCTAATTAATAGGAAGCAATACTTGTCAGTAGAAAAACAAAACTCTACTTCTGTGGGCAGTTCTGAAGTCAAAAAAAGTGAGCAGCTGCCTTTGTTCTATGAAGGACTGACTAAGCTACAAAGTACATGTTCAATTATCCTATTCAAATTTGAACAACATTAAAAAAGAGTGGATTTCAGTATAGTGCATTATCAATGATTATTAATGAGAGCTACGTTCAGGTATGAGTATACTAATTGACGTAGGAGAAAAAAATTGGAGGATCTGTAAATTATTTGAGGGAAAGCTAAATAACTTCTAATATCATCAGTATCAAATTAGGAAACAGCATGTATTAGAGAAAACTGACACAACCACCTACCTTTATCCAGGCCAGAGGCCCATAAACAAGAAGTGAGGGCAGCTAGAAACCTCATACTTTGAGCATCTTCAGCTCTCATCTCGTTCAATGGAAGTAACTGAGAGCTTAGCACCTTGCAGGATTTTCATTAGTATGTAGGTAAATATACACTTTAAATTTCTCTAGTTCTAGCTCATAAAATGAAAGAGCAAAAAAACTGTAAAATTACTGTCCCTTATAAAATAGGCTGACAAAAAATACAAGCTGCCTTGATCACCTAAAGTTTTATCTTCTATCAATCAAAAAGAAAACCCCAAAATACAATTAACCTGTACAAATTTGTTACAGGTTTGAAAGAGCGTTTGAAACAGCGGCTTAGTCTGAAATAGAAAGCGTATGGTGAAGCAAAATTTTGTGGTGGCTATTAGAAGATTATCTGTCTTCAGCCTTCATAATTTCTCACCAACAATTAATAGGGAGAATTCTGAAAACACAAGAGAGCTGGATTAATTGTCTACATGTTAAGAGCTCACAAAAGAACAAGAAGAGCTCTTTCTTTTATGTAGCTGGCTAGACTGTGGGAGTTTGTTTTTCACAGAATAGCTTAGCACCCATGCTTTTTCTGTCCTAAAATTTCATGAAGATAATTTCAGAAAATATGAAAATCTGGGAAAGGTTTGGGTATTTAGGGAGGTAAAATGTGGTGTGAAGGATGTAATTCTCAGGTTTACATTAAGCTTCATATGGGAACAGATAAGCAGTTCCTTTTGTTTTAAAAATACTGGTAATGTCTTACCAACCACTTATATTCTGATCTAATCTCACCAGTATTTTTACCCATGTCATTTTATTAATCAGTTTGCTAATATGATTGTAATTCTAGGAAAATGGTATGAGAAAAATAAATAAATATTAAGCTCAACTAAACCCAATCCATTCTAAATCAGTCTTTCAGTCTTTTGCAAATGATTCCTGAAGGTACCATTTTTCTAATAGGAGATCTTCCCATCTGGTAAATGTTTAGTGGGAAGTCAGTGTGACATGTTTACAGCTACCTTGATCCTCTCAAACTCTTTGTGGAAAAGCTTAGTGAGGAATGCAGATGTGAGTGGTCTCCAATTTATGGTTAATACATTTTGACCAACAGAGCAAGGCCTTTCTATAGCAAACACAAAAGGTTAAGCTGGTGTGGGACTGGGTACTGCATAGTCTTGCTTGCCTATTTGAAAGGGTGAGAAAGGATTTTGCTCTAAGTTTTCCAATGAGTTTGCTAAATTTTGTCTCACGGTTGAGGTCTACAGATATAGCAATGGCTGGTTCAAAGCCAAACCAACAAAAATGAGAGAGTTTTGTATAGAAGATATATTCAACTGAAACATCACAGAAGACCACACTATTTTCAATATGTTAAATAGATTTACTTAAAGTAACAACCTCAGGAACAGATGCTTTAAATAACTAACAGAATAACACATGAATTTTGTTAGGTAGTATTTTTTTCTGAGTTGGCATATTCTTTTTCATGTCTGTCTTCTTTTTTTTTTTTTTCATTTTTTGTTTGTAATACAGATGTGCATGGTATAGATGAATGAACAAAGACAAGCCTTCCTCTCCTTTGCCCAAAAAAAGCAACTGAAAGTAAAGTAGCACTATGAAAAATGCGTACTATCTGATGCCAGGGAACCTGACTATCACACATTTTAGAAAAGACTATTTTCAAAAAAAAGCTGTATGGGTAATAGTTAAAATTAAAGTAGTGGAAATATAAAAGACAACTGGCACCAATTCCTCTCTTACAAGCTATTGTTCCTGAAAAATGGAACAGCTGAAGGCAGATGTTTTGAGTAAGTAAAAGGCTGGAGGGTGTTGGAATCACAAGCAAGAAAAATACAAAGGACTTCACAGTTTCCAAGGCTCCCCTTATCAATTCTGCTTCTACATTTAAACATTAATTTCTTTTAAATCATTCTTGCTCTGCATTTGAGCTAGTAAAACAACAAAAATCCATATTTTGTAACATGTTAAAGTCTTGTTTCATGCACCAAGCCAGGCTACTTATATCAAGGCAATATACTACTTTTCCCAAAGAAAAGGTACCTTTTAATATTGTCCTATGAATATAGGATGACCTAAATAACTTGCAAAAATAAATTGGTGAATAAATATCAACCTGTTTCAAACAGCCCTCTATAAATTCCAGTCCCTCTTATAAACCCATAAGATGAAAAAATATCCAAAAGAAAAGCATTTCGCTTTTTTTCTTTCCTATGCACTATTTTCTCCCCAATGCCAAACAATTGCAGCCTACCCTGAAGTTCCCTTTTGATCCAGAATCTTGAAAGAGCCTAAATCTGTAAAGATGCAGGTAGGCATTTTCAATGCTCTTGGCTCCTAACTTCTACAAAGATCAATGGGAGGTAGGAGCACAGATACTTTAGAAAATGAATTTGCCTTCAGAAATTTGGCAGGAGTGGCTGTTTAAATTTTCTTTGGGATTATCAAAAAGCAGGGAAGTCTGGGAAACTTGTGGTTTTCTATATGCCTGCTACATCATTCACTTGGAAACTGGGAATTAGTACTGTGTTAGAGGTAAATAAGACAAACGTGTATCTGTAGGAAACAATATATAAAGCTTATACAGCATCTTCTAGATCCACAATATTTTTCTCAGAGCTCCAGCTGTTGGAATCAGGAGACAGCATAAAAATCTGTGTTGGCATTTAGGAAGTGTGATTGTCCTCGCATTTTCAAAGAGCAAAATCAGAGAATAAATTAATCCTCTAGACTCAGGACAATGGAAGACAATGAAAGTGGAGTCAAGAATTTCATTTTAATGTTACATACTTTAAGACATTCTCAAGATTTTTCAACATTTGAGTTTTTCTTTTGCAGTGCTGTGGCAGAAAGGTCTAGCATGATTTTGTCACCATCTTCTGCCCAACTAAACTTGCAAAAGCTTTCATGGTTATTACATTACAGGACCTGAGCTCATTTCTTCTGCTTTTGAAATGATACTTGTGAAATAATTTTTAAGAAAAAAGGACCTTAAACCAAGACACTAGGATTTTAAAAAATTTTTCCATCTTCAGTCAGTAATTCTGTATCCCTGATCTACAGAAGATGGAACCAAATATCTGAGAAAGATGGATGTTACAGGCACCTAAAAAGCCAAATCTGCTTAGGGCTCATGAAAGAGCATATGAAATCTGAATTTGCATCATCTAAACTGTAAACATGGACAAAGAAACAGAAAGACTTACATATATTTTAGTGACAAGCCTACTGCTAAATTCCCATACTTCACTCTAATTTCATATACAATACGGAGTGTAGCACCCAGAAAAATAGTACATTTATCAATCAAAATACTTAAAATAAATACAACTGGGGGAAAAAAAAGAATCAATCCAATAGAACAATCAGACCTTTTCTCCCAAGACAACTTGCTCAAGAAAAATACAATAAGATTTGTTTCTGCTATTGTAAAGATTTTGCAATTTTAGTCTGCTGTAATCATATAAATCCATCCATCAATAAACATAACTATTCTAAGTCATATTCAAGAAAAGCCATTAAAAATACCTGAATGGTAGTGCAAAGATAGCAGCCTGAAAAACAAACATACTGTCCATAGCTATTTTTATAAGACCTCAATCTCCCACAGCATACTGCTAAAAATTACATTTCCCCATGAATTTTAAAACTGTTTTATGTGGCAAAAATAATCACCCTTTGTGCCCATAGTGCAGTGTTTATGTGTTTTCCCTTGTTCAGCTTTCAACCCAGGAATAAATCATTGTTCCTGCAATTTTCCAGCAGTGCTCTTGTAGTTTTAGCTTGCATAGAACTGCATCACAGGACACAAATCTTCTGGTTTAGGAAGGAAAAAAAAAAAAAAAAAAGGACAACTTCTCATGGGGTCTCTGGTGTCAGTAGAAAAAAAACATTAGTGAAAATATTCAGTTGTAGCTGGCTTGATGTAGAATTTTTCTCATCCTCAGTTTATTTCTACCACTTTATTTTCAAAGCTCCTTCATTTTCTAGGTTTTTCATCTTAGCTGTTTTAGTAGTTATTCCTACGGATAGGAGTATTACTGTGAATAGGGTGCACATATTTGTTTCTCCAGCTCCAAAAGAAGTCTAATTCTCTGTAATATTGCACATGGCCCTTGAACTTCATTAGATCTATCAGTCACTACAGCAGCATTTGATACAGTGTTTGTGACTGTCAGGTTGTAAACTATGGGCAATATGTTGAATACATTACTGACTTTGCAATGATAAAATAGACCAATAAAGGAAGGTCCTATGCCAAGGCTCACAAATCAGCAGAGACCTTGAGCACACATTTAACTTCAGTCATTCAAGTGGATCCACTGATTTCACCAGGAATCTTCCTTTGCAACCCTCGAGGCATTTTTGTGCCTTTTTAAAAAGTTAAATATGGAGAAATTCTCAACTTCATGTCCACTGCATTCCCTAAGCATTAGCATTTCAAAGAAGAAGGACTGATTTCATGGAAGTATTTCCCATAATAATGATGCCCCAATGTAAGATACCATATTTGTCATCTAGATTTCTTATTTCCAGCTTACCCTTAAGTCTTATTCATGTTGTGACCCCAAACCTAGGTTGGAAGCCCATTTGCAGCACAGTGAAAAGCAGTGGCCATTTAGTAATCTGAGGTTTGTAGGTCTTGCAGGGCTAAAAAACTTAGAGATATCTTGATTCCAGGAATGCCATCAGGTCAGCAGACCAGCCAAATTAAAGGGCATTTCTGTGGGGGGGTTATACAGAGGATGCTAATCTAGGACAGGTCATGCAATGCCACAGAAATACCACTGCTAGTTCTGGTCACCGAACAACTACCAGAGAATAAAAGTAACCATTCAGAAGTTAACCCCCTCTGACATATACATCAAATTTAATCATGTCTTAACAGCTACTGCCATTCACTGATTTCTTCTCCTATTATAAATGTTGTTTCTGAACCGTAGATAGACTTACTAACATGCAAACCAAGCCTACAGTGATCTCTCTAGGTGGATGTATGCCTTAAATGAACTCAAGCGTAAGAAAATGTGACTCCATTAGAGCCACAATGCAAATGAGTTACGTTTCTTAATAGTTTTGCTTTGACTCAGTTCCATTATTTCCAGTTAGTTAGATATCCTTTCAATCTCTATGAAAAGTTAATTCTTTCCCTTCATGATGTTTACTCACTTTAAATAGTTCTGCCAGTATTCCCCATCATCATCTTGTAACTATGGTTTCCTCAAGTTTTTACACATTAAGCCAGATTCACATCTACTTTAAAAGAGAGACTCAAACTAGCTCTAAACATATTCAGTTGTGCCTTCCCCACCTACGTTACCAAGGTGCTGTGCTTATGCTAAGTGACACAGCTGAAACTCCACCAGTAACTGCACTGACTCCTTCCTGAATCACTTTCTCACTGGACACCAGGAAGAGATTCACACCCACACTTGCTTTTTCCTTAGGGAGCTTCCTGGAGGGGCAAGTCAGAATCCAGATACTCTTAATAAAAGGTTTACTGATAATGAATGTTCCATAGCACTTTTGATCTTTTTATCTCCTCCTTGACCTCCAGAAAATACATATTAAGCATCGGTGTGTCCTGCACTACAAGAGGTCCTTGCTTTTCAGCAGCAGAGCTTTCATGCGGGTCTGTGCAACTTTCAGGGAATATTAGCCCCTGTGTGACTGGCTCTTCACAAGTACACTTTACCAATTTTCTATTTCATTCTGAACATCTTCAAAAATACAGTGCAACAAGCAGTGTTCAAAGTAGGTTTTCTTACAAAAACTGAGATTATTAATACCGGATTTTGCATTTTGCCATGAAGATCGTAAACTATGCATTTATAACTTCACTGAAATCAGTAGAGTAACATACTATTTCTCCTGTAGTTACTTTCACCTCATAATTTTGAGTGTTTTTTAAAAAAAAAACAAACCTAAAATAAGATAACCAAAAAACCTGCAGAAGGCAGGTGGAAATGCTTAGGCATGTCCCTTAAAACAAACAAACCAGAAAGGCAGTATTTGCAAAGATTTTATTGGGAAGCTCATGTATATGAACTACAATCTAGTGAAATATTCCCAAGAGATGACCCACTAATGACAACAAGATGGGAACACTGTCATTGGCTTCAGAGGGAGCAAGATGAGGCTTTTTAGATAATCATATGCCAGTCGACTGAGCCAGGGACAGACTCTGCAGGTAATCAAATACCTCCTACAAGCTGCTGCTCTGATGAGCATGACTAGACCACATCAACTTCCATTCAGTAAGCATGCTTTACACTTCTCAGAATAGCATCTGCTTCTTTTATATATGTGTGCATGTCTCACAAGTGTTTGGGTAGGGAACCCTTGGACAATAATATTTTAGAAGAGCTTTTGTTGGCTATATTTATTTCCCAAACGTGCAGGTGTGAGACAGAGAGACAGAAAGGTTCAGCTTTTAAAGCCAAAATATTCCTCATTTGCACACCTGCACTTCTGGCTAAAAATCAGAATGCTGAGAGTCTGTAAGTGGCACTGCTCTATGATTAATATTAATGTTCAACATTTACTAGTCCTGTGCATTGACTAAGCTAATCAAAACTAAATAACGTGTGGCACTATCCAACTACCTAAAAATAGAGCAAATTACATCAAATTCTTATTCCTTTTGAAGTCAACAGTTAACTGTTCCAAACAACACGTGCTGAGAAGCTTAGGCTTCGTTATAGACCAGTTCAGAAAAGGAATTCTCCTGCCATATTGTCTGAACATCCTTCCTTCCAAATTCTCAAGGAAGCATGTTGGCTGAGACACTTAAAAACTGCCTCCTCCTCAATCAAAATTTCAACATAGCATCTGCTGTTCTGTTGTATTCAACAGCAGCCCTATCATAAAGGCACAGCAAATCTGTAACACACACACCCCCCCAGGATTCTCCTGTGATACACATACGATGTACTGATTCACTCAGGATGCTTTGCCATGTGGCTGGACTGTGATGATCAACCTTCTTTTTAGAAGACTTGTTATTGATACAGAAACTTGTCTAGTTCTAGAAAAGCACTGGCAACAACTTTCTCAATGACTGTTCCATATGAGACCTGAAACAGCCTCTGCTATTTTTTTATTATATTTCTCAAATAACTATCAGTAGGCACTCCATTGTTAGAACATTTTAGACTAAACACATTCAAACTAGAATTTACCATCTATGAATGTTTCCCCCCCATGTTGTGTTGTTGCATTCCCACAGATTCCTCTAAGATGCGTTCTTTTCAAGCCAGGATTGTCTTCCAGGCTTAATACTGAGGATTCCTACATTTGTGATTGACTGCTAGATATCCAGCATAACAACCAAAACAGTAACAATATGCAAATATTTCCATGTAATGTACCTTAGCGAGATATATGGCACCTGTACCACCTTGAGGTGAGCAGGTCACTCCAGACTAGAGCCCAAGGGTATCATACAGACATTAGGGATAATTGTGGGAACAGAGAAGCAAAGGTTGAGCTTCAAGCTAATATACCAGCAAGACCTCATTCTTGTCAGCTGAGGACGTGGCTAGAAGTAAAGGAGCCAAAGTACAGAAAGAAATATTACATAGAGGTATCAGGAAAAGTTCCATAAGGTGACTCGCCAGGACCTGGAAGAGAATGCATCTGGTGACTACAGATCCCCAGGCAGATTTTTAAGGACCAGTAGAACAAGGCTTTGTAAGAATGGCTGAGGTATAGCTGATCCCGGGTTGGAGCCAAGAGGTTCACCAGATGACCATTATCAGCCATAATTTGTATAGGCCTTATTTTAAATCAAACCATGACAAATAGGAATTTAGCCCTCAGCTACATGGATGCTATGCGTCCAGAGCAAAAGCACTCAGTAACACCTTTGGCTCAGCTCTTCCTTGACCCCTTTTCAACCAGAAATTCCTTTTACTCCTTCAAGCTACAGTCCTTTGTGTATACATTAGTTTCCTGGCCCATTTGCATAGATTTTCAAAGCTCTTCTATGCTTTAGGCTTATATTATCATTTGGTTTCCCAGTCACTCTGCTTGCCAGTTTCTTTACCCTCCATTACCTCGTCTGATAGAATTTAGATTGACGTTCCAGTATCTACTTCACCGAACCATTTAAAAGTCATTCTTAAGCACTCTTGTATTATTTCTATAGCAACTTTCCTTTATTATTCTCAGAACCCCTTACATGTTGTACATGCAGATCTAAGATAACACCTTACATTAAGACACTATAAACAATTATGAGAAGGAAAGTGTATCTTAGATAAAAGTTTATTAGGAGTGGAATGTTTTGTAGCTTTTCTTAAGCAGACTATGCATCTATCAAGATTAACTTTTTACCAAAAAAGCTTTTCTGTGCATAAAACCATGCATATAACACTATGATAGGGAGTGCTTGTTTTTAACCTTATAGTGTATTTAGTGTGTTTATTTAGCCTTTTTATTGCTGTAGCTGCAGAGACTTTTTAGTCTTCACTTGAACATGGGTCTGAGACACAAGAAAATATTGTCTCAGTTTTAACATTCTCTTACCTTAAATGCATAGTAGTATCTGAATCAAAAGTTTAATTCTGCCCATTGTAAACACAAAGACTATTCCTTCCACACCACATTTCAGTACTGTAGGTCACCAGGTTAGAATTGGACCTATGTCTACTTTTAGTGCCATTGTGACTACCTCTAGTTTTTACTGTACACTGCTTTGCTCTATTTCCCTTGTCATAGCCCCCTGTTACCTTTTGAGCTCTTATGAACTAAGACCGTCTTTTCTATCAAGCTTGTACGCTGCTTGACAAAATGGGCCACAGACCTCCAATCTCTCATCACATGAAATGCTTCACCATTGATTTCTAAAAAAGTTAAGAAGGGGAAAAATAATACAAGCAAAATAATGTAGAAGTGGAAGACCCTGAAAAGGGAGCAGATAGCAAAGGAAGAACATGGACCTCCATGCATCTGAAAGCAGTATGAGGAGGAGCCAGACAAACAAAGCAATGGAGAAGGAGAGACTACTGACCTGTAGAAGCTGGGAAACACCTTTGCATACTTAACGTGAGGAGCAACAGTTACACCAAGCAAGCAGCCAGCAGTTGCTGTTGGTGAGCCTCAGAAGTGAAAGGGCTAAAGGAAATACTGGACAAAGAAGTATCTGCTCCACAGCCAGTCATATCCAGAGAAGAGAACATGGCCACTTGTGAGCTCTGAAACCCTTTAAGACCAGGAAAGGGTGCATTAGAAGAGATTGAAGGGGTAAGGTCTTCCTGGATGAACTGCACAGCTGATCTTAATGTATATGCCCTATAAAGACCTGGCAAATGGCATGACAAGGTACTCAAACATTCTTTTACGCCAGGATGGCCACATTTTTAGAAAATAAATTGAGAATAGGTGCAAAGATAGTTTTCACTGTTGTACATTTATATGGTGTGCCTACACTTTAGATACTGTGTGGAGTGCTGATCTTCCTGTCTCAGAAAGTAATAGAACCGAAGATGGAAATGTGCAACAGTGATTGGAAGCATGAGCTGCATGAGCATGAGCAGAGAAGAGGCTTGTCAGACTCTTGAGCTTGGATGAATGATGACTGAAGAGGAGTACAGTATAGTTCTATGAAATAACTGGTAGGGAGAAAGTAGCTTGTGAATTCAGCATGCAGCAGTTCTAAAACACACAAAATGAAACACTTCTTAACATAATTAAATTCCACATGAGATGTTGTGGAAGCCAGAAGTAAAAGAGGCATTAGAGAGAGGTAATGGCACATGAAGGCTTTTGAGCATCATGGTACAGACAGAGCATCTAGGTCTGAAATTCCCTGAGTTGCCATTTACAGAAAGGTTGGATAACACCAGGGAAAGATTATTCAGTATTTGCCCTGTTTCTTTTATTTTTCCCCAAACGTCTGTTACTGGATATTGAGAGACAGTGTTCTATTTATATCTCTTTGCTCTGTTTGTATCACCATTTTAACTTTTTAAATGCAAAGTAGCTTAACTATAAAGGAAAGAGCAGCAGCAAACACACCTTTCTATCCCTATGAAGCTACACCCCGATATGGAGCAACAACAGCAAAGTAACAACACAGCCATGTGCAATTCAATTGTTTACATGTCATTTTCCACTACTTTCAGACGACAACTACCAGAATTACGTCCTATTTCCATTACTTTCATGAAACAGAATTCACTTTTGCAAGACACTAGCCAAGTCAGCCACGGGAATATATGGGTCACAAGAAACTTGGTGCAAAAGCATCAAGCTTAGTTAAAGTCTCCCTCCTATTGAATCAGTTACTTCAGTGAGGAAAATGGTGCAAGATTACCGAGTTGCAACAATTCATCATGTAGTCACAGTGAGATTTAGAGAAATGAAATTATTCAGTGTCTCAGAAATTGTGAGGGTGGACTGGAGTATGTGTCCTGGACAAATAGGATTAAAGACAAAATGGCAAAAACAGAACTGGAGAAAGAAAGTCTGCGTCTGTTGCATAGATTAGTATTAGTTACTAGACATTTTCAGCAACAATTTTGGTTAAAATGTATTGTGCATAGTTATGGTAAACTTTTAGAAAGGTTCACCAGGGTAAAGGACCTGCAAGCTATCAGCTTCTAAACAATCAGTTCTTGCCCCATGCAGGGCAACAAGTTCAGTTTTAGAGTTTTTGCTACATGCCAATCTTCTCAGATTGCCTCCTGTTCTAAAACATCACATGGCCCCTACCTGCTCTTCTGCTTTATAGTAAGGTGCTAAGTCTGTTCCAGATTGATTTGAGTGAAGTTTTATCACCAATTGATAATGCCAGAAATGATGGTCTCTACCATATAATTAATACCTGCCTGAATAGAAGTAACGTGTAGTTGCTACTTATTAAAGATCTTAGATCTAAAATATGAAAAACATATATAATTAATTTCACAGAAAGAAAGCACATTCTACTAAAATCAAATGCCCTGTCATTACGGTGGTGGTGAATGTTCTGTTAGTTATGCTCTGCATATGATTTCATTTAATTGATCCTCATTACTGAAGATTTTATTATCCTAACTTACAATCTCAATTTAGAAGTAGTCTTGGAAGCTTTGATTTTACTGTATTTAGTGACTACTCCTTCTAAAAACTATCTGCTTTGTTGTTTGAATTACAGCTTCTGTGTATGAATTTCAGATTTTTTCCCTTCATTCACACTCAAAACCTTGGCTTACCTGTTGAAAGACTGAACAGTAATTTATGGAGCACAGTTTATTTCAATAATAAAACAAACCACACAATGTTTCAACGAGAAGATAGAAAGAGGCTGAGAAACTGAGCTACGTAAACTACAGTCCTAGTGATCTGGAATTTAGTTAAGTTGTTCAGCATAAATGGATAGAGAACTCTAAAAACCACAAAGGATAGCTTTCAAATTTCAGTCAGACAAACGATAAAGTTGTAAAGATTAAGAACACAGGATCAATATGGTTCCATCTCCTGGAAGAAGTCAGTATTAAATATTTACATTCTGAAAGCATCATGATGTACCCGATTTCTGTGAGTTTAAAAAATGGATCAAACATAAGGATCCAAGTGCTATATTTACTCTCAAAGTATGAGAGGTGATAAGCATAGGATTCTAAGGAAGCCTGAGATAGCTGCCTTGAGCTCCTGCAATAGAAACTCTTATTTACAAATAAATAAACTAGAATTATAATTTAAATTATTGTTAAGGCCTTAAGGTCCTTTACAATTTCACCAATTATTTCTTCTGTGATATTTAGAAGCTTATTTCAACAGGCTATCCAGTTTAGAAAGAAGTAATTAAGGCAAAAGTGACAGAGAATCCAGTTATTCCCAGACAGACTTCCAATGATGTTACAATCAAAATAAACAAACCTTTAGTGAGTGCCTCTGTTTTAAGATATGTACTTCTACAATTACTAGCATTAAAACATTATATTCAAGATGGATTGACACTGATGCCTGAACACATTTGAATCAAAAGTATTCCAACACTAACAGGCTACACCTCCTTCATCAGCCAACTTGTTCTCAGAAAATGTGCCGGGGTGTAATACTTCTAATAACCCTACTCCCTTTCAAATTCAGGTGATTTAAACATTACTGTTGGTGACACCAGATCTGGCTGTGTTGTTGCCCTAGGAAAGCAGGCAGCTCTCATTTATTGTCACTAAACAACTCCGACAAATTTCTTGATGCTGCTTTGAGGTCAAAGGAAGCTTAAACCACAAGTGGTACATCCATCTGCAACAACACATCATTGTCTAGAAAAACAGAGTAGAGAGAGCTGTGGGGAAAAAAAAAAAAAAAAAAAGGGTGAGGGAGAGAGGGGGGGCAGGCACAGAATATTCCTAATAGCTCAGCGTCTGACTCTAAAGTAAAGTAAGGAGCTTCTTGTCACTGTGAGATGGGTTGTGCAGGAAAGTCAGGGCATGGTACTTGACTCCTTTCTCTCTCCCTACCCTTCACAAAGGTAGATTTGCTACTGCAGACATGGGGAAAGCGGTGGATCGAGAGGAGCACGTAACATTAGTCAGATGATACAAAAGCAGTCATCTAGCAACATCCCTTCTTTCACATTATGGTTACACCTGGTACTGGCTTTCTTCTTAGGTCTGTTCTGTTGTCCTTTAGAATTTCTGAATAAAAGGCAAATTATTTTCAGCAGTTTCAAAATCAGAGAACCAGTGGTACCTACTGAAATCATAAGTAACTTTATTGGAGGTACACTAGGTCCTTGCAGGGAAAAAAGTGGAAATGCAGTTCAATAACACCTTGAGAGCGTCACACTCCATGTTACGGAAAAGGGGAATGTAATAAATAATTCAAATCCCACCCACTGAAAAACTGAAAATGCATTTAAAATGGAAAAAGCCTCAAAAACTTCTCCTATAAACTTCAGATGAACATTATTTTTAAATCCCTGATCCTCAATATGATGAAAGTAGACTCTATATTTTATAATGACAACAGAACACATAATAAACAAAATAGAAATAAAAATAAATTTCTCTTGAGATTTTATTTCCTTCTTATAAAAACATTGATAAATTCTGGGTTCCATGCAGAATGTATATAAGCAGAAACAAGTAGTTTGAAAAGATGAAAGCTGCTCAAGTGTTGGCCTTACACAGAAGACTGCTGAGTGATGAGAACGCTGTGATCAATTTGACAGTTTGCAGACATATTGAGCAGTAGCAAGACTGAATTAGAATGTTTAAATATATCAGCAGAAACTGTGGCTACAGCATTTGCTGTGCAGTGAGTCAATCTGAAGATAAATTCATAAAAATCAAGACAAACAAAACCGTAATAGCTGGCTGATACCACACCAGCTACAAAAACTATGCAAGGAGCAGGACAAATAGAGAAAAAGAGCTGCATTTTGCTTATTGAGTGTGCTAAATCAACCTTTCAGCATCACAAACAATTACTAGTTCAGGCACCTACGCTCATATAATTAAGATGAACAGAGTACATGAAGTTAAGAGCAACGAAAGAACGAATCCCAATTTGTATGAAGACTGTCAATATAGCCAGGTCCCTCTGTGGATTCAAACCCTGAGCAAACTGGGACAAGGGAATGACACAGATAACCTCTGGAGGTCTCTTTCAGTACGAGTGTTTTATGATTCTAGAATTTGTCTGTCTGACACAGAGATTTAAACTCCAACCAGGTTAGAGCAGCAGCATCCATGTTTATCATTATCCACTTCTGCCATGATGTCCAGAAGACATGAGCCAACACGTAACTAAACTAAATGGTTGGTTTCTCTACTTAAACTAGCAAAAATACGTGCATGTGTGGTTTCTACACACCTAATGGTCATTTGTTTTGGATATTTATGTGCTTATCTATTTCTCCCTTGGCAACTTCAACCTTAGAATGCAGAAGCCAGACACTTCCCTACCAGTCCTATGCAACATTAAACACAGAAAAGCCCTGGTCCTCTTCAGGTCCTCCAACTGAGACAGACATTATTGCTAATGGTGACCAGTGGCAGTGTTCTGAACAACTCCAGTTCTGAGACAGAGTAACGTCTTTCTAATGCTGTATGTCTAGGATAAGTCTTGCATGGACTGTTACTATAAGGAGGGAACACCGGGGCTGAACTCTTAAGTAACAGTTGATGTTTTCTGGTTAAACTTGTCATGACAGGTTGACTCATGCAACTGGTGAAGATCCTTTTATAATCAAAAAAAGTATGTAATAAGCCTCTAGATTTTTTACTGCTTTGCACTTGAAACTTCTGGAAGGAATAAATTGTTTTTCCATCACACGTCATGCTGTCTAGATAAAATCTGTACTATTGATAAGACTTCAGACATATCCTAGGCAAAGATATTTATTATATTCCTGCATCTAATAGATGTGTACCTGTACTAGATACATCAATCTAAAATTATAGGTAACTATTTATATATTGATAACTCATGTACCCAGTGTGTTGTGTCTGTTTTACTTTTTAAATACACTATGTACATTCTTGTAATGAAATGAGGTTTCTATTTCTATATGCACCTCAGGACTCCACCAGGCAATAGGCTGTACACTGTATTGCTCCTGTACAGACATACATTTATTGTCCATTTTAAGTGTTTTGAGGGAATGGGATGGAAATGGTAATTTTCTTCAGATTTTTCTCATCCTGCGCTCTTGGGCATATTTCAGCTTGTTGCATATTCATGCTAATTGCAGCTAATGAGGCTACAATCCTCAGGCATAGGTGGCTCCTAATCAGAATGTATTATTACTGCTGGATGCTTTGGCCATGGCCACAGTCCCCATCACATGTTTAGGCTGAGTTTGGTTAGGTTATTAAGGAATGACATAACACAGTTCTCTGACTCATTGACCCAAGGAGCAAAAGTCACTGGGGACATCAATTTGGGGAGGGCAGAAATATCATTTAAGTCCCCAACTGACAAAAAAAGATACTTCCCTGTCCTTCTCCAGGGTCTTTTTAGAATTATTAATGCAGAGCGAGCAGCAGTGTCAGCTTTTTCACTCTGGGCCACCCCTCAGAGACACCCTGTACAGGCCCTACTTCATGCCAGCCTTGGCCTCTTTGTGAATATTTCCTAAAAACATATCAATTATGAAAAAAGTGCCAAGATGATATACCATGAACTCCATTCACATTGGTGAAAATTTTTCATCATTACTATATCAGACTGCCTTAGAACTGAAAAGCAGTGCATGCTTTAACTATTCCACTCAGCAATCCAACACATGAGGATTTTAATCCAGACATAGTTCACTATACATTAATCCTGTCTGAATTACTTAAATACTGATAAATTCTATATTAATTAGAACTTTTCAGGAAAGAGACAGGAGCACTACAGTAAACAGATTGAATACAAAAGCTTCTGATCAGCACACAACTGCAAATAAAGAGGCAAATAATGTGCTAGGATTACAGAAGAAGGGGGGGAAGATTTCTTGAGATTCTCAGCCTTGTTTCTGTAATGGAATAATACAGAAAAGAATAGAAATAATGTTAACATGCTATTTTATTCTAGTCATCAGTATGCCTTCAGCTGAAATAGTTCGTTTAGTTCTGGGCATCTTATTTTCAAACATAATAGAAGAAGCTAAGTGCTTCAGCAAGATGCCAACAAGAAGGCATGACAGAGATATATGAAATGATCAATGGTATACCCACATTCAGTCAGGGTTTGGCATACCTTCACTTAGTGAAGGTAAAAGGCAGAAATATTTAAAATCTAAAAATTGTCAGGTTAACCTCTGAAACTCATCACTATAAGGCATTACAAGTAAAACTTAAATGTTTACATAAACATTTACATAAACAGGATGAACACACAAGTTATATAGCAGGAGGAAAAAAAAAATTAAACCTCAAGTTTGAGTGGATTTCTCACTGACAACCATTACAAAAACGCCTCCCCCAGGGGAAGGTCACCGTGCAATGATTCAGAAAAGAGTTTCTTAAACCACACTCTGGAACAGGAAATTGTCAAACATAAGATACTGCATTAGACACACAGTATTTTGAGCTACATGGCAATTCTTGAGTTCATATACTTCATTGTTCACTAAACCAATACTTAATTTAGGCTAGGGCATTATTTATCTTCAGCAACCTGGTAGAAGATAAAAGAAGTATCAGCAATTTTATCTTCTTTACCCATTGTCAAGCAGTAAGAGGCACAAAGCTGCAGGAGTCTGTTAAAGGGATTAAATGATCGAATTGCCTGCAAGACCAGGGAACATGATTCACTGATGAGCTAGGACCCTTCTGGTCCTAAATTACCAACTGCATATTGTACTGGAAAAGCAAAGAAAGTCAACATCAGTTATGCCTGAATATCAACCAGATTGATTCTGCATGCAAGGCACATACATAGAAAGAACTCTATACCTTCATGTCTGAGCCCACAAAAAGTGATGCAGCGATGCCTGACAGAGCCTGAGCCACTGGCAAGACATCTGTGCTTATTAAAAGCAAGAAAATATGAAATTCATATTAATTTTTTGTTTGATCAGAATTTGAATTTCATATTAGTTATGTTTGTTCAGATTTAGAAGCATCTGTCATCCAAAACCACCAATCAATATTTTATTCATCACACACCATTTAAATCCATTGAGAAACAACCTGAGGTAACAGCACAGAATTTAAAAATGCTACAATTAAAAATATAGCTCATCCTTTTCAGTCCAAATTAATGGTCTTCTGAGGGTGTTTGTTGTTGTTTCTCATTAAGTTCATATCCAAAGGTAAACTGCTTTTATTGGCCCAATTTCGTTATGGTGGTCTGTTTATTTTTATCTACTTATAGTTAAAAATATGGGGAAATGTTATCAGGAATAAGAAAGAAGAAACTGCAAAAGCAAAAGACCATACGTAGTGTCAGACTGAGTAACCACCATGGTAGTGAACAAGACGCTGCAATGAGTGTGATTTCCTGTAGTTAGCATTTCAATATATGTAAGAACATTTAAATTCTGCTTTAAGAGCTTAGTAAGCATTTTACCATTGAGGAATTACTGAAACGATAATTGTCAGTCTCCTTCAACAGAATCTTTCTTCTATTTTCCATCTTGCCTCAGAAATTATTATCTTTGAATATTAAGACTGTCTGAAAAGAAAGTTATGCTGCTGCCTTTGAATTACTGATAATTTGTAGCTATGCTGATACTCACGGATTTTAATGGTAACTTGAATTATCAAGTAGAAAACTGTAAATAAACATTATTTTTGTTTTGCAATTGTATTCTTATGTCATTGGTGGCATGCATTGTTATTTTTCCTTTATTGACAAAGTAATTTAAGACCTTATTTGTGTAATACACCATTATTTTGACTCTTCAGGGTCTTAGAGTCAGACTCACATGAATAGCAACTGTCCTTATTAAATGTCTGCTTCTGTGTAGCTTGTCAAACTGAACTAACATTAAAAATTCTAATTTACCCCAAATGCATAACACAGTATTTGAAGCTATTTTATAAGTAAAAATCTTCTGCCTGCTGTATATCTGAAGAAAAATGTTTGCCTATTCACATTTTATTTTCAAAATTTTATAATCTATAAAGAAGGCTTTACTAATCTAAAATTAGTAAACTAATCTGATCATCTCTTATAGCTGTTGTTTCCAAGTATTTAATTAGAAGATCTGATCCTCCTGTCCTATCAACAGTTTGGGAGAGAAAAATCAAGTTTTTTGGCTTTTTCAGCACAGCTCAGTTTCTCAGCTTCAAGTTCAATAATTATTGAACTGAACTATTTGAAAAGGCCAAAATCAGGGAGCATTTTTTTATGTCTGCAGAGAAAATCTAATCCTGTATTACAGCCTCAGTAACCTATGGTTTCAAACACTTACTCAGTGACTGCAGTGGTTTAGCTAGTGAAAATATTGACAAAAATATAATAAACTTTCAGTGTATACAAATAACTAAAAGTATTTTTACTAGAGTCAGGGCTTAGTATAGACTCATTTTTAAAAGGTATTTTTTTAAAGATGTATTTTCCAAAGAAAATATGTTTCAATTCAATTTAAAAAAATGATTTTAGATTACCTGCTTTTTATTCTACTTTATCATTACATGCAAGTTTGATAATGTAAGTTCTCATCAGAACTGTTTTTTCATTATCACAGAGGCCAAGAAAGAGGAAGAAAACAAGCCAAGTCTTAATTATGGCTAGTCTCCTAAAATATACACATAGTTTATGTACTAACATTAAGGTTGGTACTGTTTTCACAGCTTGCCTTCATTAGAATGAAGTTGAAATTTAGGGCAAAATATTAACACAGACAGAAAATTTTGTAGTCTTCTAATGTAACAGCAGATCAAGATAAACCCTTGGCTTGATTTCCGAAACAAACCCAGTCTGTGATTATCCTTGTTTTTGTGGGGAAGAGGTGGGATCCTTAGCGTTGCTGTGCAGACCTTTGCTTACCCAAAACGCAAACACCAAATCTGACACAGGGGACTGTTGACACTGGCCCCAGCAGAGAGCAGGTAAAAGAAATACTTCTTGATGTTGACGAGAGTCATCTGTGGGATTCAGCTTTCCTTGGAGTGGCATGAGTCTGAGTCCTCCCCCAGGACTCCTGCATGATGATCCCAGGACCCTGGGCTCAAGCATCTAAGTGGATGGCAGCCTCAGAGTGTGGTCCACCTGCAAAGCTGTTCAGACCTGTTTAGCAGGGGTTCATCCACTGTGTTTCCCCAAAAGTGTAGTTATTGATATCAAGAGAACCTTCATCTTCCAGCAATTTGTATACCACTGACTGCCAGCCCCCTTGCACCTAGAAGCTATCCTGAGGTTAGCAAGCTCTTTGTTCTGCCACTGGGCTATTTTGCCACCGGGTAATTTTTCAGCTTTCTCACAGTATAAGATAATAAACATTATTATGTTCCTGGGACCACAGCATGTACCTTGTTGGATCTGCTGGAAGGCTGAAGCAGCAAGATATTTCCACCTGGAAAGACAGCAGGGAGTAAGCCGAAATAATAAGATGGGGAAAAAAGAGAGATACTGTAAAACAGACCAATGTTTTGTTCAGAACTAGGTTCAGCAAAGAGAGATTGCAACACAAGAAGGTGCTTATAAAGAAATAAAATAATATTGCTGTCCTGGAAAGGAAAAAAGAAGCAAATTTCAAGGTGGTAAACAGCAGCAAACATCAAGCCATACTTGCCATACGAGCCTTTATATGGCACTAGAAGTACTTGCCAGGTGCTGCACAAGCACTCAAGTGTCTAAGTGCCTTCTCTTGGTGTGTATTTGATTCATGCTGGAACACTTCATGGTGCTGAGGGCAATTCGTGGTTGCAGTCCTCATTATCAGGGATTGAGGCATATTTGGTACATACCCACAGTGGACCTTCTGGTTTAGCTTCCTCTGAAAGCAATCAGGCTCATCCAAACTCAAACTGCTTTATGATGCAAAGAAATGCACACTAAGTGTTAATCACTGGGAGATCTGCTTCAAGAATACACTCATTTGAACAGGGCTAACAGTGAATCCACCAAATGGCAAGTCACTGAGCCTGGATCATCCTTCCACCCATACTGTCATGCTGCTCCTGGCACATAGTAGGATGTCACAGCACAGGAGAAAGAGGAGAAGCAGTGCTTCATGTACAACATTACACTTAACTTCCAATTTCATGTGCTGTGAGATAGAAGCCCTTTGGACCAGGATTGCGTGTGCCTTTTTGGGACAGGTAATATTTAATCTGGCATTTACTGAGCTGATCTTTCGGAAGCCATTCATAACATTTGTGTGTGTGTAATTAAACATATTTGCAAAATTCTGCAGCAGCATGCGGATACTAATCTGAAGAAAATCCTCTTTTTTTACATACAGGCAGCTGGGGGAATACAAGGAAGCAAAAAGACAATATTGATCTGCAAAATAAGCAGCATGCTGCAGCGTGAAAATCAAAGACAGAAAATATGGGCTACACTTATAATAAGGTTCCTTTCATAAATATTTTATAAAGGTTAAATGACTATAACATGTTATAAAGACAGTAGAGTTATAAGATTTACACATTGCAGCTGACAATATCCTTGGAAAGTTTAATAGATAGTTAAAAGTAATGTTCATAAGCAACCTATTGGACTGTAATTGCTGATTTACCTTTTACTCACTATATTAAGTCTCTTATTAACCTTCTGACTCTCACTATAAATTATGATCATAATAAGGGTTTCTGTTTTTTTGCGTCCTATCCACTTTACAATTTCCCTAGGTTAGAAAACCCACTTTAGACAGTGCTTGTATGTAGGTGTTATCAATATACTACGTTATGCCATTGGAAGAAAACTTAAGTTTATTGCAGTTCTTCTCAACAGTTAAGCTCTTTGTCACTTGGGAGGACCACATTACATACAGAAAACATGTTTCAAAGCAGTATAAAATTAGTTTCTTCTTTCTGCTATTATAGTATACTGGCACTCTCCCCTCTTCCTTTTCCTTTCTCTATGTTCCTCTTGGGATAGAAGAAGTGAGTAACAGTTAATAAAATGATACAATTAAATTAAATGCAGCAAGCTTCAGCAGGCACAATTCTTGATCCTGCAAGATGCCAAGTACTCTCAAGTCAAGATCAGGTACTTAAAGCTCTACTATAAATGAAACAAGCATAAAATACTAAGTAGGAAACTCATTAATATGGAACAGGCACCAAAGAAGGGCACCTCTTCCCTTATCTACAGGACTACTGCCGAACCACTTAAATGGTCAATTACCCAGGACATCACTGCAATATCAATTTCCATTTTTGACTCCCATAGTCCTATGAAAATCAATGACTATACCATTGGTGCATATTGGCTTTCGTGTACTTTGACGCTCCCATTTCCCAAAACTGCTGAAGCCAGTAATTGATATTACAGTATGTTCTTTACAGGACACTTAATAAGAAAATATGTTTTTAATGATCCCAGTCATACCCCATTGTTTTATTTATTTTTTCATAAAGCCAAGTAATGAAAAGGGAGTGACTGAGGATAACCCCATGGGCCTCATTCAAGGCAATGCCTCTTTTTCCTGGAATTGCCAAATAACAGCTTTTTACTTTTCTGACACCATTCAGATTGGATTTCAAAGCACTTGATAAACACCAATAACACCTCCCAAGCAATTAAAGGGAGACATAGAAATCACAAGCAAATACATGGAGTGGGACACAGCAACTCACAGCAAACAGCTATGCTATTCTATGTCAAAGCTAAGAACTTTTTAATGTAAAACTGCATAGAGAAGTTAAGTGGATTGCATGATTTTAGAATCAATCTAAAAGCCCCTAAACCCATCAAAAATCTTGTGGCTTGTGACAAGTTTCATTGAAATTAATTAGATCACTTGTTACAAACAAGAGTAAGGAGTTATCCTTGTAGAGTGCGACTATGTCAAGGACGCTAAGCATAGTATGTGCTCTCAAATCCAACTTCTATCGACACAAATTTCAACAAACTAGAAGGACAGACATGCAAAGGTATGAGAATCATAAGCTTAAGGAAAAAAAAATTACTCAGCCTTTTCAATGCTACAAGTCAATCCATTAGACCTATATATTTTTAAGAAAACTACAAAATTCTTGAAAACACAGAAACTTTAAAGGCTTATTTAAAAATCATCATACCAAAGAAAATGTATTCAGGAATCAGAATTCTCCATACTGCAGTTAAATGGACCTGTGACTGCAGCATACAGTTTGAGATCAGCATAGTTCAACTGATCTTCTGGCTCTCTTTATCACTTTATCTCCCTCTCTTTATCACATAAAAATACACTACTCATAAAAGTCCAACTAAATTTTACAGAAGTATGTACAGATGTTTCTTTTTCAGACAACATAACATAAGCTACGTTATCACAAATGTGCTTCAATAAAAAAGGAAAAATGATAGATTATGCTTTATAATAGTCTTTTTTTACTTAGCTATTTCCCAGGTGTCACCATGCACAGCAGTTATCGTAGTCTACAACAGAATGAAGCAACTAAAAAAATCCTAAATCAATAGGAATGTTGTCTTTGATAAAGACATCAAGTTCCTTCTGGCCATGCATTAATCTATTTTGTGTGCAGGATTAGGCTGTAGATCAGTTTTCCCAGGATTATCACAGGTCAAGAATTTTCTGTTGGAAAATTTGCTAATGGAAGAGATCTCTTCTCAACTATGCATTTAGTCAAGGTACTCAGATTATAGCCTATTAATTTCAGAAGGATTTAAATTCCTCTTCTGAAGCTACATGATAATACCAACCATCATAAAAACAGTTACTGTTACTACAGACAGCTATGTTGTATAATGTATGTAAAAACGTTGAGTCTCCGTTGTACCTGACATGCCTTCTGAGCTCACTTAAGCAGATAGGTACTGTGACACATCAAAATCCAGTGACTTGCTGAGGCCAGAAAGATAATGAAGCTGAAAGTACCTACATCTCCTGCCATCAAGCCCTGTGATTTATCTGCAAGACCAGCATTACCCTTCTAGTTGCATGTAATTTCAAATTACTCATAGATCACACCCTGAAACTTCATGAGGAATAATGAGACAAGCAGGGGCAGTAACAAAATAAAATTCAGAGCTTTCTGAGTCACCTGCCGTATGTTCACTGTAGCCCTATCAGAGCAAAATTGAGCAAAGGACAAGTTAATATAAACCTAGGACTAGTATTTATTTTAGAAATACCATCTCCAGAATAATTTAAATCACAGCTTTATACTCTCAGTAGGTAAACATCCTTTTTTCTTATTTTTAAAGAAAAAGCTGAATTCTGACAAATAATTGCTAGGAATAAATATTTTTAAAACCTCAACCCCTATCTTGAGCTGTCTCGATGCATATATTCAGTTTGGGAAAGGTAAGGAAATCAGCAAATATGGTTCACGATCATCTCAAATGTTCAGAAATTAGCTCAACAGCCATCGTGTGTGGGAGCCAAGGGGGGCTATTCAGGCATTAACACTGCTGAAGCACCGTATCATGTCCCAGTTGTACCCACAGCTGTGTGGCCCAGCAGAAAATAACACAGAGCTACTAAATCACCTCTGTGGCGGCTGGAGATACTCTTGCAAAAGTGAGTTAAGCTGACCCTGGCCACGGAGCAGGCTTTGTGGTTGCTCTTTTATTGTTTTATAGGTTGCAATGCAACTAGAACTATTCCCTCTGAACTCTTTGTTTCAACAGCAGTCCCGGGTGTTTTTGTAAGAAGCCGAAGAAAACATGGCACATGGCATGATCTGACATTTCCTTCCATTCTGGAAAAGGAAAGAAAGCAAGGTGCAGTACTTTGCCAGAAACAATTCTAGCAACAGCAAAGCTGGCTACAAGAGACTCTCAAGAACCTATGGCAGCAGTCCACATCAGTTATTTTTCTTAATTCTAGCTCATAAATCCTGTAAACACTTTACATCAACATTAATTGGAAGCCAAGGGTTCACAGTACCCTGCAGGAACTAACACTACAGAATCAACAGAGTCTTCTGCCAAGTCGCATAAGGATTTCAGCCACGAGTAGTGCCCTGTGGCTTTATTTTTATTTTGAGAGAAAAGAGCCAGGGGACAAGCAGAATCTTACAAGCAAATACACATTCTTCTCCCTTGTCTTGCAGTAACGTAACTGTAACAAGACTCTTCAGGCTCTCTCCTCACAGATTACTCTCATTCAATCCCCATCTCCAGTCCTCGTTGCTAACATTTCCAGTCACGATACAAGTGTCTTTAAGACTCTTACTGGGAGCAGTACAGCATTGAGGACTTTCATTTTCTCTCAGTGTTACACAACAAACAGTCTGGGGGAAATTCCAGCTGTAACACTTTGCTTTTTTACAGCATTGCTCACCTCAGATGATGTTCTCCAAAAAAAACCAGTTAGAGACCTACCCAATAGGAGGTCCCGGCATGCTATATACTAAACAGCTAGTAAAAATTCACTTCTTGATCCAAAAAGTTTGCAGTCTAAATAGGGAAGGAATCAGGGGGGAAAACAAACTAGTGACTTACACATTGTCAACTCAGCAGGATGGTTGAGTACAGAAGACAGCTCAGTGGCAGTGTCCTGTATGCTGGACCATGCTGCTGTTCAGGCATCAACAGAGCTCTGCGATACATCTAAGGATGATACACCCATCGAAATCAGGAGGAGCTCACTCAAGGACTAACCTAAGGTCCAATAGATCTTCTATGAAAGCCCATAGAATAACTTCCAAATCTCATGCTTCTTTCCCATCTCCTCGCTACAGCTCTCCTACATTTCAGAAGGATGTCATGTCCAGAAGTGAAGGCAAATTACAAAATGGGATAATTATAGAATAGTTTAGGTTGGAAAAGACCTCCAAAGATCAACAAACCAAACTGCCTCCTCAAAACATGTTGAGCTCCAAAGTGAAATTGATTGCTCAGGGACTTAAGAAGTTTCAGTATTTGCAAAGATGGAGACTCTGGGCAACCTGTTCCAGTACTTGCACCCTCCCCGTGAAATAAAGCTACCGAACTATTTAAGAAATTTTCCCAATGCCTTTGCATCTTGCACATTTGCTGTGTAGTTCTGTTTCATTCTCTCTATATACTTTTCTCAAGGTAGTGGAAGACTGCAGTTAGATCTTCCCTTAGCCTTAACTTGTCCAGGGTAAACAAGCCCAGTGCTCTCAACTTGACCTTTCACTTCCTTAACTTTCCTTAACTTTCCTATGCTGCAGCTCCCTAACCACCTTACTCACTTCCTGCTGGACTTGCTCCCATTTATTTATCTCTCCCTTGCACAGAAGGTCAAAATTGAACACATTTTTCTACATGGGGTCCTGTAAGTAATTAATAGAAGGCAATAATCACTTGACCTGCTGGCTACAGGCTCGACAAGGCAGCTCAGAATGTAACTGGCTTTCATTGCTCTGAGTCCTGCTGACTCATGATCACCTCATTGCCTATCAGGACCCCCCAGATCTTTCTGCAGAGCTGCTTTCTAGCCAGCTGGCTCCCAGCCTGTACTAATTTGTCCTGGCAGAATGGTGTGCTTGCGTTATGAACATTATGAGGCTTCTACCAGCCCATTCCTCCTACTTGGTGAGGTCCCTTTGTATAGAAGCTCTGCTCCAATCTAGCATATCAGCTGCTCTCCTCCTACACACACAATTTGGCATCATTCATGAACTTGCTAAGGGTGCATGTTGTCCCTTCATGCTGATGAAGATACTCAACTGCATCAGTCCCAGTACAGATCACTGAGGAAGATCACTTGTAGTTGCCTGCCAGTTTTATCCCAAACCATTGATCACTCCTCTTTGAGCCAACAGTCCTTTTTTTCATCCATTACCAATCCATGTCTCACCAGTTTAGCTACAAAGATAGTATGGGACACAATGTCAGAAGCCTTGTCAAGGTAAACAACATCCACAGCTATTCTTTCAGCCACAGAGCACTCATTACATTCTAAAACATAATGAATTGGTCAGGTACCATTTGTTAGGGTAAATCTGTGCTCTCCTCAATTATCTTCTCTCTCTTCAAATGTCTAGGAAGTAGCTTCCAACGTGACTTTCTCCATAATCTCTGCAGGGACTGAGGTGACGCTAGCAAGCCTGCAGTTTGCATAGTCCTCCTCCTCGCATTTTTGTAGAACCTAATTCATTTAAGAAACTTGTGGAAGGCTGGATGGGAGGAATAACAAGAATGAAAAACAGCACAGTGGAACATGAAACCACAAAACCCTTACAATGTTTCCTGTGCCTGATTCAGTAGCAGAAGGAGGAAGAATTCTGAGTATCCTGAGCTGACACCTGCTGTGCCAATTTTCCACATGGAATGCTATTTACAGCCAAAGTACACAGCTTTCGAAACAGAGTTATTAACTGACAGATCTTTTCTATGGTGTCATACAGGAAAATGCTATAATCAAAGCATGTATCTAGCTAGAACAGAAACAAGACAAAATATTTCTGCTTCTTCAGCTCCCATTGTAGACTTAAAGATGGTTCTCTAAAATCTCTCCCATGTTCACAAAAAAGTCAGGAAAGATACTTAAAATTGTAGAAAGGAAACCAGATGCCAGATTCTGGTCTCAGAGGACAGATTTCTTTTTCTTCAAGAAGTCCAGTTCCTATTAATCAACAGAATACCTACTACTGCTTTCTGTATGTGTTAGACTGAGCCATTGATTGCACTGAGTACAAGACCAACAGGAAGGAAGAGACCACACTGGAACATACACAGCCTGATGTTGTTTGTTCTGACAGAACCAGGAAAACAACTTTCCTCTAGAAGACTACTTTACTCTAGAAAACAACCTGGAATTCAAAGTTAACTAAGTATTTGACAGTCAGAATCATCTGTGTCATTCTGAGGACATGTAAAAGAGTTTAGAGAGAGAAGAAACTGGAAAACACTATAGCCTTCAGCTCAATGAATTAAAGATGTTTATTTTAGGATAAATACAACTTCAGTGACATATTTCCTGGAAACTTGTAAATACATATGAAACCCTCTTTCAGACTGGAATTACACTTAAGAGTTGCAAGTGTGTCTGCCTCTGTACATAACATTCCTCTGTCAGAATTCATACAGCACTTGACATCTTTGGTTTCTTTGCCCTAGATCTTTACTAGGCATTCAGGTCACCTTTAGTTTATGAGTCATTTTTTCTTTTTGACCATTTGCAGGGGCATCAATATTTAAAGAACAAAACTCAGCAACATGTACAAAATGATTCACTATTTAGCACAGAGCATGACATTTAAAATAACATGGGTTACCCAGGAGTCAAGTCTTATTGACTTTCCATGACATTTATTCTTTCCAATGCTTGAGTTGATTTAGACAGTGGGGCTTAGTAATTTTTGTAATGTAGTACCCCTTTTCCCCAAAAAATTTCTCTGTGACTTGCATGGCCTTAATGATATTTTCAAGTCTTATGCATTAATATTATGACATTCTTGTGTTACACCTAATCTGGTTTACACCTGTGTAGTTTGCATCTGCTTCTTCATGTTATGAGTTTATATCTACATTTTAATGGTACAAAAGTAACAAATATAAACTAGATTTTTAGCAGCTGTCTGGAACAGTTAATGCCCGGACACTGCCTTAGGCAGTGTCACTGCCCTAAAGCTGCATGTTGCCACCTCTCTGCTGAAAGTTATTCCCCTTGCATCACAGCCAACAAACCAGAATGTTTAAGCCCTCCTCATTTCTTCAGGGCAAGGTCAAAGCTCACCTTAAACCATGCCAGTTGTGGCCTGAGCTACACTGGCTGATTTTGCACCACATTGTGGATTTACCAACCTGATGCATCAGGTGTGCTAACTTCTAGCTGAAGGGTGTATCTGTCCCTTTACCCACTTTCTGGATAGCAGGTCTACCCATATTTCATCAACTAGACTAGCACTGATTCAAACTCTGGTTTAATAGTGCCCTTTTAAGTCAAGTCAAACCAAAATTGACAGAGCAGGTAGACCAGTTCTTGTGCAGAAGATAACATTTCAAAAAGCACCCTGATAATGACTTGTAAATGCTACCTTAAAAACAAACAAAATTATGTTGGCTATAGAAAAACAGGCTGTGTACATACCATAAAACCATTAGGATTTTAAATGTATGTTATCACGCAGCCTGATAACCACAGACCTCTTCACCACCACAGATGAACCACAAACCTCTTCGCCTACTGTGGAAAGACCCTAAATCCCCATTGTCCATAGCTTAGCATAATTCTCAGCAATTTATAATATGACAGAAGTTACACTGGTATAGACAACCTGCATCACAACCCATACTGCAAACTTGCAGAACAAAATGAGTGTATTTGTAATCATAGAAGTTGTTCTTCTATTCCAAAGTAAGATTCAGGTATCATGGAACAAGTCAAATGGAAGTTCAGGATATGTATCAATAATCTACAGTCACTTGTTACTATCCCTTGCCGCAGGCTATTGCCCCTCAAAACTATGCTAGTAGAAGAAACAAGTAAATGCATCTCCTTTCCTTCAACGCAAAGCTGGTTGTCTCAGTTGACTTTGCCAGGACATGTTTTGAGAGTACCTGCACAATTCAGAGTACAGGACACAGCGCTGCCATTTCCAGGGACTGTAGTGATGACTTTAATTGATGCAGCTTGATCCAGATGACCATGCCTGTCTAACAATAGCACTACATTCCTCTTGTTTATGCTACATTGTCCTGAGAATAAACACAGAATTTTGCCTACAAGGTTGCCAACTTTTAAAAATACTAATTTCATTAAGCAAAGATTCCTTAATTAAATATGGTCACTAAAATTTCTGTGCAGAAGGAAAGCCCATAAAACATTTAAAATGGCAACAAAGCTATTAAAGCAATTTCATATCAGAACTCAAGCTAAGTGAAAGAAATAATAAGCTGACTAAGCTGTATCCTTCTCTGCAATGTCTGAATTGCTTTCAAGTGAACTCTTCATGACAGCATTTGACATAATTAGGAAGTTCCACATTTTAATTCAACATTCCATGCTTGAAAAAATATCAAAATTTATTTTATATAATTGCTAGAATTTAAATGAAAACAGTAGAATACCAATTTAAGACCCAGCTGGGTTACTGTAAAAGTATTGAGAGACTGCTTCCATTTTACAATCAAGATGTAATTCTACATGGAGATACTGACAGTGAGCAAAAGAATGTTTCTGGATTTGTTGTGGTTGTTGTTAAATACCACACCAGAAGAGACCTCCATTTTTATTAAGCTGGCAGGGACTTCTGCTCACTGAAATTTTTCCATTCCATTTCCAAAACTGAACCCTTACAGTCTAATTTATATACAAAAATTCACTATGTCTATATAAAAAAATGTCATTAGAGTTCACAAATTGTGTGCTGCTTTATAATTTCTTTATTTAGAAATAGGATAGGGAGAGGAATTTGACAGTGACCTTTTCCTATATCTATAATTAATGTTTTTAGAGTTTAGGTTTTTTAAGTACATTTATTGATTTATGGACTACAAAGAGCACAACACTACTGGGTCACATATAACATTCTTCTGTTGTAAGGTATCACTGGAACCATTAACGAAATCAATTAACACAAAGCCAGATCCGAACCTCGTGAAAAACTCAATGTGGGTGTGTTAGAAGTCAGGTCACTTAGGACATAATTTTTGCATACTGACAAAAGAAGAATGTGAAATGCTGTCACTTCTTATCAAATGCACCCCACAGAAATAAAAGAAATTTAATGGGTTTGTGAAACATTTGAAGACAAGAAGTCAAGCAGTGTCACATAGCCAAAATGAACTTTAGTTCTAGACACATCGTGGTCAGAACACATAAAAGGTGAGTCTGAAAAACTAACCATCTCAGTTGGGAATGCACAGAACCAACAGAAAGACCAGGGCTTTTGAGAGCCACCTCAAAGGCACAGGATGCTAACAGTAAAGGTTGTAGGTTCAGTAGGTTACAAATTGGCAAAATCTAAGTGGCTTTTCATGAGAAAAGGAAGGAAACCTTCTTAACTTTGAAATCGCTTCTGACATGCATCAAGCAGAAAAGCACACAGTACGGTGAACAGGAATATGGAAAAGAAACACGCACCCAAAATCAGCTTTCTTAAATCCTAAAGTTCTGGTGAATGGGTTTAAAATCTGAGAGCACTATGCTTTTTAACATCTCAGCTGAAAGAACCAGAGACACTGAACTCTTTGAACTGTTTATCACTATTATTCACAAAATAATGTAATTACAAAGTTCAGTTTCCTTTCAACATAAGGAACTTCAGTTCTTTTAACAGAGGTGATCAGAAAGCTTTTCTTTCAAGAATGAAGCTTTACTAAACTCTTGTCATTCTGGCAGCATCACTGCCCTAGCAAAGGGCGAATAGAGCCGTTAAATCAGTGTGTATATACATGTGACCTTCAGTATGGAGTGTTTTTACCAGCAACCATGAAGTGTCTACAGTGGTGACAAGTTATTTTCTGAGTAATCTTGTGTGTATATATATCACAAGATGATGTAAGGTTTCATGTAGTAATCTTACTCTGCTCAGTGGAGTTAGCATGACATATGCTGCTTTGTGATATAGAACGGAGTAAAATTGAGTTTTGTAATATAAGTCCTGACAAAAATAGTAAGTGAAATACCAGTAAGGCAATGAAGACAGGGCAAACACAGCCTCCGTTATGGGCTTTGCAATATCTCAGACACAGTCCTTGATTTTTAGAATTAATTTCACCAGGAAATGGAATGTCTGACAAGACACAGAGGTGATTTTTAAGAGGGCCATTGACAGAAGTGACCTCAATTTAACATATCTGCTGAAAGACAGTACCTCTCATCATGTAGCTTCTTCTAAAATCATTCTTCAGTGACAGCATCAAATACAAGTCAAAGTCTCAGGGCAAGACAACAGCCTCACAACTTTGCTCCAAAAATGAATTCACGGTGAAAAATTAACACAGTCATAACACCAGAGCCTTCACGGAGGAACAAAAATACATCAGGAATCACAGGTTATGCAGAAAAAAAAAAATTCCATTGGACAAAACTAACACCTATCCAAAAATATTTGTGCTTCCTCATCTCCCAAGAAAGAAAGCAGCAATGGACTCATTTCACAGTCAACCGAACAGAGGCTGAAGGGTATGAGTTTTAGAGACATAACATGTCTAGAAAGGTGAATTTTCAAGAACTTCTTGGCTGGTAGATCCCATTGAGCTCAGTGAAATTTGAGTAACTTTGAAATTTAGGAGCTTTCAAAAATCTGCCTAAAATTATTTGTTTAGCACAGTTAGATGTAAAGCCATAAAGAAACATTCGTGCCCCCCCACCCCCAAACTTGAACCTGAGCACATCTCTTCACACTCTCCTTTTTATATTGGATTCAGCTGTGCCAACTGGTCATGCTGTGATGCAAAGTACTGACTACAAATGGTTCAGAAATGTAAGGAAGGAGTTTAAACCTTGAACCTCGGTTCCATGTCCTCTCTAGTATTAACTTTCAGCAGCTTACATCTGACCTCCTATTGTCTTTGCTTCACAGTCCAAATATCCCACATTTCTGTGCCCTTAGGCTGCTGTACTATTACTACAGGACCTCCTTCCCAAGACATGTTGCTTTTCACATTTTTAACCCCACACGTAATTCCTATCACCTCAGCAGCAGGAAAATCTCCAAAGCAGTGTTAACTTCTCAGTTACTAACTCGTCATGTTTTAAATTAATATTTACAATTTTAATAAAAAAAAATCATATTTACCATGGTAACCTGTATCATACACACGCTACTGATGACAGTGAAAGAATCCATTTTAAAAAAATAAAAATAAGCAGGCACAGAAATGAACCATATACATTTCTGGACACATGGTACTTCCAAGGGAAGGAGAGAAAAAAAAAAATTCAGCTCTGTTAAAAATGCAGATTTTCACATCAGTACAAGGGAGACCAGAACATGAAATGCTGGGAGTGAGTTATGAATCTTCAGTTGACAGAGAACTAGCTCAGTTGGGGGTCTCTACAGCCTAATAGAGAGAAAATTAATAATCTCAAAATAGAAACTGCATGTCAAGTTTCAGTTTCGTCCTACCTCTGTGTAAACCTGATAGTCCTCTGTTCCTTTCTGACACATCTATTTAATTAAAATAGAAGCTTTGGAAAAGCTCATATCAGCCTATTTTCTTTTGCACCACCTGGGTTTTTTTATACCCATAGAATATTCTGATACAATGCTACGAATTTATTTATTAAAAAAATCCAAACACGACCACCACCACCCCCCCCCCGCCAACTTCTTGATTTCTGGATACTCTGTAGAAAATATCAAGCCTGAACCAATTTGTGTCTAAAGAAGGTTTCTGCCTAATCAGGTATGTGGTGAAGCATTTCAGATGAGGTTTGTGATAGGGAACAGCATCCTTCCTCTGGAAGGACAAAAGCTTATCCACATGAAAGCAGAGATTCAAGTTACTGTGCTCTTCTATCTGTGCTGGCTACACTCATACAAACAGTTGCAGAAGTAAACACAATTTAGTGTATGCACGTGTTCAGCTGAAGCAAAGAAACTCTGCTGGAGTGTAGTCTCTCCTAGAACAGCAATACAATCAGAGCAGGTCACTCTCATGACTAGCAGGAGTAACTCTGCTGATTTCAGAAAAATTACAGCAAGTATAAATTTAGCTCTGCACAATAAAAATGAGATCTTTACCGCTGCAGAACAACTGTCTGTACCCTATCTTCTCTGAGTAGACATAAAACATCAGAGAAGCAATACCCAGTGTGGCTTTTTTTTTTATTGTTATTCTTGATGCCAGTTACGGTCAAAAAATAGAAATACTTTCATAGCAGTAAAAAACAATCACTGCTATACTTCCTACTCTTCTCTAACTAGGAGAAAAAAAATCTTAAACCATCATGATTTACTATTTTTAATACAAGACTTTTATGTGCAATGACTTTTTTCTAAACGTTAATAAATCAGGGAAAAGGCTTGCCCTCCTTGCAAAACACAGAATACGTTAGGTACAATTTGTTTTTATTGATCTTCAGAGGCATCTACAGAACACGAGGAACAGTATAAGATGACTATATTACTTGAATATTTTCACAGGTATATTCTTTTCACTTCAGAACTTTAGAAAAATAACAGAAAATCTTTCTAATCTCCTGTTTGCTGGCTGCCATTTCTGTGTGACATACGGGGCAGCATTTCTTGTTAAATACAATGGGGTTTATTTTCAGTATGGTCCAAGCACCAGGTAAGTATTTATGCTTAAATCATATAAATCAACATTATCTATTTTTAACAAGTAGGAACAAATGCACCAACTTTGACATTACCGAAAAGAGGTCTTTGTAATACCTATAGTAGCACTACATGCTTTCTAAACAAAAAGTTCTTAGAAGGAACTAGTTAAAAAAAGCTACAGGAGGAGTCTCTTAAGGAGCATCCCAAGCTTTCTTAGGCCTATGGTTTGGTTTAAAAACCTGTCTCCTGATGTCATCTTTGGATTCAAAGCAAGAAGAATATGATTGTAAATAGTTAGGAATTCAACATATAGTTAGGAATTCAACATGAGACATCAGGATGCAGTCAGGTGTATCAAATCAAGGTTATGGTGACCCTCACACTTCTGGCCAGCTCACAAGACAGAGCACAAAACACAAGAGTCAAAAGACAGGATAACTCCTGAAATAGCTGCATAAACCACTGACAAGAGTCATAGTCATAAGAAACACTGGGTGAAGCAGATGAGAGCAGAGCCAGGGAAAACAGACTGAAGGCCAGAAGACTGAGCCAAACAAAGGCTTCAGGATAATTCTGGAAGGCAGACTGGAAAGGGCATAAATAACTTTGCCAGGAGCCAAGCAGACACACAAACACAGGGGATGCACAGGCAGACAAGCCCCAATGATGTAAAGATGCATTCTGACAGCAAGACAGAGAGCAACTTGCTGGACTTTAAATATCTTTGATAGGGTCTTCTTTTGACATGCACAGAGGAGCTTGTACCAGCTGCAATGGCATAGCTGATATGCTGGGAGTAAAACTATGGCTTACTGGATTTTTGTAGACATATTTGCTAGAAACAATGTTTGAAGAGTGATTCAGTTGCCTAAAACTAGAGACCCCAAAAAATTTTAAAAGGAGACATAAGCATGGGGCTGACAAAAACAAAACAAGGCTTACTAAGGCTTGCACAGTTCTGGAACCACTGCTGGAAGCCAGGTGGGGAATGCAGGGTATCTGCAAGGGGATTACACATATTTAGCACTTGAATCACTCGCTTTGTAATTTACATAGTGGAAAAAAAAAAACAGAGAACCCGGATGCCAGCCCAAACAACAGATACAAAAGTTCCACACCGGTATTGGTGGCCAAACAAAATGAAGCCTGATGTTCAACTCATCCCTTGGCCCTTCGTAGGTCAAAACACTGCTCAGTTTTACTAACGTATTGCTGTTTCCAGCTTTACACCCCCTCCATCCCACATTACATGCCATCTCAGCTTCGCTGCTCCAAGTGATCCTCTCTTGTAGACAGTAATGTAACAAATTTCACATTAAAACAGGAGTTCAAATTAAGTAGGAGAGCTTCCAGGGCAAATGGAGGAATGCTAGAAACAACATTTCAGAAAGTTCCTACATAGAGGGAGATTTTGCCACAGGGCGCAGACTTTTCTAGAAGAAAACAGAGATGGTTCTACAGTAATAAGTTTCTCTAAATCAGAGACTTATATTTATCTAGGCTGCAAATTTACCTAACCTAGAATTAAACCTAAATATACAATGAAAATATATCATGAAATGCAAGCAAAAACCGATGAATATACAACCCCTATAAAATGCAGTCTTAGAGTGATCAGACTACTACACATTTTCTGGTACTGCAAGTGAAGTACCTGTCTGAAGACCAAAATATTTATGTGCATAAATAGAGATCAGATGCACAATTTCAGCCATTCCGTTCGAAAATTTTTGTTACAGCTGTCATAAAATGTATTAGGAACTGAAGATATTGGTATTTTTCTATGTCATCTTGATACATGTCATTAATACTAAATGAAAAGAAGAGAAGAGAAGAGAAGAGAAGAGAAGAGAAGAGAAGAGAAGAGAAGAGAAGAGAAGAGAAGAGAAGAGA
>JAOTQQ010000032.1:51688608-51700194 GCA_026546715.1 Gallinago undulata
AGAAGAGAAGAGAAGAGAAGAGAAGAGAAGAGAAGAGAAGAGAAGAGAAGAGAAGAGAAGAGAAGAGAAGAGAAGATGCAAACACAGTCAAGCTGTAGTTATAGCTAGCACAGTGTTTATCCCACTGTAGAGTGAGGCGTATCTATTATTGTAGGTACTGGGTCTAGCTGGGATGACATTAATTTTCTTCACAGTAACTTGTATGATGCTGTGTTTTAGAGTTATGAGTAAAAGAGTGTTGATAACCCACTGATGTTTTAGCTATTGCTGAACAGTGCTTACCAAGGCCTTCTCTGGTTTTCACTCTGCATCCCCAGCAAACAGGCTGGGAGCAGACAGGAGGTTGGGAGGAGACATGGCTGGGACAGCTGACCCAAATTGACCAAAGGGTTATTCCATGCCATATGTCATACTCACCATAACCTGGGGAGGGAATCATTCCAAGGCAGTCGTTGCTCAGAGGCTGGCTGGGCATCGGTCTGTTGGTGAGTGACAGTGGTTGCCTTTGCATCACTTGGTGGGTTTTTTTTCATTTTTTTCCTTCACTTTTAAACTGTCTTTATCTTGATCCGTAAGTTTTTCTTGCTCCTGCCCTTCCAATTCTAGCCCCTGTTCCTGCTGGGGGGTGTGTGTAAGTGAGCGGCTAGTGGTGCTTTGTTGCTGGACAGAGCGAACCCATTGCATTGCGCCAACAGAGAAAGATAAATGTATCCTGTCTCTCCTGCTCAGTGACTCTGCCTGAAAAGCTGAGACTGCCTTAAGTCAACTAACTCTATCAGCATTTTGCACGCATTTAGAGATCTGCAGAGCCCTTACAAAGGCGGGTAGTATCTGAAAAGTAAAAAGCTAGGTAAATTTGCTTTCTGCCTCAGAGTTGACCCCCACCTGGGATTTTTTTCTTACAAACCATAAATTGTAACAAGGAAATTGCCATTAATGCATAAATATTTCCTGTGCTATGTTCTTGCTTGACCTTGCTTGTAGCTGGGCTGGCCAACTGCTTACATGATCTACACAGTTTAGCTGGAGTTTACTGAAAAGCTGGCTCTGAAGCACGGTTATTTGCAATGTGGAAAATCACAAGGACAGATCCTCTGAGTCTGTCATGCTGTCTTCTGGCAGAAGAGCACAGCATCTACTTTACAGCTCTCGGAATTATCTCTGAAGCCTCAAATTCTTGTACATCTTTTATTCACTTGGTGCTGTACCAAGGTATTAACAATTGTTATTGAAAAACAACAGCCAGCAGTCCAAAACAGCTCCTTCTGTTCCAAATAAGAGAAAATCTGTCAAATCGATGTGTACAGTCACTAATGTGTCTGCAGAGCAGTACAGAGCTGTATGAGATACAAGCTGCCTCAGATACTAGCTGCTTTGCAGAAGCACAACCAGTTCAGAGCTAATTAGTAAGACGATGTACCATGACATTCAAGCAGGTTTTCTAGCACATACAGAATTCTTTGGTAGTCAGACTACTGTCAGGGTTCAACTTCTACAAAGTTAGCCCGGGTGGATCTGTCCTACAGAGCAAACATCACTAATAATAGTACAGATACACCATTTGGTTGATGTGCATAATGTAAAATTAAGAAGATCAACACTTTAACAGTTCATAACTGCAAAATAATTTTTTTTTCTACACTACACTTCTAATTTTCCTCAGTTTCTTCAAACTTGCATGCCCCATTCCAAGGAGGGAGTGGATTTTTATAGCTATAACATGACAGTAATTTTATTCATTAAGACTTTGCCAGCCAAGGCACTTGGGGAGTCATAGAAAAGTAATAAACACATATTTTAAAAGACACAATAGAAATATCATTTTAAAAATAGACTTAAAATACAAATTAACCAAGCAGAAAAAAGGTGGTCTAATAAACTACAGACAGCGCTAGTCATAAAAAAAGTTATAAGCTCTTTGAAATGGAAGAGTCTGCTTTGTTCAGTAATAAAGATGAATTAGAAGAGAAGCCACAATGGGGCAGGGATTCTCCACCTTAATGCTTTACCACAGCACAAGCATAATTATCAACCAACACTAATATCACAAACCAGACCAGGGGGTACTGGTCACATCTTCTCTGGAAATTAACACAGTGCTGTTGAAGCAATGTTTAATATCAAAGAGGAAGGTGTTCTTGATCACAAATGATGAGGACATCTTGAGCAAGGATAGCTTTAGCAAAACCCGAGAACAAGTGAGTAAGCAGAGATGGAAGCAGTGTGGCAAAGAGGCTCTTCCACTCACGGTTTCACGGCTTAGAGTTGGAAGGGACCTCTAGTGTCCAACTCCCTTGCTAAGCAGGATTGCCTAGAGCACGTTACTCAGGACTGCATCCAGGTGGGTCTTGAAAAATCTCCAGAGAAGGGGACTCCATGACCTCTCTTGGCAGCCTGTTCCAGTGCTCTGTCACCCGCACTGTAAAGTTTTTCCTCATATTTGAGTGGAGCTTCCTGTGTTCCAGCTTATGCCTGTTCCCCCTCATCCTTTCACTGGAAACCACTGAAAAGAGTCCGGCTCCATCATCCTTCAACCCACCCTTTAGGAACTTGTAAACACAGATAAGGTGTCCCCTCAGTCTTCTCTTCGCAAGGCTAAAGAGTCACAGCTCTTTGAGCCTTTCCTCGTAAAAGGCACTCCAAACACAGTGGACATGGTGGTGGAAAGTGCAGAGCAGAAGGTAAAAGGGGAAAAAGGAGAAAGGACAGCATAAGCTGGGCAAAATCAAAGGACCAACAATGGGCTGTAACAGCAATGAGAAACAGCTTGTGCAGTCAGACCAGAGAACAGTGGAGAGATCAGGAGATCTCAGCGGAGTCAGACAGAAAGACTACATGGTTCCAGCTACAGCAGCAGAATTCCTATTTAATACATAGCACATAAGTACAGATTTCCTTGCTAGTATTTTATTCTATAAACATCTAGCACAAGCGCATTCACGGTGCTGCACCAATAATTTTCAACTAGTTTCTGATTGATTAATAACACATTAACCTGAGGTGATTCATGAATCTGAGGTGACCTTTAAAACAGCAGTGAAAATACTTTGGGTGGCAACTATTAGAAAACTTGAAGCAGCCACACTCTTGATTTCTGAACAAGCTGCAAGTACTGTGGATGTAAAACAAGGGCTTTAATTTCCTTCTGTCTGTACCTGCCTGGCACAGGTTTTACATTCAAATAAAAAATAAACACCCAAACTTGGAGTTATACCACACATACCAGCAACAGAAACCAACTGATTTTGAGGAAAATCTGACAAAGCAGTTTCACCAGTCTGACTTTAATAATGATATGAGCTCCTATAATTGGGTTGAAGAAGTGACTTCACAGATGCTTGTGGAAAGGGAACAAAGTGTGAAGCACTCATTTTAGCAGGTTTAAGTCCAGGTTCAAAGACTGTGATCTCTACATAAAGTACCAAAAAGCTGTTAGGTAGATCTTACTTCTGTGGCAGTCAGATTTTTGGAAGCTTTTTATTCCCTCCCACTCCAGCTATTTTTAGCTGGACTCTTTGTCCCCATTCTGGCTAGACCCACCTACTGAGATTAGGATTGAATGAAGCACAGCAATGGTCCCACAGGAGTGTGCACCCACTCATTAATTATGCACAGAAACACAATTAAAGCTCTTGCTGCTTTCTATAGAAGTTGAATAAAAGCAGAAGATGATAATTTTTAATTTTGCTTTATGCTTCTTTTATTCATAGTTTTTCAATCCCCTTGCACAACGTCAGCAGAATGAGCATTCCTCCTTTGTTTACCAGCTGGGTGCACGAAGAACAGCCTGCCCGTGAGACTGAACTGTGAATCAGCACACTAAAACATCATGCCTAAACAGAGCTCCATGCACTGGCCCAACCAACCATGCACTTCAACACCCTGCCAGTCATCAGAAAAAAAAAAATATGTAAAAAGCAAGGGAGAAACATTTGTACAAGTCACACTTGAGCAATAAATAGCCAGGCCTCGGGCTTTTACAGCAGTACTGGCAGCCTAATTTGCCTGGCACCTGGCTTGGCAGCCCTTCACCGTTCAGCATTCCCTTTGACTAATACAAATCACTTGTACACAAGGGTAGGAGAAATGGGCCCACAGCAACTAATTCATCAAATCTTAATGAAAAATTAAAAAAGAAAGAAAAATGTAGATCTGAATGTCAAAATACCATTCCAATAGCTGCACTTCCATTGCTAGCTTTGTACAAAAATGGATACCAACAACTACTGTCTTCTTGGCAAATCTGAATGTGACAAACAAGAGCAGACTTCCCCTTCTATCAACTTGTTCTGGTAAATTAAAAGACAACAATTTTTTATTTTTTTTTAAGAAAAATACTAAGCAAATCCATGACACCATACTATAAGAATCAGAGTTGATTTGAAAACTCTTCTCTCAAAGCTCAATACACTTGCCTCAAGGTGAAAAACCACATCAGCATGACAGAAGACTGCTTCTGTGCATTTGAACAGCTTGGTTCAGACTGGTAACCAGACTAAAATAAGACAGACAAGGTTTGATTGACAGAGTTTTTCCATTTTTGTATCTCCAGAAATGTTACAAGACATACTTGAGAGCCCCTGATAACACAAGGGCTAAGAGAACAAACCATAATAGATAGCCAGATTTGTAAATCCTTGGGATACCAGATGACTTATGCAGGAACATTACAATAAATTGTCTCTGAAATTGTGGCATGCTGCTTTGGGGAAGGATCTTTTCAGTGTCCTCCCAGGAACAGAACTTTTGTTATTCTAAATTGCTCTAATTAGCTCTCTTCAGAGCCCTGTGGCTATAGCTATTATATTTCCAACACAGCAACAACATTCTCCAGGCAACAAGATAGTTACAAAATGTACCTTTCAAACTAGTTAGCAAAAAGCTGTGGGAACTCAAAGAGTACTCTCTATAATCAGAGCAAGATGTATCATTCTGTATTTTCAGCCTAAGGAGAAAATAGGCGGAAAGTAGGTATTACACATTCACTCTTGGGAGAAAGCTCTTAAAATGTTTGCATTAAAAATTTTAAATCCTAAACATATGGATTAACTATCTTAGTACTGCTCTAATTAAAAGAAAGCAAGGTTATCTCCCATACACAACCTAACCTGCATCTCAGGGTTTAAATTTTCTGGGTTCGAGTAATAATTTAATCTTCATTGTCCTATGTCCAAAATGGATCCAGGGTGTAGCTGATCCTCAGACTCTATAATCCTCACAGAGGAAATTTTTTTATTATTTTATACACAAGGATCAGTCCCTTAATTTTACACTAGACATCTTCCCACAATGGACTATGGAATACTACGGCTAAGTGGTCTTATCTGCGACCTTTTCTAAAGGGCACAGGTATGAATAACAAGTTTGTCTTCACTGCTATATAGATCACTAACAGTCTTACAGGTAATTAACATTTTTTAATTTGATTTAGGTGTTTCCTGATAATTGGCCTGAAGCGTCACTACTAGAGTATTTACAAAGGTATTTTTTAGCATTTTTTTCCACTTGCTCCCACCACAGCTCAATATTTGGTTCTGATTAGGATGACATATAACAGCTGATCAGGAAGGTACAATAGCTTTTTGCTTTCACCCTCAAAACATTTATAATACAGTTCATATTTGAAACACAAATGTAATGACATTCTGTTTGCTGGCTGAATATCAATAGACTATCTTAATATTAGGAGACAGAACTAGCGCTTTTTTTTTTAGAGAAACAGCAATGCCTTGATTTTTCATTTAACTTTTCAAGCACAAATCTTGCATTTATGGCATTTTTCATCTCGAAGGATTACAAGTCTCTTTGCTACAAATGCAATATTAATATTAAAAAAGAGACTTATCATTCAGTTGACATTTTGAATTTCCACAATATCACAGCAATTCCCTCATGCTCTCTAAACAACTTTCTTGTAAGGTACCGAGAGATTAGTACCTGTAATTTGTTGCAGAAATGTGGAAATGAGGTTAAATAACTGCACAAGACCACAAAGTGAATCACTAGAGGAACAGGGAATTATATCCAGACTACCTGATTCTACCACTAGTCCACAGAAATTAAAGGCTAGAGTCACTTTCAACCACATCAAGTTGAAAAGCAGCAGCTGGTTAATGTTTTTGAATTCAGGATAAGTATTATTTTTCATCAAATCATATTCAAACTCAGTATTTATGTGAAGTGCAAAAGATTGTATGATATGTAAAGGAACACTCAAGAACCAAACTATACTTGTTACTGAACATCTGTGACTGCCAACCAGGTCAAGCAACAAGTAGTGAATACTCATTAGTTTACTTCAAAAAAAACCCAAACACCCCACTAGGTGGCACTACAATTCAAACAGAACAGACTGCAATGGCCTAAATCAGAACAAAGCATGAAACCTTTTTTTTTAATCAAAGTGGGACTTACAGCCAACATCAGCCATGATGCAGACAAGCTCCACATAAACTTGGATGCTCTTCTTTTGTATCTGGGATATCTGTGAGTTTTTCTTGACAGCTGTTCACATCCAGAAAGTGACAACAAAATTCTTTTTCACTGGGGAGTATCTTGAAAATTTGCTTGCAAGAGGCCTATGAACTGCCATTTGGAATAAATAGGTCCTTTATGGCTATTCCTATTTTTGTCCTCGTCCTCGCTGATCCTTCCTCAGCATTATCAGCATCTTTAACAGATTTCCTCAACTATTTCTTTCAGTATTTCTCAGGATGAAACTTGGAATTTGTGGCTTATCTGCCTTCCAGAAAGCAGATACTGACAGCACTACAGCCACTCCATTTATGGACAGCACACACCATTTTCTTTGCTGTGTTCTGTATAGACAACTCTGTTACCAGTGTCACCTCACTAAACAGCAATAACCAAAATATAAAATCCACAGACTGCAAACCCATTTGTTTTTACTCTTAGAGCTGTTGCCTGTTGTCACCCAAGAGTGTTTATTGGTACGCTTCCAGCTCTTCCAAATGTCCTCATTGGAGGAGAAATCCACGTCTATGTAATTGTAAGAGACAGTGAGACTCTTTGTGATCTAACAGTCCTAACTTCTGCAGGATTCTCATGTGGCAAGCCAGAAATGTCTTCTGCAGCTTCTTTTTCAGTAATGCTTTAATTACACACTTGAATATAACATTTACTGAATCTGTATTATGGAATCTGCATCTTCTTCATATTTTGTTTGGAAAGTACACAAATGCATGCAAAAATCAGGTTAACAGCTGGTGTTCAGGCATCTGTGAATAATCTAGCCCTTGCCTTGGGACTGTACGATAAATGTATGACCTTGATTTTCTTTTCCCTTTTAACAGGATAATGACAAACTAATTGACAACACTGCCAAAGTCAAAAAGTCATCCAAGCATCAGTGAGAAGAGTTTCCGTAGCATCCGCTTACACAGGACACTTGCACAAACAGGTTGCACAAGCAAGTGGCCGCATTTGGAAGTAGCAGATCAGCAACATTATCCCTTTCAATGGAAAACCAAGATTTTCACTGAATTATTAGAGTTGGAAGGGACCGTAGAAATCAACTAGTCCAACTCCCCTGCTGAAGCAGGATTTTGGATCACGATTATCCAGCAAGAGTGCATACAGCAGCTACAGTAGCTATGGGCTCACATGATGAAAAACTCTTGTGCAGATGCTTGCAAAGTATTGACAGATGCTACAAGATATTACTTGTGACAGTTTCAGCAGTCAAAAAAAATGAACTGCAATCTTCAAGTTCAAACTTTTTTCAGTCACAACTTCCGCAGGAAAGATGTGGATCCTTAGACTGGACCAGCTGCACTCATCAAAACACCTCCAGCTTGCACTCATCCAGTTTTGACAGGGAAATTACCAAGACCTGACCTTAGCTAGTGCTCTGCCCCCTCCCGCAGGTTCTCGTTCCCCACATTATGCATCTACCATCCCGCAAAACGGCAGCAAGAGCCCTCCGGGGCTAATGCTGAAGGCAGCCACAGCCCTTCCCCCTTCCCTCCCTCACAAAACAAAATGGCGCCCGAAGGCGCGAACCGCGAGACACAAACCCCGCCCGCTCTTACGTCACCGTGCATCACGAGGCGGGGCGAGGAGAACACTCCTCACATGAGCTTTACGCAGCGCCCCGGAAGAGCCGCAGGCTCTATATACACACCCCCCTCGCCTGTTTGGCCTGAGGCGTCCGCCCGCCCTGCGGATTGGCTGTTGGCTGCGTCACTCTCAGTCTGCCCGCTCACTGATTGGCGGAGGTCTGGAGGAGGCCCGGAGGGGCGGGCTGAGGCGGTCGGTGTGCAGGAAGGCGTTATGGCGGCGGTGGCCCAGTGCGTGCGGGCCGGGCTGCGACCGCGGTACCCGCTGCTGAGCTTCTCCCTGAGGTGAGGGTCGCGCCGTGCCGCCTGGCCTACATCAGGCGCGGCGGGACGGGTCCGCAGGCGGGTCCGCAGGCGGGTCCGCGTCCGCACTCACCACCTCGCAATCGCTGGGCCGAGCCGGGAGGAGAGCGGGGCCCAGCTCCGCCGCGCTGAGGTGCATCACCTCCTCGAGCCCCGGCCCTCCGGCTCCGTGTCGGGGAGCCTCTTTATATAGCCGGGACGTGCTGGTGGTGCCGGCCCTGTGCTCCTCTCGCCGCCCTTTGCTAGTTTCCCTTCCCCGTGAGAGTGGGCCGGCCAGGCGTTGCGGGGCCATTCTGGCCCGGTTTTCAGTCTGAAGGCCTCCAGGCCTGAGGTCTGGATGGTGGGTGCAGGGATCTGAGGCCTGTTGTCGCGGCGGCACTGATCCACCCGCCTTATCCGCGAAGGGGTTTCCTCAGGTAGCTCAGCCTAACGCTAGGAAGCGTTAAATAGTCATCTTCTCGGAGACTGACCCGTTCTCAGTGTGATATTTGTGATATAGCAATGAGACACTGCCGTGACACAGAAGGCACTTCTCCGTTGCTCTCTACTGTTCTCATTCCTATGTCTTCTGGGATACTGTTGCAGGTGATTGCATCATGTAAACTAGATTTGCTTCCTGATAGAATACTCTGCTGAAAATGAGTTTGTATTGCCCTTTAAAGTGCTGCAACTGTATAGACTGAGTATAACGGACACTTACAAACTGCTGCCCAGTGGTTGTTATGTAGCTTCAGTTACATCTGATGAAAGGTTCTGCAAACAGTTTTTACAGACCTAGAATTGTTGTATTAATTTGTGCTTTAATGTGAGAGTTTTGTAGACGTTTGTAGTGTGCAGTATGTCCATAAAATGCTAATACCTTACAAAGTAAGCAACTTATTAATATTGTCCACATGTTTCTGCCTTAGGACTTCTCCACGACTGCTTTGCGTAGCAACACAACAGAAAAATACTGGCCAGAATGTGGAAGAGGACCAGAGTCAGAGCCAAAATGAGCAGAAGGTTGAACCCAGCTCTGCTGAAAAAATGTTAACTGAAGAAAAGGCCAAACTGGAAGAACAACTAAAAGAAGTTACTGTAAGTGTCTTTTGGCCATCAGGTTGCATACTTTACAAACCACGTACCTAAGACTATTTATTATGGGTTCTCAGTGCACAATCTGGATACAGTTCTGTGACTGTTGTTTAGTTGTTGAATAAAACCCTGCAATTCGATAATTTCTTTGAACTAAAGAGTCAATGTACTAAAAGACCTGAGACTAAAATTAGGATTTTGTGTCGTTTATTTCCAATTTATGGATGGAATTGGACCTTCTCCAGCCTGAAAAAATTTTTACTGAGTTTCATGGACTTCACTTAGGTTTTGCTCAGTGGAGAAATAATTTTTGAAAGACTGTGGAAGGGTTTGAATGTGTCTTTGATGTGTGTATTTGTGTGTTCTAAGAGTAGGCTGTCTGAAAACAGTTGCTAACTTTTCAAAGGTCAGGGTTAATGAAGCTTAGCTTTTCTATAATAGGGTACTTATTAAGTTTTTAAGAAGTGGAAATTTCAAACCTTCTCTGTTGGAGAGCCCTTCAAACATGAGGCTGAAGCGTTTTGTTCCCTCTGACTGGCTTAACGTATCTTGCATTCTCTCCCATATATGACTTCAGCAGAGGGTGAAGGATGTCCCAAGAGGTGGGAGGTGTGGATTAAGCTATTGCTTTTCTGGATGAGTGCTTTATAGAAAATGTCCTTTCTAGAGCATTTGAGACTTAGAGACATAGCCCAGAACCTTCTGTAGGAGCAGCACCTATGGATCATAAGTGGATTGAGTTTCCTTTCTCTTACCCTTCCCAAAGCAGTGAAGGACAAAGCTGAGATGTCATTTAGCATCTCTGTTGACAGTTTATAATTGGCTACCTAACATGGCTCTTCAGTCAACTTGTTGATTATTTTTATTCTGTTTTGAGACTCCTCACTAGCGTGTGAGGGTCAAGGATGTTCAGAGTGGCAGCCCCGCATGGCGTTGTGGGTTGGGTGGCGAAGCGCTCAACCTGAAGTGCCTAAGTTCCTAGAATTTCATTCATAGTACTGCTACTACACAGCCATATTGCTAGGAACAGACCAAAATTTAACCTGAACAACAGAGGTGTTTTACTTCAAACTTTACACACTATGAAGTCTCTGGAGGACACTCTGTGGTGTGTATGGAGAGGGAAGAGATGGTTTGAAAGTCACGGCGGGGTTGAATCTCATTTGCCATAGTGTCAAAATACCTTAAAACCGATGAAGGCTTTCTGTGAACACACATCAGAAAAAGTAGAAATCTTTGATTCATAAAAGTTGATATATCCGTAGAGTTAAAAATTTCTTCCAGCTGATCTTTGATAAATACTGAGAGTCTGGAAACCCCTCTTAGTTCCTTTCCCCCACTTCTGTCTGAGCTGAATTGAAGGAAACATCTGCCTTCATAAGAAAGATACTGTGATAATTGTCACATTTTTTTCAGATTACTCATTAGATGGTGGGTTTAGGCTACATGTAACTGTTTAAAATGCTGTTTTATACTGAATATGCTATTTTGAACTAATGTCAACCATCCAATCACCAGGAATGAAATCTCTTCTGTTACTGTTTTTTTTTCTTTAGGACAAATACAAACGTGCCTTGGCAGATGCAGAAAATGTGAGGCAAAGAAGCCAGAAACTGGTAGAAGAGGCAAAGTTATACGGTCAGTTGGGGACTCCTTTTCTGTATAGTCATAAGACCCAGGAAATGCAAAGCCTGGACAGTTGAGCTGCCTGGCCTACAGTTTTGACAAGTTGTATTTCCCAGTGATTCTCATTCCTTGGTTAAAAAGTGTATTTGAGGCAGAGAGGTTTGAACAGTTCCTCACTCTGCATCAGAATCATAATCATCTCGCTAGACAAGGGCAAGACTCAAGCTACTAAACTAAACGTCTTGATTATTTTTTTTTCTTAATTTGGTGTCTGATTTCTTATAAAATGTACTGCGCTAACAGATTTTTCAGTAAGGTTTGTGTCCTGAAGTTTGCCTTTTTCACACACTTGGGTCTCGGAACTGATTACAAAAACCTGAACCAAGAGCATGGAATAGTAGCTTTCCTTCTGGTTTGGGGTTTTTATGTTTTTTGGTGTTTATTTTGGGTTTGGTTCTTTTTTGGTGTTTATTTTGGGTTTGGTTCTTTTTTGGTTCTTCTGAAT
>JAOTQQ010000032.1:51700294-51725394 GCA_026546715.1 Gallinago undulata
TTTTTTGGTGTTTATTTTGGGTTTGGTTCTTTTTTGGTGTTTATTTTGGGTTTGGTTCTTTTTTGGTTCTTCTGAATACAGAAGTCTTAATTTCTGAATACAGGGTCTTCAGTTAAGGTGTACTGTAAGAAAAAGCATTTCTCAATTACATAGTATTCTTGTACTGTTTTCATGGACGTTTGAATCATCCTGAAGATGATTTTCAATAAGCATTGTTAAACTAATACACTACTTAGTGCAGAAGGACTTTGGAGTCATGTCTGAGCTCAGAGATGCTACAATAGAAATAAACATTTAAACAAAATTTCTTGTGAAAACTAAATTACAGATAATCTGCATGATTATAAGTTGTATTAATTGTATATGACTGCTTCTGCTGTTGAAGAAAGAGAAACTGATTTCTGAGACTTGCATAAATTCACAGAGATGCAGTCACACATACCTGCAGAGATAACATGCAAAAAACCCCTGAAACCCACTGGCTTACCTCTATGTAGAAATGTGTTATTCTGCTGAATTGTTTTGATGTTTTCACGATTTCTAGAGACAGTTTGCCTTAAGTGAGATTAGTCCAGATTCTTTTAGTGTGAGCCAGAGAGCAGCTTCAGGACACGAACTATTGTTAGCATAGGAATTGCTCAGTCTTTATAAGGCACAGCTGCTGACTCCATAAAAGTGGCTTGTGGTGGAGGTAGAGGTGTAAGTTCTTTTCATTCGAGGAAGAATCCCTGTTCATCTCTCGGACTCTTCATCAGCCTGACTACACGCTTTGCAATATTTTCGGCACATCAGATTAAATGTTAGCAATAGGGCAACATAATGCTTTGAACTGTAGGTGAATTACAGGATGAGAGAGACATGAGGAAACTACAATAAGTCACTGAAGCTTTTGGTAACTGCAGTAAGAATTTTAACCCTTAATGTCAGGTCATCAGATAGCTTTAGCTCTTTTAAGTTGAAATACATATTAATTTTTTTTCCATAGAACTAGAGGAAGTGGTGTGGATTTCAAGGTATCTGTAATAGCTCTGTATCATCAAGTAAAATTGTGAACGACATTTTACCCCAAATGTTTACAGTATCACGTAACTTGTTTAAAAGCGTACAGATTATTGCTGAGGTTTTGGGATTGTGTTTAGTTGGGGTTTTTTAATGCTCATTTCCCTCAGTGACTAATCCTAGTCCCTTTTCTTATTTCTTTTCAGGGATTCAGAGCTTCTGTAAGGACTTACTAGAAGTTGCAGACATTCTGGAGAAAGCAACAGAAAGTGTTCCAAAAGAAGAAATTAAAGATGAAAATCCTCACCTGAAGAACTTGTATGAAGGTCTTGTTATGACAGAAGTACAGATTCAAAAAGTGTTTAAAAAACATGGCCTGCTCAAACTGAATCCCATCGGAGCTAAGTTCGATCCCTACGAACACGAAGCCTTGTTCCATGCTCCCATGGAAGGGAAGGAGCCGGGCACTATTGCATTAGTATCCAAGATTGGCTATAAGCTGCACGGGCGCACGCTGCGGCCTGCCTTGGTGGGTGTTGTGAAAGACGCTTAACTGCTTAATCTCAGAATTTAAAATGCCATACAACTATTAAACAGCTGGATGGTTTTTCTCTTACACCATGCTTTCCTCATTCCTCTGCCCCCTGAGAGGTTTAAATTAATTGGTTGAGGTCCCCTAGTGAAAATGAAGCAACCACTGAAATTCTCCTGCTTAATGGCCTTCAACATCACTGTTCTGTAAGCTCCCTTCTTAAGTGGGAAATACAAGAGCCATTAAGCCCTCTAATGCTTTAGATTAGATGACATTTATTACAATTATTGTTACCGAAGGTGCACTAAATTAAAAGGAACAAAATGCTCACAGGAATTTTCCCATCTCTTGTTTATCACTGTGTGTAGATTGAGAATCCAAATAATGGTTCAAACACTGTTTTGTTTTGTAGAATCTAACATTGCAGAATTGGGGGAAGTAGTACAAATAACCTGTTTTCTGCAGGAGTCTATCAGCTTTTACACACAGATATGATAAATGCCCTTTTTTGTCTATTCAGAAGTAATCTCTCTCAACACATGAAATTGAAACCTTTGTGAATCCTGACCTGTAAATAAAAGGCAAAGGGGAGTAGACAACTTTTGTAATTGTTCAACCTTTTTTTGTTCTGTAGTAACGTTTACTCAAGAAAAGCATCTAATACTTGTATGGCATTGAAGAACCAAACAAATTTATCCTATCTCTGGATTTTTAATTTAATATTGTATAAATTGTTTAAAACAATTTTGATAGTCTTGTAACTTCCAAGCTTTACAATCAGTTTGTTATGCAAACTGTAGTTATAACCCTGCTGTAAGCCAGAATACCCAAAGAAGTGAGTGGCTGAGAGTTTGGTACATGCTGTCTTTTAGAATTACATAAAGAATTGCATGTAAGTGACTCAAACAAAAATGTGAATTTAGTTTCATATTCATTTCTTGTATTTACTCAGCTTGGATCTCAAGTTGCAACAGAACTTTTCCCATGCACAGCCCTTGCTGTGTCTTAACTGCAGCTGCTGCTCCCAATCCTGCACAATCATCAGGCTTAAATACAATATGTGATTAACCGAATGCTTTGTCCTACCTTTGTCTGGTCCCCTCGATAGGAGTGGAGGGAGCTTGGCAAATTACACAACTAGACAAAGCATCTGTCCTCTTGTATCCTCAAAACCCACACATTTAACACACAGGACAGAAACTCCAAACCTTATGCATGTTATTAGCACCTGTTAAACAGTAAGTACTTCTGAATTTTTCACCCTTGTTTCTTGGTTGTCTTGGATTAAGGAGCTTCTTACCTTAAGGTCAAGTATTGATTTTTTGGTTCAGGTGGAGAGTTGCCGACAGCTTACTGAACTCTAGGCCTACTCATGGTGACAAGCAATTACTTGTTTTTTCAGACTCTTTTTTTCCCCAGTGCTGGTTTGCCTCATGAGAATCAGACCGTTAACTGGGGACAACCTAAGTGCAAACTACTGTTTGGGGATTAGTCACGTTTAAGGATTCATTCTTTCTTTCTCTAAGAAAGAAAATCAACGCTTTGACTGGTCAGGGAAGGGAGGATAATTTTTGGTGGGTGTGGGAAGACAACTACAGTTTTTTTTTTTAAAACTAATTAAGTACAGGGATCAAAATGCAAAGATTGAATGTAAAACTACTGGGAGGCAGGAAGGAAAGAGATTCCATATACTTAAGTTGAATTAGGAAGTAACTTCCTTCCCTCTGGCCTAGAGCACACTGTGGCTGCATGAAACGGGATTGAAGAAAGGGTTCTGTTACACTTGGATTGGAACCTGTACTCAACTACTGTGCTGTATTCCTTTTCAGAACCATGATGTGTTGTTCTGCTCCCTCCCCACCCCTCTGATCTAAACTAAATCTAATAGTATTTTTTCCAGTAGGACAATTAGAACTAAGGGACAGCTTCTTCCCCAGCAGATTAAGATTGCTGGCACCTCACACAAACTGTCTTTTGGGGACTACATCATTCAGGGTATCCTTAAACACAAGCTACTGTTAGCCTTCAGCACAAGACTCAAACTAGTACCTTTAAAGCTGATGATAACTGTCTCATTGAAGTGGTTCCTTTTCCTCTGCCTGCCCTTTCCAGAGCTTCAGTCTTTACTGAGAGCTCAAACCACCTGTGCACTCTGTCATCCAACAGCAAGAAGCACTGAAGACATCAAAGACCGGTTCTGAAATTTAAGCACAAGAGCAGCCAACAAAGCTACCACTAGTACCTCTAGTTCAGCTATGTCATAAAGGCCGCTTCTCCACCCAGCATCATTTAGCTAAAATGCATCTCCATTTGTTACTGCAAAGACTTAAGCCACCTTCCTCATTACGCAAACTATGTTACCATTAAATCAATAATGGAAAGAAACTTTAATACAAGTTTATTTACCAACGTACAATGCAAAAACCTAGTAAAATGCTGAGTGTGCACAACATCAGTTAGGTTTTACATAATTTCAGCACAGGCATTTGTGTGTCTGGCACAGCTACGCCAAGACACTATTCAAATGAGTGCAACATTCCCTTTAAGGAAGCAGCTAATGAGCTGAAGGTGCTCACCAGGTACCTTCCTTCACAGTATTTAATGTGTCATCACTTAAGAGCAACTGGGGCACATGCAAAAACATTTTGCAAGAAGAGAAATAGTAAACCAAGAAGCTAATGAAATGCGTTACAGTTGCAAAGAACTTTGATGCAGCCGCCGCACAAGAGAATAATGGCAGAGTGCTCGGGCTGTGTGATTCACAAGGCAGTTTATGGTCAAAGGCTCGTGCAAACCTACTAACACCGTTCTTAATGCTTGCTGGGACTGCAACAGAACAGAGGGCAGGAGGGGCTGTGTCCAGAATACTCTGGAACAAGCCCTTCTGCACTGAGCAGTACAGGCAGAATGGAGATTAATGCTCCCTTGTTACCTAGTAAGCAAATATTACTGTAAAACATCACTGGGACTGGACTGATTGAAGTAAACATACAGCATTAAAACAGACTTATTGCTGCCTCTATCATAGCAGAAGATCAGTATTTTGAACAGTTTATGGAGTGACACTTTTTCATAGGCTTACATCAACGCTGTTAGAACAGATACTATCGTTAGTAATATCTTTAATTAGAAAAGTCAAGAGCATTAAGCATATAAAACACCTTTTCATTAGCAACATGAAGGCGAGGTTATTTGTACAGTACAGGAAGCACTTCCAGATCAACAGAAGATACAAGTTGAAGAGAGCTCTTTGCCATGTTTTTTTTCTCAGCCCCTTCACCACAGAAGAGAAGCAGCATAGCTCTAGTAAATTGCTGGATTAACATAACTGCATCTCAATTTAAAAACAAACAAACAAACAAACAAAACAGCAGCTCATAACAAAGGAATGCTTAGACTAAATCAGTTCCATGTGAAAATATGGAACAGCAGCATCCTCTAGTGCAAGTCACCTTTAAAATTAAAAGCATAGCTGACAATGAGACATTGCTTCTAGGGAAGCCCTTTCCAAGGGACTAGTATTTGCTAAAGCAAACATTTACCACCTTGAATTTGCTTGCAAGTATAAAATAAATATTGATATCCATATTTCATACATTAAAAATACTTTATTTTACATTCATTTTGATGTTCAATAAGTTACGTCTAGCACCAAAGAAACATTTTGGAGGGGCTGAGGAATTAAGAAACTACAAAATGTAAATGCAGAATTCATTTCAACATTTAAGTGACTCATTGGTGCCTAGATTTTACTTTATTTTTAAGTTATTGTTCAGATGAGCTTTAGACTATTGCTTCAGTTAGACTTAGATGTGCCAAAAAAGCATAGAAATATAAAAATCACAGATTTGAGAAAATAATAATTAAAAAAAAAAAAAAAATCAACCCTCATTTGTTTTTTCAAACCCCCAGCTAGATGCAGAGTTGAGGCTCCAGGTCACTTTCAGAAAGGGGATGTTATGGCAGGTAGGTAACAAGTTACAGGAAGAACCAAATTGCATAACTAGAATACTAGAAAGAAAGACTGAGCTTCCTTTCCACAGGAGCAGGACAGAGAAAATAACCAAGGATTTATACCTTATGAACTTGTGTGCTGTTCATACACACGTATGGGGTGGAAGTGGGTCTTAAAGCTACTCAGCACATTGCAGTTAGTTCCACCACTGCTAAGGAGAGACAGTTTTGTCTCAAGTACTCCACAACAAGCCACCTGCAGGTAAGTCAATCAAAGTAGTACATCCCAGAGGACATAGCCCTTACCTTTTCTGAAGGGACATAACATCACAAGCTCAAAAGAAAAAGGCACTAGAGTTTTGGTTTTTTCTTCCTTAGAAATGCTGGCTTTGTAATTGTACCCTTTTTATTCTAAACTCACTGGTAACACTATTTTGGTAATGCTGGATACATTAACTAAACCCCAGTTCTGATCAGTATACCTCTGCCAAGTTGCAGAATTAATACTATTTTAAGATTCTGTGGTATCCTCACTGACTACAGCCCAAAGCATCAAACTGAGATGTCTTTTCCAGTGCTTGCACTTGTTTGAAAGGCAGTCAATTCCACGTTTTGGCACACCTGCACTCCAGAAGACCTGCCCAACTGGCCTCTGGTCACACCTTCCTGCTCTGGACACGACCAGAAGAGAAGCTTAGACACAAGTAACACTGTGCCATCTTCCACGTAGCAACCACCAATTTTTTACTCATTTGATTAAACACCAGCACGGGAATGTAAGGATGAAGTGAGTATAAAAATCCTATTCTAGTCTCCTTCAACATCTTTCCCTTGGTTGGTAACGGTACTGTGGATCTGGGGTTTGTTCCGTGCTGTGTTACATCCCCAGCTGGTGCCCGCCGCAAGCGCCCAGCTGAGACGGTGGTTGTTAAGGGCAGTGACAAATTACCTCTCAGAGGTGCACTCCTCTCACTGCAGTGGGCTGCTGTTCACAGTTCTGCCATGTCACTAATGCCAACTTCCATGTGTTTAGCCCACTACGTTTCAAGTTATGTGCAATTAGAACCCTGTAATGGCTTGATTTACAGCTCTGTACTTTAGAGCCGCATTACCTGTGCGCATTTTTGACCTAATCGGTATCATGTCTCATTTTTGTTTTTAAAAAACAATCTGTCATCACTCTCTGTTTGATAATCTCATTCCCTTTCCCTGTCCCTCCTAATCAAATCCACAAGGAGGCTGCTACACCTCCTCAGCCCATACAAGCTCAGAAGTTAGAGATACCAAAGGAGGAGGAATAGACACACACCCCCCAGAAGAAGAAATGGTGATTTTCCTTCCTGGGGCTCCCAAACCCTGCAAGAAAACTCACTTCCTATTTTCCCAAACCCCATTTCTGGCCGGAATCAGCCACTTTACAGTAGTGCTGACCCCTCCTCCAGAACAGAGCACCACAGCTGCCCTGTACTCCCGCAGCTTTGCTCCAAGTGAGTTAACATCAAAGCTTCAGTGGGGTCTGTTTCAGCAAAAACTCACATCAAGTCTATGTCCGGACCAGCTGGGTGTGAAGGTAGCTCTTCAAGAACCCTTTTCACAGCACAAGTACCTGAAGGCATCTCACCTACCACATTTCTTTCCTTCCACTCCCTGCCATGGGTCATCCCTGCTGTATTCTCACCAGAAACTCTCACCCGGCTGTAGTTAGTTACTAAGGAGAATGTTCTGAAACCTTAGCAACGGTCACAAAAATCCCCGCTCAGTGTGCTCCTGAGCTCAGGACTTTTGTAAGCTTCACTTTGCTGCCAGCATTACGCCCCCCCAAAAAAAAACCAAAAAAAGGGGAGAAGAAAGTTTCATTTGCTAGAAACTATCCTCCCCCCTCCAAAAAAACAAGCAAAGATTACACCAATATTCATTTGTCCAGCAGTAAGCGGTGCTCAGGCTACTGGACTTGAATAAGTTCACATGAAAGAAATCTGTTCTAATAATGTACCAAAAGCAGTGAAAGCCAATGTAGAAGTTTCACAATTAACAATTTTCCATGATCCAAAGCTAAAGTCTATTTGAACCATGGATCATGAATACTGTGGGGGTTTATGTATTTGCTTTTTTTGTTGTTTTTTAGGTGACATGATTTCTGTATCTTTGGGGAGGGAAGGAAAAAAATAACGGAGTCTTTGAGGCTATAACGGGCCTCTGCTGTGTTTTTTCAGATCAGCTGAGTTTCAGGAAGCATCCCTGGATATCCAACCACTTTCTGTGAGAAAGTTTAAAATCCTTTTCTTCAGTACCTTATCTAAGTAACTGGGAAGGCGACTCTTTGAAGGAATTCCTTGTCTTTTTTGGAGATGGTCTTTAATAATTATAGTTTTTACAGTCACATAACGTGCAGGACTCAGATTTAGAGAGCTGCAGAGCACCTTTTCCCTGTCCGATAACAGTTCAAAGCCAGGCAGGTTTTCAATGGCAGCAAATTCACCCTCTTTACCGTCTTCCTTCCCCCTCTTAGAACTGGCTATGTTTTTATTCTCCTTCCTCTTTTCCCGTTTATGCCTGGCTGCCTCGTATTCCGCCGACTCTTCCATTTTGGTGATTCCATTTCGACGATACCGCTGCAGCTCCCGGATCTTTGCTCGAAGTATCCTCTCCTTGTGCATGTTCTCAAAGAAGTCTTCAAATTCCTTGCAAGACATGAACTGGTAGAGAGGCCTCAACTTCAGCCTCAGCTCCTTCTCTTCTTTTGTGATCTTTCGTTTGGGAGCTTTCTCCTTCTCCTTTTTATCCTTCCCCAGAAAGGCCGGTACCAAGTTATAGTCTCGCGCGATGTTCTTCCGCCGCTGCCTCTCCTTGAGTTTCCTTACGTACATGTCCACGTGTGCTCTTTTTAACTCTATTTCCACATCATCGTCGTCATAGTTCACCGAAAGGCCACTGATCAGAGTCTCCGCGTCTTGATCGTACTCGATCTCGTAGTCATCCCGGAGCGGCATGTACCCCAGCTGCTGCTGCTCAGCCACCGAAATATCCAACGGTGGGAGCGGCGTGGTCAAGCTGGGAGAAAGCGGGCCGCCGCTGGGACAGGTGTGATCCGTTACTCTGTTGGGAATAGTGTCAGGGATGCAGGCTTTTCCCAGGTTGCCGTGGATATACATGCTCACATAGTGTTCCATCACCTCCTGAGGCGTTCGGGATGCTCCCACGTGAGCAGCCATGTCCTCCTAAACGGGAAATAAGGAGGAGTGACAAACTGATTCCCATCACATCTCCAGCATAACATGCACTCAGGTAAGAACACAACCTCAAAAGCCAGCTCACAACGCCTCAACCTTCCTAGCAACACTGAAGTTGGCCACATTTCGTTCAGATCTGCATTTTTAGGTCCAGAGAAGTATACACAAATGCACAGGGGCACATAAGCCATGAAATGAGCACCAGGAACATCATCGCTAAGACAAGCTGCACCAGATCCTTTACCTACAGGAATACCACGGAGACACTGGATCCACAGGACGACTGCTGAGTGTCCATCGCTCTCTCCAAAAGCCAGCTCACAGTCAGCAGAATACTGCCCCAGTCCCAAGCCAGCATCGAGATCACTACATTGTTTGGATTTTGCTCATTTATATTGCGTTGCTGAGGTACTTTTACAACGATAAAAAGAGGTAGTATTCACAGTAAGAATCATAGAATGGTCCAGGCTGGAAGGGACCTCCAAAGGTCAGCTAGTCCGACCCCCCTGCAGTCACAGGGACACCCCCAACTAGACCAGGTTGCCCAGGGCCTCATCGAGCCTCACCTTGAATGTCTCCAGGGATGGGGCCTCAACCACCTCCCTGGGCAACCTGTTCCAGTGCTCCACCACCCTCATAGTAATGAAGTTGTTCCTAATCTCCAATCTAAATCTGCTCTTCTCCAGCCTAAACTCATTGTCCCTCGTCCTGTCACTGCAGGCCTTTGTAAACAGACTCTCCCCAGCCTTCCTGTAGGCCCCTCAGGTACTGGAAAGCCACTATTAGGTCTTCCTGAAGCCTCCTCTTCTCCAGGCTGAACAACCCCAGCTCCCTCAGTCTGTCCTTGTAGCAGAGGGGCTCCAACCCCCTGAGCATTTTTCGTGGCCCTAAAAAAGACTATTTACTCCTTCCTACTTATTTCAGAACCCAAGCTACAATGACAATAAATGGTAAGACTTTGAAAAAGTATAACAAAGCATAACATAGTCCAGTAATAACAAATCAAACAATGTTGCTTTTCTCTGCTATTTTTTTCAACACGGGCCTGACTGCCCAGCACACAGACGACAAGCAGCAGCTTTACAGCTAGGACGGACCAAAGGAAAAGCCACCCAGAAGGAGAGAGGATCAGGTCTGTGACACAGACGGGCTGGAGGGAGGGCAGGGGCTGGAGGGAGGGCAGGGGCTGTGGAACCACAGCAGGTCCGAAAGCCTGAAAGTCTCCTTTGACCACCAGTTCTCCCGCAGGCAGTCCACGTACGGCCATCAACCCCATAGGGAGCCACCCGCACTGCCAGCCAGGCCGCTGTCCCCGCACCGCCTCGGGGGCAGGGGATCGGCAGAGCGGGAGGTGACAGCGGGGCCTCCTGTCAGGACGCCGCACTCCCCTGCACTCCCAGGCCAGCGGAACCCACGCAGCCCCGCACACCCACCCGGGTCCGGGGGAGCGCCCGCCGCGGCCCTTACCCAGTTGCCGAAGCCAAACTGCTCGATGGCGTCCAGCAGCAGCTGCTCCTCCCGGCTGCTCCAGCCGCCCTCGGCCTCGGCGCCCCAGAGGGTGAAGCGGCCGCCGTCGACGAGCTGGTAGCCGTGCCATCGGCGGTGCGGGCCGATCTCGGCGCCGGCCGAGAAGCAGTCGGGGCAGAGCTCGATGTCGGCGCACTCGGTGCAGCGGAAGCGGAGAGAGCTCACCTCGGCCAGGCAGTACACGCAGTACTTCTTCCCCAGTTCCGCCATCTTACCCCGCCCGCCGGCCGCCCGCGCGCACGCGCCGGCACGCCCCTGACCCGGCGCCGCCAATGGCCGCCCGCCCGGCAGGCGGGGCCCGGCGGCGGACGGCCAATAGAAGCGGAGGGTCCGGCCCGCCCCTCGGGCCCCCGGCCAATGGGACCAATACGTCTGGGCGCGGGGGGTATTAAAACAAACAGGCAGCTAGGATTGGCCGAGCGGAATCCGTCTATCCTTTCCTGCGGCCAATCAGAGAAGAGACCCCGAGCGACCCCGTCGCTGAGTGGCAATCAGGGGCGAGGGGGCGCGGCCGAGACAGCGCTACGGAGGGAGGGGCGGGGCTAGGCCATCCGCTGGAGCCGAGTCCCGTTGCCCGGGCAACGGGGGAAGCGTGGAGCAGCGCAGCCATGGCGGCGACCGGCGGGCCGGAGCCGCAGCGCCCCGAGGGGCCGGTAGAGCCGGGCCCGGGACCCTCGGAGGCCTCAGAGTCGGAGGTCACGGCGGGACCGCCGGGGCCCTCGGAGCAGTCGGGGCCCTCGGAGGTTGCGAAGGCGTCGCCGGGACCATCAGAGCCGTCAGAAGCAGAGGTCGCCGAGGCGCCGCCGGGGCCCTCGGAGGCATCGGGGCACTCGGAGGTCGCGGAGGCACCGCCGGGGCCCTCAGAGCTGTCAGAAGCGGAGGTTGCGGAGGCGCCACTGGGGCTCTCAGAGCCGCCGGGGCCCTCGGAGGCATCGGGGCACTCGGAGGCGCCGCCCGGGCTCTCAGAGCTGTCAGAAGCGAAGGTCGCGGAGGCGCCGTCGGGGCCCTCGGAGGCCGCGCCAGCAGCCGGCGGTGCCAGGGAGGAGGAGGACGAGGAGGAAGAGAAGAAGGAAAAGGAGGAGGAGGAGGCGAGCAGCGGGGCCGGTGCCCCGAGCGAGGTGGCTCCCGCCGCTCGGGCTGAAGAGGCTCCGGACCCGCCCGGCGAGGCGGCGGTGGAGGCGGAGGAGAGCGAGGAGGAGCGGCGGGAGCGGGCGGAGCTGCTGGAGCAGCACCGCAGGCTGGCGGTGGAGCGGGAGCGGCTGCGACAGGCCAGCGCCCGCCTGCAGCTGCGGCTGGGCGAGCTGCTGCGGGTGCGACGGGGCGACCGGCGGCGGGAGGAGGCGCGGGCGGAGGCGGTGCAGCGGTACGGAGAGCTCCTGCGGCGGCTGCAGGAGCTGCGGGAGCTGCGGGAGCGGACGGCCGCCGCCTGCCAGGAGCGGGAGGCGGCCCGGCGGCGGAGCGGCGAGGAGCGGCAGGGCCGGGCCCAGGCGGAGTGGGCCGCCTTCCAGGCCCGCAAGAAGACGATAGCCCTCTTCAGCCTCGGGCGGCGGCTGGGCGGCAGGGAGGGGGCGGCCAGGGCGTTGGAACGCATCCAGGTCCAGGAAGGGGAGAAGGAGCAACAAGTGCGGCAGGTGAGGCTCGGAGCCCCGGTGGAGCTGTGGCTGCAGCCTCGTCTGTCTCACCTCTACCTTTCCTTGTCACAAAGGTTCCCAAAAAGGGCAGCGTCTTCCTCTTCCACAAACATCTACCTCCCCTTTTCTCCCCTTGAGGCCTTATTATTGTCGTGACAAAGGGTCATTCTTCTTTTGTTTCTACTCCTCTAGGTCCGACTGGAAAATATCAAGCTGAAGCATGAAATCCAAAACCTCGAAACCATCCTGAAAGCTCAGGGAGAACTGGCAGAGGGTCAGCAGTTTATGGACTTTGAGCACATGAAGAAAGAGAATCAGAAATACAGCAAAAAGATTGATGACCTCAGTGAAGAAAGCCTGAAGCTCAAAAAGAAAGTATCAAACACAGTACATATTCTCAGCCAGTTCAGGGAAAAGCTACAGTTTATGGAAGCTGCGAATCAAGCCAAAAGGGCTGAACTGATGAACATTGAGACCGTCCTGTCACAGAAGAGAGACGTCCTGACCAGAACCAAACAGGTCAGAGACAGACTGCGGAGAAACAATCTCAAATTGCAGCAGAAGTGTGGGTTGCTTGGAAATGAGATACTGCTCTGGGACTTTGAAGAAAAGATGGATACTGCAGAGCTGCTAAGTCAGCGACTGGAAACACTGAAGCGTCACCATGCTGGTCTGATCCTTACTAGTAGGGAAATTCAGAAAAAAAACAGGGAACACAATTCCTCTTTCCTTGCTACAGATGACCAAAGAAAGGAAAGCATGGGAAAAAAATAAACAAAGCAGTTTCCTGTAATTCTAATTTTTTCACATGGTTCTTTTTGTTAAGTCCTGGGGAATGCATTACAAACATACTCCTGAAAAAGCCTTTTCTAAATAATGTCAGTATTATGCATTTAATGAAGACATTACAGCTTTTATCTTTTATTTGGTGGCAGCAGGAACCTTCTCTACTTTAATCTCTGAAGTTATGCCCATGTAGGAATTAAAGAAATACTACCTTAAGTTGAGCACAAAAATCCCTTGTGATTACAAAAACTTGCAATAAACCAAAATGTCTTACTTTAAAACCGAGAAAAGGTATGCAAGCATTTCGGAGTTCAGCGCATCCCAAAGATGTATTTTTATCTATTTTTCGTAATCTATCAGATCTCTGACCTAGTCCAGAGAAAGCTATATGAAATTGATTAAACCACGGACACTAAGTATCAAATCTTCTAAATGTCACATGTAATAAACAGGTATTTTAACATGAGAACTTGGAAAACATCACCAAAAAAATCTTCCACCTGCAACAGTTAAATGTTCAAAGGTCCTGATTCCGGACAGTTGACAACTGCTAAAGAAGCCTTGTGAAGAAACAGAACTGAATTTTTAATTTCTGAATTACACTGACAATAGGTGATTAAGATAACTTTACATGACTTTATTTAACAAAACCATATATTTACAGTTGAAAAAAGTTCCAGTTTGATACACATATCTAAACAAAACAAACTTGATAACTACATAAAACCAATTTAAACGTGAGATAGAGGGGATGTATCAACAGTTCTGTATGTCACCCTAGTTTTTAAAACAAAAATAAGCTGTTACAAGATACCTGTTTTTCCAAATGAAATTCTTTACTAAATGAAATAACGTTAATGATTGATTGCTGACTGAAGTTGCAAAACAGCTTTATAATAAAGTGCAGGTCATACGGAATTCCAAACCTGGTTTCTCTAATCTGCTGCACTTACAGTGGTAGTTGCAGACTTCTGATCTATTGCAGCATTTTGATTTTTCCTTAAACCCATGAAGAAAAGAAACTTTGCTTGATAGGAACACTTGCTCAATGAAAGATCTCATGCATCATGTTACAGATACTCTCAAGCACCTGAACAACACAATTGTCAACATTTTCTATAGAATCCCTGAATTTATTACAGAAATCTTCCTTAATAGCTAATTAAGAGATTTGGTACGCTGCAAGAATCTTAAAAAGCTCAGTGGCAAGTAATTCCATACCCTTACTACTCATCTCTAGTTTTATTAACGTTCAAGCATTACCTTCAAATGACGTTACTGAGAAGTTGAAACAATTGCATCTCCAGGCAGGTGTTTTGTTTTTTTTGTAAGATGTATTTTCTTGGAACACAAACTGTGCAAAGCTCCTTATTGCATTGCTTTTCTTCATTAAAGAACAAACCTTATATACACAAAGAAATCATTTAGAAAATATATACATCTTCTAAGAACAGAAAGATCAAAATCACAGAACAAAATAATTACATTTGCAAGTAACAAACAGTGCACAAGTGTTGCAGCAGGCCTTTTCCCCACAACTATGCCCATTTTCACTGTTACATTCAACATCTTATTAAGAGGAGAAAAAGGAGAAGAGGCTGTCGATGGCTGCAAAGACACCCAGGGGCTAAAGAATGCATTTTAACCAGACAAATGAGCCACACTTGTAGACTTGGTTTAAAAGGAAATACAAATCTAGTTGCAATGAAGACTGAAATTATGAAGCCTGCTACGGTACCACCTAAAAATGTATACTAAGGAAGTTGTCTCTGTGTTTAATAAACTGTTTAAAAGCATAGTGCAAATGTTTCAGATGGTAGGCCTCTCATATCCTTCATGGAAAGGCATATTTGTTGTAGTAATAGAAAAAGTAGTATTAGAAAGCCACTTACTGACCTTCCAGCTTTCTACTGCACTTCAGAGCAACATGGCATACAAGTACCGATCACTGAAGGGCCAGAGCTATTCGAACTCTGGGAGAATTCACATGTGTTTCATATCAACATCTGGATGTCTATTCTCAGTAAGCGATAACCTAGATGAAGTCTTACAGAGAAATTAAGATGGCCAACAAAAAACCCACATCCATTATGCCAGGTACACAAAGTGAACAGGAAAAGAGGCCAATGAGGTATCAGGCTTGCTGCATCTGCATTACACATCTTCCAAACTGACTACGAGTCCTCGCTTACCAGGGAATCCTGCTCTTGCTCTTTTGAATATTACATCAAACTAACCTTCCCCAAAACAATGTTCGTACTGAAGGATAGTATTTTGATTATGTCCCACAGTCCTTTACATTGTATGTTGAGTTGAGCAGTGTGCAACTATTATTCTCTTTTTTTTTTTTTTAATTCAGATGATGCCAAAATAATCAGCATAAAACTGGAGAGCACTGGGAAACTGCTGACCATACAGCTAGAGGATTTAGTAACGCTGGGTTACAGGTAACACAAATATTGCTTCAGTTTGTTTCCCTTTTCAATGATCGTCATCATTTATAAAACAGATTTTACACAATACACAAGAAACATTCTTGTAAATCAGAGGCACTCATGATTTACAGTTCAACATTCACCTGAATGCAGAGGAGATCCGAGCATCTGAGGGGAACAGAATTACACAACCGTCGTTTGCGCTCTCTGTAACTTGCTCCCATTATTGGAGGCTGGATAAAACGCGAGACAACGACAGCTTGTACTTATCCCGATAGTGTCTGGCTGGCACATTCCCCAATAAACTTTTTTCGCTTGTCACTACCTACAGATCAGCCTCACAAAACCCCTTCCCACGGTGGCAGCAGCAGCTTCAGGAGATCCCACAGAACCTTTTCCTTTTTAGCAGCAGTGTTGGCTCATCTAAGTTCTCCTCGACACGCTTCCTCCTCAGTTTTGCCAGAGAGCAGAGCTGGGTTTTAAAGTAACTATAAAAATTGCTTTTCACCATTTCTCAATTTTTTTGCTCAGCCCAGTTTTATCAGCACTACTGAAGAGGCGGCACTGGAATAAGTAGCTGGTAGGCAGGAACACCCTGAGATGGCACTGCCCCAGAAGACGGAGACATGGAAACATACATTTAGTAGTATGTAACCCTGTGTTTTAACAGAGGAAAAAGTGTAATTGGGAAATGATGCCAGTTTAAGATTAGAAATCCCCTAGTGAGTTAGGAATCTAGCCTGACTAATGGCATTTCTTCCATCTGCATCCAGATTGGACAAACACAGATTTCCAAGACATCTTGAAGAATAATTGGTTTTGTACTGCTAACATGACTTCTCTTCCAAGTTTACTTTCTACCTAACTTTTTCTTATTGAAGAATGGAATGTAGTTCTACGTCTACATGATTTCTTTGGTAAATGGGACCCACAGCCTATAAAACAAGAAGCATTTCTAAATAAATGGTCCTTAAATCATTTAACTATGAATTCCAGCACCAGTTATTTAAAATCCACGTCCAGCTACTGTTATGCATATGGGAAATATATCCTGCCTAAGAATGAAACTGGGGAGGGGAAGAGCTTTCAAAGCAACTGACATTGCTGAACTTAAAAAAAATCCTTAATATTGTTTAGTTTCACTGCCCTCATCAGAAGTACAGAATGTGTAACGCTATCCACAGCAAATGCTCATTCCACTAAAAGTTAAGGCTAAGCCTAGGTTTCACTTTGAAGGGTTTTATCCCTCAGTGTCCTTCCTTTTTTCTTCCCCACCCTCGAGGACTCTTTTTTTTTTTTTTTCCCTCTCTCCTCTTTAAGGCTATTCTACTACTAAACAAAACTCTGAAATAACACTTTGATTTGCAGGCTCATACATGTCAAACAGTACCCAATGCTTTTGCCACTTTTCCCGTGAGTCACCAGAGGCAATCGTAGTTCTAACGTTTGAGTGAAGGACTTCCTTTTTCCATGTCCCGGTTATCTTTCTGCAGAGCAGCCAGTATCTAGATAGTTTCAAGGAATAAGAAAGAAAAATAAAAGTATTAGATTTAAAAAGCAAAGCAATAAATCCCTGTCTGAAGAAATTCCAATTTAATTGCCTCTGAGCAATACTATTTTAACTATTAAATGTCATCAGAATTACAGAACCTCTCTACTGATGGAGACCTCTCCCATAAATTCTTGTGGCGTGGTAGACACAAATAGATTTAACAAAGGTTTAAACTCAATCTCCCCCCACTACACACTTGAAGCCAGGAGATGAGATTCCTACCCACGTTACACAAGTCTAGCACTAGTAAAGGATGCTGTCTGAGGGAAAGTTACACTTCTCAAGATTAAGACTGTCCAAGACCACAGCAAGAGAGCAGCCCGAGCAGTGTGGTAATATCTAAGAGTTCAGAATCACCAGAGCACTGACTGGTGCGTGTCTACAGCACGTCACTGTCTCCAGATCTGCTTATGTCTTGTTCTGAAGCAAAAAGTTCTAACACAGCACGTTTCATGAAGCAGGCTATGTTACTGCTTTGAAGGGAAAAAAAAAAAAAGAGTGTTTTTTCCCAAATGCTACAGTACATTTGACCTAAGTCTCCAGCATGATGGCTGGTACAGCCACTGAATTTCCACATTCAGATGACACACTTTCATCTTTTTTTCCTTAAGCTGGAATTTAGTTGGAATTACAGTGATGACACCACAATTTTTGAAGTAAAGGCTTCAGTACTAAATTCCAGTGAAGAAGTCAGACATGTAGTCACTTCTTTACAGCCCCAAATTAGGTATACTATATCATCAAGGATATTCAGATAATGACTGCATGATGATGTGTCCTGACAAATTGTCATCTTCTCTCAGAGTGACTTTCTGCTTTTAAATATCAAGTTGTAACGTTGCTAGCAGCCTTTGTAATTAGTAAGTTAAAAATGTTGTATGATACTTTACTTCATTGACTCCACCCAACGTTTCAATTTTGGCTACTGACTAAGCTTTCCCTTTCCAGAGGTGAAAAAGCTCAGGGAATCCACTCACCTAAATGAACACTAAAAGCATGGAGTGAGCTACACAGTCCCACCCACCTGTAAAATTGAACCCTAGCTCTGCTAAAACATTCTCCCAGGTGCCTCCAAACTGCATTTTCATGAGTACAGTACAATCATCTGTTATCAAATATCAAATATCAACATCCTCAACCTCTTTACCTGAGCCCACTTTTTGTTTCTACTTTGCATCTGAATGGCAGCAATAGATGTGAAGAATTCTTCTGAAGGCAAGTCTTCTGGTAGCTTGGTTAAAAACTGGGCTATATGAATGAAGTCCATTTTGGTCAAAATATCTTCAAAAAGTTTTAATATTCCCAGGGCTGTACGGAATAAGAACTCTTCTCCATCACGGCAGAACACATCCCAGACACGACACGCCAAGTCTAGTGGCAAAGATTTGCTGTACAATGTGAATATCCTGAAAAACAGAGTAAAATTTTCAGAGTTACTGCACAAGAAAAAAAACGTTTTGGATACTGGCAGAAGTACACAGACTGCTAATTAGTGAAATACTTCTTTATTTCAGAATTACTTCTATTAGTTGCTGCATAGCAATACATGATTATTATAATACACAAAATTATACAACAGTTAAGGCATCTTGTTATCGATCTGGGTCTCCAAGTCCAATTTTCTCAGATCACACCGGAAGAAACAATAATCAAGGGTTTATGATGGACATGCACTGGCCACAGGTATAACCAAAGGCATATCTAATCAGCACTTCAGAGTTAAGGACTAATTCAGTTTTAGATGTGAGAACACCAAAAGCGGAATCTTAAGACATACTGCCAATAGAATTTTGTGGATCAGATGAAGATGTGTAAAATTATCTGTGTGTTCCAGCAGTGACTGACTGGCAAAGTAATAACAGCATGGGTTCTGGAAGAAAGATCAGTTTAAACTCCAGTGAGTTGGCAGAAACAGGCAAGATGTCCAGACAGAATTGTGGCTCAACATGTTTGAACAGACGCGATCCCCCAAAAGTAGAGGTTAACATCAGAAGTAAGAACCTCCTCCCAGTTGCTAAAACTTCATTTTCATTAACTGCCAAGAGTACAATTCTTCCATCAAAATGCTGACAGCCTTGCAGCCAGGAACATGAGGATGCTCCTCCCTCTATCCAACACTTTGGTACAAGGCAGAGCGGTTTTCATTGCCACTAACAATGTCATAACAGCAAGTGAAGAGAATTAAGCTTCCCAGAATCACATTATAGTATGTAAGGGAAAAGAATTACACTAACTTTTTTCCTTCAGAATTTAGAGAGACAACATTTCTCCACTAAGGCACTGCACGAAAGATTTCTGTAAAACTGCAAATAATTCTTTCTCCGCAAGAGGTCAGCAGTGTCTCAAATTTAAATAAATCCTTTCCACATCTTTTAACACAAAATTTCTTTTTAAGTATGGTGAACCGTAGTTCTCTTGTGTTTAAGACTCCTTATTCCCTCCAATTTTTTATTTAGGAAATTCAGGATTAAATTAAAAAAATACAATGCCTATATGTAGGCACAGGGTATCAATGAATACATTTTCACAGCAAATTCTAATAAATGTTTTCTGGAGTATCTGGTTTTTACTATATACGATTATTTGAATGATGTGTCACCAAGTACCCAGCTTCTCTGGGAATCAGCACACTTCAGGAAAATGGGAAAATATAACCATTTCACAAGTAGCAAGACAAGACTAAACCATTTGCACACATTCAGGTGATTAGTAAAATGCAGGTTTAGGATCCTTTGGATTTTACTTTTTCCTATTTTTATATCTCATTGCAATGAAATAATTTAAATTCTGTTCTTAAAAAAAGCTAAATTAGAAATATTAAAAAAAAAGGCAAATAAGAGGTAGAGGCTGGGATGAAAAAAACCCACTACTGTTCTTACACGTATTTCACATACATACATACATGAATGTATAAGAATAGCAGGATAAAAAGCCTCTCTCTCTCTGAGTTATTGGCTGATCACGTGCTGCAGAATTTGTATACTCTTTCAACATTCCTGTACAGTCACATGCCTTATAAAAATGCCTTGCTGCAGAATATCTACACAGCAAAATTAAGACTTTTTGTCTATAATACACACACGCACAGGAAACAGCAACAGCTTTTCCATTCAAAAAGAACAGTGTAATAGGAAGCAATTCAACACAGTCTTTTCCTGGTCACCAAGCAGCAGGCAAACGCTCAGCCAGAAACCAGTCCTTGTTAAAGATAAGTAACAATGCCTATTTTTTTGATCTCTTTTTATTCACAAAAGCTATTATTCTGTCATGATTCAGACCTAACTTGAGTAACCCATGTGTATTAAACCTGCAACTATGCAGAAAATTAACTGTCAGAAGAAATAGTGAGAACTATTTATTAGAAAACTACTTTTTGTAGGAAAAGATTTACTTGCATCAAAAAAGCTGTCACATCAAATAAAGTATTTGACATTGATCTCTTAATAATTTGGAAGGAAGTGTAATTTGCAGGGAATTCACAAGGCAATTAACTTTCATTAATACTAGCATGGAATTAAATGCATCAAGCCCCAAGAATGGAGACTGGGTGCCCTAGAATAAGAAATGAAACAACAGCAGGAATCATTACTGCTAAGAACGGATACAGCGCTTGCTCCCTTCAAACATTTCCTACTGAAAGACATTTTTTTATTAGACATCTGAGCTACTGGTCTGAAACCCAGCTGAAATTTATTATAGTAATAAAGCAGTTGCTGGACTAAACCAGGCACGGCAGCGGCTCCCAGCAGCACCAGTGCACCACTAGCACACGATCTGCCCTCGAAGGACGATGCCCTGCCCGCAGTTCTCTTCCAGCTCACTGGAAGTCCCAGGTGCAGACAACACAGCTCACTAGCACACAGGGGTCCGGAGGAACTAAAGCGCAGGCGACTGGCTGCTTGGAAGAGGGGAAAAACAAAGCACCAGATGCTCCTGCTCCTCCCAGCCCTGCTTTTGATGAAAGCGTGCTTTGAGGTAGATGCATGAAATCCTGGCTGGTTTGCTACTCACAGGGAAAGCGTGTGACCATAACCTTATCAAGAAAGCAAAGCACTGTTACCCTGATAATCATAGGCTCTGTGCTGCCTTTCCTTTTATACTTTTTTTTTTCTTTTACTTTATTTTTTAATGAAAAAGTCTTCATAAATATCATTAGCAACAGCACAGGTATTGCCAGCCACATTTTGGGCTGACAACTCAGGCACGCCACCACTGATGCAAATCATATCTCTATTCCTACGCTGCACATTCTTTCCCCATGTCTGTAACAGCACAAAAATATGCAACTTTTGAGTTCAGCTGTGGAAACTGATGACCTAATTGAGCTTTTAAATTTATTCTTGGATCCTTCCTTCTTCATCCTGGTACTAATATTTAGTTGTTATATTTTGTATCAATTTCAACTTACATTTTGTATCAATTTCAACTACACCTGTTTTGACACAGAGATTGCATCTTTCTAAGTGTTCGAGCATTACTTTATTGTATAGTGGTGTCTCTGTTCCCATTAGCACCTTCAAAGTCTTTTCAATAAGCTTGTTGGTATTAGTTTATTTAGTACAATTACAAAATTAGCACAGTTTAAAGTGGAAGGCTTCACTTAGGAACAAGGGAAAGAAAAAGCATTATATATTATACAATACTGACCACAACAGAGCAACTTCTTAGCATTCAGCAAATCTGACCCTATTCTGAAAAGTACCAATATAAAACAAATGCTGTGTGAGTTCCTGAGCAATTCCCAACCAGTTAAAAACGGTATTTCACTTGAACGGTATTTCACTTGATTCCACCCCAACCTGCGGTGCCATACCCTAATGATAAGCACACTCTAAACTGGGCTGAAGACTGATGTTTTGAAATCTGGTAACACCTCAAAAAATCAGGATGTCACCAGAAGCCTCTGGACAGAATTACAGTCCTTTTTTTCTTTGAAAAGGAGGCGTGCATTTAGAGTATCATCTTCAGCTTCATTTTTTAAGGTGGTGGAGAGTTACTGGCATGACATGGACTATGTTTCTTCCAACATCACAGATAGCAAGCTCATGGATACTTCACTGGAAGTGCCCACTACAAACGCCCACACAAAGTATCTTGGACCTTTATTAGAACGAGCCAATGGTGTCAATAGGGAGTTAGTGTTCACAGAGCACACTCACAGTCAGTGCAGTACTGAAGAACCATTGATCAATCCATCAAAGTACAAACAAAGCCCTTGGCTATAATTATGCCAAAATCATTTTTGTGAGTCAGGATAAAGAGGTGTTTGTACAGCAGCAGCAGGCCATAAATAGACAGCACATGTCCTTTGCAAATCCACATTCTGCTCTGCTCACAAGAGCCTGTGATACATCAGCTGACAGAGCCAAGAGGCCAAAACCAAGCTATTCAGACATTATTTCCCCTCTGTTATCTGCAAACCTGACCATACGTTGCTCTTTACGCCCCTCTCACGCTTGATTCCCCTTATATTCTTCAACAAAAAAGTGAAAACCTGTCTAGTATTTTCATTTTTCCCTTGAGATTTACCAATTGGAGTTTGGTCTAGAAGCACGAGTCCTTTTAAAAAGAGATGCCTTACTTCTGGCAGGTATCCACTGATAATCATGCCACTGTACCTTTTAATTAAATTCTTAAGTCCTTGCCATTTTCCCAGTGCAGAAGGGAGTGGTGGAACTGAACTGCCAGGGGGGTCCCCTCCCTAAATCCCAAGAAAACCCCAAAAAACATGCCTCCGGTGACAGGAAGCAGCACAAAGGAGACCAGTTGATTCCACTGTAATTGTGGCAGGACCAGGAAGGTTTCCCAGCAACTGGTCTGTGCAGCACTGGCTACTGGAGCCCTCCCAGCGCTGGCACCAACTGAGATTTACTGCACACATGCCTGCACAGTAGCCACGCCAGCCACCGGAATAGCAGCAGGCATCCCTCTGGAGCGCAGAACGAACGCGCACTTATATAAAAGTCACGTTGTTAGAGCAAGGCTGTTTATCATAGAGATTTTTACCTACAACCAAAAGGTCTCTCTGCTCAGAGCGACACTGCACCATATTCTTCACTGACTTCAAATACACTGAAACCACCCTTTTATCTTTCTGGAAACAGTTCTGTTTTTAATGGAGCGCTATCTGTACCACAGCAAATTCACTGTCAGCCATGAGCCACAGGCAGCCTTACAAACAACATTTGCCCAAGTCCCTCGCTTCAATAGTTACCCTCTCGTGAGAACACAGATCCACCTGATTTTTTCCTTACATCTTTTCTATGTTACTTCCTGGCAGTAATGGAAGGACAGCACATGTAAAGTCCAATTCGCTAAATTTCCAGTGGCCATTTAAAAAAAAAAAAAAATCTCAACCTGCCTCCTACAGGATCAAAGTATTTTTAAATAGAAAGTATATATATGTATGCACACACATATGTATACACATATTTATATACACATGCAAATACACACAAACATATCTTTAAATATTATACCTAAATCTTACACAGTTAAATGCCAACTCCACCGTCTAACAAAATTAAAGACAGAGTGTGACAAGCTGTCTAGCTCAAGACAAGTGTGAAAAATATTTAATATAGGATTGGGCAGGAATGCCTCAACTAATCTGCATTCCCATGCAAGATCATAGTGGTGTGACTCTCTACAGATGGAGAGGAACACAGTAAATTGTCCTTGGGACAAAAATAAACAGCTTTAATATGGATGCAGGTAGTCAGCAAGAAATGCTAAGGGTTGTCAGTCCATTCATACAAAGACCTTGAGAAGCACCATCCATTAGCACTCCTGCAGAAGAGTTTTTCAAGGGCTCTTAACAACACCCACAGAAGGAACAAAAGGGGATGTGCCCCACACAGACTGCAACACTTCAGTTCTTTGCTCTAAGTAACCATTTTTGTTATTCTATTTTTTTTTTAACCTATGAATGTGCTCAGAGAGAATAACCGTTCACATAAATGTTTACTCAAGAAAACACAATAAAGACGAGTCTACCAAAGCAACATTGCTGAGGGGAATGTAAACCTTCAACCTTTCAACAAAACAGTCCTTTTCTAAATCTCCAATTTCTGATCTCGTTCCTCAGGATTTCTTCTTTACAACGTAAAGCTCAAAGTTAGACAACAGAGTGACATTAACATGCCTGCACTGTGCATAAACTTGATTTTAGTCTCCCCTACATAAAAAATCACCTTATTTACGACATCATATTAAACTAGTAATCCATTAAAAAATGATAACCAGGTGATTTTAATGTTCTCTATCCAGTTATTCTCCAGCATGTTTACAGTCTTCCTATTCTGATATCCCTTTAATTGATGCTTTGTCCACAACAACATTGTCTGAGGCAACAATTTCAACATCTTTCCTCTTATCATTGAACATACCAGCCTCTGCCCTCTTCCTTCCCTTCTATCCTATTCCAGTATTTTTTCTGGCATTTTCCTGCTCTGTGCATAGATCTAGTTCAGCTTAATATTTTCAGCCTGCAGTCAAGAAAATCATTCCGATGCTATTTCTCCCACCAAATGTTGGGAGAAATGAACCTATCCATTACACATCCCCTCATTCTCCTACTCACGTTGCAGTAAAATGTAATCCCAGTGGAACAGCCAAGTCAAACAAAGCCCATGTTACACACACTAACCTCTGTGCAGGAGCCACATGGGAATGATGGAACTCAAGCAGAGGCAGCAGGGGGCCTGTACGGATGAACAAGAACCTCCTGAAAAAATTAAGATATAAAAAGGAAGCACACAAGGGGCTGAAGGAGGGGCAGATGACCCTGAAGAAATACAGAGACGTGTCTGAGTACACAGGGAAGGGGAAAGGAAAACCAAAGTCCACCTGGAGTTGAATCTGGCAATGGATGTCAAGGACAATGAGAAGGGCTTTCCACAGGTACATCAGCAGGAAAAAACACTCGGAAAAACATGAGCCTGTTGTTGAATGGGGCAGGAAACCTGGCGACAAAGAACATGCAGAAGGCTGTGGTACTCACTGCCTTCTTCATCTCAGCCTTTACTGAGAAGACTTACCTTCAGGAATACCAAGTCTTCCAGACCAGTGGGAAAGCCCAGTGCAAGGAGGGTCGCATTAGGGAAAGTTTAAACAAACTGGGCATATACAAGTGTGTGGGACCTGCTGAGATACACACGAGTGCTGAGGAAACTGGTGTCACTGTGAGGCCACTTTGAATTATCTTTGAAAGGCCCCAGTCATCAGGGGAAGTTTGTGAGGACTAGAAGGAAACAATGTCACTCCTATCTCCAAGAAGTAGGATACAGTGAAACACAGCCTGGACAGCCTCACCACCATCCCTGGGAAAGTAATCCAGGAAAGTAATTCCTGGAGATAATTTCAAAATGTATGATGAGCAAAAAGGTGTTTGGGAGAAGTCAGTATGGATTTATGAAAGCAAAATCATGCCTCAACAACCTGGTAGCCTGGTGG
>JAOTQQ010000032.1:51725494-51797529 GCA_026546715.1 Gallinago undulata
GCAAAAAGGTGTTTGGGAGAAGTCAGTATGGATTTATGAAAGCAAAATCATGCCTCAACAACCTGGTAGCCTGGTGGATGAAGGGAGAGAAATGGATGTTGTTTACCTTGATGTTAGCAGGGTTTTCAACACTGTAACCCATAAAATCCTCGTTGATAAACTGATGAAGTATGGACCAGATAAATGGACAATGAGGTGGACTGAAAAGTGGCTGAAACTGACAATCTCAGAACATTGTCATTAGCGGCATGAAGTACCGCTTCAAGCCAAACCAGAATTTGATCCTCATTAAATTCTTTTAAACATCTTAAGGATGACAGGTCCGACTGAACCCTCAGCAAGTTTAAAAGTGATACAAAACTGGGAGGAGTGGTTGATACACCACTCCATAGGGACCTTGACACACTGGAGAAATGAGCTGACATGAATCTCATGAAGTGCAAAGGGAAATGCCAAGTCCTGCACCTGTGGAGGAAGTAAGTCTGGGCACCAATACACATGGGAAGCCCACAGGCTGTAAAGTAGCTTTGCAGAAAAGGACATGGAGGTCGGGGTGGACAAGAAGTTGAATGTAAGCCAGCAATGTGCCTTTGTAGCAAAGAACATCACTGTCAGCAGGCTGAAGCAAGTCATCCATCTACTCAGCACTGGTAAGCCAGCTCTGGGCTTCCCAGTACAAGAGAGACGAGCCCAGCTTGCCATGAATACGGTTAAAGGCTTGGATCACCTGATACGCAGGGAGAAATCTGGGGCCGTTTAGCTGGGAGAAGAGAAGTCTCAGACTTAAATGTATAAAAATACTTGACAGGAGGGCATAAAGAAGAGAGCACCAGACTCCTCTCAGCTGTATCCAGCAAAAGAAAAAGAGCCAATGGGCACGAATTGAAATACAGGGAATTCCATTTAAACATACGAAAATAAAAAACTTGTTTGCTGTGAGGGTGGCTGAACACTGGACCAGGTTGCCTGAAGAGGCTGTGGATTCTCCATCCTTGGAGAGAACAAAAACCTGACTGGACAAGCTCCTGAGCAACCTCCTCTAGTTGACCCTGCTTTGAGCAGTGGGTTTTGACCAGGTGTCTTGTAGAGGTACCTTCCAATGCCCCAGCAATTCTATGATCCTATGAAAACTCATGTATTCAAATTTCTAGCTGTTGAATTGGACTGAATTACTTCAAATGGATTTCTATCTAATGGGATCAGCAGTAAGTTCAGTCCTAGCAACTAAGTCTTTTAAGATCACCATGTTATCAAGAGCTTGGTTCAGGTAGAAATGCATTATCAGTATAAACATTTTCCAAAATAATAACTTCTGAATCTCAGAAAAAAAATTACTGTTACTATTGGGAATTCCATCTTTTACTGAAGGTATTTATTTATTGAAGGTATTTAGTCAGATACCTGAGAAGCTGTCAACACTTTAGGTGCAAATCAATTTTTCACAAAAAAAGATTTTGTATCACCCTGAAACTGCCAACAAAGTCTTGCTGTGAAGAGACATTTTAGTTCCCCCAAACCCAAATACTCAATTTGGAGTGCCTTAGACAACACTGAAATTTGGCAGGAGTGCAAATAAGATCCTTGTCGATTTTCCTCTCTAAGGAAAAAGGTTCTAATTACACTAGAAAAAATGGAAGGCAGTTTCACCAAATACAAAGATTCTAATTGCCTGTCTGCTAAGTGGAATAGCTGCAGTAATTAAAAACATGCTAATGCCCTTTATCTATACAATTGGATGGTGTAAAGATCAGTTTTTAAACTTGCACTGGGATCCTCTAAACAGGATCTGGGACCACCTAACATATGAGCGAGACACTGCCCAAGAGTCACCGTTCATCCTACCAGAAGCCTACGTGTTTGCTACTCTGTGGCTTCTAGCTTTTTGTTGTATGGACAGAAACCCTATGTTTTAACACCTCATCAGTTATGTAGAAGAGGACAAACTATAATTTTCAAATGCAATGCAGGCAGTACCTTTTGGAAATACACCCCTGTTATTCATCTGCACATAAAGTAGAAAAACTAACACATTTTCCCAGAAGATCAATCCAAATATCCTCTAAATATGGATAAATATTGCTATAGAGCCGCATTTCAAAATAAGCTTCAAATTCAACAGAAATACAATAATACACATTAGGTAAACGTTAAACATTGCAAAAGTATGTGGGACTGATTTAGACTGGCAAAATCAAGTCCTAAGCAAAAGATAAAGCCTTTGTGTTTTAAAAGAATACTAAACCAGGTCAGAGCACTCCAGCTTCTTCATGAACACTTACATGGAGCTATACACTAATATGCACACTAATTACACTTTCAGGGTCTTACCAATCGATAAGATAGATGTCTGGAGTTAAATTATTTTTTTTGAAGTGAGCAAATAACTTTGGCAGATTTTCTTCAAAGAATACCTCAAACGCGGCAAAGTAAGTCAACATCTGGGAAAATACAATGGGGAGAAAAAAAGCAGTTAGCTGTATTAATAGGTTTAAATGTATTATCTGTTGTTGAATTAACGCTCTTCAAAAACAGGACGGTATGAACAACATGATACAACAAAGAGCTAAACATTTACATGAAGGACAGCATCTGCAAGCATACAGAGTTTAAGATCCACCCTATATACTGTTCTCATACCAAACAATGTAATTATTGTTTTGGGTCTTGGCTGGCTTCCTTTGGAAAGAAAAATACCAGCAGGAGAGAAGTTATTTGCTGATTTCTCAAAATAATTATTATAACAGAAAGGTGCTTTATGCTTGTAGCAGTAATTTAATATTACACTGAATAAAATCCAAGGTCCAATGGATTATAAAATGAAATATGGCACTAAAACAATTTAATAGTCGACAGCAAGAGTGAAGCATTCAGTTTGCTCCAAGCATAAATTATATTCTAATATCAAAACTTCTTTTATACCATATGTTTTACAACGAGATAATGGTATTCCTATTGCCAAGAGGGAGAGATAAAGTTCACAGAGAAAAGTAAAAGATCAAGACAAAACACCTGTGCAGAAGAAACAGACTGTAACTCCCATCTGATATCCTAAGCCCTGAACTGTACTCCTTTTAACACAAAAACTTTCATATAATTTTAAAATTTGCATATTTAGGTCAAATTTCCTAACAGAGGGTATGGAAAATCTTCCAATCCAACTGAGAGTTAAAAACAAAATTTTTTTTATCACAAATGGAACAGCAGTCCAAGTATTTATCTTGATCAAATCAATACTCAATTTAGTACTACTTAAAATAATTTCTAGTTGAATAAAACTGTAACCAACAACAGAAATCAGGGTAAATTGGTATAAATTGCTATAATTTCCACACCTAACTCATGATGGTTTTATGGTTTTAGTTTATTATTTGTTAAGACAAATCAGCATTTGGTTATTAAGCTGCAAAACTGACACAAAAAGACAAGGGTAGACAGAAGATCAGTATATTAACACAGGAAGCCAAGACTGTCTCACTTTATGTGTCACTATTCCATTTAAAATATTAGGTACAAAGTTTTCCTTGCAGTGTAAATCATGATTTTGTAATATCACGATATGTTAACATTCTTTCATGTATCACCATCTCTACTTTTCTGTAAGCATTCATTTCTCATGTAGCCTCTATTTAGCCAGGCTAACAGGAATAAACTGCACTAGGCAAAAGCATACCAAAACCCCTATTGCAGGTAAAAATATCATTCCAGCAAATTTAATTCCAAAACCATCTTCACAAGAACCATATTTACACACTAAATGAATGACCGTGTCCTCTCTTTCCAGTACAGTAATGGAGATGGACTGATACTGTTTCTAGCAACGCTGTTTGCGCTGTGGTGTATTTCCCCATGGGCATTTACAACTGATGAGATTCAGGGGCTGCAGCAGGGAATTACATGCTGCTTTTCCAGTAGGAAATACTGATTGGATCCCCAGTGTCCCACTGTTTAAGCCACAAAAGTGACTGTTGTTCATGTCATCCATTCCCTTGCTTTGTTTCTCCCATTTGAACTCTTGAGAAACAGATCCTATTTTCATAGTGTTAAAAGGTAAATTAGTGTGAAAGAAATACAGATTGCCATATATATATTAAAAATAAATGCTTTGAAAATAAATTAAAAACACATTTCAGGAGACGTGTCTTATTTTGCTATGGTACACAAGTAGACCAGTGCACTTGCTAACAAGGAATTTCAGAGACCCCAGAGAGAATCAGGCAACCAGTTCCCACTGAAAACTGGAGGGATCTGCTCATCTAACTGCTGCTTTTCAAACACAGCTGCTACAGTAAGAGATGGGAAACCTGGTTCTCCCTGCAACAACCTATTTCCAGCAACCTATTAGTTTGGGATAAAAAAGCACCTTCAAGACACTTCTAATATTAAGGTGTTTTCAGCTTTCAACTACATTTCTCAATTTGAAAAACACCTACAATAATATTCTCATTAACTATTCTGAACAATTTAATCCACCTGCCTGTTCAAAAAAGTTAGTAGGGTGAGATCTGGTTTAGTTTTTGGGAAGGGGATGTTGGGGGGTGTTGGGCTTCGTTTGTTTATCAAGTGTGTTGCTTTAAAATAAACTGACTTATTTTCCAAGCTGCTAAGCTCACCAATTTTTTTTTAACTTTCCCCACACATATCTACTACATGTAGATTACAGTTTTCTTGCATACTTACAAGGCCATGGTCCACACGGAAAAATGCCATCTGACAGGGTTTATTTAAAAGATTAGAAAAAGCAATGAAGGCATCTGCAGTATCCAAGTTCAAGATCAATACTGCTGCTATGAATGACATGCCCTGTACCTGAAGAAAGGCGAAGTGTTACCATTCAGCAATAACTGCATTCTTCCAAGAATACTGCCTCATTTTGTCCTTGTAATCACTAGTGTTTAAGGCACTCACTTAGTTGCTAAGCTTTGTGAAACGTTCAGAAAGCCGGGATGATTTTTTTTTAACCCACACGACCCTTTGCATTGAATGCTCAGAGCATGAAAGCTAAAGATGCCCACGTTCCCTCCTTTAGAAGACTCAAAGTAGAACTCCTAAGACAGGCTAGGATGACACCATTTTCAAATATGCAGAGTAAAGATGTTTTTGGAAGGACAAGCTGTTTTTAAGCAATCCCTCTTCTCCTAGGGATGGGTCATATAGACCTTTATTTGTGGAAAACTGGACTAGGACACTAGAGGCCAAGTCTTTTCTTTCTTCAATCAATTAGCAGCAGTTACAGACAACTGCAATGACTCATTTGACAAGCAGTAAGTTGCATTTTAAGATTAAGTTCCTGTTTCATTTACCATAGGCTCATGATATTGTTGCGTTATTCTACACAATGTATGCTACGGAATCAATGCTGAATGTAGGCAAAGCTTGTCCTCCCCGAGGGTGTGATGCTGCCACTGCAGAGTCACATGGACCAAGGTGTGACAGTCTTTCCTGCAAACCTGAAGAGCAAGTTCCTTCCCAACACAACAACAGGTTCCATGCCAAATGAAGCACACCACTTGATCTGCCCTTTTTCTAGTTTCCCAGCAGTCACATTCAGCAGTTTTTGCCAAGCATCACATGCAGCTCTCAGAACAGGAACGTTATCTTCATTTGCCTTCTCTAAAACAACTGCTCCCTAAGAATAAGCTCCCATATACATATATCCCTGCTCTGGGAAAAAAAAAAAACAAAAAACAAAACCGTACATGAAGTATCTGAAATCCACTCAGTCCTCTCATATTCACTACTTCAAATACTTTGAGGGAGTTCACGTAGACTCAATAGGCATTGCTTTAAAGACTGTTCCAGAAGCTCCCAGTGTTGCAGCATAGAAATGCTTATTGAGAAGAGTAAGATACTCAACAGAACAGTCTCAGTAAAACTGCCATTAAGAACAGTATGTACTTTAAAGGACCAATTTAACTACAACTTCTCTTTTGACTCCATTTTTCAAGCAGTACAAATATGTACTTTTCAGTTTTCCAATTACTTAATCTGTTAGAAAGCTTAAATCTATCAACAGAACCCTTACATACACTTCTCAAGCATGTATCGGAATAGAAGAAAGCACACAAACCCCACAAATATTCACAAAATCATTTAATACTGCTCTACAAAGGACCGATTAACACAATACTCCCGCCCCCTACTTCTCCCTCCTCACTCCCCCCAAGAAAAAAAAGTCTTGACTTACATATCCTACATCAGGTCTGTAACAAGTATAGGCTCCTAAAATACTGTGCAACGTGTCATGGTAAGGACCACCCTACAATTAAAGAAAAACAAGACAATACATCTGAGTATATAAAAAACATTAAAAACCCTTCAGCGCTACAGACTTGATCTATTAATTCTTATGAATGACGTATTGTTTCCCTACACAGCTTTGAATGGCACCAAGTCTTTCAAAATAATTTTGGCTTTAGAAGCATGAAACAGCCCTCCATACCACATTTATTACAAACATATAAAGTTCATCCAATACATCAATTGCATATTAAATCCTTATACAAGAGAAATGTAAGCTAAGAGATCCCTTATAGCTTAGCAGCACTTTGACAGTAGTGCCAAGAAAGCAGAACACTAATGAGAACTACTTAATTGTCTAGTAGACTAGAGGCAGAACTCAACCATGAAGAAAACAGTTAAAACTACAACAACATGCCATAACACACACAGAGCATACAAGAATTATATGTACAGCCAAAAAGAATTTCACACTGTTGACTATTAACAGTTGCTGTAAGCGCTGTAGCTGGCTGAGAAGTTCCAAAGGGAAAAGTTTTTCACCCAGAAATGTTGACTTATCACAATCTAAAGTTTTCACAGAGCTGTTAAAATTTTTGTATAAAAGGACAAAATATCTGGTTAAAATGAGTCGTTAAAGCACACCAAAAACATACACATTATATTGGTCTTGCATGGAACCAAAAAAAAAGCCACCAAATCTTGCTTGCTTTAGCTGTGCTCTCTCTCACTCACCGTTCAGTTGCAACCCAGCAGTGTTGATTCACTGACTTGGAAACTCTCACCTGCATCACTTCATCAAACAAAAAACAGCATGAACTGGGCTAGATGACTCATGGTGGTTAGTCAACAGATTGGTTTTTTTTTTTTGCCTCTTCCAAATGTACAGTACCTTGAGGTTACTCTCTCCTAAATTATTTAGTTTTCCAAAATCTTTAGGAACTTTTTCCTCTCAAGGTATCTACTCCTTCAGATTTGAACTCAATGGGCTGTTTCAGCCAACAAGACAGGCAAGATTACGTAAACTTCATTTCTCTGAGAAGTCAAGACAAAAGTTAACATTGCTTACTTGCTGGAATATACAGAGATTAGGAAACGTTCTTGAGATATCCAGTTTTATTAACTCCAAGCTTGCTTCTCTGTCAGCTGCAGAAAATCCAGCATCTACAAAAGCCAAAGTTACTGCTTTTATTAAATGGATCAGTGTATCCTTGTGATTTTTTCTTTCTGGTAAGGGTTAGCTTTTGCATAGTCCATTTATTTTGAGGCGAATGCTTGGGAATGAGGTATAGACAGGACAAGTCCCTGAATTCAGCAGACTAAGCTGTGAGTATGTCCTGACTCAAAGCAGCCCCACAGTGCACATTGACACTCAAATGTTTCAAAGCCATGGGTAGAAAGATGCAGTACAAGGCTGGCCAGGCACTTTGGTATTGGCTGACAAATCACTAGATAGACACAAGCCTGTTAACCTGTGACCCATCACCTTCAGCAAGTCTTCCCAGTGGCTCCTGAAATAGCTGGCTTTATGGAAAAGTTGTGGTGGGAGGGAGAAGTCCTAAAGCATTTGAGGGATGATACCTATTTCCTACCACTGTTAGCTCTTCTTCCAAAGTCATGTTTATTTACTCTTTGTATGTGTTATTCAAGATGATGGACACTGCAATACACTCTCCGTAACTGAAACAGATCTCATACAAAATGCATTTCTAAAGTATTAGTTTTCCTTCTGATATTGAAAAGTTTTACCTGTATTTTGTCTGTTCTGGTAAGTATAGTTGGGAATTATTTACTACTATCTATTGAGCAATCAAAAACAAGAGTTGTCACAAGCCAATGCTTGCACCAATCACATCAGCATATACACTCCAGAAAATAAAGTGCAAGAGGAAACTGGAAATGTACTAGATATCATCTTGTTTAAGATGCAGACAATCTTAAGAGAACAAAGTAGGAGATTTCCAATCAATAGTATTTTTCTGTTGATAAATCCCAGTATGTATGTTCTTTTTCTGCTCAGCCTAATTACTTACCAAAGGCAATTTCAAGCATCTGCATGTAGTTTTATACTCTCAAAACCAGACAACTCTTCCAATCAATTAGTAAATCTCAAACCACTTCATCTGCAAAAATAAATTGCTGCTCTCTGAAACACACCCAAGAGGGCTCAAAGCTGCAACAAGGGACTAAAATGCAATTTTCTGCTATAGTTTGAGTTTCAATTCTAAAACTACAGATGCAGAAAAGTATTTTAGTGTTGCAATTCAAATTATAATCCCCAAACTTTATAGTTTTCCTACAAATTAGCATCAAATAAGAACTGTACCTACAGACAGATTATAAAGAAAAAAAGAACAAGTGTGTTTTATAAGAGGCTAGTTTCATAGAGACTTCTTTCATATAGCTTCAATGAGAAGAAAGAGTAAGGTTATTTCTTGCTACCACAAAAAGAAGCTAGCTTTTTACCAGAGGCATTTTTATACCTGATTTTTTTTTGTTTATAACCTGTGCTTTCATTTTAAGGAACAATTTTACAAAATCTCTTATTTTGTAACACAGCATAAATCTTTCACGAAAAGCATACCTTCACATTCTACTTCAGCCCCTCCTGTGCTAAGCGATCGCCATTTCTCTTTGGCACGAGCCAGGCAAATATCATACAGTTCTGGAAAAAGAAAAACACAGAAAACCAAGTCTGCTATTTGTACGTGCTCATGTCCACTGTCAGGTAGGTAACTCCCTCCCATAGCAGCATTGCTGCCAGTCATTACAAGTAACAGTATCTCTAACACAGTAGTTGAATTTCTAAGTAGGTTATGGTTCTGAAAGACTTGTTCTGCTGACCTATAATTTAAGATTAAGTGAAAAGGAAAGGCAATCTAGGCACAAGTTGCATTTGGTGTTCAAGCACTTACATTTCTAGCAGAGCACTGGTGTTCAAAATTATAGTCTGAATGGATAACTGGGATAAGTCTAGAAAATTCCATGTAAGAACTACACCCAAGGTAACTAAGCCAAGCACAGAAAAGCAGTGCAACACAGCAGGAATACAAGCAGTCTACTACATTTCCATGTTGGAATTAATTATATACGTTAGTCTTTCAGAGCTGTGTTTTTCTGTGCTCTGAAGTACTACGTTACTTCTATTTTCACAAACACATACACAAGCAGAAGTACAAGTTTTCCCAGGGGTCTTTTAATCTCTCACAAACCTAATGTTTTACTCTAAATCAAAGAGTATGCTATCTGCATACCCATAGGCATTACAAAATTAACAACAATTCTAAGTTCCAGAAAGAAAAGAAAAAAAAAATTAAAAAGTCATTAATTCTGACCATCTCCATCTAACATCAAAGCAAGGCAGAGTGACAGCAATGATCAGAAACAACTCACAGCAGCAGTCCCAGAGCAGCTACAAGATTAAAAGACACTGAATTTTTGAACAAAACGAGTCAAAGCACCACAAAAAAAAAAAGCCTAACTAGGTAATGTCTCCTCACACCCACACCTCAGGTTCTGATACACTATAATGAATAGAAGACTGTTCCCTTACTACTTCTCCTTTTAAGACAACGTAGACAAAACAACAGTCTCACCATGGGTGATGTTTAACTCATTGCCAATTGCCAAGCTCCAGACTTTGCCTCTCACACTCGGTGGGATGCCCTGCCACCACAGCTCTCGAACTTTACGCGAACAACACCTGATTAAAATAAAACAGATTATTCTGAGAAATACTTCATTGCCAGTTGAATTGCAGATGTGTCCTCCTACCACTGCTGAAGGGATCTGAACCAAAATGAACATCAACAGGCCAAGAAGTCAAATGTGGTTTGCACATACCCAATTCTTTAGTATTACTTTGCTTTGAACTGTAAAGGAAAGCTTACTTCCTTCCAAGTTTATGGCTTATTTTGAAAGAAGCACTACAATCACATTATCTGTAATCTGCAATCACACTTGACCAGCAAGAATCACAGGGGACAGAAACAAACAAATGAAAATTAAATCCATATCTATGCCACTGCCTATGCTAAAGCCTGGACATGTAAAATTAAATACAGAAACAAAGTATGGAAGTCTACCCTCTGCCACCACTCTGTGTGCAAATGAGACATGCAGTTTCCCACCCAACTTTGCAGCTCCAACCCTCCAGAAAAATGAACAAAGACATCACAAGTAACAACTTTTAGTGTGAAAGATGTTTTAACAGAACACAGGCTTTGAAATGGCTGATGTTCATCAATCTGAGAGCACAGAAAGAAGAACAGAATAGCACCGAAGTACCAATGAAAATTTGTGGCAGTGACAAACTCAACAATCCATTTATCTAACAGAAGATTCTGAACTAAAATATAAAACAGTGAATACACTGGTGAACTTCTGGATTTACAAACCAATACAAGAAAAGGTGTCCTTATTTTAACTGCAGCCGTAACAGATGCATCTTAAATACTAGAGACAGACACGTAAATCCGCAATTTAAAAAATTAAGCAAATTGCAACTGTGAGGGCTGTGAAGGTTGGTTGTTGTTGTGGTGGTGCTTATATTCACTAAGGGGGGCGTGCTGGTTTTTGTGTTTTGCTTTGGGTTTTTTTTTAAGATGACTTGCATAGTACATTATAAACTAGAAAGCCTGTGCTGTGTCTTTGTAGGAAATCTTTTAGCACTTAACATTCTTTTTAAAATAACTTTTTCCCTACTTCTCTTTTCCATCACTTGATTATCCCAGCAGGTACACCACTCTGTAATTAAAGCGGATTCATAATACCATACACGTTACTTCAATCTACATCTGATATTCTACCATCAACAGCTCAAGTAGTCAAGGAGAGCTAATTTCTGATAAATGCATGGTGTTCAAGCATTATGCTTTCTGCTTTTACATTTTCTACCACACTACCCAGTGTTTCACCATTTCTGAGCACCCTGAACTCCAATAAAGACAAATAGTAAGAATTGCATCCCTTCCAGCCACCTTGTAGAAATAATGAAAAAGATGTCACTCATTTTCTTTGTAGCTGTCCAAAAGCAACTTTCAAACAAAAGCTTCCGAGACCATTTAAAATTATACTTGCTAACTTCTCTTCAGGATAGAGACTCAGCAATTTTAATTAAAACTCAGCATAACATACTGTCTTACATAGTTTCCCAGTTGGGCAAGATTTCATTGTTCCAAGTTAAAACAGCATTGCCAATGCTGTCTTCCAGTTTACAGCGTTCTTCCAGTTGTTTCTTCCTCTTCTGGGCTTCTTTAAGCTCTGCAGAAAAGCAATTTCCTTTTTAAGTTAATAAAGCCAGAAACCAAATATTCAGTGTCAGCTATTCATGGCTATATACCCATGTAAAAGCACACTATATTCACCTAAATGTACAATGTACAATTCAAATTAAAATTTCCCAGGCATACAGCAAGCTAAGCAGTAATGCTATGTGTGAATAAAGAAAAAAGTGGATCTACCCATAAGGCTCATTTTTTGATGGATGGGACAAACGGAGATGGATAATATACAGCTCCTTTGATCCTTCAAATCTAACCATGTTAGTACTTTTAAATTAGCCATCTCTGACAGCCAACAGCCCCATCTTGTAGGACAGGTCAGAGTATTTCCTAATAAAGCCCCACCCCTTTTTATGGCAGATTCAAAAACACAGATTAAAATAATACAAATTTTTCTGTGTTGGTCTTCGTAAATTATGATAAATTAGGAAATCACAAGAGCCACAATTTTGATACTGCCTGGTGTATGGTTAATCAAAATGTCACATAGCACAAATATAAATATACTGGAAGTTATCAGTTCATTAGCAAGAAAACATTTTTCATGTTTAAACATATTTTACATTTCTGTATTATCACTCAGTATTTCTTCCTGCATTATCAACTACTATTTTTTCCACAGGCAAATTTGTTAGACATGCCATTTAACAAATGCAGGCAGACATTTTATAGCAGCACAGTGGAAATGCAGGACGTGCATGCACACACACACTCTGTCTACAACACAGGAAGGTACTGACCTGGCAAGGAAAACTCACTGAGGAGCAGCAGTACCATGAACAAGGTCTTTGGAATGAATACACACAACCTGATGGGTCCACTTTAAAGCCCAACAGAAGCTGTGCCTGAGCAGGACCACACCAACTGCCTCCTAATATTTTCAGCTTTGATACAAGCTCTTTGTAAGCTTGCCTAAATGCTGGCTACAATTTTTTCTCTAAACAAAAAGAGGATGTTTACACTCTTTGATTTCCTGACTTCTACACTCTACATGGCTCTGCAAACTTGTTCATCTGGAGCAGCTTTTCGGAAAATGCGTTTGTTGGGGTATTTATCTGGACAGGATGACAATACTCCAGTCCAGTGAAGACAGCACAACGACATGGCCTATTGCCTAACCTGAACATCATCCCATTTCTCCCAAACCATCTACCCTACGTGGAGAGAAAGCACAGAGAAACTCCTTTGGACTACTACACATTAAGTGGGTATACTAACATGGGAGTCACATGAAGTTAGAACTGGTAGGTGTATGATGTTCAAAACCACAAGAGGACACTTTTAATAACATGCCAACAGCAAAAAGCAAGCAGGTCCTGTGTTCATATCACCTTTCCGCTGTTTCATATGGCTCAAAGGGCCTGGCCAGCTGGAAAAAAAATATGTATTTCCAGTAGCTCTAACTGGACACAAAACTTCAATGCGTCCATATTTCCTATTATTGCAATGCTTACTTTGATTAGAAAACCCAGGTAGTCAAAAATACCAGCAGAAGGAAAACACAACTGTCAGCTCTACCTGATGTGCACGGTACAGTGCTGCTGAGACACTTCTGTGAACAGTGTCAGACAAGAAGTTATAAGCAGAACCTTGGGAAAGCTGTATATTTTAGGTGGGAAACAGATTATCAAATGAACACAACTTTGTACCTTTTCCTATGTGGAATGTTATGTATTAATGTACTACAGCCTCAACAGGTTGTTCCCAACATGAAGCTATCAAATATCCTGTAGCTATCTAAATAAGTCTACTTATTATTTAGTAAACTATATAAATCAACTACTACTGATAATCTGCTAATCTAATTACTACATTTTTAAACCCACAAAAAAGATGTCGTTCAATTATTTAAGAGTTACAAATTAAAAAGAAAAAAAAAAATATTTCCTGCTGGATTCGAGGACTGCTTTCTTTTTCAGCTTGGCATGGGGCTCTTTAATGAAACTACCATTGTCCCTCTCTCTTCTCTGGATTGATCCTTGTTTGAGGGCAGGTACAGATCCCTCACACATTACAGAGCAACAGACTGACACAAGTGCACTTCAGGTTTAGAAGTAGCCCTTAACTTTACTTCTCTCCTCTGAAGACAAGAAATTCCGTCACCTCTTTTTTTTGCTTGAACCACCATTTCTTCGTACTGTTGTCTGTGTTTCTGAGCTTCTTCTGCTGGTTTTGCAGGGAGGTTCCTTAAATTTTAAAAATAATAATAATCAGCATTTTAAGTCGGCAAAGTCTGCCTAAAGAAAATTCTAGACACTTCTGAAAGAAAAGCTTATACTGTGTCTTGTCAAAATATTTGATTAAAGACTAGACCAACAGATTCTTGGAAAGAATTATATTTTTTTTTGCCAGAGTCAGCAGAAGAGAAGGAAAGAACACTGACCAGCTACGACTACTTTTACACACAAAATATGCTGAGTAATTTCCTTCTGTTTGGTAACTTCAGCATTTTTATTATTAAACCAACTGAACCCACAGGCTGGTCTTCATAAATAAAGGGAATATACTGGTATATACCAAGCTGGTAGTTTTGATTCAAACTGATCTCTACAGAGAAGATGCAAGACCATACTCTCTCTTACTGTGCACCTCATTTATGAGTTACATCCACAACTTTCTGTACCCGTGCATTAATCACTCCCTATACCAGCTTCCTTCTCCCCTCTGCTCTGAGACCTCATGTCTGTTTTAAAGGCTTAACTGCCCCCCCCTCCCTTCTACAGCAACAACTGCCGCTGGAGTCGTCTTCTGTATTCTCCACACCAACACAGCCAACATCTCTGCCATACAAATACACGTGCTCCTATGTCAGACCACATTAACTTTAAGCTAATCATATTTGTAATTAACATAGCCACTAAGTATCTCATACAACTACAGGATCACCAAAACATCAGAACAGGAAATGACTTAAGTATTTTGTTCTCCTGCATTGTATTCCTAGGACAGTTTATATCTTTGGTTAATAAAAAGATATGCAAAAATTCACTTTCACATTGCTGTAAGGTGTCACACACAAGGCAGCTGCTAGTCATTAACAATGACCATTAACAGCAGTATGCTTTACTATTCTACATAATCATATTACCTGCAAAGTATGCATAGCCTATGAATTATTTTTTTTTAAATCAAGATTCTTACAAGAACAAGAAAAGTGGATTTTCACATTAGTGTGATTGTTAACCACAGAGAACAATTTATTCTTTTCCAGTTTCAAATATGTAATTTGATCACCATCTTTTTAAAATCCAAGTCTTTAGAAATGGCATAAATTAGGGGAAGTTTGGAAAGAAAGGAAAATGAGATGAAACAATGAAAGTTCCACTAACAGAAATTCCACCACTTAAATTACTTCTCCTATCTTTTAATGACATCACCATATATGTGAGACGATGTTTAGTATCTATTAAGATTTTTCCTGTTAAAGCTAGAGGGAGTATGGAATATTTGTTGATTTTTCCTAGAAAGTTTTACTTAAACCCTAAAAGTGAGTGCAAAATCAAGAGCAGCCATTTCAGAAAAAATCTCACTGCATTTTTCTTCCGAAAGTCTTAAATCTTTTTATCATATGAAATCAAAAAGAAATTACTTAAAGCCTAATAGATAAAAAAAGAAAAAATGTATGCAAACAGTAAGTAAGCATTAAAAAAAGATTCTTCAGAAAGATTCATCAGAGGACAGCACTACTGTCCCTAATAGACAAAACAAATAATTCAATTGTATAGAATCTTAAAAATACCTTTTCTACTGAGTTCCTCAGTCTACCAATAGTAGGAAAGAAAGTAAAATCTCAATGTTACCCTGTAATGTATCACTAATTCAATTTAGTTGAACACTGTACTTCTCAGATTATCTCACATGAAGAATTTTAACACGGTTTTAAACACAACCAATAAGCTAATAATGTTTCCAGGTGTACACAACAAAACCTGCTATAACAAATAATCACTCTTAAACTGTTCTAGATGCCTCAAGAAGTCTTGTCACACAGTCTACAGTCAAGCTACAAACCGTCTTAAAATGGCCCTACAACTAGAGTATTTTGATATGAGCATTCCTCATACAGATTTGTGGATGAAAACACAGCCTTATGTTACGTCAGTTCTTTACATCAATGCACAGCTATATTAAAGATGCAAACGCTATGCCTGTAAAGCTGGGTACCATTCATAAACTGACTAAGCGTGACTGAATTTGTGCAATTCCGGAGCAAACCATGGTAGAGCAGCTGCCAGCAAATCATTATGGAGTTAGTCTGCATATGCAAGAACCTCTTCCCAGACACAGAAGCACAAAACAACTTACTAAGTATTTGACAACCTTTAAAATGTGATGCTGAACCCACTGCAGAATAATCATTATATTGTTTCATTATTTATGGAGGTGTGGTCTTGCTCTGTGTAAACAGGACACTGTATCCTTGCTTCTCAAATTCTTTAGCATATACCAGTTTCATATTTATGCTTACGTTCTCCCAGGAAAAATAAAAATCCCTTATTCATGTTTAGACGCTATTGTTACTCAAAACTGGAGCTTCGCTCTCCTAATTACCTCCTTTCATACAAAGCCACTGCTTTTACTATAAAATAAGCCTACTTTTGCTTGAATAATTTTTCTCATAATCAATCCACTTCTATATTCACTAGCCTGAAAAAAAAGTCTACTTTAAATTTTAAATAATCTGTTTAAGTTAGAGTAATCAAATACAAACAGCAAGAAAAGCTTTGCTAGCCTAATTTTAAAGGGACCTTCACTGTGGTATTTCCCAAAACTTACGCTGGTCTGTCCTCTAAAATAAGTGCTGTAGTGGAGAGTGGTTCAAAATCAAGATTCTTCCTCACATTCTGTTTAGGAGAGAGTGGTCTGTGAGCTCGTCCAGTTTTTTCTTCATATTCCTAGAAAAGAAAAAGACAGGGCAAGTTAAAAGTGTGAAAAACACCAAGATGAACCACAGGAGATCTTAAACAGGGTCTACAAAAGTCTTCAAGACATCTCTGCTCAACTGCAATCCCTTTAAAGCTTTACAACTAGAGCAACCTCAAAATTAAAAACAATGTTAAAATTTATGTTCATGGGTGAGTTGAGTTCTGATGTTTCTTTCCATTCCTTCTATTTGTAGAAACTTCTTAAGTTCCTCTGACTGGCAGCCTGCTTTTACGAAGTACTGCTAAGAATGAGCCTACAAACAGTGTAGCACTTGCTATGATGTCTTGAAGTTCAACCATCCTAAGCCATAATAGGGCATAATGTATTAATTTGTGTTTGGAATATAGGAACGGACACATTGGAGTACAACTAGTGAAAAGGCACCAAGATGACTGGGGTCTGGAGCAAGTGACGTCCAAAGAGAGGCTGAGAGGACTGAGCTAGTTCAGCCTTCAGAGGAGAGGGCTTCATAGGGATCTTTGGTAGAAGGCAGTGACAGGATGGTGAAGGCTGAGTATGAGTCTCTGAGGTCCTTGTATAAGCTGGTCTAAACAGATGTTGCTCTGAGAGGGGAGTTAGCCCCTTGGTGGTCCTTCCACCCTTAATTACTGTATCACTGTGATCCACATTAGAGGACCTGGCGTTACATACTATTTTCATTTTTCCTCCAAACACTGTTTTGAAAAAAAATGTACTGAAAACATGACCTAATGGGATAAAACAACCTTTACATAACTCCCATCTACTCCAAAGCTTGAAGTAGCTTTACTTCAAGCAAACATTAAGTATGCAAAGTTCCAGTGATATACAAACATGGTCAAAGAGTCCTACAGAAAACACAAATCCATGTTAGAGACACTTTTACATTCAATTTTGCCACTTCTAAAAGCCATCTGCTTTCACATGCAGCTTATTTATACAATTTCTATTAAAATAACAATAAATAAGCTATAGTGTGAAAACCAATAATTACAAACGAGCGCTATGAACAGTGTTCCAGCCATTGCCTCTTCCCCGTTAGCCCCTGAAACGGTACTGATTCCTTCCTCTCAACCTAACCTCTCCTTGGGCAACAGACCCAACCTTTCCAACACATTCAGAAATTAAAAGAATCACTTCCAGAAAGGCCTTCTCATCCAGCCCCACCTCAAAAAAAAAAAAAGGAAGGACGAAAACCACACATGAATGCAGAGCAGCAGGGCTGGTGTTTTCTACCCTGTGTTGTTCAGTTCAATTCTAGTTCAAGCCAGCTCTGTGGGACTCACGGGGGCAGGTCTGTGAAGTGCTCGGGACACAGAAAAACTCTCTTTTTCCTTGTTTGTTAACCAGGCACTGTATCAACAATCAATCCTATGATGCCTGCATTGCTGTGACAGGAAACATGGTCATCAATTTGGAATGCCTGCCTCATTAATAGCAGTTAATACTACTATGCATGACATCAGTTCGAAAACAAGGAAAAGAACCAAGAAAAATGGACTTTGATTACTCAATAGCACTTAGCTTTGTTTAGTAAAGGGACAGTGCTCTTGCTGAGCAAGCCGTTTGCTAAAAAAAAATAAACTCCAGTGATAAAATAAGCAAAGAAATATAGTGCAAAAGGTATTGTGATCGACAGCATGTTCAGAAAGTTGAAGACGTTATTCCTGCATTAATAATTCCTTGCAAGCAGCTGACGGTGAGCAGTGTATGAGCACACCATCACACCACGCTTCAGCCACACCATCAACTGCAGAGCACGTCCACTGTGCTGACAGCAACAAAGCCGGTTTCTATTAGTAGACTAATTTGTTTATTAGCTATTCTTCACAAATTAACATAATCAAATATTAACTTTGACTACCGCTTCTACAGAGAAGGTGAACCTTGTCCCTAAATCTAATGTTTTTACCCCTTTGAGACACTAGAAGTGGAAGAAATAAACATCTGGCATCTACAAGAAACTGCTAATATGCAGAAATCATCATATATTGATCTCCCTAAAGCATCACAGAACTTGACATTAAAACACATGCACCCGATGCTTGTCACAGTAGAAGTTCTAGAAAAGCTGCTTAATTTTGACTAACGAAAATTATTTGAGAGTGTGTGTATGTGTGTATCTTTCATTGAAAGCCAACTGCAGAGCAAATCTGGAAGGTGAGAAAAACTGTACACACTGGGCTGCAATGGGGGTTTCATTCCGTACAGTAGAACTGATTTGGAAATCTGTCAGCTAAGCACAAAGTTTTTCCAAAATAGCACTATGCATATTATTCTTCCAAGAATTTCTTGGTTAAAGAATGCTTTATTCTGGAATATGGGTGGCTAGTTACAGGACTGGTATATGGGTGGCTAGTTACAGGACTGGTATATTAGTACAGTTACTCAAACCTCTTAAAAAGCATCAGCCCACCCTACATTTCAGCAAGAATTCACTGACGTGTTCTACTCAGCACTACCCTACAGCAAAGCAGCCAGACCAGCACAAAAATGGGAGTGGCATGTTTTATCAGATTACAAGTATGAGTCCTTTGTAGTAATGTCATCCTTTTCAGTGGTAGCCAAAAAGAATAAAAATGCCTGCTAGTGACAGCCATTATCTGCAAGACTGTTTTTTAATTAGGGAAAATTAAAAAGCAAACAAAAGAACCCGCTCCACCCAAAAAAAAAAAAACCACCCAAAATTCACAGAAGACAAAAGCTCTTGAAAATTATCTTTTATTCCAGTAAGAAGAGAATGACATTTTGAACATAGAACAATGTCTAATACAGCAATGAAGCAGACTGAAACCTCCATAACTCATATTAAGAGTATCTGCTGACTGAGCGAGTAGAAGTATTTGCACATACAGGCATACTGCAATAGGCTGAACCACACAATAGTCCTTTTTAAGCTCTTCCTCTAAAAAAAAATATCAAAAACCAGACACAAATCTCTCACAGGTACAAATAATTCAGCATCTATTTAAATCCTATAATGTTATTAGGGTTTGCAAACTTGATATGGTTGTAAGTTAATTTTAGGATCAATTTAGGATGAGCTGATGGTTTACAATTTAGAACACATCTTTCTTTATCCCGGAGATCACTTAGGCTTTCTTCCAGGTTTCATCTTAATCTATTCAGCATCCAGCCACAATAGCTGAACTAGGGTTTGAAGATGCTCTAAGACAGCGTGCTGTAGATTACAGCACTGATTTAAAAAACCCAACCCAACCAACAAAAAACCCACAAAATCCCTCAGAGAAACACAACACCCCCCAAACCCAAGTTTTAAGCCGGGGTAGAAGCTGACAGCTGAGATGCAAAGAGCTCAAGTTGTGGTGACCCTCGGCAATTCTTCGAGAAAGGAAAAGCCACCCTGTGAAGGGATCCTGGCCTCTCCGTGGGGCGAAGCACCGACACCCCGCAGAAGGCCGGGCCGGGCGCTGGGCGGGAGGGGGCTGTCTGACCCCGCACATGCACCGCACCTCCCCGGGGACCAGCACCTCGGCGGAACCCAACCTACAATAACACAAACCGCTCCATCAAGGTCATCTCGTTTCGGCCCCGTTTGTCTCAAGGGAACCACTCTCCGAGGAAGTCGAAGAGGAAATACTCACGCCCGGTGACCGGGTGGGCAAGTACCAGACACCCACATACACACACACCGACTCCCGCTCCGTGGCGAGCAGCTTGGCACGGGACGGGAGATGGCCGGCCGTGGGCTCACCCCTCGGTCCCAGTTGGTAGCCCCCACGCTGCTACAGTAGCCCAAGCCCCGGGTGGGCCCCTGCCGACGCCCCTTCCCGCGGCGGGGTCCGCCTGGCACAAAGGGGATCCCCTTCCCGGCAAAGCCGCTCCTCCCCCGGCCCCAGCGAGGCGATTCCGAAGCGGGCGAGGCCGGGCTGACCGATGGGCGATAAAGTCCGCGCCCACGCCCGCGGGTTCCCCCCCTCCCCGACCCAAGCAGCCGCCGTGCCCTGCCCTGCCCTGCCCGCCCCCACACTCCCCTTCCCCACCGCCTCCCTCACCATGAAAGCTGCGGTCCTTCACAGGCGGCAGCGGCGCCGGAGCCCCATGCCCGCCCCGCACCGCGGAGCCTGGCTCCCCGCCGCGGCGCCGCCCGGGCACGCACGGCCTCGCGGGCCGCCCGCCCCGGCCCGGCCCAGCCCAGCGCGGGCCGCCCTCCGCTCCGCCCCGCCAGCCCCGCTAATCACCCGCGGAGCAAATCGATTCTCTCCGGCTCGCCAGCGCTGCCTGAGCACGCACGGCCCCGGCCCCGGCCCCGGCCGAGAAACGGCCCCAGGGGAGAGGCAGCCGCGGCCCCGGCCCCAGGCCCCGTGGAGAGTTTCCCCCTCCCGAGGCGCCCCCAGCTGCTCTTCCCACCCCTCTTCGGATCTAGGTGCGAGATGGACCCGCGTCCCAAAAGGTCTGTTCTCTAACCCAGGGGAGACGCCCCGCGTGTGACCCCTCCAGCTCTGCTCTGCTCAGCGCTGTACCGGGGATTTCACAGCCCCCGGTCCCACGGTCCGGGCTTTGCCCCTGCCAGGCTAGATCCCCAATCACCGAACACGCAGCAAGGACCGACTGGAAGCCAGCCGAAGTCTCCGAGCTGTCCCGCTTTCCAGGGGTGGCTTTGCGAAAGCTGAGATAGTTTTATTTTCTCAAAATCGCTGTTACCTCAGCTATTGTGTTCAACCAGTGACTTCCCGTGTAATTCACGGATGCAGCGATACTACACCACACCAGGAACAGCGCCCCGTTTGAAAGTCTCTCACCTTCATTCCTGCCACCACCAATTAATTACAGGCATCTGTACCTAATCCAAGCATCCCGTATCGGAGCACTCACGTTTACCACGATGGCAACCCAACGTGGCTCATGAAAAGCACTACTGCTGCCAGTGCTGATAGTTTATTGCTTCGGATTGTTTATGAGAAAAAGTATCACACACATTAAAAAAAAAAAAAAGTAAAATTATAGCTATTAACACAGAAAAAAACTTCAGATCGTGAGGGAGAGCAACCTTAGGTGGACAACAGTATTCCTTGGTAAGTCTCTGTGAAACCAGAAGGATACCCCAGTCCTCCTGGACATCGGAAATAGTCACTTGTGGATCCACAAAAAGAGAAGCTGAATTAACTACACATCCTGCAAAACACTGATGGGGAGAGTGACATGGGAAGATACTTCTGTGGGTGAAAAGCCTAGTAGATTCTGTAACTTACACCACAGCCAGCCACATGTTACTCAGACACTTGGTAGCAGTCACTATTTTTAGGCTGCCACAATTATAAAAGTACCTGATGCTACTCGAACAACCTATGCATGAACTTTAATTACACGTTATTTTTTCCACTAGAATTCCCACCTCTTTCAGCACACAAGATAGGAACTGGACCAGGATTGCACAAGCAAACAGAAAATTCTTGTTTCCCTGGGTTTTGAGCCTGACCACTACCTAAGTGATGCTTCGGTGTTCCCTTCTGTTGCTTTACAGCTCTGTACTGCATGTCCATCTGTCCAACTGCCATCTCTTGCCTTTTATTTATAAAGTGGTTTACCAGAGAAATTTAAGCTGGTACACACCCAGTGCTTCACTGCTCTCCCCCGTCCTTCTGGCCCCTCACACTCGTTTTCTGTGACATCATAAGCAATTATGTGACTTAACAATACACTAAATTGGAGAAATGAGAGTGCTAAAAACTAACCTTTTGTTTTATTGGATTAGTTTGGCTCCTGCGGTAATGTCTGCTGTGGGGCAATGTAAATGTGGAAGGAAAAGGAAGGAAAAAGAGGCAGCAGCAGAACTGTTTCTTTTGGAGGCTTAATTGAAACCAGCAGATCATGAAACTTGTGATAATCTTTTTGGGTCAGAAAACTACAACTTGATTCTTGATACTGCTCCAAGCCATAAAAAAGTAATTTTAATGGAGGCTCTTACATATACAGTACAACTACAGTAATCAGAGAACTTAAGGAGACTAGCAAAGATCAGATGATGAGAATATCCTTCAAAACTTAGAAGAAAGAGAATACGAACTGCTGAGCTCAGACGTTAAACTCTCAAACAACTCCTTAAGGGATATATGTGATGGCTTTTTATATAACTCCAAATCCAGCACAGAACTATTCTGACATGCAATTAATTATTACTGATCTGACAACCTGAGAAATCTGAGTTGCAGATTTAACCTACACGCTTTGATGGTGATCTGGCAAGTTCTACAATTAATTAATGGTTCAAGAACCATCAGCCCTACTTGCTTTGCCCATCTATATATATAGTTAATCCTCTTACATTACAGAAAGGATACCAGAGCAGAAGACAGCAATGTCATGACAGAACTTGACTGAAGTAATGTTATGTGTGCGAAGTTTTATCTTCTACCAGGACATCCGTCTCGTATTTAGTACCACAGTATTCTCCTGTTCCATACTCAACAAATTAAGAATGCTTAAGCAATATAAGGGTAAGAGATTAGGGCCAGTTCACATGAGGACAACCTCACACTACCTATTTTTAGGCATCTATATGCTCTGAAATTTCCCCCTCTTCCCCTGAAAAGCTCCCTCTTCCAAAAGCTTAATAGTAAAGAGGTAACTAGAAGCCACATACTCTTCTTCACAGTCCCATGCTCCAGCTTCTGGACTATTTTAACAATTTTTACATATATGTATTTTTAGAGCATCGTATTTTGAGCAACGGAACCATCAATTTGAGGAACATTTAAAATCTAAGTGTAGATAAGGCCAAGTTAGATCTTCCAAGAAAGAATAACAGTTTGCTGTTTTGGAGTTTGTCACCTCTAGTCATGCAACATGCTACGTATAAGATGGTTCTCTCCCTCAGGTTTCACATTTCATTTGTGATATATGTAAATAATTAAAGTGCTTTTTGGTTCATATAGGGTGGTACCATTTAAAAAAAAAAAATCAAACAAGCAAACACAAAAAACCTCAAAAAAGATCCCAGGGGAACCTAGAATAGTTCCCTATATTTGAAGTACTCTGAGACAAAGCACACCTATGAACCATGTGCCTTAAGAACAGCTTTTTCATGTCAAGTGCGAGACCTGTAAGCAGATTGTGCAGCATATTCTTACAAGTGACTCCAATGAGAGTCATGGTAACAAAAAAAAAACCTTACCCTACTACTTAGAATACTGAAAAGGATGTAATTTTATCTGCACATACAAACCTGTCCACAGTTTCCCTATATGCTGATGCTATCTGACAGACTACAGTATCAAACAAATGGAAACATCTACAAGAAGGACTTCCAGCAGGACAAGCATCTGGTAAGTGCTTGAGCAAAAGAATATAAACTAAATGGTTATTTTACTCTTTTTTTTTTTTTGTGAACATCTGCCAGAATAAAACACTACGAACACCTGTGTTCAGTGTTTTCCTTAAATGTCAGTTCCAGGAACAGGGATTACACTAGATATGGACTTGGTGTAAAAACGTAATTTTACATGAACTATATGTCCACTCACCGATCTCTCCGCCTCAATTTTCTGTGTAGCCTCAGCACCATACCCTTCCAAATGCTCTTTCAGCCACTTTATTCTGACATAGCACACTAGCGCTGATGTTGCAGAAGAAAACCTTATCTTTCCTATCTAGTCTCAAATAACACGCTCTTCAGCCTGGCTGGAGAGAGCCTTGTCACAACTGTCCCACTCGTTCTGAGTGAGACAGAATTAAAAGGGCTCTCCACGCCACATCAGCTTCATGCTGCCAACGTTCCAAAATGGGCAAAGCATCAGGTTAACTCTGGGATACAGGAAAGGGGTCACAGGAATATGGCACTTTAATTTACACATTCTCAGATCAATTACAAATATGACCTCAAATACTTGCAATCTTCAAGACAGCACAAAAGCCATCCAGGAATGCCATCTACTTTGCAATGCACAACAACTCATACTATTATGCTGCTCAGATACCCACCACAGCACATAGTGACCATTTTTATTTGCCAAGAGCTGGTGTGCAGGCTTGTGTTTAGCTACTTGACTTCATTACACGCACCAAATAGTGTAAGAAAAGGTACTTCACTTGAAACTTTTAACTATATTCCACTTTATGCCCGCTTTTCAAATTTCTGTTGTGCTTCCTCATCAAAATTTGTGCATCTCTAAGGTTCTCTGACCTTCTAAATTTTGATACTTGTCTGCCCCTAGAAATAATAGAAAAGCAAGGCAAAGTCTACTGCATTAAAGCCTGAGTGGTTTTCTACATCCGTATTTGCTTCTCTGATCCCAGAAATTACACTTGAAGGAATTACTGGTGTCAATTTCTTCCATCTCCAATAAAGGCTTTTTTTGTACTCATACTGATGCTGTGCTTCATATTATCTCTCAATATCTGTTTGGAGTAGCAGACTCTTGTGCATTCTGTGATTAATTTTACAAAAAACTGTATCAACATTTACATTTTCCTGAATATAATCTTCTTTACAACTTAAGTTTTGGTCTTGAGGAGAAGAGATTGTAGCTTTTTAACACAAATATAAATAAACTATATGAAAGAAGGCAACATAACTTCATAGTCTAGCTTAAAGCAATTACTATTTCCAGGCTTTAATATTAATGAAATTGTTTCCACTAAACTTTGTCATGTTAAAGAGGTAACTTCCCAATAGAACAAAAGAAAATTTTTATGTGGAAATTGCTAGCAGGGACAAAAAAATGTGTAATAAAATCATGTCAAAAAATGAGATCAAGTATCCTCTGAGAGAGAGAGAAATGGAGGAGAACATAAAATTTGAAGAAATGTTTTCCCAGACTTTCTTCAGGAAGACACTTAAGGAAAAATATACCAGTCTGGCTTTTTAAAATCCTTACATCTGTCTCCTCAGGGTTTCCAGTAACGCGCATACAGTAACTTCATTCATTTTGCAGAGCCAAAGAACATCAGCTTTCTTTGTTGTTGCCAGTGAGCACAGTAAGAGTTAGTCTTTCAAAACCTCCACCTCCCCCACTTCTTTAATTTTAGATGAAGTTCAAGATGTATAAGCTGGAAGACAGACTAAGAAAACCTTTGGGTCAGGTTTCTGGGGAGCTTGCTTCTGTTTAACACAAAATTAACATACTGAAGCTAGCAAAGCTTTCTCAATTAATTTTACATTTTAGCAATGCAAGTTCTAGTCTCCTTTCTGGATAGGCAGTTTCACCACAATTATTTAGAGCCTATCACACCTGTCTTTAGGGATTTATCTCCAGCTTTGCTTCACAGTAATGTTTTGCCAATTGTTCGTGAGATGCAACATTCAAAAGTATACACCAGTATTTCCAGGCTCACTCTCTACAGACTTCTATTTTTATTCCAAAACCCACAGGGAGAAGAACAAAATCCAAAAGCGTCTCATTTGTTGCTTATTGGCATGCACAGTGCAAGGTTACTACACTGAAAAAACTGACTGGCTACACAACAATGTAGGTGTTTGAGTATCTACCTATAAGCGCTGTTAGACACACAAATGCCAGCTACACATTGGATTCTCATTTAGTAGAAAACAAGAATAAACTTCCACCAACGTATCAGGTCTTCTGAAAAGTTGTATTCTTTGGCCTTGACATTTTGGAGGTAGGAAAAGCTGTGTACTTCAAACTCAAAAGTCCAGCATTTTTCCACTAATTTGTGGCTTCCTGCAGTTAAAAATTATTTTGTACCATGGGAATTTATTTTTCATCTAATGCTAAGCATCAACTTGGGCTATGAAGGGACAGTTTCAATTAAGACAGAATACCTTTATGATCTCACTGGACAACTTTAAAGTCATTGCATTTTCCCCTAAAACATACCACTAGCGTTGAAACAGACCCTTCAGTAGGGACCAGCAGCTAACATTTTTACAGCAATAACAAGTATTAAATGGTGATACATCTATCTATGTAATATCTTTATTCCAGAAAGGAGATAGCTCCTCTTAAACACTGCCTTTTATACTTATTTAGGGTCCCTCCAGCTTTTGACCAAGACAATATATGAGGAGTTTTAGAGAGTGTAGTTGTAGAGCAACAGCACCCAGCAACTCAGTGCTTTAAAACTGGCAAGGAGGGGGTGGGGGGGAAGGGGAGGGAACTCTCCCACTTCCTTTCAGAAACCACTTTAGAGCTTATCATTACCTGTTAAAACTTCTACTCAAAGCCTATCATTTTTTATTAACCTAATGTTTGTAACATATTCTGTGCTTTCACATGTTCATAACGTAAGGGAAGAAGTTCCAAGAGCATCAAAAGCAGCACTCTGGCAGCTACACTCTGCTAGATTATGATACCTGGGTGGGTCATATTACATTCTTTTATTATTAAAATACTCAGGAACAATCCTCCTGCCACAGTATTCGATTACCCTTTCATTTACTGTGGATGGAAGCTATTACTCTCGCTTTAGCTGTTTAAATATGATAGTGTATTTGTTTGAGGCAGGTAATTTTCAAGTCAGGGCAAGGGCAACGCATTCTTTAGAGTAATACACCCTACTGCAATTGCTGAATAATCTATTTAGTACATTTCTTCTTGTTGGAGAAAAAATAATATATTTTAGGACTCCATCAGGGACAAACATGTTTCTTTTCTTTCCTTACTTACTTTCGCAAAAATTAGGTGCCTTTTACATATGATTACAATAAAATAAAAATATCTAGAATTGAATCAGAAGGAAAGACACGAAATAGCAGTACTTTAAGGCAACTTGCAAGTTTTGGGTTATAATTCTTAAGTGGGAAAATTACAGTTAAACTTTTATTTCTAGAGATTGCAACAAGAATAAGCATAGATTAGTTTCAGACTAAGCACAGTAACTATGCCTTCTTGCACTGCAACTGCACTTTTGTTTCTGTGCTCTTAAAAAAAGAGGAACTCAGATACACCATGACAGATCTAAATCCTGCCTTTTTGAAGGCTGACAAGTAGAAATGAACCTAGAGGAGAATAAGGGAAGTGAATCATTTATACCCTCAGTTCTACTGCAGAACAGAAAAACAAAACAAAACAAAAAATCGTACTACACAGATTATAGCCTACAACACTTTAAAGTGTGAATGAAGTCTACATGCAAACACCCACCCTATAATGGCTACAGCCATTAGTCACAATGATTTATCAAATAATCTACCTAAGGACAAACTCCATATGAGCAGAAGACAATGCTTTATCCAAAATTGTGCTCTAGCTCCTGCCTGAGCTGAATCCTCCTGAAACAGCAACCAGCTTGAACGAACCACTTCCTCTTCAAAAGGCCTTGGCTTGTCCATCTGAAGGCAGCCCTAAGTGTGGGTAAGACAAACGCTTAGAAAAGCTCAGTATTTTTAGACAACTGCCACCCATCAGCAGAGGGCAAGAGGAAGCAGAACACAGAGTGGCAGCTGGACACGCTGCACAGCTTCCATCTGGAATGCTCCTGCACGTGGAGCTCCACGAGAACCTCCACACATCAGCAGCCTGTTCTCTGGATTGTTTTTTTCCTGGATGAAACGCACTGCTCTGAAGAGCAGTTCTTACCACTGTCTGCCTAAAGCATGGGTTGTAGTAATCTCTGCCAGTATTTCTTGCTGGGTGCTGTTGCTCTACAACTCTTTTCTATCTAGTTGGTCCAAGCCAAAAATCAGGAAAGCAGCCTTTAAATTAAGTGATTTTATTAATCAACGAGGATTATAGCTTTTTTAAAGAAAGGGAAAAATCAATTGCAGATAGACTTGAAAACTGACCCAAATCAACTCGCAAAGGCTCTTCCTCAAGTACTGTTATAAGCTTAACTATTCAACCCATAAAAAAGCATAACTTATCAGCCAAGCAATGTATTTAGCTGTTTTGAGAGCTCGTTTTCACTTTATCATTGCTGCTGAGTAAGCCTCTTAAGAGCAATTGATTTTAATTGACTAGAATGTTGATCCCACATATAGTCATGATCTAATTATTCCAGAAAGCCAACTGGTAAATCACGTTGATTTATTTCCTGTTAGTGCATCACTCACAAAAGAAAGCCTGTTATGTCTCCAGCTGAAGACAGCCCAGTTAGGAAATTTTATCATTGGTACCAAAAAAGAATGACACTTTTCCACCCTCCCTTTCCTTGAAAGAAACAAATACGGGAATGATTGGGGGGGGGGGGAAATCTAAACAATTTGGTAGGAGGGTGTGGGAACATACGGCTGGCAGCTTGTATGATAGAAGCAATATTGTGTTAACGTGATCAAGGCTGAGAAATCTGACTCAAATGACTTTACTATCATGGTAAGAGCAGAACAAGTAAGGTGCACTGAAAAGCCTGGCTGTAAGTTCTGCCTGCTCCTGGGGCCTCACACACACAAACCTGTTGTCCACAGCTACACATAAACCCTTGGAGTTTTCCACTGCATCTAAGGTGGGCAGACTGTTTTCATCACTGGTGGCTTCATGGCTGGAACCCAACTCCCCTGCAATTCATTTATCTTTATGGAGGGGGAAAAAAAAAAATGAAAGAAAAAAGTCTCCCCACCTCCACCAATAGAGCACACTTGTGCGTTTCAGAACAGAAAACCTAAGTTTGGGAAGATGACAATCGCTAGGTTAAAAATCATAGCTACCTTTTATTATTAAGGAATTGCCATTAGAAATTCTAAATATTCTGATATGGAATGTCAGCAAATGACATCATCAAATACTTAGGCCTGAATTTATGAGTGAAGATTGTTATGGAAAGGCCTGAAATGTTACATATGCTGAATTTTACTGGTATTGAAACTCAAAGAAAATGAACACGCTTCACTGAGCTCTTACTGGAATTCTTACTGGAATTCATATAGTTAAACTGAACAGTCTTCATAGGGTCACGGCATAGTTGGAGGGAAAAAATACAGATGGATTAAAAAATGGATTTTCATATTACAGAAAAAGAAGGGACATACCCAAAGGAGCAGCTTAAATGAAATTACTTTTTCCTTTAATGTAAGACAGCTGTAATGTGTGTCTACAATACAGCTAAAAATCTGACTTTCTCCTATACACATTTTTCTCTTAATACACAGGATCTTGACTGGCCAGTTGCAAACAAGTTCTGTGAAAACTGGTCACAGGAGAGGAGACAACCAAATGATATGCTGAGAACAATGTTATCTCTTCTTGAATTTTTTAAGGAATTTCTTTTTCAAGAACATTCACCTACAAAACCATTGAGGGAGCGGGGGAAAGAACATACAAAGGTATGGCATTTACATCTGTTGTTCCTGCCAATCCTGAAAAGCACTCCTGAAAGAGCCAGTGGCTACAAAGCCTAGCTCAGCTCTACAGTCTGCAGGACAGGAATCTAACCTTGGTTGTAACTCTCATCAAAGTACTGTCATCTGACTTTCAGTGCATTTTCACACATCAATTACAAAAGCAACTGACACAACCAGTTCTGCTCAAGCAGGATTCCTAAAGATAATTTATACTAGAAATGAATCATGCAAACCTCCATTATACATGTACTTCTAGTTTCTCAGATGAGATTACTTGTTCTGACAACTTTTAAGCTTTAAAACATTTAACTGGATAAAAGCTGCATATAAAACCTCTTGGTGATGATACAAAGCAATTCAACCTCAGCCTATGCCAAAATTTATCGAAAAAGAAATACTCGTGTATACCGTCACCACTAAAAGTAGGCTAAACCCCAGCTTAGCTGGAGTGACTTTAATTCCCACATTGTTTAAATAGATTATGATGCTATGTCTTATATATACCAGTTGAACAAGTGAGTGCTGTTAGAAGTTTTTATAGAACTTGAGAAAAGGCTTATGTGATCAAAAACCTGTCTGTCCATTTTTCTGGTCAGACATAAAAAAAACCTCTACCGCTCCTTAAAAATTGTGTCTGACCTCAGCTGTATAGGTAGTTCATTAGCTGTGGTGTAATAACATTCAACGTGTGAACAGCAACTGACATTTGAGGGTCTGGAGTTTCCATTGTTTATTTATTAAGTAGCAGGCCAAAAGGAAGTAAAAACTGGTATTTCTAAGAACAATCTTTAGTCACTCCACAGCTCAATTACTTCCCTCCCCCTTCTTGCATGCTTTACATAAACATACACCTTACAATTTCATTCTTTCTCACAAATTTCTTTCAATCCCTGATGAGATTATTATAGGGAAACTACCAGAACAATGTACAATATGAATGTATTTAAAGATTATTCCCTTCATCTAAGTGTAAAAAAAAATGTGTACATAAACATCCTTATCTTTCAGAAGTTTGCAGTTAAATTTGTTCATCTCATTCTGGGAAAAAAAAAAAAAAAAAGATGGAACCATGAACATACCAATGAACTCACTATAGGAGCCTACAGCCAAATTAATGGGATAGTTACAGGGCTCTAATCAGTGAGCTGGCGCAATGGATTTCTTTGATGTCTGCCCAGAAGCAAAAGACTTGAGACAGGGTTGCTTGGTGGCTCAGTCACCTTAGTTCCTGTGCACAAATAGCTTCATACCATATGATCAGATGGACTTCCCCAGGTAAGTGAAACATGACAATAGATACAAACAGAAATTGATAATTGCAGCTACAGCTATGGTCAGGCTATTTTCTGGCATCCTGTATAATCCAAATCTAAAAAGTTACATGCAACTGGAATTATTTTTTTTCCAAGATAGGAAACCACGATCAGATAAAAATCACATTTAAGAATTTATCACCTTTCCTTTCAATTGCCTTTCAGAATTAACTCGGACCAAAATTTTGCTAACAGGAACACTACTCAAGAATCTACGTAGCCAGGCAGATTGAGTCTCCTAAAATCTATGGGCTAATGAGTATTTTACCACATAGACAATAACATCACTGAACAGACGATTTGCAGGAAGACCAGGACTCCATGGTATGAATGAGTTTGGTTTTTTTTTTTCCTTTAAAAGAATCAGTAAGTCAAGCTCAAGCAGCCAGAGAATGGAAAAGCTCTTGCTCAATAAACAACGGCTGTTTCAAGTACCAGCACCAACAGAGGCAGGAACTGGGACAGGAGGGACAAAGCCAAGCTCAAGAGGAAGGCACACTCTACACCTTCCACCCTTTCCCAAACTTGAGGCATCTTAAGTAAAAACCTCTAGGAAGCCTGACAGTTTTCTGCCACCAGCAAAAAGGCATGAAACCTAGGGCACTAAGCATCTCTTCAGAACAAAACCAGGTGAATACCCAAGAGGCAGAGTGATGAAAAGTTAGTTACAAAGGCACACCAATGCACAGAGCACTAGAAATAAGCCTGTCAGAGCACTGAATCCTATGAATGAAGTCAGATAACCCTGCACATACAGAAGACAGAAGGAATAAAGTCTACTACAGGAAGGAAGCAATACTCTTGATAACTGTGACCAGCAGCACCTGGCAACATCTAACTATTTCTCAGTTTGCATAAGCCCAATTTTGTAACATAATCAGAAATTCATGGTAGGGAGTGACAGGTGACTGCTGTTACAAATCACTGTGTTGAACAGCCAGCAGAGTTCAAACCCCTGCTGATTTCTCATGACGTCAGAAAAACTGACTCTCCCTTTTCTCCCTCCAGTTTGGTCTTCTTTAAGTGTACAGGAAGTTACACACCACGTTATGCTAAAATAATACTTAGATTTTGAATTAGTCTCTTCTGTCAAGGTGGCATTTTCCATTTGGGCTGTGTGCTCTACACACTTCACTCAATGCATAGAGCTAACAGAGTTCAATTAACAATCATGATGTTGCCATCATTGCCCAGGGTCTCACAGCTCCCTGCACAGTCCTCAAGACCCAGCTCCCACATAAGAGTGTTCCACAATGTTCCACATCTCTTTTAAGACAGTGTGGCAGTCAAGTCACAAAACACTGGTGATCAAGAAGATATGGAGGAGTCTTAAGCTCCAAAACAGTCACCAACTGTGCATCCCAAAGCAACAAGCTTCTCAGGGCACCTAGTATCTATAGTGGATTGCATATAATGCTAGTGTAACTCCTATTGCACTGAGCTTTAAGGAAGATCCCATAACTTTGCAGCTGGAAAGAAAAATAAATTAAAGAGAAAAAAAAAACCAAGCCAAATTTCAAGTAAAGCATACATAAAGTGCAGACAATTAACAGTCACCTATAAAAGAAATAGTTTAGGTACCTTGTTTCATTCCTCAGAGCAGAAACTGCAGATACTGAAACAATTTACTAAGACACTAACCATTTACCTTGATTATCACCATCTTCTTCCCCAACTCTCACATTTCATGGCAAATCTCCAAATTCTTCAATACATAAGGAACTTTCAAGCACCTACTCTTCTGGCTTTGGAAATAAAATACATACCTCAAGGTACAGACCCAGAGCATTTATTCTTCTGCTTTAATACACTTTTTTCCAGAAAGAAAGAACTGGCGTTGGCCAACAGGCATCATCCAGTAGCCATATGCTGTCACCTCCTCCACTTAAACATATGCAGATTCTTCAGGCACAAGTCAAAGGGCTAAAAGCATCTCTCTAAATGAGCAAAAACCTCAGCAACACAATGCTACTTTGTCATTGTCAAAGCAACCGGTGAGGGGTAACCTAAACCTGAGGTGTGATTTTGAGTGCTGATGAGGCTGGGTTAGTTATTTATAGCATTACCTGTGTCTCAGAAATTCTACACATCAAAAATAACTTCAGGAAAGCGCCAAATAAGTTAGGAAAGATTAGTTATTGTTATCAAGAGGCACTGGAGACAATTGTTTCAGACTTGCAATCTTGCCAGGAACTTAGTAATGGTTGGATGCCATAACACCCAATTCTTTAATAGCTGCTTTTTTCTAACAATTTAGTACAACCATTCAAAGTTGTGATGTTCTAAGAACACTCAGTAGTCATGATGAAAGACAGTTTGGATCTAAAGGAAAATTATTCTCTTTACCAGCAACAACCACAAAATGTTAATAAATGATTTACCCACTTATCAAATAACAAATGACTACAATACACTGCCAAGTGTCAGAGTACTGCAATTATTAAGCCTCTTCAATTATGTCATCAAAAATTTTTGGTGAACACGTCAGAACTGTTAATTGTATCAAGACAAGCTTTAGCTAAAGTCTGAATGGCTGATCATAGTGACAACTTCAAAAAGCTGCTTGAACTTCCCTAAAATGAACAGCCGAGCTACAGCTAGGAACAGGCACACGACACACCGGCACTCCCAGAGCACCTTACCCCAAACACAGCAGCACAGTCCTTCTCATCAGCATTCTCACACCACACACAGCAGCTGGATTTCGAGTTCTAACTGCACAGGCTCTCTCCAGGCAAACCTTCCTATTCCCAGAGTGGTTTGGACAAGGATGCGAGAACCGAATGAAACACAACAAAAGCCCCAAACATGTAAGATGCCTATACGCAATCCAAAAAACCCAGATGAGGCGAGACAGATTGAAAGAGGATGCTTTCTTCTTGCTGGAAGAGCAGCTCATAAGCTACTGACCACATAGTTTCTCCTCAGGAAGGCAGGTTATTTGATTCACTAGCTTTCACTAGGCTTGCGTTTATCTGCAGTAGAACAAGTCCTCTGAAATATGTTTTTAACAATGCTATAATACTATAGCTTGAGAAGGGATATACAAAAAAATGAGAAAAGGGGTTTTCACCATGTTTTTTATTCTCCTATGGCACAATAAGGAAGGCCTGAAAAGATTTATGTATAACCTCTTCATCTCTCTCCCCCACTGCCAGAAACTGTTGCTAAAATTTGAGAAATCGTGGATCTAACTATTGGCAAAAAGAAGTACCAGATATAGACATAAAAAACAATGTCAAAACTATTTAAGCAGCAATGAAGAGAAGGAGAAACCTAAATTCTTTGGTGTTTCTTTGTTGTTTGTGTTTATTGCATTCACTTATCCTTAGCTGTATTATATTGCCCCAACATTTCAAGTCACTAATCAAATTTTTATCAAGGCCCACACAGAGAATTTCAACTCCAAACAGCAAATACTTACGAAAAACAAGGAATGGGTGAAACCAGCATTCCAACACAAATTTCTGGCCCTCTACCACATTCACTCTATCTTGAAACAATGTATTTTTAATTACAACATAAGCACAAATAAGCCAAGGCCCAGAACACAATTTCCCTTCAAATGGTATGTTACAGATGGGTCTGACACAAAGGCCACAAACCAGTCAAAGCTAGAACAAGCTAGATTATAAAAATCAAATACACATTCCTATACTTTGAGTTTTCACATGCAATGTGTTTTCATGGAGTACTCAATGTAATGACCATGTAGACCACGATTTTTTGAACAGCACTGTTATAATGGAAGTAAAAAGAAAAAATTCAGTCAAGAACCTTCCTTGGTTCTGTCCAAGAAATTGCATGCAACTCATCAAACAAACAGGCTTCACAGTCATATACACAGACCATAAACTTAACTGGCTTCTACATTCACCACTAACTCTAACACAGAATTAAACAAGTATACCTTTTGTATTTTCTTTGGATCTTTCTGTGAGTTTTCTCTGAGAGGTACTCTTCCAAACAACTTCCATCCCACATCATTTGGTTTTTCAAATCTTGCACTTTGCCTTCTGGTAAACAAATTCCTATTAAAAAAAAAGTTTAATTAAGAAAAAAGATTGATTAATTATAATAAACAGAAAGAAAAGTTTGATAACTTTATGTACACCAATCACATATTTCAAGTTCTCTTGTTGGTTGTGCTGGCACTGTTTCCCACCCTCATTGATATATTATACAGTATTATCACCATACTGGGCAATGAACTTGGTTAAGTAAGAATTTTTAGTAGATTATAAAAAAAAAAGTTCATTTGAAACTTTCTAGAAGTAGCCTTCTTTTTCAGCTTCCCTCTAAATCATTCCAGCTCACTCTCTCAAAGTAAAACTAAGACACAGTATCTTTTGCTGCATAAATACTCCCCATCCGCCTGTTAAAACACACTGCTACCAAAAATCACAAAAAAGTTGCAGACATAGTAGCCTTTTGCTGCATTTGATCTGCTTTCATAAGAGATTATTTTTCCTGAATAACCTTAAAAGCAGCTATCAAAACACATTAATTCTGAAGTCCTTCCAAAATGTCTCAAATTAACCAGTTTAAACACTGCTGTAACAATCATAAAGCCAGACAAAGTCACTGAAAGTGAAATTATTTTTATTGATTTGCTACCTTTTAATGATAAAGCAATGTGCCAGACTTGCAACTTTTCACCACAACTATGTTTTTCCAAAACTGGACATACGGTACAGACCAGTCTTCATGCTTTTGGTAGCACTCAGCTCCTCCAAGAGCACAACAGACACTCTACACCCACGGCATGTCTGGATTATTAAAATAACAGATTTTCTTTTGTCCTACTCTCTAGTTGAGGAAATATTCAAATATGTCCAGGTTACCTCAATTATTTACACGCCTTCTGGTAGGGTTTTTTGGGGAACTTGACTATAGACTATCGCTCCCTCATTTAAAAGAAAAAAACCCAATGAAACCATAATTCCACTGAGACAAAAGCATTTCTGCTACTTCCATCGGCAGGCAACTGTAGCATCTTCATACCATGGATGCTTCCAGTCCGGCATTACTGCTTTTCCTTATTGTTAATTGCCTTAATGCCCACTGGCATTAATGCAACTACAGATTGTTTCTTAAAAATGTGGCAGTTTGGGAAACAAAATTATATTGAATTTCATGGTCTAAAAGGGCTGAACACATATCTGCAAGAACAACCTGGACCCAAAAAAGTTGGTTTTCCCTGACCACTTTGGATCAGCTAACATGTACAATATCATAAATACACCAACAGAGATAATGTTGCTTGGAATACAGGAGAAATGCTTAATATGAGGAAAACAAATCAAGGCACAAACGTTAGCGTGCACTGGAATGTATTATAAGGCAAGGGTGCACTGCCATCCTTAAATATGCATGTATTTACACAAATGATCACATGCTTTTATATCACAAGGGTACAGTTACCTTGAAACTCAAACCAGGAACAAATTATCATATTAAAAGATAAGAACAAAGCATTTAGGTACAAAAATCACACAAGTCAGTAGCAACTGATGTCAAAGCTAAGCAGTAAATATACTTCTACAAACCCCTTACAGCTTTCCCCCACCCCACATAAAATAAAACATAGTGGAAAGATATAGGGGACACAACCACAGGGAAAACACTAAAGAAGAACAGTAGGAAAAATGTAGAAACATATTGGTGTATTTTCCCCTCTTTTTCAAAGCATGAACTTATAATCCTACAAGTAAACTACTGGATCAAACCCAAAGATTTGTCTTCACAACTAGCACACTCCATTTTGGTGTTATGAAGGTCTCATTACAGCTGTAATGCTCTCTGGAGATTTATAAGCTAACTACAGCATTCATCAACAAGTTTGACTACACTCCTACCACTGCAACTGCAGAGTAGGGGAAAAGAGACAATCATAAAAACAACTTCCAAGAAAGGTATCTCCGTTGAAATTACTTTCTTTTCACCAGCAATTCCTTCACTTTGGCAATAGAAATAATCCATTCTGTTGGGGCGTTTAGTACCCTGAAGGGCTTCTGCATGTAATTATCTTCTTACCCCTGCCTAAATTCGTAACACGTAAGACACCCTGAGATGATGGATTTATAGGATCATTTGAGACAGCTACCAGGGAAATAAAACATAAAGAGAGACAGACATGATTATTTCTTATATATGCAATCACTTAATTGAAAATTGAGAAATATCAAGAAAGTTCTAAAATGTATCTAGGACTAAAAAGGAAAACATAACAGGAATAATATCACCAAAACCATCATGATGCGATATAGGCTGGCTCTTCTTGCAATAGATTTTGTGTCAGGTTGTCTCTACTTCAGAAGCAAGTAAACTGAATTCCATACCACATACTGTCTTCAGAGAAAACAAGAACTTCTAGCATTAGGGACACCTGAAAGAGCCCCACAGGGAGGCACACCTGTGTGACAGTTCTGGGCACATTCAAGTCCTCTTTTGCAAGTAAAAGGCTTTCACCTTCATAAGGTGAAAAGGCTTTCAGTTCCTAAGTGCTGCAATAACATGAAAATAAAAGGACCAACAGGCAATTTTCTCTCCCTATCTATCCACACTAGAGGCTGCTAGAACAGGTATATGCATGCAACAATTCCCCCAATCTCCTCTGAGGGATTTTAAGAGCAGTAGTAGGTCCTTATCCTTAGAGGAAAATAAAGATTAATTGGAATGATAAAATATAATACCTCTCTGCTGCAAGTGCCTGCGTAAGATGAGCTAAACCCGAAGAGTCTCACATACTTGCTTTCATTCAATTCCACCAACCTATCTGTTTTCCCTTTAGAGGGAGCATCATAATAACTAATCTGTTCTACAGATCATCTAGCAGATGGCGCAGCACTTGCTCAGCTCTGTCTGCACGATTTCCACTGTATGTTCTGGGGCACCAGGCATCTCTTCCTCTCTGTGCATCATGTCAGGTATTTCTAGATTATTTTTTTTTTTAATTAAAAAAAAATATATTGAACTGAAAGCACCAGGCATGGTCAATATACAATTTGCATTCTGTACAGAGCAACTTACTCTCCTTTTTTTTTTTTTTTTCTCCTGCTCTCTGTCTGTGCCTAAATTCTGGTGTTTTGCTGGTGCCCACACTATTTATGCTCTCCAAAAAAGCCTCAAAACTCCCCAAAGGTATAACGTAATGAGAAGCCAGAAATCAGCACAATCAGATGTAGAACCACAAACTACAACCTGCTCTTGCTTTGACTCACAACATTGTGAAACCCTGATCTGCCCCAGACTGGAACAAGCCAAAGGTAAATCATATGACAGTTGTGCTGGAAAGGGAAGAGCCAAAGAGATGCCGCTCCCTTTGCACCTAATTTTAGAAAACTTAAGGGAAAAAAAAATACTATGGAATGTTCTCTGATCTGATTTCTGCAGAGCTTTGCAATAAATCTGGACAACACCACGGAGTCCTTCTAAAGCCACTACTTGAAACTTCTGGACTGAAAGCCGACCCTTAAAATATGCAACTCCCTTAGAAGGAAATAATGATTTCTGCCATACATATATATATGTACATATATATATATATATCAGAGCAAATAATTCATATCAAAAGCTTTCATTTTTCTGCTGCCACAGCACAAAAAGGAGTTCCTTTCCTCCCATGCTTACAGAGCTTCCTGAGATTTAAAAAAAAAGTACTAAACACTTCTGAGCAAATGTAATTCACCAAAAATTTCCAATTTAAAGGTAACTTAAGAAGATCTTACCTAATGGAAAACAGAGGTTAACAAGGAACAAAAATTCTCTATTTGAAAAAAAAACAGATTTTCATTCCAAAGAAAAGCTCAAAAATCCTGGAATAAAAAGACCTAAAAGTTTAATTACAGGTGTTTCAAGATTAAAAAAATTAATTTGAGATCTTGAATGTAAAAAGGGTTGACATGCCTGGAAAGAAAAGATCACATGCTGATCGTTATCTCAGTCTCATCGTCCTCCGTGCAACCATTAGAGCACATCATGCTCATTTATAACAGGGATATTAACAGGAATATCTGACGTGATACATCATGTCTGCAGTATCGTTAGTGGGGAGCTATTAAAGTGTCATGGGTTACATTTCCCATTGAACGTGTTAATTACTTTACACTAAGCATGTGCAGCTGCTTATTTCAGGAAAACCAAAGAAAACCACAGAAGTGAAATTGAGATCACACTTCAAACAGAAATTACTTTTGCACAGTCGCCTAAAAACAAAACTTGGCATTAAACAGCTGTTTAACCTTGCTATTTTAACTGAGCTGTGGAGAGGAATTACCTGCCTGAGGAGAAAATAATTCTAACTCCAGAGTTAATGCCCACATATGTACAAATAGCATCCTGTGATACAGGAAAGAGATCAAACAACCTTTTGCTTCAACATGCACAGACCGCATCATTATCATATACTGCTCTGCCCAACTGCCTTTTTTGTGGGGAAAGGAAGAAGTTAATCCAAATAGATGAGTTCAACCATGTCAGGAAACGTTTGGGGTTCTTTTAATTAAATAAAACTTAAGAACTGTTTCATTTTGGTTCTATAAACACTGCTAAGAAAAATTTACTGAATAGTTGCCATATATACATACTGCACATTCATATATTACCAGTGTTTGGGTTGCTTTATGTGCTGTCACGGTCATGCTGGAGCACCAATCAAATAAACAAAAGAAAATAAAAATATTAGAACCACATCAGTAACAAATAACCAAGCCAAATCTGTGTAGCACCTATTACAGCTTTTTTAAACAGTCCTGCATCAGCAGCAAAGCAGAAAGTTTACCTAGTTCAGGCCAATTCTCTTTTTGGAAAGACAGGAAGCCTGTAACACAACTGCCAGCAACTATTGCCACGTGACATGTTCTTAGCACTGCTCCACAAGCATTCAAGTATTTACTTCTTCACATTTCAGCCGTGGCTTGTCCCAGGCAAGGTTAGCCATTTATATGAGATCACCTCTGAACAGGTCATCCCTTCCCAACTCTCCCCCTCAGCTCACCATACAAACCTGCCCACTAAAAATCCTCTAGGCAATCCTGCTTCAGCAGGGGAGTTGGACTAGATGATCTCTACGGTCCCTTCCAACTCTAAAAAATTCAGTGAAGAAAGAGCAGAGACAGTGCTGCCATGGTTTCTGTTGCCAGTTTAGTCCAGAACTTGAAGTCAGCTCTAAACCTCCTCCTTGAAAACTCTCAAAGTCTCCTCTAGCCAGGCAGGCTCAAAACTGTGCCCCTTGAGATACCCCTGAAGTTCAGCACCACCGGAGTCAAGGAACTGTTTCTCTGGCACGTGTCACCCCAACAACAGGAAAAAAGGATGGGCTCACACTGTAGCTGTCAGAGGGTGGAGGCGAGTGAGGTGGAAGCACATACACCCACCAACATCTGTTAGTGCACACACACAGCCTACACGTGGACTTCCAGGCAATGCACAGCATTTTTCCCTCTAGACCTCCCATGATATACCAGTTGCTTGAAATAAAAAAGTATAAGGGTATAGGAGTAAGGGTATAGGTAGTAAGGGTATAGGTAAGGCTTAGGACTTCGGAGTCTTCATGATAAGAGTATTTGGGCTCTCCAGAAAATTTGATATTGATGATTTTTAACTATTCTAATGTTCTATTTTGACATGGCTTCTTACACAAAGTTCCAAAGATCACAGTACATGAACTACCAGCACACAGCATGGAATGATAGCTGTGAGGAAAACAAAAATGAGATGGCATATGCTGCTCTGTGGTACACTATTTTAACACTGACCTAGTGTAGAGACTATATTTGCAAATAAATGGGTTACTTGCTTTTAAAAAGACAGTTGTTATAAAGAAACAAGCATGAGAATTAACTAGAAACTGACCCAACTCATGCACAGACTGATGCAATGTTTTACCTGCATTTTCCCAAAATGGATTTGCAACTGAAAGTACATTTTTGTAGCGTGTTAAACACACATACGCATCTTTCAATTAAGAAATTTATTTTCAGAAGATAAAACAATTGGTATAGTCACATGAATTAACAACTGGGAGGACTTCCCAGTCTCGTGAGTAGAGCAGATGAAAAATAAGGACAGTGCAGAAAGTTCCAAAGGTTCAGATTTTGTAGAACAAAATTACCTTGAAAAACAGTTTCAAAAGACTATCAGACTCATATGCATTCTTAGAGAAGCAGGAAAGAAACAGAGACAAGTCAAAGTTCATTTCAGCTGTTTCTGGAGGAAGATGCTGAAATTTCCTCATAACTAACAGGTAGAGAGAGCACTCAGGTCTTGAGCCCCTCAGCCTATGCTCAAGTATATAATGGACTTTCAGATAAAGAGTTTGGCAGTAACTTTACAGTAAGCAGACATCAATGCTTACAGCTAGGTAAGCCCATATGTTAAACACGTAAGCATTAGAGACATCTCCACAGATATTATGCCACAAGGCATCCAGAAACTTACACTGAAACAGGGCTTTTAAAGTATTGTACAGCATCTATTAAGCAAAAAATATATTAAGAGAAATTTTATTAAATATTTGCTGCGTTGTGGGCCATCTTACCCAGCATGGTACAAATTTAATTGACACTATTTAGGAAACATTCTCATGCCGTTACGGAATTTAGGCAAAAAGTATAACAACACTTGTTTTTTTCTCATCCTTCAGTGACCTGTTGTATTCTGTACTAACCATATCCTTCACAACTCTCCCTCAAACAGAAAAAAAGATTCTCAGTTCTAGACATTCCAAATTCACACTCTGGCCACTTAAATCATTTCCAGAGGCACAGAAAACAAACCCTCAAATATCAACAGTGGATTGCATCACAGCAATTTTGATTACCTGATTCGTGGAGGAAAAAGATTGACAGAGAGATCACAAAGACTAGGGAACTGAAGGAAATAAGAAATCCCTGTCCGAAGCCCTACCAGAAATCTCCTGAGAACCCCTAAATCTACACTCTTCACGGATGAAAGCTGGTACTCATGACCAGACAACACTGGTTTCTAGAAATAATTCACTAGATGAAGTAATTGTTGGCTCTTGCATTCTCCCCTCCCAATCCCAGATCAACTCTCTGTCAAATTACACTTTTATATTTAAAAAAAACCCACCACAACCAAAAAGGAAGTTAACAAAAAACCCAAACCAAAACATGAGAACAAAACATCATCAAAAAAAGTATTTTAGCTATGTAATATGATGAGGGTGAAGAAGTCAAAAGTTATGCTTTCACTAAGATTCCAAAATCACGTACAAAAGCAGGGTTTGCAGAATTTTATCTCACAGAGAGTGCCAAAGGTCAAGGTAAAGGAATAACAATGTTTGGTTTATGGATAAACAAGTCCAGCAGAAGTAAAGACAGATGACCTACCTAGAAAAGAGAAAACTAATGAGAAATTGTATTTTATAAATCCTTGTCACACTTTATAAATAAAGTTTTCCAACCCCTGACACTCCAGTGTGTTCAGTAAGAACCAACACACTTTATAACACAACAGATACCTACATATCTGAAAAAAGATCTCCCTAGCTGAAGGAGAGTGATAAAATATAAGTTAGTGGTACAGGTTACCCGATATCCTGTAATACCTGTAATACCCTTGCAATAGGTATAGAGGGAAATATCATCCAAAAAAAAAAAAAAAAAAAGCAGGGTTTGATAAACTTCTTATCAAGACTACAAAGTTCTGTAGTAAACTTTTTTTTTTTGAGGACAGCCTCATTCTAGAGGAGAACAAAGCAGAGCTGCCTGCACTGAAGTGTCAAAGACACAAATAGATAACTCACAGTAATCCTGCACATTGAGCAGTGAGGACTGCTTGTAGCAACCCAAGAAGTATCACGCCTGTGCGTGATGCACAGAGCTGCCCTACCACACTAATGGCGCCGAATCCTCAGAAACCTCCTCAGAAAAAAAGGTTTTTCAGCACATCAGGACTCTCACACAAAAGCAATGTTTGGGTCCAAGTTCAAACTACTACATTCATCAGCTACACATAATTGTTATTTTCTAGCTGGCAAAATACCCAGCTAACTCAATATTATCAGAATAACCCCAAATTCTATTCCCAGAGCCTGCAAGCAGACTTCTTCATTGATCTGAAGTACTATTACCATACAAATAAAAAAAATGGAATGTATACATGGAATATCAGCCTAAGCAAAAAGTTGAATCTGAGTTAGCAGTAAGACCTTGCGCAATAAAGACCAAACATGGACTGGGTTGTATTAGCAAGATCAAGTCGAAAAAATTATTAAAACTCTTTCTGGTACCCCTGAGACTCTATCTATATCCAGTTTGGAGGTCCTGGACTAAAGTAGAGAAAGATCAAAAGCTGGAAGAAGTCAAGTAGGTGACCACTATGATGACTGAGTCCTTTGACATACAAGCAGGGACACTGAGAGAGGTGGTTTCATTTAGCCTGGGTGACCATTCTTAGATATGCCAACAGAAAAATACAAGAGGCAAGGGAGCAAGCTGCTGCAAGGTAAATTCCAAATGGATAAGAGGGGAGAAAAAAAAAAATAAAGTCACAGTAGTAGTGGATAAATCGCGGACTGTGTAGCCTGGAGAGACTGTGAATAATTCTGTCCTTAGATTTACTCATAATTGACTGGACAAGGTCCTGAGGAAAGCGATGTAGTGCTGAAGTCAGCCCTGCACTGAGCAGGAGGTTACACCAGATGGCTCCAGAAATCCCTTCTGACCTAAACTCATCTGTGGTTCTATACTTGAGAAAGGCTGCACTTACAAAGGGGCATCCAAGCACTATGTAACCACCTTGTCTTACATCACTTTTGTTACTAAGTTCTTGTGTTTATTCTGTCAGCTGTAAATGTGTGAATGACTGTAGTTTTTTTTAATTACTATTATGGTATTGCTCCTAAATTTTTCAGGCACTTTTTAAAAGAAGCTTGATACAGACAGCTCCTTAAAACAGCAATGTAACTAATGCCTGAATTGAGATTAAGGTTCATAAAGAAGAATTCATGGATTATTTTTTTCCTGCCAGCAAACTCAACATTTATTTACCAGAACTCTGAATATCTAGAGCAAGGCACAGAAACACATATTCCTACTCCAGCAAACCCATGGTCTCCATACACTACTTTTGTTAGATAAGTATTCTTCTATACATAGAATTTTGTTTGCAGTCCATTTCTTAATTAAGCCTTCATAAAGATGTTTTTAAAAAAGTTAATTTTGACTCCAAATTCCCCACAGATTATGCAACACTGGGAAAAGGAGACAGACAGTATTAAAAAAAAACAATAATCAAGGAGCAAGAATTTATTCCACATAATTTCACCTTGCTCACTGCGTTTTTCAGAATCTCTAAATATACATAAGATTCCCTCACAACACTGACCCTGAATTAAGTAGGCTTTACAGTCAGAGTAATTTATTTTTTATTTTCTGTACTTGCAACAACTTACAACAATTGATATTGCTGCTAGGGAAGGAAGGAAAAGTCAGTTGAACATTAAATGGTATTTTGATTAGATAAAGAGATAGACTGTCACATGGCGTGACAGTGATTTTGCTGATATTCTCCCTATTCCCCAGTGCCCACCCACTTCTCACAGAGCCTTTTAATACAGGAAACATCAGGAAAGTTCTTCCAAATTAGCTGAAGATATGAAGTCCATCTAACCCACTAATTTACTAAACCTTCATACAGACGATGAATCAGGATGAAAACAGACATTAATTTAATTCATTTGAATTAGTTCCTGAAGTCTTGTATGCATCTAAACAAAATGCATGCATACATTTTGAATCTTCTGTTCAAAAGCAGGCACATAGAATGTGTAGAACTGAACAACCAGAAGTCTTCCAAAAGGCAACCTCACAGAAGAGATGAAGGAGAAGTATGAGGGGGGAGTGGAAAGCACCATAGCTGAATGCTGCAAGCAACTTACAACATCCATCTATGCTACAAATCTCATTCACTGGCCAGTAGGAGACTTCTGTAATGCTTCCCACCAGCCACTAGAAAAGAAACATACACATTTGAATTAAATAATAACGTGACCACATTAAGTCCTCACTCACTCCATAATTTTGTACCATTACTGAGAAAAAAAAAAAAATCCCAAAACAAAGTACTGCTGAGCAGATTTTCATTTAACTTCCATAAAGAAGAAAAAACTTCTACAAGCCTCCTCATAGTTTTGCTGTTGAGTAACTGAGAAGTTTCACACAAAGGGGAGATTTGCTTTGACAGAGAATGTTTATTTCAGAAAAATTCTGCAGCTTTTCCTTTGTTCTACACAAAGATGTGATAGTAAGTACAGATGACAGAGAAGAGGGCCGTTCGTCCTTCAAGTAGACAGAAAGTGGCTTTCAAGTAAGTAATATCCAAAACCATGTTGTGAAGGCTGAAGCACCCATCAGATGAGTATACCTGAATGCCTCATGGGCTGCTGAAATATTGTTTCCAGTCTCATCTGTCATACAGAACCGCAGTGCCCATGCTGCTTCCCACACCACTGAAACACACCCTTGTTTGCCTCCCTCCCCAACCCTTTTCGATGTGTGTTACTGATAACAGTTCGCTCAAAATGCACCCAGATAAAGTAGTGGGGAGGGATGAAACTGCCACCAAAATCCTCTTTTACCACCAACAGGAAAGTGAATCCTGGGGGGAGGTCCAGCAATCACAGGATTGGACTGAAATACCCTGTGTGTCCCTGCGGGTTCCCTCTGTCAGAGGCTGTATTTCTGGAGTCCTTCTTTCCAGCTTCTGGACAACACCACTTGCAGCTCAGCTAGGTTCTGCTCATTTGTGGTTAAAAGCAGTGCACTCATATCCTCCCCCACAGCACATCCAGCTCTTTCTGTCCTTCCTCCTACACGCTTCAGTCCTGTTCTCAGCCTGTCTCCTCTTGAACAGCCTATTCACTCTTACCTAATAGGCTTCATTTAATGTAAAACATGCACAGGAGACAACATCATATATAAAATCTAATTATCTCAAATTACTCAATCATAATTATTTTCATCGTTTCTCTTCCCTTCTATGGTCAGCGAATTCCCTTTTTGGAGAAATTTAAGTGGGAAATGAACAGTATAATGCTTCTTGTTATTCTACTTTCCATTTAACACCAAAATTAGAGAAGCCCTAGAAGCAAAAAATGGCATTATATAAGGGTCCTATTCGTTAGGACAGGTGAGTTACCTACGGTATCAATGGACCTAATTCCTTAAGTTCAGAACTCCTAATTGTGGCCAGTCATCTCACATACACACACACGCATGTTTTATGTGATAGAAAATGTATGAGTTACATGATTTCAGACTTAACACTGAAACCAGCAGCTATTATTGTGAATCTTAAGCCCTTTGCCTTCTCAGATTACAAATAAGATCAGTCTGGACTAGGTTTGTACTGTATGGTATAGGATGCCAATCCTGCTTCAGAAGCTTTTTCTCAGAAACGCAGAGATTCTCTGTAAACAGTAAAACGTAATATTCTTCTTAAAGCCCTTTATTTAATGTGTGGTCCATATTTTCTGTAGAGGTTTCCTGAGATCCTGCTACTTAGAACATTTGGATCAAAAACTTCTAAGAGCAGCCTGAAAAGAAAGATGATGCAGATTCCTGAAAAAATAGCAGTGGACTAAACAAAGACTTAAGATTCATGTAGTCCATTCAAAAGGAAGGGAACTGGATGGGTTATTATTTAACTGAATATAGTCCCAATCCTTTTTATGGTCACTCTGCATGTAACCACAAAAAGCCTCACCCTCACTCCCCAAAACGACAAATGAAAACGGTAAATGAAAAGTACAACTTCTACAGTAAGATCACAATGGTCCTGATTCAGCAAAGCTGTTCAAAAACCCGAGCATTTAAAATGTCTGTGTTTCAGCAGTACTGTACAGAAGCCAAGTCCAAAGGTAAAACTCATTAACCTACCCTACTCTGGGTCACTGAGGCAAAGAGACAGACAAGCCACTGACTCTTTAGTCTCCCAGCCAATTATTTGCTCACCCTATTTCTCAAACCAAGTTCCTGCATATATTCAAATGAAGGAGATTAATTCAAGCTCATGCCTTATGTGAAAGGCCTCCGGCCTTCAGAGGTGAGACAAGTACACGTGACACTCGAAAACCACCAACATGTCAGGTTTCTTTGTTAGCAGCCAGCATTACAGCTGCTTTCAGAAGCACCAATCTGTTTTCATGTGCTAACGAGCCTAATGATAGCACTAGTACTTCACCTAGCACTGTACCTGTGATGCCTTAAGCTCTTTCAAGGGAAAAAGCTATGTGCAAGCAAGCAGAAAAACGGTCTCTTTTTCTGACTTTGGATCTTCCTGCCACACCCAAAGAGGCAGGTAAGAGCCTGAGAGAAAAACCAGACCTTTCAGAGTATGAAACTGCTGAAGAGACACCAACTGAGCTAGAGGAACACATCAGAAACCTTTCTTCGTCATAGCATTCAAGAAGGCAGGGCAGGAGCACTCTGTTCCCAAGTGCCTTTGGAGGTGCTAGGAATGACCAGCGATGAGCCAACGGGGTTTTCCTTCTCTCGTCTCCGCTCTAACTCAATTTTCAACCACAGCCCCAGGCCAACATCGACACTTCGTAACACACCATAGATATTGCCACAACTGACACTGAACACAACCTCACACACAGTGCACATGCACAGGGTCTCGCAAGGAAAAAAATAAACGTACAGTGTGCTAAGAAATGATTCTACATTCCAAAGCAGGTGCTCTTCCAAGCATCTTCTTGATACTATGGAAGATGCACCCTAAGTTGATATGTAAGCAGCTTAGATGCATGTGACCAAGCACTGGAGGCATCTAATTTTTGTCAGTATTATGTCTACAGGCAGCCACAAATCTTAACTGACATACCCAGAGGAAACTCAGTCTTCACAAGTTCAGAAAACTAACACGTTCTCAGGTGACAGACTGTTGTGTTCAACACAAGCACAGCTGCCATTTCAAGAAGCAAGGTTTCTCCTTTTACCAAGTGTCAGCAACTTGAGCAAAAACTAAAGTGGTTCATCTTTGCTCTCGGTGGCTCAAACCCCTGTCCCAACACCCAGAGGAGCCCTCAAAGAGCTAAACCTGCAGATAAAGGCTCGGCGCCCCTGAAAAGCAATTTGGATTTCTCTTGCTATAGTTCATCCTTGGTTTTTCAAAAGGGAAGGTTTACACACTTAAGCTGCAAGACTGAGAATCTCAAGTGAAACTCCTTCCAGGAAAGAGTCAAGTGCTAAGAACATGCTCCTTCCTGGGACTTTATACCTACCACCACAGCACTTTTTAGAAACTACTTTAGGAAGCTCTCTTCTCAGCAAGCTGGTCTTCAAAGATACTATTCCAAATGCCTCCTCCTCATCTAACACTGTACATAAACCTTGGCACACAGCTCAGGGTGAGCTAGGTAGGAAGGCCCCTAGAAATTGAGTTACTTTCAAACAAAACACTGCAAGACCAAGTTCATTTACTGAATTACTCATTTAAGCCCTGGGAATCCACGGCTTAAATGGAACCCCAGGAACAGAGGCTATATGGGATCATTAGAGTAAGCACAGGGGAAGGAAGCATCATTAGAGTCAATACCAACTAGCTCCAAGACAGACCTGCCACTGGCCAAGACCAGCCCATCAGCTACATTGGGCTCTATGATAACATATTTAAGAAGCAGGAACAAAAACTGTGTGACAGCAGCCAGAAGAGAGGAGTGAAAGCAACAACTCTGCAGACACCAAGGTCAGTGAAGAAGGAGGGGGAGGAAGTGCTCTTGGCACAGGAGCAGAGATTCCCTTGCAGTCTGCGATGAAGACCATGGTGAGGCAGGCTGTCCCTCTGCAGGCCATGGAGGTCCATGGTGGAGCAGATATCCACCTGCAGCCTGTGGAGGACCCCACACCAGAGCAGGTGTATGCCTGAAGGAGTTTGTGGCCCTCTGGGAAGCCTGCACTTAAGCAGGCTCCTGATAGGATCTGTGGACCTCTGGAGAAAGGAGCCCATGCTGGAGCAGGTTTGCTGGCAGGACTCGTGACTCTGTGGAGGACCCAGGCTGGAGTAGTTCATGAAGAATTGTTGCCTGTGGGAAGGACTCAGGTTGAAGAAGTTCATGGAGGACTGCCTCTCGTGGGAAGGAAGTGTGAGAAGTCTCCCCCCTGAGGAGGAAGGAGCAGCAGAAACAAGGTGTGATGAACCGACCACAACCCCCATTCCTCATCCCTCTGTGCCACTCAGGAGAGGAAATCGTGAGTATAGTTAAGCCCAGGAAGAAGGCAGGAATAGGGGGAAGGTGTTTTAAGATTTAGGTTTTATTTCTCATTATTCTCCTCTGATCTGATTGGTAATAAACTAAATTAATTTTCCCTGAGTCAAGTCTGTTTTGCCTGTGACAGTAATCGCTGAATAATCTCCCTGTCCCTACCTCGACCTATGAGCCTTTTGTTGTATTTTCTCTCCCCTGTCCAGCTAAGGAGGGGGAGTGACAGAGCAGCTTTGGTGGGCACCTGGCTTCTAGTCCGGATCAACCCATCACAGTCCTTAACAACACTTACAGCATAAATATAGATAGTATTCACCCAGAATTCCCTCAGAAGCTCCCTGCTTGTTCAACCCCTGTAAAATTCACCAGCAGGTCACATGACATAAGAGAGCAGATGTGTAAAACATGGGTGTGTGGTGTACAAGTACAGACAAAAAGCAAGCAACTCTTGTTTTGAAAACAGAGCAGAAATTGTATGTGAAAGGGAAGGATATTAATGGCCAGGTTACAGACAGAGCACCTGGAACTTCAAAGCCGATCACCTTGTTTGACCTTAATCCTCATATCCTCATGAGGACGTCATGCGGTGACCAAGATTGCTGCCTTTTAAATGGGCAGGTAAAGGCAGCCTTTGTTGCCTGGAATTGAATGTGCCTGAAAAGGTTCAGGTTAAAAATCTCAGTCTAGTGAGTACCACCATTTCTGTAACACTAGCAAAGCCACTAGAGGCTACACTAGAATAGAATTTGGACAGATGGCTGTATTTTCTTGGATGAGAAAAACTGAGAAGTGGTTAAACATCCTGCTTTGAGCAGGGTCTAAATGTGCCTGTTCTACTGTGCTCCCTCCAGGCTGAAGGACAGCATTTGTTTGAGTTAGCAGTTGTGCTACCAGAATGGGTAACAAAAGTACATGCTTTGAAGTGCTGAGAAGCCTCCTGCTTCAGAATTAAGTCTGGCTCCATGGCAACAAACACAGAGAGGTCCACAAAAGCTTCAGCACCTCAAACATGACTGATTACTGGAATTCTGCTGCACAGTACTCCAACTTTCACCTAAGCATAGAAATCAATGCAGGCTTCAGCCAGTTTAATAGATTTAAAGAAACTGCTTATCTTAAGCTTTCTTTGCAAATAGGGCAGCCTTTCAAAGAATGATGTTTGGCAATTATTTTATCAGTCTATTCATATCAGCCTATTCATCCTGTGCAAACAAAAGTTACACAAGGAAAGAGATTAGCTGAAGCAATCACATGTTCAAAACAGGTTAGATACAGCCAACTCTGCTTGATGTCTAAAGTTTATTTCTCGAACCCTTTCTTCAAAACATATCATACTTCAGACTTCATATCCTAAAAAATAAGAAACATTATGAAAGACTTAAATAAATGAAAACCAAAAGCCACCAATAAACAATCCAAACCCTAAAAAATACACTAGTCATTTTCCACATTCGTCGCTTTCATTGGGTATCTGCATTTCAAATACCTTATCATTCATACAAGAGCCACATTTAGAAAAGGTCATGTAATTACTTTGAGCGGCCAATGCTGTCATTTCAACAACTGAGTGATAAAATGTCAGATGTTCTCATTCCACACAAAAATGAAGGAAAAAAAGATATTAAACTATAACTGAGATTTGGAAAAATCATAGCAGTCTTGTTAAGTGTTTGGCAAGTATTTGTATTTTAAGCTTCACAGACTTACACTGATCAATAAAAGATTCCATCACTACTAGACCACTTATGAAACCTTAGATGTCAAAGCTCTTCAGTACAGGTACAAATCCTACCTATGTTTACCCATTTATGGGACATGAGACAAAGGACCTTGACCAAAATCACAAAAGGCATCACTGGAGAAGCCAGGAAGAAAACCCTTGTTCAGAGGAAAAGAAACCTTGTTCAGAACTCCTACTGTAGCATAGACAGAATCTTTTAAGAAGATTTAAGATGCTTCCATACGTCATAAAGATAACACAGAGTAGGATTCAGAGCCTTAGTCCATAGCAATATTTGCTGACTTGCTCAGAACAGAAAAAATACGTTGTTAATACTCATTTAAATTAAAATAGCAACCTAGTACCTCTTTCAAAGTAAAACATCACATGACTTTTCTCCTATGTTCTTACCTTATCTCAGTGTTAAAATACGAATGTATTTTATGGAAACATTACCTGGCAAAGAAGTTTGTAAAAGGTCCCAATATTTTTCGTTTACTGTCCACGTCTGTCTCTTGACAACACTCCTGCTGGCTCTGGTCACTGGTCTCTTTAGTGGAATTCAGAGTAACATCCGAGAAGTGCGCCTCATCAGTCTCAAGATTCACAATTGCACTTGAACTGCTTGTGACCACAAAGTCCAAAATGTCTTCATTGCTAACTGATAAAGTTGTTGACAGTTCTGTGCTAAGACTAGAAACGCTGCAGACAGAGATATCATCACTTCGATTCAGAGTTTTTGAAGTTGGACTATAAAGTTTGACAGTGTCATACCCAGTTCTTGGGAAAGTAGAGGATTTTCGCACAGCGTGGTCATGTTCAGAAGTCAGAGAATGTGGAGGCACATAAGCTGGCAGCGTGCACGCGCTCTGAAAAGCCCTGTCAGGCACAATTTCAGGTTCCGACTGCTTTCTCTTCACATTTAACACGCTGCAGTGAACAGGCTCTGGATTTCCTATTTCTAGAGTCGGAATACCAGAATCCACTGATTTAAGGCTATGACAATCTTCTAAAGCATTGGACAGCTGGCCAGGCTCATACTCAGGCAATGAGAGAGATCTTGGGGTCCCGGAGTTCAAGTCTTGAAGGCCCTGGATACTGCTGCCCACTCTTGTGTCCAGAATTCCCATAAACCTCAAACCATTTAAGGAATTGGACAAATTTACATCAGTTGTCTTGGCCCAACTGGTAACTGGTTAAAAAGAAAGAAAGCAAAAGATTGTGAGTTTGCATTAAGGGTGCAGTTTGTTCTTAGCTGTTTGGTTTTGGGGTTTGTTTGTTTGTTTTGGGGGTTTCTTTATTTGGTTTGTTGTTTGTTTTTTTTCTTTAAATACACTCAGTCCTGTCATAATTTAGGCTTTTAATTAAAAGTTATTCATCATCTCTTGCACATGATTACTATTCCTTCCCCCTGCTTGAACAAGCAGGACAATGGCAACTTAAATTAGGCTTCTAGAAAACGTCAAGCATGAAAACCTTTTCATAAGCAGTTTGTGTGCCAGTGTTTGCTTCGTGTACATTTCCTGAGAGTGAATGCAGTACTTTAATGTTCTATGACAATATTAAGACAAATATTTGAAACTTATTTTTATACAGTCATAACTGCATATTTACTGATGTTGAGGGACTCCAAAACTTAGACCAAGATTCTGAAGTGTTCATTTAAACAGAATTTTTTAGCATTCTTCTGGAAACCATAAGACCATAAAACCAGAAAGAAATGTAATAAATTTGAAACAAAATGCATAATGTATTAGTTTTGCGTTAAGCAAGAGATGCAAAATCTGAACTATCCATGTAGTCAATGTTCTGACAATACACATGATGCACTTCATCAGCACACAAACCCTAAAACTGACACTTGAAAATATATTGTATTTACTGCACTCAGGGACTGCTATTCTTCATATTTGCAATGTATATTCACACTGTCTGCCGAGGGCCTGCCAGCAGGGAGTTAATTCAGCCAGTGCCCCGCTTCCAGTCAAAATCTGAGTGACCCTCACAGAGAGGGCAGTCAAGAATGGCTGTGGGTTTGATGCATTCTCCTTGTGGGCAACTGCAGCCTTTTGTAAACCTGGAGCACCTTCAGGGCTCCTGTCCTGGCTCCCACAACTGCTACTGACCCTTTAAGCCACAACATGGTTGTTATTATTATTGTGACACTACATACATCTTGTCTTTCTATATGAATAGTTAAACTATCTACAGCTCTGCTGAAGCCTGCAATGGAATTACTCTGCAGCAGTTGGCAGAACAAATATGCCCGTATTGCTTAGGTTTCATCACTCTGAAACACTCTGCACTAAGTGTGAAGGACTAAAAAATACTCCTCCCATCTTGCAAACAGCTTGCCTTCTAGACAGATTTTTCTCCAGCCCCTGACACTTGCTCTCCCTGGTCTCCCATTCTCTCTCAAGAGCAGCACTTAATTAAAAAGTACCAGTTTTCCTCTAGGAGGTCCTCCCCACCTTCTACTTTTAAAAAAAAACAAACTAATGCCTCCCCCCAACCCCCCCCAAAAAAAAGCAACAAAAAAAACCCTAAACCAAAACCCAAACATCTCATTTGGGAAAACTGGTTCCTCCCAGCAGTTCCAAACCACTGGCTAATGGCACCTAAGCCCTGCCAAGCACCACAGTTTGACACACCATCCATTCTTTGATCTGAGCCCATGGATACACTTTGGCTTTGTGATATTGACAGGCAGGTAATGCCAGAAAACACATTTCAAACATATTCTACTGGTTCAAACTGTAACAATTTTTTCCACAAGTTTTCCATCACATGAAAAGTTCACGAATCCAAACCTACTTCATATGCTACACCAACTCTTTAGCTTAAGACACAAACGCTATTCAATAGCTGACCTGATGCTCCAGTTCAGTCCACTCCCTCAGGAAGACTTCTCCTGCAGGGAGAAGTCAAGTAGAAATGACCTCTGATATTTCATCTTTTAGACCTTTTCAGAACTTTTTAACAGCCAACCATGTACTACCCATTCAAATCAATCAATGCATCAATTGCCTAATCCTCTAGATACACAAGGCTTCAATTTTATTGACTAAAAAGGTTCTGAAGATGTACACTTTTCTTATAGAGTTGCTATAGCAACTTTTCATTTTTTTCACATTACCATGGTTTGAAAAGTTTACATCCCCTGCAATTTAAAGAAGTGATGTCTTGAGATAGCTAGCATACCAACTGCATACATTATGAACCTTTCTGCTCATTACATTAAAATTGCAAGGTCCAGAAAAAAACAAAACAATAAACAAAACCTCCTAAACAATGATCCTTGAACGCAAGCAACAAACTATTCTATTTTATGACATCATTTTATGATAGTTGAAGTGTACAAATATGACGTAACATGGAACATTAGTTATAATTACTGTTGCATATACTTGGATCTCCTCCTCTAAGACATTATTGCCTGGATTTACTTACCATTCTAATGTAAGTCTGACTGTTTTGTGTTCCCCTTGCTCACCCACCCCTTCACACACATTATTTTTAAATCAACAACCCAGTCTGCCCCAATGTTTCTCTAAAGCATAAATACGCACACGATGGAACATATATAAACAAAGGTGCAGGTGTTTGCTTTATCAAAATTCATGCTTATTAATGCACCCAGAAAATGCAGTCCAGAAAACAAAAGTACAGAATCGCAATCAGCCAAGAAAAACTTTGATGTGGTGTGGATAAACAGCAGAAGCATGGTCCCATAACAAATTCCTCCAGTGACTGCCTTCACTTCTGCTCAATGATTTTCCCAAGAAGCAGCCAGTCTTTAGTTTAATTGTATGACTCTTCTCGACTAAGCTTACAAACAGCAAGCATTCAGGCGGCCTTGAAAGAGCCAGTAAATACAGCAGCTCAAGAGGCCAACCAATTCTATAAACAAGAGAGTTCAAAGAGAAGTGAAAATAAATTTCCATGTGGGGTATTGAAGGTACTGTAACTTGGACTGCTTTTTGTTTTTTTAAGCAAGAGATTTAACAGGAAGAGATCCTTTAAACGGGCAAGCAGCAAATGCAGAAGTATATAACAGCTTTAGCTTGCCAGAGCAAATTATGCAATAACAAGCTACAAAGGTTTTACACAGTTCAGCGAAACTGTGGGAAGCTTTGAAGTACACCCATCAAGGGCTTTATACAAAAAACTTGAGATGTAATCAGCTGTCAAAAACATACAGGAGAGCTCCTTGATTAATTTTGCATTAGGCTGTTGTAGCATTCATTGTTTTTAAGGATGTAGCAAAGTGATATTTCTACTCCTTATTTTCACTGCCTCACTGGTAAGTGCAAAATCTGCCAATTGATATCAAACATTCTAAGTGTCATGTGCTCCGATACTAACTTCTTGACATAAATCATTTAATAACATAACATTATTGTAACATCATCATAACAAACATAACATTATGAAAGTACTAGCAGTATAATAAACTATCAAGAAAGCATAAGGAATTCCGTGTGCACAACATTCATTATGTCCATGGTTTATTTAGATTATAATATATTTAAGTAAAATTGATATTTGCAAGTATGCTATGTTTTATAGGAACCATGACCTAATAAGTATGAATATTGTAGAAGAGAGAGAGCAAGGGAAAAGAAGAAATTACAGCACAGGTCATAAGTGGCAATGACAGGGTAGGCAGATATTATTTAGTCATTAACTCTTCCAACATAAATGCTAAGGGGCACCAAATAAAGACAGTTTTGTAGCCAGGTTTAAAATTAACATCAGGACATAGTTATTCATGCAAAAGGCAGTTGAACTGCATAACTCCTTGCCACAATACACTGTGGATGCTATAAGTTCACATGTAAGATCAGAGGAGAAAAACATCACTGAGGATTTCTAAACAAAAAGAAACTCAGGAAGTCCCTGAACTGCAAGTATCAGAACTTCAGGGAAATAGCATCAGCCCTACTTTTAGGCCCTCTCCCAGGTAAATTCATCTGTCTGGCAGGTGGAGTTTTGATCCATCCCAGTATGGCTGTCCATATGGCTTTATATTCCCCAGATTCTGATCATGGGATGCAAGAAAGCTCTGACAATAACCAGAGGCTTAAAAACTGATTTTGACTTTACGTATCGCCCAACTGCACAGAGGGAACAAGTCATATTTGTTTATAATTTCTAAGATTTAAATAAAGTGTTTTTTTAACTAACTAAAATGTAAAATTTAAAGAAAGTTAGCAGCAATGCCAAACTGTTAAAGATCAGAAAGAAGCCAGCTCAAGCCACGTTCTTCCAAGTTTGCTGTGACTTGCAATGAACTTCTGAGGAAGGAAGGGCAAGATAACTATGTGTAAAACAGGCTTTCTATCTTCTTGCCTCACAGGAATGAGAAGAATATTCAGTTCTGAAAGAGTTAACATCTCAATTTTTATCACCTCGTCTTTCCAACACCTACTTCTGCCAGCGCTTTTTTAAAAAAAGGATTTTAAGAAGAAATCGTCTCAATTACAAAGTTGCAAATGTGGGGGTTTTTTTCTTCTTAAAGGAAAAACATACCAAAAAAAAAAAAGTGAAGGGCTTAAACTCTCCATGCATTTGACAATATTTTTATCGAATGTACTAAGAAACACATTGCTGTTATCAAGTGCAACTGCAGGTGACCTCAGTGCACAACAGCATCAAAACCAGCTTTGTTTATTAAACACTTCTTGGTTCAGATTGTTTATGTTCACATTCTAACAGCCACAACACTGCCAACAGCGGAGAATGCCTGAGCCGACACAACAGCCCAGCTTTCGACCAAGCATGAGAATGAGATACAGCTATCGAGGCTATATATGTGAGTACTGCCAAAACTTTAATAGCAAAAAGAAATGGGATATTTTTTTTTTCATTACGAAGTCTTTTATCTAACTCCCAGCCGGCGTCCTTCACAGAGTGTGAGCTTTACAAACCTGACTTCTGAGCGGAATGCCTGGAGAGCCATCATAAGTAAACCATTCACCACTTTTCCACTTTTTTTTTGCTTTGCTACGTCAGGCAGGCAATATAAATGAGTCACAGTGCTCTTCTACAGCCTCTGCTCCAGAAGCAGTTTACAGGGCTTTTTTCTTCTTTCCCCCCCGCCCCGCCCCCCGATATTACTGAAAAAACCTGACGCCCCATCAGATGAGCCTCCACCTCAGCAGAAGCTGGGCTACTGCGGGGGCCGGAGTGTTGTTTGGTCTTTGGGGATGGCCCAAAGGAGAATTCACAGGATCACAGAATGATATGGGCTTGGAAGGGACCTCTGGAGATCATCTAGTCCAACCCCCTAAACTTCCATTAGAAAGAGAGGCTCTGACAGGGATGGAAGTTGCTGCCTTTTCACCGGCTTTCAGGCTGACCCGACACGGGAGAGGTTTCCTCCGAGCTGGTGGCCTTCGTTAAAGAAAGCTGAAAAAAACCCCAAGAAAACTCCAGAGAAGCCCCGAAAAACGCCCCGCCAACGCCTCTCCCCAAAGCCTTGAAGAAGCGGCGCTCGCTGCCCCCCGCGGTCTCTCAGCCGCTCGGCCAAAGCTCCGCCGGCGCCGCGCTGCTCCTCTCAACTTTTTAAAGGCGGCCACGGGCGAGCACGGCGAGCTGCTACCGCTCCCGCCCGGCCCCACAGCCCGGCCCGGCCCCAGCCGAGCCCCTCACCGCCGGGGGGCTGCTCCCGCCGGCCCGGCCCGCACCGGCCGCCGCCACTCCACTCCCTCCCCGCCCCCGCACCGAGCTCTGCCCCTCGCCCCAGCAGGTGCCACCGAACCACCCCCCGGCCCCAAGGGCGGCCCGAGCCCCCTCAGGGCTGGCCGCAAGCCGCCGCCCGAAGAGGAAGCGCCAGGCAGAAAGTTTGACGCCTCACCGGGGTAGCGCTGCCCTCCGTCGCTCTCCTCATGCTGGGCCATGCCCGACCCGCCCCGCAGCTGCTGTTGCTGCGGGACTAGCAGGCGGCTGGCGGCTGCGGCGGCCGGTCCATGTCGCTCTCCGGTCCCCGCGGAAGAGCGGCGGGTTCAGCGGGGGTGAGGAGGCGCAGCCCCCACCCGCCCGGCGCCCTCTCGGTGAGGCGCAGGGCCTCCCATGGCGCCCGCCCCCGCGGCGGGCTCGGCGCGCACCTGGCTGCGGGCGCAGCGGCGGGCTCTGCCGGCGGGCCAGGTGCTGGGCTCCTGACGGGACGCTCCGCTCCCCGCTGCTCGGCCTCTCCCCCTCCCGTCCCGCCGCCGCTCCCCCTCCCCAGCGTGGCGGCGAGAAGCACCGCCCCCTGGGGGAAGAAACGCCTGCGCGGGGCGGGAGGGGGTAGGGAGGGAAGCGGCGGCCGCCATTTTGAATCACCTCACCGCGGCCGGTGGGAGGGAGAATGGTGAGGGCGGGTTGTGCGCGCCCAGCTCAGCCGAGGGGGAGGCGGTGGAAAGGCCCCGGGGAGGTGAGCAGGTTGAAGAGCGATGAGATTTAAGGGAGGACAGCGGTTCAAGGTTGCTCTGCGCCGCAGGGGAACCGAAGCCCGTCTCACGCTGCTGGCAGCGGCCCAGCGGGGGAGCGGGGGGGCCGGAGCTGCGCGCTGGCGGCCCCGGGGGGAGCGGGTCTGTGGTGGGGCTCCGCTCGTGGTCCTGGCTGCGCTTAATAGGAAAGGAAAACTTGGTGGGCTTCGCAAGTTTGGACTGTGGAAGGTCTGAGCCTGAGCCATCAAGTGAAGGTGTCTCCACAGCTCTGTGGAATTGAGCTGTAGTGCCAGAAGTGGAGGGTCTAGGATGGTGATTGCTGTTCTAGTGTGTTTGGTTTATCTTTACGTTTACTTTCCATCTCAAAGTGCTCCCTTTTGGCATTTGCCTAGTCGGCCCTTCCTCCACACTGGAATCAATGAAGTTACAAGCAGTCAGTACTTTACAGAAGTAGAGTCCTCGTGTTTCATTATCGTCTTTGAAACTCATTTTTACCATTTTCTGCAAAGGTCATGCATTTTACACCTAGACCCAGCAAGTGTGTCTCTAGAATAAAATAAAGTTGCCCCCCATCCAGAGGGTGTAAGTACCAGCCTCTCATCACCTCACATCTCTAAATGTCTACTCTGAAGCTAGAACTGTGAGTGTAGCGAATGCAGAAATATCTGAACTTGTATTAATGTAATTATTTCAATACCAAAAAGAGCAAAGCTGTGATTGTTCAAGCTTTGTTGTGGGTGAGTTTCTCCTGAATAAATTGGGAGAGGTTGAGGTAAACTATGGAAGAACTTGCCACCGTGACCCCATTGACACCAGTTCCATGCTGTCAAGATGAGAATTAGGTCATTATCAAGATGAGAAGTAGGTACTGAAAACCTACTGTCAACCAAAAATTACACGTCTGCAGATACTTCCTGTGCCTGAGTCAGAAACTGCTAGATTCCAGTACTTACTCTGATGGATTTCTAGGATGAGTATCAACATAATTAAGATTGGCACTACTTTTTCCACATCTTTGAAAATCACTGCTACCTCTGCAGGACAGCTTGCATATTACTATTAAAAGAAGGTAAATAAAAGCAAAACAGCTTTGAAGCACTATAAACTTGTTTATGTGCAAGAGACATACCATTTTGGAGCATATGCTGTCACTAATTCCTTTTTAAGTATTAACATTTTCTTTCTGATTTTGAGACTGGAAATCAGTTATTCTGTTGGAGCAACCAGAGGAGTGTGCTGTCATCAAAGTTCTTAGAGTAGATAAAGAATGGAAATACGGAGTCAGGAGTTCTGTAAGTCTGCAAAGTGTCTCCAAATGAAATAATTATATTCCAATCTTTATAATATTATTTAGGCTGAAGAAACTATTAGAAAGATCTGCCGCAGGAAATCTTTCAGAAGTAGCAGGGCATAGAGCACAGCTAAAAGTTTCAAATCATGCAAGGATTTAAGCCCTTAAAACACTTTTCTCTTTGAGTCAGCACTTAAGGATAGAATTTTGCCTGAAAATCGTAATAACTTACAGATCCCATTTTAAGTGATACATTTTAGTGGATATTTTCCGTTTCCAACCCACAGGTGACTCTTCCTATTCAGCTGGTTGTTTTTTTGATACCTGCTCATGACAAAATTCTTCCTGTTCTCTGCCCTGAAGAAGCACAGAACCACCAGGGTCCCAAAGTGCAGGCAGAGTGAAAATACCAGGATCAGCCTCCAAATGTTTACAAAAAAATCACAGCCTAGTCAATATATAAAAATACTCTTTATTGCATGTAAATGACTGTAACTCGCAGAAAAGTGTAAATAGCATTTCTGCTTCTTGTGAGCTATTAGTAAAGGTTGACTTTTTGTATTAGCATCAGTTCTGTTACAGCCACCTGCATGCTAGGTAAGGTAATTTCTGTCTGCAAGGATTGTGTATTACTCCTCTGTATTGGTAAAAGGTGAAGGGCTGACGTGATTAAATGCAGTGTCACACCATTAGCTCTCATGGAAGCGTGGCATGTCCTAATTATTAAAAGGAAACAGAACAGGTACTACCAGGTACAGGAAGTACAAATGCATAACCAAGTGCAAAGGGGATCTTTAGCACCTTTGTTTTTCGGCTGTGCAAAATTTAAAGTTCACCCAGAAGGGCACACCAAGAAATCGAAAGCACGATAAGAGGTCAGTGGTGGCACATACTCACTGTGGTTATCATCAGTGCTTTGCCATTGATTCAGAGTCGGGTAAGCCTGTAAAATACCTAATTTTGTAAAAATTCTTAGGACGAAATCCTGATGTTCTGTATAAGAGTGTCTTGCCTGTGGCTGTTGTGTGGAAATGAAGCACCACATGGAGCAGCCTCAAATTGGCAACTGATGTTCCCCTACTGGGCAAAAACCATGTAACTGGTCTGGTAGTACTTCAGTGCTAGAGAATTTGAATTTTTGAAAACATTGAATTGAGAAGCTCTGTCATACAAACTCACATTCATGCCAGCAGAATCTGCTATGCCAGTTTCATGGTTACTGTGCAAAAAAGCTGGAAGGGTTTGTGCTGATTTCTCCAAAATATACTACATATGAAAAAAGTAACATGAAGTAATAGTCCTTTCTCTGTTCCTTCAGAACAAGGTAGAGTTCAGGAACAGAAACACAAACTTCCTTTTTGCTTCTGATGCCTGTAGATGTGGGAAATCATTCACTGCTTAGGCTTTCAGTTCTGTTCTGAAGCTTCAGCAACTTTGTGATTTATAGGACTTTTAATTTAATTTTTCCTAAGAACTAGATGGGAACATCTAGATTGAATTTTAATTCATTGGAAGCCAAGTATGATGCAAGCACTTTCAGAGATGGCCAAGCTGAGTTTCATTTCAATCAGCTGTGCAGCTCCCTGATCCACCTTGAGGTCAGTAATTCTCTGTCATAAACTGGAAGACATTTTGATATAATATTTGTTTCTCTAGTTAACCAAAGATTTGTATATCTTGAAGATAAACCAGTTGCTGATCATTGAATACTCGCTGATCAAGAGCTCCTGCCCCCATTTTCCATCACTATCCTTGAAGGTAGGTTTAGCTCATGAAAGCAAGAGTTCAAGCGTACTAAGTGTAGGGAGTGATGGATCATCTCTGTTACAGTCCATCACACTAAGAGACAGAAGAGTTCACTCTGGAAGGTAAGTGTTAGAACAGAGATGAGACATCCATCTTTTTCCTTCTCACTTTACAGAATTACTTGTATATATGGTAAAGTAACTAATGCGTCTTTTATGGCACAGGAAAAGGGAACAATGAATAAATTCTGGTTTCTGCTGACATGTAGCAATGAGCAGGATGATGATCTGATCAAAAATACTGATGCCTCACAAACAAATGGTGATGTTTTTGACAAATGGAGAGTATTACGCTCTTCTACTTCAAATTCATCACAAATTAATTTTGTTCTCACAAAACTAATACTTGTCTTTTGTACATCTGTGTTTGATAGCAGTCTGTTTCCAGCACAGCCCCCATCTGCAGGGGCAGTCCTGCTGGCGGTGGAACGTCTGTGCACCAAACCATTTACACTGGTTTGGGATGAATGAATCGGGAACAGCTGGAGAACGTGCCATTTCATTCTTCCAAAAGGCTGCCTCCTCCTATAGCAACTGAAACCTGATAAAGGATAAGAAAAATGAAGCCAGGTCTATAACTACCATTACTGTTAACCCTTCTGTTACCACTGGGTAAGAACTTAGTGCTTTAAAGTTCCCCTCCATGAGACAGCGAGAAAATGAAGAGCAGGAAAGGTAGGGGAAGATAGCGTGAGACTTTCCAGCATGTTTGGATTGATATTACTGGAACACGATGTGTGTGACTGGAATGTTTCTATCGCTGTCTACAAGCTGTTCAGGAAAAACAAAATGAGTAATAAGGTGTGAAGGAGCAAAACTATACAAACTAAAAATATTGCTACTTGTATTCTATCTCAGAATTGCAGAATCTTAAGTGCCCATAAATAATTACTCTCAAGGCTTCTGTGGCACTACTTCTGTTATGGATCTTAACTCATCACTAAATCATAGCAGCGAAGGGAAGAAGGGTTTTATTATGCACAGCTGCATAGTGAAAAGTTGGGATGCTATAGCAGATTTATTCTCTTAAGCAAGCACAATTTGAATTACATTTCCAAAAGCAACTAGATTAATTCTGTAACTCAAAAAGCATTGCACCCAACATGTGGTTACTTTCTGTTGGAACTTGCTAGGAAAGAAAAAGTAATACTGGACTAAAAATTATTTTCTGTCTAGGACTAGTACTGATGAAGGAAGCCAAGTAACCTTCAATTTGGGCAGATAACAGATTCAATTATTATGTCTCCATGTATCAAAAGACTATGGGTTAAAACCCCATCTCAAAGTGAAGACAAGTAAAAGCCAAGCATCAATACAAAACTTAGAAGTTATGAAATGTTAAATCCTTAATATTGATTATTGTATGAATAAAGTAACTGTGCAAAAAAAACCCCAACCTTAATTACAATTTCTGTCCTGTGTCTGGAAGGGGTTGGGGTGGCCAACCATAGCAGGTAGGGATTCATGAGGCAAACTCCCTTTGGACAACGGGTGTAAGCCACACACAAGTGGTACTTTTTTCTGACAAGTCTGAGAACAGTAAAAGAGAAAGTGCACAAGTTTTACTGTCCCACAGGCAAGCTAATGCTTCTTTTTTCTCTGTAAACTATGAATCAATTTAACAGCCCTTCTGGATAAAAGCTGTTTCCATACGGAAAACAGGATTCAGAGAAATCTTGAGATCACTTAGTTCCTTGTTTTCCCCTGAGGCAGGATGTATGTACACACACCAACATAATTTCTGTTAAAAGTTGTCTCATCTGTTCCTAAACGTCTGTAAGGGTGGAAGTGGCATCCCTTTTTTAGGCAGCCTGTTCTAGGGCTTATGCATTTGCTTTCAGTACTGCCACTGTACTCTAGTGCCATTTGCTCGGGCATTTCCATGGCTACAAACAAGGAAAGCACTGAAATCAATATGAAAATGTACTCATCTATACTTTTTAACAGGCTTGCTTGTTTAGATTGATTTTTAGAAAAAAATCAAGGATTTGAGACTCTCAGTTCTGTGATCTAAGGGGAGTTGCTGATCCGTATCTCCATTTCCTTGTAGTGAGTACAATAAGGTCTACACAGAAACGATGGGCAGTTAAACCTTCTTCATTAACAATTCCTAAAACCTTTATGTGAAGGGCAATTGCAGCAATGCTACATAGCCGTTACGGCTGCTCGTAACGTAGGTAGGGAGAGGGGAGACTTACTACTGCTTTGTACTTCCTCATGTTCTTGGATTAACTGGGTCCTACATTGCAAATACATCACAGTAAGAGGCACAGTTCTTCCAGAAGCCTTTGCCCTAGAGGAAGGCTGTAGGTAGGTAGGAGAAGGATGCACACGTGGACACCCCTCATCCCGGTCTCCCTCCTCAGTGTGTTTTTTACAGGGGAAGCTGTACACAGTGATGAAGTAGGGCAGGGTTTTCCCACCCGGTCACTTTTTCTCAGCAACGTGCTGACCCACTGCCAGCTCAGTTTTTTCTTTTTAATCCCATTATCATCACATTGGAGCAGAAAGATAGCTCATAAAATTTATAAGCACTTGCATATTATAATACATTTTAAGAGCAACTTGAATAATGGAAAAGGGATCTTACTGTAGAAAGCTAAACAATACCAGTGAAGTCTCATTTGTCCCAAACCTCTGGAGCCTGGTTGCTAATAGTTTCACTGGTCATAAAAGAAAATTACCCGAGATGCTGTATGTGAGAGGTAGGTGACAAATTCATCGGGTATAATGCTTAAGTACACTGGTCCTGAAAGGCAAGGAATGAGTTACAGTTGAGGAATCCTGGGAAACCTGGCTCTCAAGGAACCAGGCAATACCTTTCCATGTATTTTCACTGTGGGGCAGCACCTTCACTCCCATCAAGCTGTGGTCTGATGTGCATTTGAAGCTTGCTCCACCACCAGCAGGTGCAATTGCTGCCAAGGACTATACAGGGTTTTTTTCATGACAGAAGCATTGCTTGCATTGGAAACTAATTCTTTAGGCCATGTAGAGTTAACAGTAACTCAGGTACAATACCTGAAAGGCCCAAGTGATTAAATTTTATTTTTTTATCAAGCATCTTCTATAAACACAAAGAAAATATACTCCTGCCATATTCAAGAAATAATTACAAATAATGTATGCCTTTGAAAGTTTTAACTACTAAGTTTAGCATGCTAGATACTAATAAACAGAAGTACGCACCCAAGGACCTTACAGAGCAATTATTTTCCATTATTTCCCATGTGTGTATTTATGTCTTGCTTTCATTGCACATCAAATTCAGGGGAGCTGCAGTTATTCTACACAGCAACCCAAGTCATTATGGCTATAAACTTCCAACACGATGCACGTCTCCACCAAGCAAAGTGTGCACTATTCAAAACTGGGTCTGTCTTTTTTTTTGCTTTCTATAAAAAGAGGTCTGGCCAGAGTTAGGCAAATGCTTTATCTTGTCACAGATGCAGTTTTTCTAAAAGTAGAAACGAGATACTGACCACTTGATGGCTGAGCACAAATTGAAACTACAAATAACATCTGCTATTTTAGATCCCATACTACATAAAAGTTCTTCGACTTTATGTGAAAGTTTGGGTTTGCTCGAGTTTTAATTTTTTATTTTTTTGAATTAGGTCTCTTGTTCTCTAAATATGAAATTGTCATTACAAATTTATTTTTGGAATGAGATTATGGCATTTTATTTTGTTTGGTTGTCCTTGTTTTTAAAAGGAAGATACGCGGTGTATTTAATTTTCCTGCATTGTGTTGAAAAAGAATAAAAAATAGATTAAAAAATTATAGCAATGAGAAGGACTCCCAAATTAGATACTTCATGCTCTCTGCACAGAATGTTCAATGCTTATCTACCATGTTGTATCTGAGTTATACACGTTAGCCAGAGAAAATGAACACACGCATACTCCATCCAATTGTCCTTTTATATTTTTATTTGGTGTTAAGTAACTCCACAAGAAAACAAAATCAGTTACTCTGGTGTACGTGAAATCAGAACAATACAACCACTTGAAGCAAAAAGTAGAAACAAATTTCAGCCCAGGAATGGAAAACTGATACTTCAGTGCTATGGATATGCAATGCGCTTCATACCACGGTGCGGTTCAGCGTATGCCAACCTTTAATGCTTTTGTTTGTTTGTTTGTTGTTGTTGTTGTGTGTGTTTCTATCCATACAGAAAAACTAAAAACCACACTTCAACTCTCACTGAAAGCTTTAGAGCTTTAGCCATTAAACTATGAAAACAAGTAAAGACAATTTGTTATTGCCCAAGCTCAAGATACGATTTTAGTTTCCCCAAAGGTGCTGGAATTATTACATGCCACAATGTAACTTCAAGCAACACCTTTGTTGGTTTTGAGCCCTTTCTTACCAAAGAAGCAGCTCTAGCCAAAATTAACTGAGCTGAAGTTTGTGTTTGAAATATGTCCATTTGGTCATTTCTTGTTCTCGAATGAAGTTCTATTCCATTCTTCACTGTAGTGATCTGAAGAATTTGTGTGTAAAGTTCTTTTTTACTTTCATGTTACAGTTAACTAGTTCTCAGTGCAGGTGCTAAACAACCTCTCAAGGAAGCTCCAGAAGAAAGTAAAATATATAAAAATCTATCCAAAGTCTGCAAATAAATTAAGAAAAGAAACTGTAAAGTGTCAAAAGATTTGTTGTATTGAATACAAACCCTAAAACGTAGTCTAAGAGAAGGACCAAAAGTCCCTGGGTAAGGACCAACCAAGCCAATTTGAAGTAAGGATCTCAACAAAAGCGTTGCACCCAGACTGGCATGGTTTCCCAACCACGTGTTTCAATTCTTTACACCATCAATAATCAAATAAAGGCAACAAAACCCGGTTACTCGGAAAACCTTTCTAGCACAGAACATATTTCAAAGGCAGTTCAGCTCGCATTTCAAACACTTACAAGTTCTCATGAGGTTTATTGCCTGTCAAAATTAATGGTTAAGCTTTTCAAGTCAGTATTGGACTTTCTGCACTTCCTGATGTTCTAGACATGCTGCTATTGTAAAGACTAGTTAGTTGTTGTTGTTTTACAAACTATGAGTTGGTAAAAACTTAGAATGTTTAGTTTTGCAAATATTGCTCCTCCTGGCTTATACATTTTGCATAATGTGTTAAAAGCACAAGGAGTTGATAGTCTTGTACAGATGCAACTTGACGATGTATTGACTAAGTTAACAAAATAAAATTGAAAAGCAAGTCACATAAAGCAACAATCACTACTGCAATCACACATGTATGTTTGTAAGTCACCGCGGCCCCGACCCCCACCCACCACACACGTAACTTGCCCCACACATTCTCTCCCAAACACAAAATGAACTACGAGATTTACTAAATTACAGCCACAACAGCAGCCAACTGCAGCAGCCACAGGATTTCTTTCAAGTGAAGCACTGACCCTTTGCATTTAAAACATTGAACACTCTGAGCATTTTAGATCGTTTCAGTCATTCAGGCTCAAGTTCAGTACAGGATGCTTTTGCAGCTTACATGAATGCCATCATCTGCAACAAGACAACATTCTCATTACTCCTTACAAAATTCACAACAATCCACACATCATCACCCCAGTGGTTTATTATTTTTGGTGTTACTTTTTTAAACTTCTTCCCCACGTTGGCAAGTTGCTAAAAAGGACAAAAAAAAAAAAAGAAAAAAAGGAAAAAAAAAACCACCAACCAACCCCACATTGCCTCCATACCTACAAAAAATCCTTGGCTTCTCCAGTTAGCAAAAATACAAACCATGGTATCCTCAGTGTTGGTTTGCGGGAGAGGGGGATCATAGGATAGAAAACACAGTTTCTGTAAGTCTCTAAAGCACAACCCTGTTGTTCCTACTTCAAAGTTATGAGATTTACTGAATGAAGACTGGACAAGTCATTCATGCTTTTCTCCTGCATTCAGAAAGGCACTGATAGATTACAGTGTTAAGTATTTATCTCCCAGTTCTTAAAGAACAAAGCCTAATGTGCAGAAAGCTGAAGTCTCTGAATAGCAGAAGTAGTCGTAGACACTGCGATGCTAAGAAGATAGTAATAGTGGTAGGGCTACAGTTACGAATGAAAATAACTGCAATTAAGATGCAAAAAAGCAGTGGTACTACTAAGACAAGCACATGCACATCCATTCTTGATTTGACAACACAATCTAGTCTAGTTCAAATAGCCAAGAATTTAACAGGTTGGGTTTTTTTTTGGGGGGGGGGGGGGAAACTTAAAAAGGACAGCTGTGTCCTCATCTATAAAATAAGCAAGAAGAGAAAGATAAATACACATCTGAATCCATTAACTGAAGAGGAAACTCAAGTTGTTGTTTTAGAGCTACAGACCCTCAAGAAGGATAGTTTTCCATCTCATGTTACTTTTAAATCATCTGTTCTACTCTGCAGTTTTTATAGTTGAGTTCGAGAAAAAAGCTCCTCCTCACACGGATCAGCCCATTCACTTGCACCTTCTGAAGCTGTGTCTTCAGAGCTGGAGCTATCACTGGAGTAGATCTTCTTCCTGAAGCCATTTGGTTTTGCCTCAGCATTTATATCATCTGCACATCTTGCTTCATAAACAGAAGAAACCTAAGGATTTAAACTGACAGTGTTGATGGGGAACAAGAAAGAACATGCTTGCTTTTCTCTGAGCTGGGAGGTTATATAGTTCTGCAGTTGTTCAAGAGAGATGTCACGATTACAGGGCAAGTCCTCCTCTTTCCTGACTTAGGCCACTAGGTAGACAGGACTGCAGAACAGCAGGAAAAAAAGGTGAGGCTTTTATTATTTTTTCCTATTCCTTAATATTAGGATTTGCACAAAACAGCAAGAGAATCAAAAGCAAACTCGGTTAGAACGCATCACTATCACAGGTCATGTTAGAAAACTAGCGTGAAATTTATCTGCAAAGTTTGATACTAAGTATTAAATAGCAAGAAAACACAGCATGGATCTGACTAAACTTCAAGCAAAACCACTTTATCTTTTAGATCAGTAAAGCTATAGCAAGCATGTCACGCTGTACATTTAAGTGCTATCGTCACTATAAAGTTTAGAAGTCTATCAGTTAAGTGCACATGTACACAAAGATTTTCTCTACAGCAAAAACCCATGTTTTTGTTTGTAAGCAGGACAGAATTCAGCATACATTATGTTTACACCTTTACTGGTCCTTTCTGCCTTCACAGTGCACATCAGCCCACTCTATGCTAACTGAAATTAGGAGGTGAGGCAAAAAAGACACATGTTTAACACACAAGGCAAGTGTTCCCAAAGGAAACTGAGTTTGCTTAACTACCAGAAGTACAACTGTTCGTACAAAGGGCTGTACTCCCCAAAGTACACCACTGAGGAGGTTTCAGAAGAACACTCAAGACACAGAGGGGATTAAAAAACAAAGTGAGGAAAGGAAAGCTTGTGAAGGTTTTTGTAGGAATTTCATTTGAGGCCAGACTGAAAACTATGATGAAAAGAAAGATGTGGTAGCACACCCTTATAAAATAAACAAACTCCTCCCCCAGACCAATGACAAACTTACCATATTAAAATCTAATAGATGTTCATCATCATTGGATATTTCCTTTACATCTGCAAATTCTCCTACACCATTCTCTCCCTTGGCATTTGTGTAACACTCTTACATTGTGTTTGTGGCAAAAGGAAGAAAAAACAGAATTGAGGAACACTGTTATTTACGTTTAGCCAAAATGAAAACATCTAGACAAGTATTCTTAAAATTCACACTCTAAGCCATGTAAACTCTGTGCTTCTGTGAGGGTTTTATATTGTCATCCTTGAAGAGATAAGTGTAATACCTTATGGAAGCTTCATAAAATCTTACCTGGATAACCAATAATAATAATAAAGAAGCTACTTAGTTAATGAAAAAAATCTAAAATAGTCAGGTACAAAGAGCAAGAATTGCTCTTTCATTATAAATGGTTCAGTACATTTTTCAATTCTGACACTGCACGGTGTTCCAGATCATTCCTACTTCTATACCCGCACAAAATACACAGCAACAGCAGCCTCATCCTGACTGAAGCTCAAAAAAAAAAAAAAAAAAAAGAGAAGTTGACATGAATGGCTGTGGCTTCTACTTACCAGACTAAATTTTGATATCTAATATCAACATATATCATAGAGATATATATGGATCGCATGCATCAATATCCATGTAGAAAAAATACCCATACAGAAAAGTGGATACAGCTACAGATTTGTGAAAGAATAACGTTAGCTCTGAGGATAAAACTCTGTTTTGTTAAACAGTCTAAAAGAGGAAATACTGGAACTATTCTACTTTCTATTTCACAGAAATTCTGCCACTGTATCAAGCAGGGTCTGGACTTCATAGTATTTTACACTGTATATTCTGTCTTCCTCTGCAAAATCCAGTGGTGAAACTCCCGCACAGTTATGCAGGTTCACCAGCAGATGTCAGCAAAAAGATGACACACTCACAGGAATTTAAGGATCACTCTCTGCAAAAGACTACTCAGGGCTGCGAGTCACTGCATTTGCCATTAGACCAAGAATAACTCTGCAGCTGTCAGTGAGAAAGAAACTCACAACTTTACAAAAGGTCACTAAATACCTTTACTTTATAAATACCGAGCATTTGTCTAATATGGGAGGTTCTGTGACCAGTCCAGGAGGCAAATCAAAGTCCTGCAGGCATCAATCTATTCTCTCTCACTGTGTAAACTACATTTCTATAGTTGGGAGTGAAGTAAATTGTTCTTGAAAGTAACCCAAACTGTCCTAAACAACAAAATAAGGGCATTTAGGCACAAAGAACACAGTTTAGTTGGTTGCACTTCAAGGTGCACTCCAAAAATAGTTCAATAATAATTACTAGCTAATCTACTTCCAAGACTATTAAGGAGCCAGGTCTCTGATTAGAAGTTTACTGCACTGAGCATCTGTCAGCAGAAAGCATCAGAGAGCCTGTCAACTCTGTACACAGAATGTTCTTATTTAGCTTCTTGCCTTCTCCCCAGAAAAGGTAAATCGTCTGCAGGCAAAAAAAAAAAAAAAAAAGCTGTCTGGATTCTTGCCTGCCCACTGAAAAGCTGGGCTGGGGCCAGCTGTCACATGCTAGGAATTCTTGGGAGGCGACAGAGAGTGCTGGAAGCACACCTGCTTCCGCCCGCCAGCAGCCTCCTACACAGAATAGACCTACTCCCTGTGTGGGACAGAAAAATTCCCAGACAGTCACTGAGAAAGGAGTGGCCGAGAGGCAAATCCCTCTCCTTCCCAGCTTGAGAGAAATTCCACACATTCACTGAATAACCGGCATGTTATTTATGCGAACCCATAAAAGGTAATTATCATGTTTTCACATTCTTATAAAATTAGCTATCTAGTAAGTATTGTTCACGTTTAAACATATTGAAAAATGTAATAAAATATTTTCAGACTCAGAAATTAATATTCTATTTACTTAATTCCAGGCTCTGGAATTAAGTAAATTTGCATAAATATTAAGGCTATTTTAAAAGTACTTTCATTTTAAAACTATTTAGAAGCACGCTAGAGATGTATTACGAAGCATCCCAGTTCTCTATCAGATAAGAGAATTTGTTACGGAAGTTTACTGTGTGTCTTTTTTTTTAAAATGCAGATAGTAGTTCCAATTCGTAAGAAAGAGCCCTTTATTCTAACACAGGTGCAAGAGCAAGTTAGTTCCAACAGGCTTTGCTTCTTACCTTCACACTGTGATGCAGGAAAAAGGGGAGAATAGAGCGCCTTTTCCCACCAGCATTGCTTTTCCTGGCTGCCACTCATTCTCTGTAGATTAGCATTCAATATAGGAGAGTGTTTAGACAATAATCACACTTCATTATGCCATAAATAATATACTTACATGTAAAGGAGGAAACTCTGGTGTTACAACCAATTTTTTGTCACAAGGTTCAGTTTCTAATTCTAATGGGAAAGGACTGTCAAACTACAATAGAACATCCATTATCTGAGCACCCATTACCTGAACTCAATCAATACAAACTCCACGCAGGGGCTCATACTTTGTCAATACAGAGTTGTACAAATCCAGAACAAAAAGATTAATTCCAGCCCTGCACTGTCTAATCTAAGCACCAAACAAGAGAGAACAGATAACTACCCAAGAGATGAAAATACAATGAAACGACATTAGTCAACATGACAAATAGTTCAGTGTAAAACAGAACAGAAAACAAATAACAAGTGGCAAAATGTAATGTTTAAAGTAGTACCATTACCTGCAGTGGGATAACATACAATTAAACCAGAGAATTAATGTGCCAACGTGTGGAAAAACTGGTTATGAGGATTAAAAATTTGTCTTTATGCTAAAAATAATCTCTATCTACTCACTAAAAATGTCTAATTACTACCCCCACCATCATATTTTAATGCTAATTTAAGTTGACCAGAGCCCTTCCCTTATTAAATTAATGGACATAGCTAAAATACCAAAGGCTTGTCACAACAGTCATGTCCCTAGTTTTATAACTGTGTCTGGGATAACCCCATTAACCTTCAAAAGACGATGCCAGCTTAGAATCATAGAATCATAGAATCATCTGGGCCGGAAGGGACCTCCAAAGGCCATCTAGTCCGACCCCCCTGCAG
>JAOTQQ010000032.1:51804185-51836159 GCA_026546715.1 Gallinago undulata
TTTCTCCAATTCAACAACCTTCTGATTCTAAACCTGTCTTCCAGTGTAACTGCAGACTTTTCCAGTTTGATATGATCAGGGATTTTCATAAATATGTATTTTACGCCCCAAACCAGAAAAATTAATCATCTCATCTCCCTTGTCCTCTAGAAAGCCACCATTACTTTGAGAGTGCAACCTTTTTGCCAAATCAGTACTTAGTAACTTCCTCCGTTTCTCATGCTTCCGTTCCACTTAACAGTTTAAAACATTTCTTTAGGGAATTTAAGAGAGTCATTGGTAATACCCCTAGTTCCATTTTCATCTTATAAAAGATGGATGTGTGTTTGCCTTTTATATATTTTCCATCTTCTGTGTTATCAAACACGTATTCAACTAGGCTATCTTTCAAATTAGTTGCTGCTCCTCGTGATATTCAGCTGAATATTCCTATGACTAGCTGGAGACAGTATAATTTATCTTTATGGCTCATTTGCTTAATTGTCTTTTCACCAACAATTCAAATAATGATAAAAACCACAATAAACAATACCTTTTTGCCATTATCTTTTCATAGCTTTCCAAGCTTGTTCTGTGTCTCATACATATCCTTCAGTCATTCTTCTGCTTCTGATTTACCTCTAGGACTTTTGGGTGTAACAAATCTTTATTGTATTGGCTTGCTTTAAAACCTTGGGGGTTCTTCTCATTATTTTTATAGTGTCACTGTGTACTCTTATCTTTTTGAAGTCCCTCTCATACAAGATATCTTCACCCTTCAAAATCTCAGCAAATTAACGCCTTATTAATTAGTAAGTTAGAGCACAGAGTCTTTGTAGGTGTTTTCATTATCTGCCACGATCAGCACACATCAAGAACTATCTGGACCAATCCTTTCTCAGACAGACCCCAAATAACTCTTTTACAATGAAGTCATTTGCTTTGTATGTAGATGACCCTACGTGCTCTTGAATGTTTTTCCCTGATTTTAAGGCAGAAAGCAGACTCCTCTAAATTTTGTGTCCCTCTTACCACTACCCAGGTTTATGGCAGGTTATTTTCTACACTATTGACCTCAGAACCAATATACATGAGGCACTCCCCTTCCTCTCCTGCCAGCCCTTCCTAAAGAAGTTATACACTTACATGGTATTGCTCCAGTCAAGCAAAGAACCTCACCAAATCTAACAGGCCAATTAAGTCATGAGAACCATAAACACTAAGGTTTTTGCCAGTACAATTTCCTCATCCCAAAATGTGTTGTCCCAGGCATGTTCAGACCTCAAACAAACCCCGCAAGTCTTTCTATCTTTGTCAAGGACTCAGCAGTATGATCATTCTTAGGCCACACCTACTAGATCAGAGCGCATATCAAATTTGTTGGCAAGAGATTCAGCATTTTTATATTCAGAGACCATTTACTGGACCAGATCATGTACTTACCCTCGACTCCACAGCTAAATTATAAGAGCATTTACTTGGAGGAAAAAGGACTGTATTTCAGGGGTTTTTTTTGTTCTTCTGGAGAATGGAGGGGGTTTTTGTTTGGGGGTGGTATTTTGTGCTGTTTTTAATTATTTTTTATTTCATCTTAAAGTTAGGTGTCTAATTATCATTCACTTTTGAAGAACTTCTGCAGGAGCTATCAGCAAATTCCTGCTGCAAAATAAGCTGTAATTCTAAAATAAGTGCTCTAATGTAGAAGTTTAAGCGCAAGGAATCTGGACCAGATTCTCCTACAGTCTTACAAATAGGTGTTCAAAGATGTGTGTTCACACAGTATGTACATAATTCAAGTTTACATGATGCAAACCAGAATGTTTTCTATTACACTATTTTCACATCCATTATTTGTGCAAAAATATTGGAAGTACCTCAAAATACATCTCAAGCTTTATGTTAAATAACAACAATTTAAACAGGAAATTTAATTTTTATCATAAGTCAATAAAAAGCAGCAGAGAAGTTTCATTTTTCAAAATAACCTTTAACAAATATTGATCTATACTAATCAATCTATTCCATAGCCTCTGCTCAAGTTAAAACTCCTTTTCCCCATCAGTGTGTATGTTTTGAACACTTCTCCAAAACCATCCTCACTCTAGGTATTTTACATTGTTTTTCTTAATGCTCATGAAAATAAACAATACCACTCTTAAAAAGAAAAAAATTTTGCACACAGAAGACATACTTGCATGACTTTTGCACCCCTTCCCACACATTATACAGCCACCATCTTTACTGATTAAGGTTTACTTCAAAACCAACATATTCAAGTTGTTTTAATGGTTAAAAATCCTCTTCTTTTTCAGATAGACTTAACTATAATAATACATTTAGACAAACATTCTCAAGCGAAAAAAAACCAACCATTAGCTTCAGATACACACTAACTGCTCTCAGAAAAGCCCATCTGCACATATCCCCTTGAGACCTGCCAGATACAGGAGGACTAGTTAACCCTGTCTGAGTTTAGGTTGCAATCAGGCTTCTCAAGCCCCCCAGGATGAGCTTAACTGCAAACCAAATTGGAGTCCAGCCTGCTGAGATTGTTGTTGGCCTTTCGTATTTCTCAGTGGTTTGTGATTTTGTTATGAAAATGCCTACCAAATCATGTGACCTGAGGAAGAGAAGCAGTTAATTTTCCCTCTTCCACTGAGGAACTTAAAGAAAATAAAATACCAGAGCTTTTTGAGCCCTATTCAGTACCAAAGGTTTTTTCAAGCCTCATAGCTACCATAAACTATGACACCACTGTAAACTTATCTTAGACCAGACACTTACTACCTTCTTGAATGGGTATGTGGTTGAAGCAAAGATGAGCGTAAAAATCCTCATGGAACATTAAGCATCCAGAAGGGAGATCTGGAAAGGGCTGGAAGGAACTTCAGACTCTTGCTGTCACAAATAGCTGTATTATACCATTTGTTCATTCATTATGTCCTACTGCATGATGAAGTCAGATTCTGCTTACTCCTGGTAAAAGGTAATTCCAGAATCTGTTCTGACTTACAGTTGAAGTTTATTAATTTTTTGGAAGGCCTTTTTGCAAGGCCTGCAACACACCCAGAAACTTCCCAGACCCCTGAAAAGATTTTTGGAGCCACTTTATTGCTGTTAAATTAACAGTTAAGCCTGGAAAAGTCACAAATTTGATTCTCATGTGCAAACAGCAAACATCATCTAATTGACACTGGGAAAAGAAGCTGCAATAGCAATTAATTTAAAGGGGGATGAGAGAAGAAACAAATGGGGAAGAAGGAAAATACTGAACTTTGATTTTGTTCTACAAAAAGGTTAGCTCAGTAAGAAAAAGGTTAGCTTGCCCGTACATGGATTATTGTTTCAAACTTAAAATTGAGGAACCTACAATCACTCAACACAAGCTGAGTGCAACCCTTCAGTCAAAAATAAAAAAAAAAATAATTATCTCCTAATGTAGATACAACAACTGCGGAAGAGGAAGATGAAAAGGAAAAAAAAAAAAAAAGATGCAACTTATAACTATCCAGGCAACATCTCTGGGCAGGCCACTAAACAATTTTAGAATAGACTAGACTATTTCAGTTGGAAGAGAGCTAGTGACCACCTAGTCCAACTGTGTGACCTCTTCAGGGCTGACTGAAAGTTGCTGACCAATGGCTTCACTTCAGGCTGACCAAAAGCACATTATTAAGAGCGCTGGCCAAATGTCTCCTAAACACTGACAGGCTTGGGACATCAACCACCTCTCTAGGAAGCCTGTTCTAGGGTTCAACAACGCTCTCAGTAAAGAAATGCTTCCTAAAGTCCAGTCTAAACCTCCCCTGGAGCAACTTTGAACCATTCCCACACCTTCCTGGATCCCAGGAGAAGAGGTCAGCACCTCTCCCCTCACTTTCCCTCCTCAGGAAGCTGGAGAGAGCAATGAGGTCACCCCTCAGCCTTGTTTTCTCTAAACTAGAGAAGGCCAAAGTCCTCAGCTGCTCCTCATAGGACATGTCTTCCAGACTTGTAATCAGCTTTGTTGCCCTCCTCTGGACACATTTAAGAACTTACATTTTGCTGGTCAAATATTTCTTCTCAAGAGCAGAGAGCTCACAGCAATTGGGTATTTTTGGCTGGAAGGGATTTTTGCTCTTGATAGTTACTTAACTTAGGGCTAAAATGACCTGAAAGAAAACTCTCAGCTTAACCTGTAGTTATAGTCAGGCCTCCTTACAGTAACTATGGTAGTGATGGATAATTTACATCCATTTTTTTTATTTATTTTTGCGTCTATGTTGACAAGAGAACATTTTAATCTCCAGACAGTTAAGCTTTTCTACAAACATAATTCAACTCCCAATTTTTCTACTTGGAAGAACTATAATTCACATTGCAAAGACGGAGTCCAGATCATCCTCTTCAAAATTTTAAAATAGGTTTGAATCAAAATCAGTAATATCTCATTACTCAAACTTTATGCACATTTTAACATACTATATGTAAATCAGATAAGCTAGAAACCTAAGGTAAACAGATTTTAAAGTCACATTAGTGTACACATGCATGTATTTCTAAAGCTATGCAATATGACACCATAATGTCTGAAGATGGTTAATTTTTCACAGAATGACTGAGCTTCAAAAGGAACTCTGGAGGTCATCATGTCCAACTCCCCGGCTCAAACTGGGCCACCTACAGCAGGTTGCCCAGGACCATGTCTATATGTCTTTTGAGTATCTCCAAGGATGGAGACTCTACAGCCTTCTTGGAAAAATAGCTTTTCCTTATGTTCAGATGGATCCTCCAGTGTTTCTACAAAACTGCCTTTTTTCTAAAGAACTATACAATTACAAAGCTTTAAACTGAACTGTCACAGGACAAATTGCTGGTTATCAGCTGCTAGCTGCAAATTCCGTAATTTTATATATCCACATACCTCTTCAAGCTCTTCTGAAGAAACAGGATTATCCTCGTACGTGGGGAAATGGCTCCCTGCTTTACAACTGCAAAACCTGCCAGTCTCCTCACGCGGCTCCACTATTCTGCAGTTTACTTTAGAGCTCTCCATCGCCCTCCCATCTAGAGATTCTTTCATACTGCATTCTAAACAGGGATCTTGGTTTCCTACTGGCAACATCCCAGCCGACTCTTCTTGAGAATCCAAGGATGTTTGTGCACTCTTCTCCATTCCAGACTTTTTTAATCTGGGAAGGAATTTTCCAGATTCAAGCTCTGATTTTCCATAATAATGCCCTTCTTTTTCTGCATCTTCTTCCAGAGGTTTGAGATCTGCTTGTGGATCCTCAAATACATCTACTTGAGAAGGGACAGCAATACCTCCCTCGTCTTTTTCTGACTCAAATTCTGACTCGCTTCCACCACCTGGAGAAAGTTCAGATGCAGAAATTGGGCGAAAGTGAGTCCTTGGAGAAATCCGTATAGCCCTGTACTGCGTTCGATCAACACCACATATCCTGGGGTGTAAAACCTCACTGTCTGAATCGGAGCACAGAATTGATTTAGGTTTAAAACTAGGGCTGAAAGATGCAATTCCTTCTGGCTCAAACGAACACTCTACATGAAGAACTTGTGAAAATGGATTGTTCAGGTCAAAGGAAGAGAATGAGTATTCAAGCCCTGGTTCTTCAACTTGAAAGTTACCACAAGCTCCTAATAAGTCTTCATGGAAGATAAAAGAAAACCCCTTATTTAATCCGTTATCTCCACTCTTTGATTGCTCATTCTGTTCAAATGATACAAATGGCCTCCATAATTGCCTATGACCAGGAGCAAAGCTGTTACCTGGCGTCATAAAAACATCTGTACCAGCTATTGTCACTACATCAGAAGCTGCACATTGTAATAAGCTCCCTTTGGAGTGACCAGGTGGCACCACTGCCCATTCTCCATCACTATTAAATGTTTTGAGCTCCCCATACACACCGCCAAGTATAAATGAGTTTTCTTTATCCTGGTTAACATCCCAAGGTTTTGATGGTGTGGTGTAGTCACCACCATCTACTTTTGATAAGTCATTTGAGACAAAGGCTCTCTTCTCTAAATTCTCCTTTTGACCTTCCCAAAGATGATACTCTGATCTCTGCACTGCTTTATTGGGCTCCTGGAGGGTTTCAACTTTTGCTTCTGTATCCAAACAGCAGCAATAGTTATTTACATCGGTTGAAAACAATTCATCTTCTATTCCTTCTATTTCTACCATCGCTGCTGAATTTCTGTCTGTTATATTCGTCCAAATATCTTTAATAACCCCTGAGCTGTAGCCATCTCCACGTGGACTGCTTTCACTACACCCTTGTGTAGTTTCATAGTCTTTACTTTCTGCTTTTTGTTCTAGCTGAATACCACAGACAGATTCTAGCTTAGATTTTTTTTTGAAAATCAAAGTGGGCATTTCTCCTAAAGTTCTAGCTTGTTGCTGGCAGGTTTCTTCGGGCAAAAAATCTAGAATTTCTTCATCTACGTAACTCGAAGACACTCTAGGAACTACATAATTAATATCTTCTGCATTAAATTGCGTGGATTCTTCATATGGAATATTTAAAGTCTCATTGTCTGAACGTGTTTCTTCTGAGTGTGACCATGGACTACAGGTTCTCGTTGAAAGATTGGAACAGTGTTCATTTTCATCAAAGGCACTATTTTTGGTCCATATTAGCAATCTAGACTGTGTTTTCCCAAGAATATTAGCAGTGCTACTAGAATCTGCATTTTCATTTCCCAAGTTGAGTGTTTCAAAAGAAAATGGTAAAACAGAGTTACTGCATTGCACTTCAAACACTGAAAAACAAGAGTTTATACCAGACCCTTCATTAATATCTGAAAAGAGCTCTTGATTGCCAGCAAGCATGTGTGAATTAAGCATTGTGCTGTCTAAGATGGGGGAGAATCTGATTGGAGAATCTCCTCCAAAACTTTCCCCATCTGCATCACCAGAGCTAGAAGATGAACAGCACTCCCAAAATTGAGCTAAATTACTAAGGTCTTGCAAGAACCACCCTTCAGCACCAACAGAGCTGGTCGAATCTGTCCATATTGCACTTTCCCCTTGCAACTCCATTCCATCTAACACTATGCAACATTCTGCCTCAAAATCAGTTTTTTCTTTACTCTTTTGTCGAATCATATTTAAAATCCGACTCTCCCCTTGCATCGTATCTGAGGCACCAGGATCCAACATGGATTGATCAATATCCACTTCATAGAAGTGTGTTAGTTCTGACAGATGAACATCATCTAAATATTTGTCGTCCTCTGGTTGAGAACATATTGAGGTCCCAGCGAGGTCAATATCCTCATTTAGAACTGCAGGCATTTCTACAAAGTGACCATCGATGAAAGTACCTGCTGCGAGGTATGTTTTATGAATATTATTGTTGCTAATACAAAGACCATGCACTGATTCAGACAACTCTTCTACAGCCTCTGATGTTACGCCACATATATCTTCCCTGTTGCGGTACGTTGTCTCCAGCTTGCTTTTTCTGCTAAGAGGAACAAAGTACTCTGTAATCGGCTCAGTATACCACAAGGGTTCTTCTTTATATTCCTTTTCATTTCTGCTGTCTAAATACAAATCTTTTCCATCGCTACCGCCAGCTTCTTTTCTTCCAATTTCTTTTAATGGCCTTTTACCTCTCTTGCACAGCTGTTTGATGGACCCGCTGCTGCTGCTGCTACTGCTTCCACTGAGGACTTTTCTATCAGCCTTTTCACCAGATTTCACTGAAAGCCTGCTTTGTCCGTTACGCCCTTTTTTATTTCGAACCTCTCTTGTTTTGTGTCTTACTTTAATACATTTCATTGATGCCTTGTATTCACCTTGATTACCACTAGAACTTGAGCCAGCCTCACTGGATCCAGATGACCAGGAGCGAGGACGCATCTTTCCTTCAGACTTATGTCGGACTTGCTTTTTGTACAAAGCAGGCTTCTCTTCAACTGTGTTGTTACTAAACTTGTTTTCTTTCTCATTTTTACTTTTTTTCTGCTGGGTTCTTTCCTGTACAGTGGCAGATACTTTATTATTTCTGTCTTTATTCGCTTCACTTTCGCTATTGCAGTCCTTGGGAGAAGATGTGTCCGTGCTAGTTGGTGGAACGGTGGATGAAGATGAGGAGCTAGAGTAAGAACATACTTTGGATTTATTCCATACAGTCATAATTTCCTGCAGGCAAACTGGCTTTTCAGAAAGAGGAGGAAATGCTTCATAGTACCTGAAAGCAAAACAAAAATTGTGACATTCAGATCGTAGAACTTCAGACAGGCACTAAGATTAGTAAGTATTACTAAAACCACATCAAAACACTACCATTCTAATTGCCACAAAATCTAGTTTGTTCTACATACGCATGTGACACTCATCGTACTGTTTATTTGAATGATAATGAAGGGGAGATTAAAATAAGCTTTAAAAGTGCTTATATTAATGTATGTTTCAAAACATACTGCCAAGGAAAACAATTGCATTTTTAGGAAGCAACAAACTTCACCGTATACAGGAATTCTAGATGGTTAAAACTGTGAGGCCTGACTCCAGATTCATCAAATCATGTAGCAATTCACTACAGATTTCTTAAACATGTATGATTTAGAGTAGAAATGAGGAAGTCCTGAATTTCAGGATATTTTAGTTCTCCTTTGTAAAAGGAGATACAATCTATTAAGTTCTACATAGTCTGTTTGCCCAGCTATTAAGGAAAAGCTACAGCAACTGCAGAAATCAAACATCATCAATATGGTCAGCATGGTTTGCAAAGATGGTCAACAAGCCCCAGCTTTTAACAAGTTACTGCAAAGATGTGTAGTTCTACAGTAGTTTTAAGACGCTAACAGCTTTGTCCAAGAGGGTCAAGACTAAAATACAGCTTTCTGCAGTCGTTAAAGTAGCATGTGTTTGACAGTAAAGAGATCGACATTAAATTGCATATATTTCAAGGAAAACCAATTTTAAAAGTCTTCAGAAGCCAGTTAAGTGCACATTAGCACAATCAGTTCCTTGATTAAGTATGATCCATTTAGCAACACTTACAGTAGACTGTTGCTAGCAATGGCTACAACTAAGAGACACAGAAGCAGTCACATCTCCAAGAGAACTCAATGATAAAACTCCTGGGTACTTCAGTAACATCAGATTTGGGTACTTGGTAACTAGTAGACTACTTTGATTATAAGGAGTTTAAAGGTTACAAAGAGTTTCAGTTTACCATTTCTGCAACAGACAGAAGACTACAACAAAGAGTTCTGGAGACAGGAAACTAATTCTCTCCCCCAATTCTAGCATGTCAGTTTTAAAGGCTTTTGATTTGTCTAGCTGACTTCGTCTTACGGAAAGCTGAGTTCTGCATATAGCCAGAAGAAAGCAGTCGGGACTTCAACAAAAATTAAACTAGCCCACGGTATCAAATGATCATATTTAAATCTGTAAGATGAACAAAAGGAAAAAAACCCTATTTCTTAATATCCACAAAACTCCAGATTCCCCACTTCATTGTTTCAAAAGAAGAAAAGCATCTCAGATAATAATAATAATAGTAAAAATAAAAAATGCATACATTTCAACTTGATCCTTTGCTGTGGGAGATAAATCGGTCTCAGGAGACAAAGAGCCTTCTAACTTTTTGTGAATCTTCTCCTCTGTTTTGGAAGAAAATTCCAAATGTTTAAACAGAAATATTCAAAAAACCAGCTTATTTTATAACAGTATTTAACAAAAAGCACTGGGATGTGTATACCTGCAATAGTAGTAAATTTCCATAAAACACTGTAAATAACAGATCAGTTTATAGTCTAATTATTATACATTAAGAAATTATAAATTATCACCCAAGATTCAAGTTTTCCACAGTTGTCTTATTAAGCCCTACAAATTTCACCAAACATGGCTGGTCAGCAGCTACATGCAACGTCATGGTTAGCAATGCCCCTTCTAGGAGACTTTCTTTTGAATTTTTAGGCATTTTATATTAAAATCTTTATCATCATCTTACATTGCTAGGTGCAAAAAAAGATTTTAAAAAGCAACTATTTAGCTAAACATTTTTACAAATGGTTGCATTAAATTTCTCAGGACTTTCACTAAAGGGAAGTGCCCCTGCAGTAGTTGCTGTGCTTTGTGTGGATGTAAAGGCATAGTTACCATGTAAGAGGTAGCTCTAAATATTTCTAATCTTTTGTATTAAAATCTGTAAAGTACCAAAGAAATGCTATGAGATACACACTAATTTTACTTTTTTTTCAAAATAAGTGGTCAGGATCATCTTTTTTCAGTAAAAAAGTGTCACAGCATAGCACTATGAAATATTAAGAGGCAACTGGTAATTCCTGTTTAAATAACAGAAAAAGGGAATTGAAACAGCTAAAATCACGCTTTAAGTAGGTAAATATTTATACATTTACTGATATTTATACTACACCATAAACATATTAATTTTGCTGTAAGTGTCAAAGGCTGCTGCTATGTGCCTAAACAAACATTTACATGTTATGAACTTTCATTGGAGACACATGCTCCAGGCCCTAAAGCTTCAGAACATGAAAGTCCTCATTATCATTCCACTATAGACTTTAAATTTTAAAAGCACAGCTCTCTGCCATGGCTACTTGGATGCTTCTCACAGGAATAGCTAGTATCTAACAATTTTGAAGCCAATCTATTCTTTACAAATATTAATACACAAAAGGAAAAGAAACAAGCCTACTTTGACTTCTTTTGGTGGGGGCTGCATATGGAATATTTAGTAAAAAAGCAGGCATAGCTGGATATAGACAGTTATCTCTTTTCTCAAGGAAGATTCCATTTGTGAATGGCTATTTCCTAGGTAAACAAAGCATACTAGTACAGAATTGCTCAAACTGTTGAAATTATTCAAATTTATTTTAAAGTTGCATGGTCTACATTAAAAGCCACTGAATTAACAGCCAGGTTCCCCAATCCCTCGACTCAGAATGTTACACTGTGGAGAAATACAATATTTGGCCTCAAAAGTTTAAAAATTTATTCCTCACCTTGCTTACTCTGAAGGTCTTTCAGTCTGGAGCAAAGCTCCTCCACTAACGTTTCAATCCCAGAGCTCTGTACAACAAAACCATGGGCCAGGGGATTAGGGGACAGGGGGAAGGGGAGAAGAAGGGAAGGAAAAAAAAAAGAAAAAAGAAAACACAGTTACTGCAAAGAACAATCATTTTGTAGAACATCATCAATACAGTAAATATATCTTGGCAGACACCTATTTTTCTTTTTGTGTGGTAACAACACATTAAAAAGCAACAAAAATTATTACTAGATATAAATCCATTATAAACACATTAATTGGAGGTCAATATTATTCCATGAAACAAGTAATACATTTACACAGAGATTTCAGACTCTAAGCCACAAGCATTATTGTATATCCAAGGTTTTTCAAACTATGCAGCGTCACGTTTACTGCACTACGTCACTTAGGATTTAGCGAAGAGTCTCAAGATAAAGAACCAACTGCTCACTACGACGCATTTTAAAAACCTAAGCCTGACCCTTTTGGTTGCACAATTTATACCTGTGAGAAAGAGACCGTTAAAAAGATACAAATAATCAGGAGTGAAGGTGGAAAGGAGAACTGCATGAAGACATACACGTACAGGTGGCAGAGATGGAGAGGAAAGGCTAACACAGTATCTTCATGCAAAACTTACCCCATAGTTTTGCGAGTTTACAATGCCTGGTTTTTCTTCCTTTTAAACATTGTGTTGTTTGCTCAGGAGAGCAGAGGGAAAAATGAACTGCTTATTCCCTGTGAGCCTCTATTCCTCTCCTTTATTCCCCCACATAAACCTTCCATACACTCCAGCTTCCTTTTAAATCCAATTTCAATGTTATCTTCACATGAGTTTTCTTCTGCTTTCACTACCTGCCTAGACTTGTGAGCAGCTCTAAAGCAGCAGCACCAGAACAGCAAAATACTGAAAGATAAACACACACGCAAAGTACTACCAACTCCCACAGGAGAAAACCCCGTGCTATTCTAATGGAATAAAAGTCACATGCCAGTCGGGGCAACACCAACCTACAGCCTTTCCTTTTGGAAGAAAAACTAGCTGAGGTGCATGCTGTGTGGATATTAGTGGTCTTACTACTTTGATGCTCTGGGATCACATTTGGAGATAAAACACTTTCTGTAACTGCAAAGAGAAGGCTGGAATCACAGCAAAAGGCAGCAATCTGAACCAAGTGAGGAAGAGGCAAGAAATCGCCTGCACACACCATACAGCTGGGAAGTGTAACCAGGGAGAGCTGTGCAGCTTCTCATACCCTCTATATCAACTCCAGAGTCTCATCCCCATCGTTCTTGGAGACAGAGACATATAAGCCTCCTACAACTTGACATGATCTTGTGCGCATATAGTCGCAGAACATGCATTCTCTCCAACAGTAACGCAGATCAAATAACAACTTACAGAAATGCATAAAAAAAAAAGGGGGGTTGATTTGCTGTGTCACCATGCCGGTATAAAGATTTCATTTTTCCAAGATCTAACAGTTTCTTCTCTCTCCCGATTACTGGCCAGAAATTGCTGAGAATATGTTGCTAAAGTACAAGAATATATGGAAAAGGGAATACTAATTTATCCAGTGAAACTAGTTTGTTTAATTCTCTGTCAGAAACACACGCTTGAAAAATCATATACTGAAGCAATGACTTATATGCTAACTTCTAAATTTTAATTATTTGCAGTCAAGTGAGAAAGCAATTTTCTATCCCTAACTGCATTGCTGCACTGAAGTGCTAAATATAAACCTTTATGCCACATACTTAACTGAGGATGACTTAGCAATATTAAACTTCAGAAAGCGTTTTCTCTATCAGTAAATTCACCAACATATATTTAATTGGTCAGAAAGAACCAAGTAGACAGTAACATGGACAAACCTATGTAGTTGGAATAAGTCACTTTATGCCTATACCCCTCCTGACTCCCCCCTATTCCCCCCAAAAGGGCAACAGAGGAGGAGCTGGCCTTGTTTTTGCTAAGCTCTCCCAACTGCCTCGTCAAAAGGACACCTGTAGCAAATACTCAAAATACAAGAAATACAGATAATTAAGGAAGTGAATCTATATATAACACCATGACAAAAAAAAAAGAATTAAAAAAAAATCCCCCAACCCGGCAATAATATGCTCACCATTATACTGAAGAAGTGAAAACTTTTGGAATCAAACGCTTCATTTCCTCCTGTACCATGAAACTAATACTTGAGTCAGCTGACAGGCTGCTGCCGTCCTGCACAGCGTGCGCAGGGAGCCAGCGCGAGCATTAAAATAAAATAAAAAAGGGGGGGGAGAAGCTACTGTGCAGAATGCCAAGGCTCTAGAGACCACTTGCTCAACCTCGTACTGCGGTACGTAAAAACTAGCTGCAGACCAAGTGTAATGAAAGCCTCAGCAATTATTTTGTATATGACAGTGTTGTTCTCTGAAGATCGGATTTAATTACCATATTTTTTCATTGTTTAACTTAACACACTGCACTTGCCGCAACCCCAATGCCAGAAAGTGAGATATTCCAGGCACCAGCTTGGTTCAATAGGACACAATCAGTTAACACAATTAGGTGATCTGCCTGAACTGCTTTGCTTATATTCAATTTTAAAAACAGTCCCCAAATAGACCAAATACTGGAGTACCTTAAAAACATTTTTCAACACATAAGTGCCTAATTATAACTGTTTTTGTAATTCCAACACAAAAGGCATAAATCTCATGATTATCTGTAAGATTATTTAAACTACTGACCCAGATATCTACTAACCCTTTTCTCTCATTCAAACTACGAAGGGCAGCATGTCATTTTTTAATTCATATTTTTCGTATTGCGCAACAAAACTTCACACATTTTACTCTGTTTTACTGTTTTACAACATATTTGTATTTCCTTCCTTCCCCTGCTTTAACTTACATCCAGTTCCATCAGAAGTTGTCCTTTTTGGCTTTCCATCAGCTGGCCGAAGCAAGGGAAGGATTACATAAAGGATAGGTGTTATGTTACTGGCAGAGCTAACAGATAAATTAAGCTTCTGAACTCACCCAGCATGAACAGGAATAGCCAACCTGACCGCTGCAGTTACACCACTCTAATGGCCAGTGTCTTGCTTACTGACCAACACGACTCTATTCAGAGCCAAATTAATGTCATTCTGTGTAATGAGGAATGAGAGCAATTTAAAAAAAACTGCAAAGCTCACACATATTTTTATAGATGTTTTATGTCAAATGACAAATGGCAATTCCTTAGCATACAGCAATCCAATTGCTTTTGTACGTACATTCACACCCCTGTATAGTTGCAGATGTTCCCAGAAGATACTAAATCTATACATTCAGTTGCTCCTGAAGTATTTTATAAATTTTAAATAATCAGTTTAATCAACCGTGAACCACAGAAACAAAACGAATTTGAAGTACACCAAATTCAAATCCACTAAAACTGCTGCCTGTGTTATCAGTGGGCACTGGCTTTATAAAGTAAGTAGCTGTGAAACAGATCCTCTCAGATGCTTGGTGAATCACTTTCATTCTTGTTGACATTCATCTCTGCTAGTAGGTTACTTCTGAATGTTGCAAACAAGCATGGCACAGTTGCCACCCAGGAGATTTAAGAAGTTTGTCCTGGGTTTGATCACAAATGTTCATGCACCTCTCTTGTTTCATGTAGTGATTCCATGGAACTGAGGATAGGACTGGTCTGCAAATTTTTTGTTTTCACTGATCTTTCACCCCTTCCCATCACCAAGTATCAATGTCTAGTTATGGCTCTTACGGACTTCCATCCAAAAACTGCCATGTGAATGTATAGGTTGTTGTGTAGATCTGCACATATGCAATAGCCAAAAATTCTTTGACAAAAAAAGGAAAGCTGTGATACCCAGTATTTAGAATGAGATTTCCGCATCTGACCTACTGTAAGTATACACACGGAAACCGAAACATTCTATCAGATTATACAACTAAAGGGAATGTTTGGTTTTAGGGTGTTTGGGGGGTTGTTTTTTGTTTGTTTGTTTTTTGTCTCGCCTAAGGTAAGATAGTAGGTTTCCTCCAGAAGGTTTGAACTACGTACTCTAAAGATTTATTAAATATGGCTTGTTACTTCAGGCCTGTAAAGTATAAGGAAATTACCTTGATCCTCTTTAAGCACTTTTAAGACAGAGAAGCATTACATTTCGCTTTTACAATTGTAATAATCACTCATTTGCTTTTAGGTTTTTGAGGGCTTACTAGCTTACGCTTCTAAAACACATCTTCATTTCTCTCTTTCCTAGATGCACAGAATTGCTTAGGTTGCAAAGAACCTCTGGAGGTCTGGGGTGCAAACCCCTGCTGAAGAAGGATCAGCTAGAGCAGAATACAGGCAGTCCTTTCACAGAATAAATCTAGAAATTTAAGTAAATCATTATGTACACAGTTTTGAGTAGTTCTTTTAACCAGTCATAGGACTCTCCAGTCAGAGATGGAACTCTGACTGTGGTGTACACCAGGACTATTTTCTTGGCTTGCAGCCTGTCACCAGAAGGAAAATGAGGTAGCTGTTCTGTATGCATCAGCTGTTACACCATGTGAACTTAGTAAGGCACAAAATGTGATGCATTGCAACCATACATCTATTTCTATATTTTGCACCATGATGAGAGCTAGATAAAAGTCTAGGTTTTCATTTTCTAACATTCTGATTACAGTATAATTCATCCAGTTACATGTAAAGCAAAAGAGCTGCTCAAGAGATAGAAAGATCAAAAAAATGGACAAAAAAAACCCAAACCCCAAAAACTAACCACAAGATCATCTTACATAAATAAATAAATGCATGGATAAAGAAATAAATAAATTCACCAAACAGCAGCCTTCCTGGGGTGTTTAAATCCAGGTAGAGTCGAAAGGAATGAAACAGTTCCTATTTGCATTATGGGATTTTCCTCCCATATAAGGTGGCTGAAACTAAGAAACATTTAGAGTATGTGTGTGTACACCACCTTTTAGAGCCTTCAGTAGTGAGAACATAATTAAATCTTTATCTTTTCATTTGAATACATAATAATTTACAACAAAGACACCGGACCAGTCAGAAAAACATATTATTTTTATTAACTTTACTTTGGGGGCTCACTGATACTTGATCCAAGTAAACTTCAATAGATGTCTCACCTTAGAATATCGATTTCCAAACAGACAAACCGACTTAGTATCACAGAAATGCAATATCAAGCAATGTAAGTGAGAGAAACTTTTAAAAGTATGTTCCCACCAATTATGGAGAAGTTATTTTCTGCTTCAAGTGAAATGCAGAAGGGTCACTTAAAATTTCCCGAGTAGACACTCTGCTATATTCATTGTCAAGCACTCATTTACTTTTGCTCATTTGATGTAAACTGAGGAACAAATGCCTTCCCCTCTCCCCCAGTTATAAAGCAACTTCTGTGTAGACTAAAGTCCCACAAAGAACTTCTCCAGTTCAGTGTAAATGTTTTCTGTACCAAGAAAACTCATACAAAAATTTGAATAATTAAAAATTTTGTCAATTTCCATTACAGTTACTATTGTACTCAGGGTAGCAGCTTCAGCAACCTGACGTGTGGTACTATAAGTATCTATTTAAATGCAAAAGTCATAAGGAAACTGTAATTATTTTACTCTCTGATGGTTACCTTGGCAAGACAAATTAATTTCCACTTTCTATATGGTGTCTTAAATTATAAAACACAGGGTAATATAGTTTGTCAAACTCAATGCCACATAGCTTGCTTAGTATATGAATGAAGAAAGAAGTAAATTCTTGAAGCCGATGGATATGATAATAGAGAGCCAATACAAATTCTCTTAAACCAATACAAATTAAATTATTATAGAAAAACAATGACTGGTTGGAAATAATAAAACCCTGTGGCGCCTTCTGACAGAAGTTGATTGACATCAGTCCTAGATCCATTGTATTTTTCAAAACATATACCGTGTCTAAAATTCTTCTTAGCTTCTGATTAATTTTAAAATCCTTTCCTAAACAATGTTGTGTGTTCTAGAGAGAGAGTATATCACTTTCCAGAAGGCCAGCAGCATACAACCCAGAAAGTAATATTCACTGATTTTGTGAAGTGTTTTGGGATTTCCTGGGAAAAAAAAAATCTGAACAATCGTTCTTGGACACACAGAAACACTTACCGCTTAAGTTGGTCAGGATATATGCTTCAAGAAGCATTACGGCTGTTTCAGAACCTTAACTGATTTTTTTTGCTTTAATAAACATGGACTTTTCAACAGCAACTTCAGCATTTCATCTTTCTGATTTGTTAAGAAGGCTTTTACACAACTTGCTTCATTTTATGATTTTATCTTTACACTAACAATTTTCATCCCAGCACTTGGTTTATCTCCTTAAATAGCTTTTTGGCTAACATTTTTCACATATTTTTAAAAAAGTCAAAATAATATTGGACACTTCCTTTACACATCTCTTGTTCACATCACTTCTAGTTATACGAAGACGTGTAAGTTAAATCACTTAGCAAAACATCTAATATTTACGAGCTGATTCCCTGGTACCTCAGCGTAGTAGTCAGAGTATTACCTGACATTGGCTTACATCAGAGAAGCACAGAGCTAGAGAAATAAACCAGTGATTAAAATGAATTATTAATTATCTAGTTAATCTGGCATCCTACATAAGGAGAAAAGAAACACAGTCCCTGCGCTGCAGGCTCCACAAGTCCTTCTGCCTCAGCTCTCACACAAGGCTATTGCCGAGTGCCAGACAGTCTACCTGTTAGTGCCTTGGTCTCACCGGCACACAGACACCGCAGCCCTTGGAGGCTCCAACAGCTGGCTGGAGTAACCCATCAATAAAAATACACTCAGACATGGAATCACAACCAACTGATTAATGTGGCCTCATTAGGAGCTTATTTTTTCAAATACAGTTTACGTGCAGAACTGTAGTAACTGTGTGGAAAGTTTGATGGTTCTGCACATAGAGGAAGAAAGATGAAAAATACTAAGGAATTTTCAGAACCTCATTTTAGACGCACGTCAACCTTGTGCTGAAAGCCAGGTACCATTCCAAATTTTCTAGACACTGTTCACTAAAGCCACACTCGTTCCCTTAAGTGCTTGCATACAATAATACATGTATCGGATCATATTCCCTTCTCATAATTCAAGACAAGTAAAGCCAACGATCCAAGTAACAGTGTGGCCCCACCTGGCCACCCTTCAAAAAAATTACTGTTACGAAGTTTCACCAATTATGCTTCAGCATTACCTCCAAGTAGTAACCTCTTAGAACAGTGGGATGGAAGGTACCGTTTGCTTCTGTCAAATACATTAGAGCAGTGCTCTTTCAAAATTCATAACAGAATCTATCAATCGGGAGTAATTTTTACTTTAACATGATGTACACTGTTTCATGTGGCAGTTTGCAGATGCTGAGAGCCTGGTTAGTTCAGAAGTGGACCACGCTGCCTGAACCCGATTAGGACATGCCTTGAGAGATGAGCCGCATTAGACACTAGCAGTGTCTCAGTATGTGCTGTGGAATATCTTAGGTGAAGTGGCCATCTATAGGCTGAGAAGGAAAAGACCTGGGAAATCTAGTTTCACCAACACAAATAACACAAGAAGCAGTCTCCTTTGCTCATTCTTAAAATGTCTTCATACACTTAAGCAGAATAAAGATACACTGATTGCTTTAACTGAAACTCTAGCACCATCTTGGTGTGGTATTTCATATGTAATACTACAAGTGTTCCGTGAACAACCTCTATCTATTAAACTGCAATAATAGCTGAAAACCTGCTTGCTCTATTGAGCAATGCAACCTTTAGCAGAAAGCTAGTCAGTTAAAATGTAATTAAGCTCGGATTAATGACCAATGGACAGGCAACATGACTAACTTCCATATTATTAGTAAGAAATACACCTACTAAAGAGTCTTACGTGTATCAGTCTCAACAAGGAAATTCTACTTCTAATCTTCCTTTGACAGTATCCACCTTGCAAAAATACAATAGAGGTAAATTTCTAAACTCTTACATTTTTTTCCTAATATTCTGAGTCTCAAAGATACCATCTTGATACGTGTCCTTATTCAATTCTAAAATAATTTACAGACTTTCAGAATTTGCAGGCTTAATAAAAAAAAAAGGCATCTTAGAAATGATACATGAACAAATCAATCTTAGTTTTAGGTGTATCACACAGGAATTAAAAAAAAAAACAAACGACAACAAAAAAACACTAACAAAAAAGAGTAATTTAATGCTGACAGAAACAGCTGTTTTTACTTAATATCTGATGCAGTAATTTCAGGATAAAACTTCTTATTTTCCTCAAAGGACTTTTTCACAAATACTCCCCAGTCCTAAACAGTTGGGATTTTTTACCCAACTTGTTATTAGAATGGATACTTTTACTTTGCTAGTTTTAACATTTCTTCTACAATTCAGCAGGATAAGAATTAAGTCTCTATTCAAGGTCAATATTAACAAGCTTTTAAAAAATTGAACAATTCTTCAGCACATCTTTGAAAAGCTACTTATACTCCAAGTGTTTTGGAAAAAAGAAACTTTAGAACTGCAGTGAAAATAGTAATTGATTACTACATTAAAGTACTTATCTTAAGAGCTCTTCTCACCATCATTCTGTCTTCATTTTCTGGCGAGTTGCAATGTACTTACATTTTCATCTGCAGCCAAAGTTTCATACAAATAACAACTACTTGAGACATCAAAATGCTTGTCACACATAATGTAGGTGTGTTCTGAAGACAGTAGTTTAACAATTTGCATTCTTACATATATGAGATAGTATCTGTCAAAATCAGGCCACAAAAGGACTTAGTCCACAACATGCTTTGTCACTCCAAAACACAGTGTTGTAGAGCGGTCAAAAGGCTGCAGCTTCCCTGACTTGTCATACTCTGTATTAGGAAATGTTTTAGAAATAAACACTAAACCATAAGCTTTCTAAAGTCAAATGTTTGTTTTCTGTACCATAAAATTATAACTAGAATCTTGGATTTCTGTCTCAGCCTATTGTTTCACAGCATGACTCTTATTTAAAAAAAAAAAAAGAGACAAAAAACTGAATTCAAACAAAACTAAGCTACCAAATAAAGTACTCCCTAAGAATTAATTCTATTTAAAAGGAAAATCTACACAAGATAAGATTGCAAAATATTTATTTCAACCATCAAATGAAAGACTGACAAAATACTGTTTACTGTTATCAAGTCAATTTTAATCTAATCTATAGACTTCCTCTCCCCGTCAAGCACCTTTTTGAAGTAATCACCTAATTTTAGGGCCTTTGATTACTAGTAGGGGGGAGGAGGCAGACTGCCTTCATTTTCTCAACATGTAACTTGTTTAAGTAATTAAATACAAACATTAAAATTATAGTACTTATATCTCTGTCATCCCCTATGGCAGTTTAAAAAGCTATCAACTCTAAATACCCTTCCATCCTTTGCACATTGCCCCCCTATAAACAGATAGAATACTAAAATCTTCATTAAATTGTCTCCCCCCCTTTTTTTTTTAATTTGTGTGTGCACGCACAGGTTTACATACTCTGTCTACAGACACACAGGGTAAACATTCTAACCATTTCACTTAAATACAATTTGTTTTAAATATACTTAAGTTTAAAGACACTAAGATTTCTGTCAATTGCTCCCAATAATGGAGCTACCTCAACCTTGCCGGCTTTGCTCCAGCGCTAAGGTTGAAAGAAGAGATAAGACTGGAAGAGCAAGTGTTCCACGTCCACATGAGGATATTGGTATTTCCGTATCCACCTACTTTGAAAGAAGTATCACAGAAGAATAGCAAAACTATAAGCAAACTTATGCTGCCCACACGTACTATTGCCAGACCCCTTGCAAGAAGAAAAACCTGTGAGAACAAAGCTGCTAATTGACACATTTATGCAGATCCCCATGTGCACATCCAACTTCTGCCTATTTGACAACAAAAATACAAAAATCTCTACAGGTAAACATTTTCAGATTATTCGGAAAACAATTTTTTTTTTTAAATCAATTGGCCCTGGAAAAAAAGTATTTATTTCTATCTCAATAATTTTTATAAATGCTCACACACCACTAATCATCAATTTTGGCTACAATTAACACACTATTTTTATATTTTTGTAGAGATGAAATCATGAACATTGCATGGGGCAGCTTCAATGCCTCAGCAGAAACAATATTGTAACATTATGTTTCACAGTCCAAACGCTAGTGATTATTCAGATCAGATTAGCACACAAATGTAAATACTGAAACCAGCCAACATGGGAAGTATATTTCAAAAGCAGAAAGAAAAGATACCTCAAAAGTTACTTTGAAGCATCACTAGCATCAAAGCAGAATCACCCTTTCCCCCAGCCCCATGCGAAAAAATTAAAATAAATCCATATTTCTCTCTTGTGCAATACAAGTGTTAAACTACCTACAGAACAGCTTTAAGTAGCAACTCTTTTTCAAAACAGTTTAAAGGTTCCACCCCGTGTTTGAAAATACATTAAATAAATTGCAACTACAGTTTGGTTAAAGACCACAAATGTGCAAATTGGAGTGTCTAGACAAGCAAGAGAAGTCAAAATAGCCCTGAAATAACACAGGTCTGTAGGTTGTAGATTTTTATTGTTCAACATTAACCTATAATCTGACAAGGTGGCAGGAGTCAAAGCAGGAAGTTACTTGTTCAATCTTTCATATCCCTCACTTTTTTATTCTTCCAGAACTCTAGATGAAGGGTTTCTTCCCTTCTTCTGTTTTCGACTACACAAACTTCAAAGTGGATGCAGACCAGGGATTATTAACAAATTTACCTTCTTTTAAAATGGATTTCCCTATATGCTATAAATTTAGTTTTAAGTGATGCTCCTTGATTTTCAGCTGTGCGAAGATGCATCAAGAGAGTAATTTCTAAAACTAAAAATCAATAATCAGTATTATATGTGATCTGCATATGAAACTATTACTTATTGTTGTTCATAAAAGGAGTATACAAATATACTTGTATCCTGAAGAAGGACATTACTTTTTGCAATGATTTCTTCATATTTAAATTGACTTTTACTGTAGACAGTGCTGACCTCAATATTCTGTAACTACAAGAGAGAACTAATTACCAACAAAATTATATTTTGGATCATTTTGTTAGGATACTAAGTAATGGGAAAATGGGAGTTCAGAAAACTCCTAATTAATCAACTAGCACTTTAGTAAATGAACAAATGCTAAAGTAGCTTCACAAACAGTAAGGCAGCATACGATGGCAATGCTGTTGGAGGTGGTGGTGGTGGGAATAACCACACCAATCAACCCTACTTCTTTCATTATTCTTGGCAACATACCTTCCCCACTCTTGATGGCACCAGTGTCTGTGTTACAAATCTGACCAGGAAACATCTCTGGGTTAAAATTTCCTCCACCCCAACCAGGTTAATCTCAGGAAACTGATTCACTTTCCCAATCCAGTTCTACCCACGAGCACACAAGTGCTTGTGCAAGCCCCAGCTGTGACTAGGCAGCTGTATGGAGCAATAACGCAACCAGGCTGCATAGGTAGGGTAGTTTCTTACATTAGTGACAGATCAGAGTGTTTGTAGTTCTGTAAACTAAGAGATAGACTTTCTCATTTCTGCTGTCTGAAAAATCTCCCTGGAGAGCTTTCCTTGACGTGTGCTATAGATTATTTTCTCTTAAACATTTCCTTTGGCCCTCTCTCCCTTTCTGCACTTTTCCATTGAGCTACATGGTATCTGCTGCCTCTGGTATGTATCTTTCTGCAACCTGTTGCCTTCACCTCTCCTCACCTTCTCCAGTCACTCCACTCAATGATGTAATTTGGAAAGCAAACATTTGCAACTATACATTGCATTTGACTTAGCAATTCTGGATTACACATACAGCATGCTCAAAGCAACATGGCTTTCTGCCCAAATATTCCATTCCTTGTCGCTCGCACACCACACAAAGTAAATTTAGAATTTTAAGAAATATCTTTATGCAAAGTTTTGTGGAAATTTCAACACAAACTGGTGCATTGCAACTGTCCCTGATGAGAACAGATGAGGCTTTACAGAGAGGAAAGCATGACACTACATAGTACAGAATCTTTTGGGAAATCCTGCAGCCACAAACAGATTTCATAACTTCCTAAAGAAATACAAAGAACACTCAAAGAACTCTTGGTGAATTTGCATTTTAAGAATTAAAAGGTAAGCATCACAAGCTAAATATATCTAACACAAAGAAAGACAGTCTGAAGAATCTATTAAGGAGTCCAAACTTACTTCATCAGAAGCAGAGCGAAGACACTGGACAGCAGCCTGTTTTTTCATTTCCTCTAGTGTTAGATCAGAGCACTTTTTCTTACTCTTTCCCCATTTCTTGTAAGCTCCCTTTTCCCAGCCCAGGAAGATGTCATTCTCCTGAAATTGAAATAAAGAAATTACATTACTTGAAATACATTAATATCTCAGTACTATAGCAGAACAGGACTACAAATAACATACTGTTCAAAATAAAAGCACATTAAAAGATTAGTTTGATTACAGAAAACTGGAACTTACTACTCAGAAAAGCACATATATTTCTCACGGGACATGGGGGCTACTCACACTTCACTGTAATATTTTCCAACTGCAAAGCATATCCATAAAGATAATTTTATGACCAACCTATGGTTGAAGATATTACTGCAATTTACACAAAATATGTTAGAGAGTTTCACTGATGTCTGAAATAATAAGGATGAAAAGCAAGTAGTTCAGAGTTAGGATCACACTTAAGAGAAAGCTAAACAAGCCAAAAGAAGAAAATGCAACACTATATCCCAAAGCCTGAAACTCAGTCTCACAATTATTACACCTACAAATAGCAGCAACTATCTTAAAATGAACCTCAACTAGTTTCTGAAGAAAATTAGATACTGCCAGGTGGGTGGGTGCTGTGAGGGGGCAAATGGATTCCCATACATGCAAGAACATTTAATTAAGAACAATAAAATCAAAGAAGAATGCTATCACATTACATGTAATCATCTGAAGATGTCGCATGTGTTTTGTACTGCTTTTCAGAATTTACAAAATTTATTATCAGACTTGCTTGTTCTTTGCTGGCCATTTACATATATACATGTGATTTCCCATGTTCATCTCATTAAAGACATTTTTTTGCTACCAGGAAGATAATCGTTAACATCTTTTAATGTATGCTGGTCTAAATCATCTTCTTCAGAGAAATCCACAAACACCTGATGCTTTTCAACATACCTGTTTCCATCTTTTCAATGTATCTGTTACCACTTCCAATTAAATCCAGACTAAGGTCTACCCTCATTTAAAATAATTCTCAATTCTCGGTGGCTTCAAAATGAAGTAAAAAGAAGTTGTCAGTGGAACTAGTTGTTACTGTGAAACCAAATAAGATGGGGAGAGAAAAGTGGGTGGAGAAGGACTAATCACCTTCAGATTATTCACCATTAATTCATGATTATCCATGACTGAGTCCTTCAGCAAAGAGTAGAACAATTTGTTGGATTCCTTTCTTAAAGTCTTATTTGATCACCAAAACTGGAGAAATGGATTTAGTTCTGAAAGAATAAAGCTACCAGTCACTCTGTTTTTCCTTACACTTGTGCAAGATGCTAGGGACTTATTTAAAACAAGAAATTTAATCAGGCTACTGTTCTGTTATTAGAAGGACTAACAGAAAGAAAGAATAGAAAAAATATTAAAAAAACAAAATTCTCAGAAAATAGGTTCAATATACTGTGCACATCTACACTTCATTTTTAAAAAAAAACAAATTCCAAAGTATTTTCCAAAAGTGTAGTTCATATATTTCTTTATACACAACATTCTTTCCCAACGTTCACATGAAAGTACACAAAACTGTTGAGATCCACCTACTCCCCACCAGTTTCCAAAGCCTGTCCTTCTCATCCACATGGGTACAGTTACAAATGAAAACACACATATCCACTTGCAGTACATTAGTCACAATGAAAATCCAGGCACAGCAGCAAACGTGCGCTGGGTTAACTTCATTTATTTTGCTTTTAGGTGGAAAGTTGATTGAGGAAATATCTATCCTAGGAAAACATTATAAAAATGCTACATATTGAAAACAAAATGTTTTACCTATGCCAACAAAGTTTAGTTTTGCACTGGTACATTAAAGCTAACCTCTGCAAGAGTAGCTCTACTGGCCGTATATGCTAGCAGAAGAACTGTCATGCTTACAAAAATTTGTAAAGCATTTCATTCAGTTCTCCACACATGTAATTTGAAAGAAAGGGAACCTTGTCTACAAACTTCCGACACTTCAATTTGTAAAAATTTAATCCTTGAGACAAGTACCCGATTTTTTAAATGGGGGAAGGGATACTAAATGGAGTCCCGCCACAGAGCTGTGTTTATCATAGTCTCGTGCCTCCTCCCAGAGCGAGCACGTTGTTCCCGCGTGCTGGGAACACCTCAGCTTGTCTTGTAGAGTGCAGTGATTGAGGACAGAACTTCAGTAGAACTTCAGTAGGAGGACAGAACCTCCTCCGATCTATCCCTTTAGACAATACACAGAGTATTTGTTTCTGAACATATGGTTTCTAGCCTGGCAGCTAGGGCTTCACACTGCCATTTTAAGTTTTAAAGGAAAAAAAAAAACATGTTGAAAACATCAGTTTTTGAATTTTTGAATTTTTTTTTCCTGCACAAACTCGCTAATTTTTTAGCCTCAGGTTTTACAAGATTAACAAACACTATGGATTACAACTATTCCACATAAAATTCTGAAGTTTAAAATCCTGATGTAAACTACAGCGTTTAACAATACTATATACATATTAGATATATCCTACATTTTTTGAGGACATTGCACTTTCTGCATACAATTGAAACACCACACCCATAAAAAACTACAGAACAGCGAAGAAGAAAGAGTCCTCACGCAATTCTTGTTTTATAATCTGATAGAGCCACTCTGAATCAAAAAAAAAAGAAGAAAAAAAGAATTACATTAGAACAGCTAAGAAACAAGAAAATGTATTTCCTAGAGAGTGAGTTTGCAGAAGTTGAAGTGTGACACACAAATTAAGTGGAATTCTGCTTTTATGATGACTAAATCAATTTAAAAAGAAAAAAAAAAAAGACAATCCAGTAGTTTCAAATGGTTTAAATTAATTCCTGCCTCGCCTCCAGTGGTCAGGAGCCTGTTTCCTTAGACTGGAAAATATTAAGGCCATGACAAACAGGAAAGAAAGCACTTCAACCAAACCTTTTGTATCCACAAAGGCAACTAAGACATTTATCGCACATGGAAAGAATCACTAAGGACTTCTGTTCTCTTCAGCTACTAGATCCCTTTGTTTACCTTTGTTTCCTAACAAAACTAGAGATTATATGATAACGCTTGTTTATGTGTGATTATATTTATATTACATATATATATTTATTATATATACAAGTTTAAATTATATGTGATAATGCAAGAACTCTACCATATCTTAGAATTTTCACAATTCTGTTCAGCTGTGACTGAACATTTCAAAAAAGCAATGCCACCCCAAACTTAGAGGCTTAAACAGTCTGCATACACACAAAAGAAAAACTGAAATTTGGCTTACAAAATTCTAATATTTAAACCAGACTTCCATTAATTAGATTTTTAAGGGACAACCACCTAATATTAAACAAACATGAACAGGAAGCCAAGGCCATCTGGATATTGGAAAAATTCAAGTTTGAATATCTAAACTGCTATTTAAACATGTATTATTCAGAGTCCTCCTGTACCTACCTACTACGTAACTAGATAATTTCATATTAGACATTTTTAATTGTACAAACACTGAAAGTACAACATTTCGTGACAAGAATAACTTAAGAACCATAAATGTGGCTAAAGAAATGTTGGTAAACTATCTGTATTCTTTATGCTGATGCTGCTTGAAGCAATGCAGTATTGGATGGCATTTGGGGTGCTTAATTCAATCCTGAATTAATATACAGGTGCAAATTTTAGGAAGAGATTTCTAAATTGTTACTCCTGCTCTACTATGCAAAACCAGCAATTCCCCTGCTTCCCTCCACATTACCAAGAAACCAGAGAAGCAAACAAAAAGCAAGTTTGATACTGATTCTTCTAACTTTCATTTGTTATAAAGAAGAAATACCTATTCTCAGTAAGAGAACAAACATGACGCCTTGTGATAAGACTGAAAGAAAATTGTTTTGAAGCTCATAGTCTATATAAACGGAAAAATCAGTGTTAAAACATACTTCAAGAATCTTGCAGTAATTACCCATACTTCATAAAAGCTGGAATCAAGTTCACTGATGCAGGTGACTCAAGGTCCCAGTTTCTATTCAAGTAAGTAAACAGACTTAAATTTTGCCTTATCAGCAGAACACACAGGAAAGGAGTCAGATTTAATAACTTGATCAACAAACTCCCCAAATGAGGAAATCAAATCAGCAGAAAAACATGTTTTTAAAAATCAGGGTTTTTTTTTTCTTAAAGCAAATTCAGGGAAACTGATTCTGTAAGATTCTCCCTGTATAAATATGCTATAGATTGATTTAGATACACATGAAGATGAACAAATCTATATCAAGTTTTCAGATAATGTATTGAACAGCCATAATTACATACATGGCTGACATTTCTATTTGGAATTACATACGAGAGACTTTTAGGCAAGAATTCTTCTCTCCCTTAGAGGAGAGAAGAAAATACTGACTTAAAAAAGAAATCTGAATCAGAGAAGTTTGAAGAACTCTTTTCTGGGCATTTTCATTTCAGCACAAACCAGTTGCTATTCAAGCATATTATCAGCCTGGCATCTCTTGATCTCGTAACAATTATAGCTGGTTAGCCTAGCACCTGAAGCTGCTGCTTCAATGGGCAGGTTCTAGTAACAAGTTCATACAAAAATGAGAAGCATCTGATGTCCAATACAAAATAATCACACAGTCTCTCCCTTTACGATTCCAACTCAATGAATACTATCAAAATAAGTAGCCCAAACTTCCAGACAAGATCATCTAATTTGAAAAACAATTCCCAAAATTGTAAAGGTATGCAAGCAGAGTCCTTCAAGATTGAGTTTTTCCTTCTTATCTCTAAATCTATTAACTGAGAATTATACATCCAAGGAAAGACAAGAAAATTACCTACAGTTTTGTTTTGGTTTTTTTTAAAGGGGCAAGCATTTGCCAAAGACTCAGTAGAATAGCTGATTGGTATTTTTCCCAGGACTAGTATGGAGTTGTATGCCTACTGAATGGCTGACCAGTTCCTGCCCAGTACAGTACATAAGGATTGTTCTATCTGCTTGTTCCAAACTGGGGCACTAGTCTGCAAGGTGTAGGAGAAACCTTTTTTCCAAAACTTCTTTATATGTGCTCAAATGCTATTAAAGTAGATCATCCAATTACTGGACTGGCCAAAGAGAAAACCAGAATGAATGCTCATAAGGACAGAGTGAATGGTGAATGCATGTGCCATTGTTCCTTAGAAAGAATCTCAAAACCAAGAAGAGACAGATCACTTAAAACATCTGCTATACAGAGGTCATGGATTGTACAAGACACCACAAACCCCAAAATGCTTGGACAGAACTACAGAATTAGCAGATCTTTGGCCTGCCTATGAGACAGAATAGTCTCAGCTCAAACCAGCAGCATTCACCAAGGGCACACACATTCTCTCTCCCCAGATGCACCCCAATAATTCCTGAATATCAACACGCAGTCCACAAAATTTCCCTGCTAAAGTCTATCATCACTGTACCTTAAGTCAGTGACTGCTATCAAGGTTTGTAGTGAATAAATATAAAAAAGACTATATAATCTGACATAATGAAAATCCAGGTAGTCTAGCAGTCCAGGTCTCTTCCAGCAGCAACAGCTTTAAAGCAGTTGCGTTTAATTAAATCCAATGTTTGCATAAACAGGTACAAACCATCATGCACTGCAAAAAAAGTCCAAAAACTTATTCAAGGAACTCCAAAAATCAACTCTTGAGATGTTTGGATAGGCAGGGAATGGAGGAAAATAGCCATAAAACATATGCAAAATGGAACAGGTGCTCACTAACTCTAGCAGGATCTCATAAGGGAGAAGTTGGGGAAAGTGGCCACAAATTACACAGCCAGTCAAGAAGCAGACTGTATAAATACTTTCTGTGATCTTCCCTGAAAAAATACTTTCCTTAAGCTGAGATTCAGAAAGAATCCTTATGGATTGCTTAGAGCCACAGGGATAAATACCCTTTCATAATGGCTTTTGGAAAAAATTTGATAGACATTGCATCCTTATAATTAATGAGAAAGGTCTAATGGGCCAGGATTAGCTCCAACATTCCTCACTGGCTGCCTCAGACTGAGACAAAGATAATGAGATGATACATATACAAGACAATTCAGAAGAAAACATGACAACAGTGGCACAAGCCTAGCTTATCTTCTCCAAAAGACACGCCACAAGACGTTCAGCAGACAACCAGCAGGGAAGCGCTCTTTCGGAGAGCGGCCCAAGTTTTCTCCATGTCAAAAGCCACACTACCACAGAATGGAGGGGACTGGAAAACATTCTTTAATGTTAGATAATTACTCCAAATCCAGGAATTAGCAAGGAAAGAACTCATCTTAGACTTTTTGTGAAAAGCCAGAGAACAATCTAGCCACTACAGTCCCCTTCTTTCCCAGTTGCTCTAACTGGAACATTACAACCCTATGGAGTTGGATTGTAACAGAACAGCTGATAATATACCAGACCACAGCACATACTGCTATGACTTCAAGGTCCTCAAAGTCATTCAGGACTGATGATTCCACTGTTTGCAGGCAGGGAAGAACTTTACCTATTGAAACCAATCAATCTGAGTATAAAATTCTGTAGACCAAAGTTCTGTCAATTATAAACTCTTGCTTATAATCCTACCAACTTGAAAGGGCAGTCTATGTGTTGTTCACTAATTAGAAGTTACTCTAGGCTGAAACCAAGCAGAAGAAATGATCACACCCACTCCCAAGAGTGAGAGAACATGCAAATGTTGCATCTGTTGAAACCCTGTGTTTGTTGAACAGGCTGCCTAGAGAGTTTTCCCATTAAAGTAAGAACAGAAAAGAAGAAAATTTACCAAGGCTATAGCTACAAAGACATCATTTTACTTGCACATTTTACCTACATAGCAGAAAACAAAGCCAAGAACTCAACAGAAACTACCACTACAGAGTCCAGATATCTGAAAGGGACATGCTACGACTGGAGAAGTTATTTCACAGCATTTATGGTTGTTCTCCTGGACTTTAGGTATAAAGTGTGGCAAGCACCACAGACAAAGGTAATCATCTGGTTTGGGAGAACACAGGCAGTGCACACCTATGCTTGGAGACATGGCACCTTCACTGTCATGCCATGGTCTACTGTACAAAGCACACTAAAGAGGTATCTCAGCTGGCCCCAGAATCCAAAATAGTACAATTATATCAGCGCAGAGATGGCTGCAAATAAACCCTGACTCTTGAGAGTTCTAACCAGTCTGGCTCTTCAGCTTTTATCTCTGCGTTGCATTATGTAAGCCTTTGAGAGAATACATTAATAGTCAGAACTTAACAATAAAAAAAACCAATTCTGTTACTCTTTTTGCATGACTGTGAGAGATACACTATAACTAAAAGATGTTTTTGATTACTCAGAGCAGAAGCTAATTATAGCATTGTAACTATATTACACAGATGTGCCTACTTCCATAGGATAGTACATAAGAGAGGCACCACAGAGCCCACGTTAGGTTTGATGTCCTGAAACAGACGTTTCACATACTGGTACAGGCAGGTTTGCAAATGCATCAACATTTCAAGATGATCACTCGCGCTGGTACCAATGAAGTTGAAAGAAAAATTTCTCAGAGAACCGTAGTCCACAAGAAATGTTTTTCTTTTGCGCTAATGCATCAGCTGAAGCTGACTACCCTGAAACCTGTACAATTTGCACAATTGCAATGATCCCAAGAGCTTACTGCTGAGCTCCAATCCCTGCCACCACAATTCCTGTCCCCTAGAAGGGAATAAAGAATACAAATGCATAGTCCATGATACTCCAAATCTACCCCACATCTAACAGTCACCAAGACAGAAATACAGAACAGAGCAGTTATAATTAACAAGTTAAATGCCAACTAAAAATAAAATAAAATAAGAAAAAATCCCACAGAGACGCTGTAGCAATAGGAACCTGAGTTGCTATTGGTCAGAACTGTGACATGCCCTTCAGCTGGAAGCTCCTTTAACAACAGCACTTGAGGAATCCAAGTGAAATGACTTTAGCACCTGCAAAACAACTCTTGGTGAAGTTTTTCCTCACACACCCAACTACAGGTGCTTTCACAGGATAAAGCCTATTGTACTAGAAAGAATCACAAGTCTGCTCTGAGACCAAAATCTGCACCGGCAGTAGATCAGAGAGGATATCCGGAAATTTTGAGGCACTTGTCTTTACTGTAAAGCCATTTCAGTCACCTTCCACTGCTTAATTGAAGAGGAGTCCACATTGCTGCAGTTTTGGTCACCAAGTTAATATTGCATACAAAAGATTTATTTTCCAAAGTTTAAGTATGACAATGTGATTGACACAATCCTCAGCTGGTCACTGCTGAAAGGGTGGGAAGAAGGGAGCAGAGATAAGTTTCCCTCTATGAGCTTTTTAACTTAGTTGTCCGAGCTTTTAAAAAACTTAAACTTTTTCTGTTAATGTTAACTTTGAGGATATGGTACTATTTCTTAAATATGATAAATCTGCTCTTTCTTCAGTTTACATTTTATTCACAACCCTGCAAACATGTACACATTTCAATACTCCAACGTCTTGAAGTTAATCATATTAAAAAAGTACAGGAATGTTCCCTTATGTCCTGGTTTGAGGTAAAACAGAACTAATTTTCTGTTCAGTAATTTTACTTTTTCAGCTG
>JAOTQQ010000032.1:51836259-51864210 GCA_026546715.1 Gallinago undulata
CAGGAATGTTCCCTTATGTCCTGGTTTGAGGTAAAACAGAACTAATTTTCTGTTCAGTAATTTTACTTTTTCAGCTGAGCCTCTTCTAACTAACTAAACTCTGAAATTAACAGCATATTGTTCAGAAACTGTTCACTCTCACAGTGAGAAGACCTGATTATGCCAAGGAATGGTATGCAGAGAGGCCCTTGCTTACACTCATTGCTGTAACACCCAAGGTCAGGCAAATTTGCTATTTGCCCCATTGGAGGGTTGGAAGCGGAAAAGCCTAGAGGGGTCCCACCTGTAGGGAGGAGCAGACAGGACAGGTGACCGAAAACTGACCAACAGGGTATTCCATCCCATCCGCATCATGCTCAGTATAAAGCTGAGGGATCAAAGGGTCTTTCTCTTCCTTCAATGGCTGACGTCCAAGGAGGACCCTGTCTGTTCATCTGCCTTTGATCCCGATCCGAGCATTCCTGACTCCAGATCCAGAATCTGGCTCCTGTCCATCACCGAGTCCAGCCTGGGACTTTCCCCTGTGCCTGCTGGTGATGTGATGATCATCCTGGGAGCTTGATACAGTTTTGCATATACTGTATACTTTTTAAATATTATTCTTTCCCTTTTCTTCTTATTATTACTTCATTATTTATTTATATTTTCATTAGTTTAGTTTTTTTCTAAACTCATAAGTTTGGGGTTTTTTTCCCCCTCTTCCTCTCCTCTCTTTTCCTTAGGGAGGGAGGGAGGGGCCATCTGTCGTCCAATTCAGTCAAAACCACGACACCTTACCTACCTGACTATTCACCTCTTCATACACAAGTTTTCACAACTTGAATTTCACACACTTAGTTTGGGTAACGATTAACAAACTTGAGGTCAGAAAATTTTTAAAATTGTTCCTGCAAGAATACTGCACAGCTTAATAAGAAGTAACACAAATATGAACTAAAAATGTTTTTGCATTCAAGAAAGTTACTTTTGTTCCTGGTGAACTCTGGAACTTAATGACACACGTGCAGCAGTCTCATAGCATGCATTATTCTACTATAATGGAGCTATACTTCATATTTTAATGCATTAAAAAAAAAAACTGGTTTAGAGTGACCCACAGTTAATTCTTAGGGATGACCGAAGACCAGTTGCAATTATACTTTTGTTAAATAGCCATACCAGCCACATTAACATTTAATACAGGTTTAGTGTAGTACAGAGGACCAAATCCTCATTCCTCCTATCTTTAGGTTATGGCTGAGTTTTTCATTTCAAAACAAAACACATCCTCTTCCCCCTGACATACACACGTGAAAAACTAAATATCCATTACTAGAATATAAATCCAGACATCAGGTCCCTCTACTGGGTTCACACGGGATGGCAGGCAGAACAAACGCCCCTCGTTCTACTGGATCTTGCAACCCAGCAGGTGCATCACAAGTGCTGACAGCAAAAGGTGTCCCGTGTCACCCCCACACACTAGCCAAATGCACAAGAGTTGGCGACGATATCCCTGTCCTAGCTCGACATGGTTGGCCAAAAGCATTTACAATGAAAAAACCACAGAGTAAAGACCTAAAATTTATCGTATGTGGGCTGAGGTCTCTTTTCCACCACTCTGCAGTTCTCTTCTAATATAAAAAAAAAAAAAAACCACCCTACATTTTGGCATTTACTTATGTACGTGCTAGCGATGAAAAAGCAACAATAAAAACTATGATAAGAAAGTCAGCAGAAGTGTAGCTATTGTTCTGAAGACTTTTTCTATTGCACCATGTAAAAGATTACCTGAATGAAAATATTTCAAATCAGTCTACAAACAATTAATCTTCCAGAATGAAACCCTCCCTCTTGGAAAAATGAAAAGGAAAAATCTCATGCTGGTCACAGAAGAACAGAATTTGCAGTACAACAGCTACTTAATTCTCAGAGTTAGAAAAATATCGTATTTCTTTTTAAAACTTAAGGATTTTTACTTTCAAGGGTCAGCAAAATAGTATCAACTTCCAAAAACGAGTTCAGAGAAATAGATCAAAAGCAGCAGAAGACACTTGACATGGAAAGTATACATAACAAATGCATTTAGACCTTCATGCTGCATGACCAAAGGCTTACAAACGAAGCCTTTATCTCGCAAAGCGTCTAGCTGTTGGGTTTGGGCTGGGTTTTGTTTTATTTTTTTTTAATAAAGGCTCCATCCCTTCAAAGAGAAGAACAGTCTGCAGGCAAAAACAACAAAAAAAACCAAACAAACCCCCAGACTTGTTATATTCAGAAACAGCTATGCTTACAAATACTATATAGAAGACACAACACAGAACACTGATTTTAATACTGTACAAATAAAGACCAATGAAATAATGCATCACACAAAATATATTTTAAGGCAACGCCTTCCACTTCACACAAAGTATACTATCTTAATGCAATATTTACTTTATCACAAACTGGTTTGAGAACATGTATATCTACAAATATACTTTTAACATTTAAATAACAATCAGAAACCTTAAAAGCACCCAGTTGTTTTAACATTAGGAAACTAGTAGCAAGACATTCTGATTAAATAAAAAAATTTAAAGGATTAAAAAAAAAAAAAAAATCAATCTAGTCTGAAGTCAAAAGACTGTCCCACAATGTTCAAATCTCCCCCAACAGCAATTCTGTAGTTCTCCAAAGTTAAAGATTTGTCAGTAATTTCATGAGGTTTTCTCCTTGATTTATCCTTTCTTCCAAAATAAGAAAAATCAATGCATTTTAATAAAATGCAAATGATGAAAGCATATATACTTAACAGAAACACTCTGCACTTTAGTTACCATTATACGGTCTTTAAATCCATACCAATTTTATGAGGTTTTCTTAAACAGAGAAAAAGCATTGAAAAGGTCATCTACCTCAGAACAAAATACCAGTGGTTTCCAAACATTTTGAACAAAGACAAATGACAGGCCTCAAACCTTAAAAAACAAAACAAACCAACCCCTAATGGACGCAAGTAATGAATATAGTATGTTATATACCGTGGTTCAACAGATTCCTTTAGTAATTTTGACTATGTAGATATCTAATTTATGCGTAAATCAATTTGAGAATCATGTTCTCTAGAAAGTTTGTAAGCAAGAAACACCTTTGTTTCTAGAAAAATACAATAAGGCAAATCACCACTGAAGTCCTTACTTATCTCCTGATAGGACAGACCTGAACTTAACTAGCCCAAACTATTTCCATGAGCATGCTACTGTGTCACAATCAAGGAAAACCTGCAGATTCACATTGTCTTTGTATTCTCCCCTCTATCAGTCAATGCTGGAGAAAAATCCCAAAGAGCCTTCTCCCTTCTGCTCTCTAAACCCTCCCACCAGCAAATCATTGCCTAAGGGAAAAAAAAAAAAAGGGGGGGGGGGGGGAGGAAGGAGAGGAAAGTAAAATAAAAAGTACACACACTAAGAATGAAGGAGCACTTAAGAACTTACACATCTTGTGCTTTTAGATTCACTTTCAAAAGTGCCAAGTATGGCTTGAATAAGAATTTTGTTATAAATGCCAATGATAAGCTCATTTGAGTATTTTATAAAAAACATTTAAAGTGTGCATATTTAGGAGGTGTTACAATAATTCTCAATAGGTATGTAGAACATCTATATAACCATAGCAGCTCTGGAAGATTTTAGTACCACAGTGCAATTACAATAAACAAGATCCCTTTCTTGAAAGTTCTCTAGTAATTTTAAACACAGCTGGGGCAAAACATACCTGCTAATCAATTTTCCCACTATTTTAATATTTCTGTTCAAACCCAAGAGTCGGAATAAAAATATGTCAATAAAATAATACTAGATATTAGCAACAAACCAGAAGGGAACATCCTGCTTATTCTCAAAAATAACATTGGAGATCTAATCAATCAAGTCTCCCATATTCTTTTCAAATACTTATTTTACATGTGAACAGAAATGACTGATAACACAATAACACTGCTATCTTCAATAGCTGTATATGCCTTGTAAGGTTGGGGATGGGTTTTCATTCATTTTTTATTTTAAATCTTTCTGTACTTATGTGACAGAACCTCAGTCAAGGACTTCAGAGTTCCATTTCCCTGCTACAGTTGCTGACACCATAAAGAAAGCATGGAAGGAGGGTCCCTGAAGCAACTAAAACAGTGTTATTGATGTCATCAACATTCTGAGGTGGAAAGGTTCTTAAAGACCATCTTAACTTCAGTATGCAACATTTCTAATGAAGATGATTTATAAAGCATCCATAAGATTAAGACTTCCAAAATTTGTCCTTGTCGCCACCCCCACAAAAAACACATTGCAATGGATTGTTCATATGTGTAATCCCATTCTGGGTGTTCAGAGACCACACATTCCTTTAACCTGTTCAAAACAAGTCATTGGTGTATTTTGGGGAAGAAGTGATGGCTAATCACTCCCCACAGAAACAGAGTTCTAGAAGCAAAGAATTGTAGAATTATAGAACAGTTCAGGTTGGAAAGGACCTCAAAAGATCATCTCAGTCCACGCATTTGAGGGAAAGGGAGCCTTGATAAGATTATCTATTGCCCTGTCCTACTCATCTTGAAAAGCTCCAGCAATGGGGACTTTATAATGTTCCCGAGGAGGTTGTTCCAGTGAACAATTGTTCCAACAATAAAAGAAAAATAAATTCTCTCTCATATTCAGAGAAAACTTCACCCAGAACAACTTGTACCCATTGTCCCTTCTCTTCATCATGTGGCTCCTTGTGAACAAAGAGCCTTCATCCTCTTGTCCTCTAAGGTGTCCTCCTCAGCTGTCCTCTAAACTGGGGAGAAATGATTGTAATAAACCCATTATGAGAACAGTTCTTTCCCTGAAAATTCTGTCACCTTTCTCAAGAAAGAAAGGAATCGTATGAGAGAAAAAATTCCTGAGGTGTCAAGAATCAACTCTTCCATGGGAATCAATCTGAATTATATGAACTCATCAACTGTGTTTCTCATTTAGATGTTTAATTGCTGCACTCTTCCCTGATTTCTATTTATAAACAACGCCAGTATTTGTTTTTCTCCTTTGTCTTAATGTTGTGCCCATCACCAAAACGTAGTTGACACTACTTATATGCAAACATATGCTTTAGAGTACAGATTTTCATGTTTCTTAATGATTTAACTAAACAAAAACTAATTTTAAGATCCAAGGTCATACAACAAGTAGGCAATAAGTAAAATAATAAACAGAAGTACAAGCAGATGTATTTCAAGATTTCCTTAGTACTCCATGTAAGAAATTTCTACTTACAGTCTTTAAAGATTAAGCTATTTGAGAAAGGAATTAGATAACAGTATGTTTCACAACATATGCACCTAGTCATTATTACAGAATATCATCCCAAAACTAACTTGGTATTAGGTCTCAAAATGGTTATTTGAAGTAGAGGGAACAAATGCAACAAAAGTACATTATAAGCAGGATCAAATTGGAAGAGGTGGAAAAGGAACTTCCAGCTTCTTCAAATCTTGCTGTCATTCAGAAGACACCCTGTACGTTTGTACTACAGCACCTGCTCAGCAACACAGGCTTCGGCTACCCTGTCTGCACGTGGTATCCTTTCCTCTTTGGTTCATTAGGTTCAGATAATCAACTTGGAAAAAGAGCAGGCACATTCCTTAAAGCTCCACTATCAACCCACAAAGTGGCTTAAGGTATCAAAATGAGTATTAAGGTATCAAAATGAGAAATAAACTGAATGAGGTTTTCATAATACAGTTACCCTGCTTCTTGCAAATCCTGACAAAAAGAAAACTAGTTTTGGCACTTAAGTCATTTCAAATTATTACAGTACTGACTTCACAGTTTTGATTATGCTCTAAAATGGACTGAAAAGAAAGTCTTTTTTCCTCAAGGCGACAGGGCTATCCATAAAGCTCCTCAAATTCTGGTGTGGTTTCACTTAGTTTCTTTTTTCTGTCCTCACCCCATACCCACCTTTCAAAACAGGTTTTGGAACTTTCTGTCCCCTTCTAAAATACAGTTATTCATCTGACCAAGACCTAAAGAAGTTCACTGTTAAGGTACATTCTAAAAATTGCTTACAGTGTGGTTTTTTAAATTATTATCCTTAACCATGAGGTTGTTCCTAGTGACTTCCACTGCTGCCAGATAAAGCTTTGAACAAAACTTATTTTTGCACATAAAGTTTTCTGTTTCGCACAATGGAAGCAGAAAGGCTTTTATGCACAGTAATGGCTGCTACGAGTTCAGAAACTGGCAGCATCTGACAATATTTTTTTTTTCCTGCTTCAGCTACATTTAAATATATTCCAAAAAGCCCTGCTCTGCTCTTGCTAGATTTTTAAGAAGGTAAACTAGAAAACAATGAAAGTTCTGGAGCAGTTAGATAACAATGTTTGAAGTATAACCAAAACAACAGCAACAAAAAAGAATAATTAAGCCACCAAATAAGAGGTATTTGCTTTCTTTCCTCCCCACTGTAACCACAGCCACTTTATAAGATGAAGTCTACGATCAACAGCATCCTCATCCATTGTTGAAAACACCAGAACTTCCCTGAGTCCTATTCCACTATGGAAGGTAGTCTGATATAGGTTAATGATGCAGAGAAATGAAAAAGAAAAAAAGAAAGAGAGGTGAAATCAGGACTGAAAAGTATGTTCTAAGGTCATATAAAATCCATAGCAATAAAGGCAGATGGAAAAAGTAATACAATTGTGCCTCTCTGATACACAGATTCACTTATCTTCTCCTGCCTTTTTTGAGTAACAGCCATGTAGAGCAACTCACTGTTCCACAACTCTTTTGCATGCCTTTTATCAGGATTCATCATTAACATTCTTTTAGAAGAGATGAATAATGTATGTGCAATAATACATTTTAAATATTTGAATGCTAAAAAGAAAGTATGGTGGGTTTTTTTATTCTTTACTGAAAATAGCACAAGATGAAATCTATGAGGGGAAGAGATGAGGGGTCTACAAACTACTATGAAGCAGGACAATTGGACACACCATTTACAATAATTACATTAGTTTACTAATGTTCCAATATTGAATTAACGTTATAATAACAAGTACTGAATGTCTGCATTTATGATACAGAACATTCCAGTGTTGCTAATTCTGGTATCAATCGTAGCAATGTGAAAATTCTGCTTAATGTAATTGCTCATACAGCACACTAACTACATTAATCTCACTTCACCCATCAAATTTGATTCCCGTGTGGTTTTACCCCCCTTCCACCCACACACTGAAAGACAACCGCCTCCCCATCTAAGCCATACCCATGTAAAATACACAAAACATAACTGATACAAAAACTCACTTTCACTGGACAACATCTAAAATATGTAAATACCTGTTCCTGCAGGTCGTAGTCATAGCTATCATGCAGCAGAAGACTGAGGACATACCGAGTATAAATCATGGCATCAATGCCACACTTCTCTAGCTCTTGTCCCAGCCAGGTCTGCACTGGACCCAAAGCATGTAGCAGAGACATTTCAGAAACAGATACAGGGCCTGGATAAGAGCTTGAGGAGCTTTCAGATGGCAAACCATCCACAACAACTGTACAGATAGGGCGCATGAATCTAGGTGGTTGGCATCCTTATAACGTGAAGCATTTTCTGTAGTTGATATTCCGTCGATATCTGGAGGTGATTTTCACTCCAGTAAATAGGAGAGAGGCTTGACTTCTAGGACAATCATTTATATTTCCTGGCAGTTAGCCGTCTAGAGACGAACATCACTCTTCAGGCATGACCAGTGAATAAACTAAATCCTAATAGCAAACACATATGTAGATGTGTTTTTCTACCTTAATTTCACATTGAGGCCAGATGCAAGTCCCCAGCAGGACCTATAAAGAGGAAAAAATGATAAGTTGTGACAATGTGTATCCATACATGAGTAATATTAAACAGTGAAAAAAACACCCAATGTAGAAAGCAGTCATTTATATACTGCTTAAGGCATATATGTAGTACACCTATTCAGTGTAATTTTGAAGAATAACATGAATTATTCCACTTTTTAAAAGTGACTTTTAAGAAAGGTACTTTTTAACGCAGGAAGAGAGACCCTTTCATCAAAGGCTTCACAATTAATCCATTGATTGAAATATGTTTGCCCTAGCTCTATGAGAAAGTTGAGATTTTATTACTTTTACTATCAGCTGAAAAAAACCCTGCACTTTGCATAAAGACCAGCTGTAAATTTTCTATCATTAGAAGACAATATAATCATACTATTTTGCAGTGATTTCCATTTCTGGAATAGAAAAAAGCATCTTGTTTATAAAACACCAAATTTATGAAATTCATCTGGCCGGGAGTTTCATAAATCCTTCTACTGAATAGTTGCTATCTTCAGGCTTGGGTTTTTTGGAGGCTTTTTAATTCCAATACTTGACTTGCCTCGGGATAGCAAAGCATTTTATCATCCAAAATCTGTCCTCACAACAACTTAAAAAATTAGGCAGAACATAATTTATCGGTGCCAGAATTAACATTTAACCCTCTTTACAGAAAGCATATACCAGTCTTACCTGAGAGCTCACACTCTAAAGCATATCCTAAAATAAACCATCCTAAGACTTACACCACCCACGATCCCAAATCAATCTTGGTTAGTAAGGGGCAGAAGACGCAAGCACCACATGTGTAGACATTCTGCCCTCTAACTCACAAAAAACCAAAAATGGTTTTTTTGGACTGGTCTGCCAATCAACCACATGCCAATCTGACATTTGTGTAGGCGGCCTTTCTTCTCTCCAGCTTCTCAGCAAGAGAAGAGAAAACAAAGCTCAAATCCTACCAGGAAATATCTGAAAGGAAACAAAGACTAGAGGATCTAAGCAAAATCTACTGTTTTGTTTCAACCCCACTATTAAGATGACCAACACACTCAAAACAGACATCACCTAATATAACTATCTAAACTTCATACTTTGGGCAGCATTTCACATGGGCAGCATGTGTTTTGTGACCAAAATTGAAATATGACATTACAGTGGACACCTATGTCCACACAACAAAAGATTGTAGTTTTTAGAGGCTTTCTTTAAATCACCACCCAGGTACAATTACATATCCCAGATCTTTACTGAGTCAATTGTGACACCATCAAAAGGAAACCCATTATAATCACTTCCTACAGAGCTGACAAAACCCTATGCTATGTTAAAGCCACCTTACTTATCCTACTTTTGAGAAAGTAGGTAATGCAAGAGTATTCAATCTTTGTCAATAACGTATTTGCATTAGTCAGAATCTCATAATAACAGTAGGTGGAAACATCCTGGAAAAGGCCTGGAGGTCACTGCTTCACCACATAATTAGAGAACACAAAGTATGAGAAAAGTCTAATATTGTGACCAAGATACTCCAAACCAAGAGTCACAAGTTCAAACTCTTCATGAGTTCATTTTCTCTTAATTGCTGAAGAAAAATATTCCACTGAAAAATCTATTTCATCCTTCTCCTGTTGGTATTCCACCATCACAGCATGTGATGAAGACTCTCCCTAAGTCAATACCACAATTCCAGTCAGCCCCTCAAATCCCCTGTTTCAAAGATCCAGGAAAACTGACATTCTTGATTTGTCTTTTTTGAGACATGGAGCAGAACTGCCCGAATGTTCAGGAAATCAACAACTTTTTGACAGAGTTCACAGAAAGTTCCATTGGAAAAGGGGAATTATGAAAAAGCAGATGGAGAGGAAAATCAGAAGGGGAAAAAAACAAGAAAAGGAAAAAAAATTGTTCGGATGGCAGTGTCCAAAGAATTATTGTGAACGGCTCAATGTCCAGCAGAAAGTGAGAAAGTGACCAAAGAAGAAATTAAATTTATTTTAATTCAGCAGGTCTCCCATCTAGCCATAGATCCAGATGAGAGTGGTGAGACACTGGAACAGCTTGTCCAGAGAAGCTGTGCATGACCTACTTGAAGTGTTCAAGGTCAGGCTGGACAGGGCTTTGAGCAACTTGATATACTGAAAGACATCCCTGTCTACAATAGGTAGCATTGGACTAGATGACCTTTAAAGGTTCCTTCCAACCCAAACCATCCTACGATTCTATAATATTGCAAAGGGCTTCTGGATACTGAGTCTCTTCAATCAAAACTTACTTATAGACACATGGTTTAGATCCTTAGTGCCTACTAAGGACTGAGTTTATAGTTCAGCTTTTCCGTGAATGAGGTGATAACGTGGCCTCTCTCTTCTATCTTAACACTCATTTTCATGAGACATTCAAGAAATTCAGTTCTTGAGATCTAGGCTGACAAAATCTGATTTACTTTTGCTGACCAGTTAAACTTGTCTTGCTTATTTTATATGGGGAGCAGAGGGGAGTGACAGCAAGAGAGAGACAGGTTATTGCAGGAATTAAGAAATGAGACAACAACAAAGTTTCTATGATGTTCAAATATTATAGTCAAGCTTTTTTGAATATCATATTTGAGTACCTATTTTAACTTTTTTTTTAAGTTTCAAAATGTATACATGATATAAAAACTGGACATCTGAACAAAATTCTGGAATAATATTTGGAAGTTCTCATTTTACAAATGTGTCAAGTACTTTGTTTTACAGTAAGTCTTAAACATATTTCTACTATGTTTTAGAATTAAAAAGATTTCATGCAAACAAAGTATTTTACCATCCCAGACTAGAGAGAGGCTTTCCATATCAGAGTTGATACATGTCACTCAAAGAGTGAACATTTCTGCTAATAAATGTGAAGCATGATTTTGGAGATAATATTTTCTGACAAATAAATTAGCACCTCTTTTTAACCTTTTTCATGCTGTCTTGTTAAAAATAACCTTCTCCATCCTCACAATGATCATGGCTAATCTGAACAGGGAGACTATAATACAGCCCTTGTAATCAATGCAAGGCTAGTTATTTTGATGACCAAGTTGGAAAGAATTCTCCATTTCCAGCTATAAAATATGATGAATGGACAACTCTTATAATGAAAACTACCAAATAAAAATGCACAAATCTTTATCAACAGTTGGAGAAAACCACTGATTACGTAAAATTCCTGAAGTCAAAAATATATGATTAAATTGGGCAACAAACAGGAGGAACTGGAGGCCATTGTACAGCAGGAAAACTATGATATTGTTGTCATCACAGAAACATGGTGGGAAGACCTACACAACTGGAGTGCTGTTATCAATGGCTACCAACTCTTCAGAAGGGACAAGGACAAGGAAGGAGAGGTGGTGGGGTGGCCCTCTATGTTAGAGACACATTTGAATGCATAAAACTTAGTAATGGAAATGACAAGGTAGAGTGTTTATGGGTTAGAATCAAGAGGAAAGCCAACAAGGCAGATACCATGGTCGGAGTTTATTGCAGACTCCCAAACCAGGATGGAATAGCTGATGAAATATTCTATCAGCAACTGGCAGAGCTCTCACAATCACTCACCCTTGTTCTTGTGGGGGACTTCGACTTCCCAGATATCTTCTGGAAATACAACACAGCAGAGAGGGAACAGTCCTGGAGGTTCCTAGAGCATGTGGAAGACAACTTCCTAACAGAGCTGGTGAGCAAGCGAACAAGAGAAAGCACCCTACTAGACCTTCTACTTGTTAACAGAGAAGGTCTTGTGGGGGATGTAAAGGTTGAAGGTCGTCTTGGGCAGAGTAACCACGAAATCAGTTTTCAATTCTTGCAGAAATAAGACAGAGAGCCAGCAGAACTGCCACCTTGGACTTCTGTAAGGCAGACTTTGGCCTGTTTAGGAGAATGGTTGAGTGTGTCCCTTGGGAGACAGTCCTGAAGGGCAAAGGTGCCCAGGAAGGCTGGTCACACTTCAAGGAGAAACTCTCAAAAGCACAGGATAAAGTCATCCCCAGGTCCCGTAAAACAAACCAACAGGGAAGAAGGCCAGCCTGGCTAAATAGCTTTGGCTGCACCTCAGGGAGAAAAGGAAGGTCTAGTCTCTGGAAAAGGGAGTCGGCTGCTTACAAACAATATCAAGGTGTAGCAAAGGTATGCTGTGGAAAAATTAGAAGGGCAAAAATCCAAGGAGAACTTAACCTGGAAACAACAGTTAAAGATAATAAGAGCTTTTTTCAATATATCAATAAAAAAAGGAAGGCTAGAGAAAATATGTGCCTGCTAATGAATGAGGTGGGTGCCTTGGTGGTGGAAGACACAGAGAAGACAGAGCTCCTGAATGCCTTCTTTGCTTCGGTCTTCACTGCCAAAGCTGCCCCTCATGAATCCCAGACCCTGGAGACAAGAGAGAGGGTATGGAGAGAGGAAGACTTCCCCACTGTTGGGGAGGACCGGGTTAGAGACCACATGGCCAACCTAGACATCTATAAATTCATGGGCCCTGATGGGATGCACCCACAAGTGCTGAGAGAACTGGTGGACGCTATTGCTAAGCCACTCTATCATTTTTGAGATACCTTGGAGAACAGGAGAAGTGCCTGAGGACTGGAGGAAGGCAAATATCACACCAGTCCACAAGAAGGGCAAGAAGGAAGACCCAGGGAACTACAGGCCAATTAGTCTCACCTCTGTCCCGCGGAAAATAATGGAGCGGCTCGTGCTGGACATCATCCCTAAGCACATTGAAGATCAAGAAGTTATCGGTATTGGTCAACACAGATGTACCAAGGGTAAATCATGCTTGACCAATCTGATAGCCTTCTATGATATTGTAACTGGCTGGTTTGATGAAAGGAGAGCAGCAGATGTCATCTGCCTTGACTTCAGTAAGGCTTTTGACACTGTCTCCCACAACATCCTCATTAGAAAATTAGGGAAGTGTGAGATAGATGAGGGGGCAGTCAGTGGATTGGATGTGTGACAGGACTCACAGGGTTCTATTTAATGGAGCAGGGTCAAGTTGGAGGCCTGTGACCAGTGGTGTCCCTCAGGGGTCAATACTCGGCCAAGTCCTGTTCAACATATTCATAAATGACCTGGACAAGGGGACAGAGTGTATCCTCAGCTAGTTTGCTGATGATACCGAATTCGGAGGGCTAGCTGACACTCCAGAGGGCTGCGCCGCCATCCAGTGTGACCTGAACAGGCTGGAGAGCTGGGCAAAGAAGAACCTAATGAGGTTCAACAAGGACAAATGTAGGGTCCTGCACCTAGGGAGGAAGAACCCCAGGCACCGATACAGGTTAGGGATGGATCTTCTGGGAAGCACTACTGAGGAGAAGGATCTGCGAGTCCTGGCAGATAGCACACTTTCCACATGTTACAATGTGCCCTTGTTGCCAAGAGGGCCAGTGGAATCCCAGGCTGCACAGGGAGAAGTGTGGGCAGTAGGTCGAGGGAGGTCATTCTTCTCTACTCTGCACTGGTGAGGCCACAACTGGAATACTGCATCCAGTTCTGGGCTCCCCAGTTCAAGAGGGAAAGGGAACTACTGGAGAGAGTCCAGCATAGGGCAACAAAGACGATTAAGGGATTGGAGCGCCTCTCTTACAAGGAAAGGCTCAAGGAGCTGGGACTCTTTAGCCTGGACAAGCGAAGGCTGAGGGGAGACCTTATATGTAAGTATCTAAAGGGTGGGTTAAAGGATGTTGGAGCCAGACTCTTTTCAGTGGTTTCCAGCGAAAGGACAAAGGACAACAGGCTCAAGCTGGAACATAGGAAGTTCCATTCAAATATGAGGAAAAACATCTTTACACTGAGGGTGACAGAGCTCTGGAACAGGCTGCCCAGGGAGCTTGTGGAATCCCCTTCTTTGGAGATCTTCAAGACCTGCCTGGATGCAGTCCCGAGTGACATGCTCTAGGCATTCCTGCTTTAGCAGGTAAGTTGGACTAGATGATCTCTAGAGGTCCTTTCCAACTCTGACAATTCCATGATTCCATGAAATTCTTTCAAAATAATTTCTACTTAGTCCAATTCCTAGTCAATTTTTTCCTTTTAAGTAACTCCCAGTTTTTGTAATAATAATCAATGACCTTAACAAGGTCACTCTTAGATAAGCTGTCAGCAGCTTAACAACTATAGGCACAAGAGCCAATTTATGAAGTGTCTTGTAAAGGAATGAGAATACAATACTGTGTAAACACTCATATTCTACAACTTAGCCTATCTTAGAACAGACACTCCTTTTCAAAATTCTACTCTGCGTGATAGTCACTAAACATTCTTTTGACCTAAAATAGAGAGAAAACAACAATAAGCAAGTTTTAATCTCCTGAAATCTAGTTATGGAAAATAAAGAACTTCAAATAACCTATAGCAAGAAACAGGAAGAAGGATCAATGAATGGAACACAAGATCTGTTCCCTACAACAGAGCTGACTCTTGCATGGCAATAACCTTGGTTTTGAAGACTAAATAATCCTAGTCTTCCCCATAAGTGAAATGGAATATGGGTATTGTAATAGTAAATGCTTAAAATAATAATTAAAAAAACATTTTTTAAAAAAAACTGTCTTGGTACTACAATAAAAAGGCCCACACAAACACCTTCTTGTGACACTTGTACCTACATGAATGCAGTATGATAGTGTAAAATTACACTAAAATTAGCTGATTGCAGTAAAGGAAAGGTGTAAATAAATCACTCTTCAACAAAGCTTGATACAAACCCACCAAGAAAGTGATACTATGAGTAACTGTTCTTACCAGACTATCAACACAAAAAGCAAACTGGCCAGACACTCATGCCAGGCAAGATATTTCCACGTCTCCAAAAACTTTTTTTCTCCATAATTCCCTTTCATATAAAAAAAATGAATTATTTCAAGAAGCTTAGAAGTAAGCCCTTTTTTCCATAATTGTTTCTGCTCTTGGAAAACAGTGACCAAAGCCAAACCACAAAACCCACTGAATCAAAGGTAACCTTATCCTTATTTTATCAGCCCCAAGATGTGTATGAAAATTACATATCTACACAGGAAAGTTCTGAACAGATTTTTTTTTTCAATTTAAAAAAAAATAAGTAAACCCAATGTTTTAACAAGCTTTCAAGCTTTTTTAAAGATATGCCTACTATCGGCTCTTAAAGTAACAGAAATATTGGAATAGGAGAGCAAAAACCATACCCCTTACTATTGTTCTTTCAGGTAAACTAAAGGTCCACAGACTACTTCTTGAAGATCATAAAAAGGTAACTTAAAAAGGAAGCAAATTGTCTGCAGGCTTAAATCACCTAGACACTGGGGTCTACACTCTCAGTGGAAAAAAAATACATTACAGGATCTACATTCTGAAAGAAGTTGACCATTTATATTTTATTTATATAATCTGCAAATAAAGTCCCTCAAGCCTCAAAGTTACTCTTTACACATTTTGATATATCTACTACAGAGATCTCTTAGATAAAAGATACATATTCTACCTTTTTCCTTCCTTCCGCTCCCAAAAGGAATTACATCTGTGCTTCCAGTGCTTCATTCTGCCTACTGCTGGATGTTAACAATTAGACCAAACACATTCTCACACAATAGTTAAGCCATAACTGCTGTTTTATATAAAGTTTCCTCTATTATTCTGTGAAATATGCCAGTATATTACATAGTTTACAATTAACAGCTGTAATTTTCAGAGTTTCCCCTGCTATGGTCTTTGACAACGTATAAAAAAATTATAGAATTCTTACCTTTTAAAATTATTGTTTATATAATGTGTTTATAAGTCTCGACATTTTTTAACCAGGATTAAGTTTTTTAGAAGTAGCATTTTTACCCAGAATGGTTGTAAAGGCAAACAGTCCCTCCTCTCCACGACAACCATATGTAGCAAAAATATGCAAATCCTAATTAGTATAAATCAAAGTAAAAATTTTATCAAGTTTGGTCAACAAACAACATACTAAAATCACATATTCACTTCAGTAAATTTCAGGCCCCCCTAGAAGACTGATAATGAAAAGCACAGTCACATCATATGATGGTAACAGAAGTCCAAAATTGTTCTCATACATTATGGAGGCATCAACAATTTTACCATCATTTCTTTTGTTTCTTTCAGTGAAAAATCTAAACAAATCCTTAACATACAAACCAAATGGCCACACACTGGGAAGGGCACTGTCAAAGCCCAGAAACAAAGCCTATTTAAAAATCTAGTGAACAATAGAATCTGTGTCCTTAATAAAATTCACATGACATTTAAAAGACATGTGAATTCAGAAATAAAAGTTGTTATTTTTTAATGACATTCCTCAATAATCTAAGAAATTTGGCTAATAAACAGCAGAGCAGGGACTTGATTCATGACCAAGGCACTGAAACACTATCATAAATAATAAAAAAAAAATTAATACCTATACTATAAACAAGCCTCTCCCTCCATCCCAGTTCAGGCAATTTCTGCCACAGAGCTTCAAAAGCATCGCTATGCCATGAGGAACACAGATGAAAACACCTGGCTGAAATTAAAGCAAGGAACACTGAAAGTAGTCAGAAGAATAAAAGCAGCTCTGTGAATTAACTTTTAAGATATACATAGAATTTCCTTTTTTAAGAAGTATTATCCGGAAGTGCAAGAACGATATGATCTCATTTGTAATGGATAGATGTTTTAGAGTTGACTGATGTCTAACGAGGCTGGGCTTATGCTATGGTTCTAGTTTAACTCAGTCAAGTCAGAGAACCAGCAGAGGGGACAGAAACCAGTCTGTGGGCGTCATTGCAGTTTGTTTTTTTTTTTCCTTCTTGTAAATCTGCAAGCTTATTTTCATAACACTTATCCAAATGAAAATCTGAAGCTGCTAATCCTATATAAAAGCTTAATGGAATTACTCAAAGGATTCAAGAGCTACCACATAAGCCTCATGTACTTAGGTTAGCAAAGAAAAAGAACAGAGATATACCCAAGATGACACCAGGGAAATCACCAGTCCAGTTCTGTAGGATTCTGCACTGGGACCTGCATTGCTTATGTGACCTGGAAAATGGGATGGGCAACACAGCGAAGAAGCTACCAAAAAACAGCAAGCTATCAGGGATAAGCGAATACAAAATAACTGAAAAAATACAGACAATCCCTATGAAATAGGGCTGGGCAATAAAAAGGCAAACAAAATTCAGTACAAGTAAACTTGAAATGAGACGGAGAAGGAATAATAACCTCATGGTATTAATTTATGGGACAATGAGTTATGAGCTGACTATTAATCCCAGGATCTAAGTAGTATGGTAGATATTTCATTAAACTATAAGCTCAAACCCAGCAATACTCAAAAGAGCAAATCACAGAACAAACCTAAGTCATCTTTGTGTCACTGAATTAACATTTTACACACATATTGTACATTGCATGCAACCCCAGTCCTGTAATATCAAAGACAGTGTGCCTTTCCCTGGATGATATTGACTGTTCAATGTGGGCTTTTTAATAGAAAAGTACCAACGCATTAGTAAGAGCTACATACAAAACTTGACACGACAGGTAGGAACTCCTTGTCAAAAGATACTGAAAACTCAAAAAAAAAAAAATTAGATGGGCTTCAAAGGAAATTGAACAAGAGAGATCCTTTGAGAGTTTCCAACTAGACAAACCACATCAGGCTCAGGAAATCCCCTAGACTGAAAATAGTGTGAAGCCGAGGGAGTCTTCAGGAGAGGTATCACATATACTCTCCCTCTTCTTTTTCCTTCCTAACAACTTACTTACAGATGCTGTTGCAGACAAGTACCAGATCTGACAAAGCCTTTGTCTGAACCAGTACAGCTGTTCTTATAAAACATTCATGTTCACCATAATACAAGAACACTTCAAAAAAAAAACCAAACCAAAAGTAGCTAGAGGAGTTCAATTAGCTGATGCACTCACAGGGCTGTGCATCATTAACAAATATGAACTTTGTGACAAGATGCCAGAACATCAATCCCGTCAGCAAAAAACTGAGCTATGGGAAACAACTGTTATTGGACTGCAGAATTAGCAAGTGAGCCACCTGCACTAGGGGTTCAGCTGCGTATCCAAAATCCCAAATTCTCAGTAACCTGAATACTTTCCACTTTCTCAAAACAAACACTTAATATAAGCTAGAAAATGTACAATTTTTAAGTTAGGGGAAAAAAAAAGAAAAATGCAACATGGAAAAAGCATGACCCACCAGCAAAACCCACAAACACGTGAAGAACTGTCACAGCCTACTATGCCCACCATATACCAAAATTTCATCACTTTACAGAATTGTAAAAAGGTCTGAAAAGTGGCTTCATAAACAGACTCTTTCAAAAGGGTTCCTACTACATATAGCAGACTTGTAAGAAGCATCTCTTCATAGTGAAGACCTAGGAAGTGGTTCTTAACTACATATAATACAACTTTAAAATTCAATTAATAAGCTCCAATAGCTGGCAAGTTTTGCTGATCATGGTTCAATAGGTGTCTTGATAATTTAGGGAGCAAATTTTACCTTCAAGAGAGAAGTATTGTTATTTCATAGCATCACTCAGGAAACTGTTTCAGGATGTCAAGACTCAATATTAAAGATGCATTAAAAAAAAAAAATCAAAAGCAAGCACTTCATTATGCAGTACATAGCCACTGCTTCCATTTCAATAAACATAATGGAGCCCAGAATATTTCTGAAAAAAATAAAAACTGACAAACAAAACAGTTTCTGGTATCACAGTTTGTTGTGCGCTCGTAACAGGTAAGTGTGAGTACAGCACATCTGTAACCTGCACCTCCTCCAACCCAAAGCATTATGTCTACAAAATTTTCAGTATAATTTTAAGAAGGGCTTACAACTGTTAAAAACACCTTCAAACATTGATCAGATTTAATAAGTTGAAAGATAAACTGTCTGACACTAGGAGTGAATACTGCTTCACTAATTTTGAATGACCAGCTGCCATTAACAATGGCAACAGTTACATTATTCAAGTAAGAATTTGTCCAAAATTATTCAGTTACTAATACAGTCCTAAATAATCCCATTCTTAAAAAAATGATGAACAAACTGCCATGAAAAGTTTTTTCTTCCAGTTTAGTTTGTTACTCTCTGGACTGGATTTTGAACTAAATTTCAAGCTTGCTTAAAACTGGTGTTCGAAATAAATTTTACTCCTTTCTTTAAATGAGACTACAATTTTTTAAAATACTATCCGAAAGAAAAATGTACACCTATCAGGTAACTTAGAAATATGCTAATTTTTTTACAAGTTTAAAAATACAAATCAGCATGCAATGACAATGAATTTAATTAAATATTTTTCACTTCTAAAAAATCCATTTTAAATAATGCTGCATATAACTGACAAAATTTGAAGTAATTACTACTATTGCCAGCACAAGTATCAGTCTATAAAAAAACAGAAATGGTGATTTTTAAACCAGCAATAATTAACTTTCAAGAGAATGATACCAGCAGCAGCATCTTGGCAGAGAAACCTGTGTGGCTGTCGACTCCAAGGCTAGTTAGCGTAATACAAACTGCACCATGACTCCATACTGCCAAGAGCAGATGGTCTACTCTTTCTCCCATCATCCATTCCTGGTGCTCTCACTCTTCTGTCCTCGTACTTAACCCATCCACTGTGGGGTTGCAGGAAATGGAAAAAAAAAAAAAACAACTCTTTTTTTGGTGGGCTAGTCTTAATACACATAAGCAATCAACTCACCCCATTGCTACAAAATTTCTACATCGGGATAAGAAAGGAAGTGGGGTTGCTCCTTTCAGCACTTTAAGCAGAAAACTACGTTTTAGCTAACTCAGATGCAAGTCCTTCAGACCAGCATTACTCTTTGGAATGTTAAGTGTGGAAGCCAATCCAGGTTCTTCAACAGGTATGGTACGTACTTCCAACATTTTTACACAGATTCCCTATTGATCCATGCAACTGTACTCGTATCATTCAACAGATTCAGCCTCAAAACAAACAATCTCACCACAACAGTAGCCTGGAAATAACAAAGAAATTACTGGTTACTTCAAGTACAAGAGAGGCAGGTGTGGCACTGTAATTAGTCTAGAATATTACAGAATCATAGAACTGTCTAGGTTGGAAGGGACCTTTAAGATCATCTAGTCCAACCATCAACTTAATTCTGATGACAACGTCAGTAAACCACATCTCTAAGCACTATGTCAACCCATCTTTTAAATACCTCCAGGGATGGTGCCTCAATCACTTCCCTGGACAGCCCATTCCAATGCTTAATAACCCTTTCAGTGTGAAAATTTTTCCTAATAGCCAATCTGCACCTCCCCTGGCACAACTTGAGGCCACTTCCTCTTGCCCTATCTCCTGTTCCTTGGGAGATGAGACCAACCCCTGCCTCTCTACAACCTCCTTTCAGGTGTGAGTGCTAATGCAGAAGGCCTCAAGAACACAGACATTGCCTCAGCTCAGACTTCACAGTACTGCCCCCAACCATCAGTATAATTTCAGTATCACGGACATCAGGTTTTAGTCTGTTCTGCCACATTTCTTTTTACCATTGAAGACATTGGTATGATTTCAGTTTTTCAATTTAAAATCGCAGATCTTGTCAGCGTACCAGAGATAAGCCTGTGACAAACACCTTGCTCTCTTCCATTTACCTCAGGTCTGTAACATGCAGGGATTGTCTGGATGTCCTGAGGAGAAATACCTGCCTTGCTGTAACATCAAGGAGGAGACAGTCAGTCTTTTTGGTTCAGTCCCACAGGAACCTTCACAGGGACACTATTAATCAAAAGTTGTATCTTTCACTACGTACACAAGCCACAGACCACACGTCGCTGATTACCACCATCATACTTCAGTAACTTTTTCCTCAGGTTTAAGGAAACATAAATGGAACTAATAAAAACCAAACCCAAACGTAAATAAGATCACAAAGGACACATCCATTTTAAGCTCACCGAGACATTTATCTTCAGGACTTTCAGCATGTAAAATCTGAAAGCTTTCTACTACTTGTATCTCACTGTACTTAGGGGCCTTTCTGCCACCAAAGATATATGCAGGGCTTACCAATGCAACAGAGGATGCAATCAAGTAATGGAAAGAACAGATACATGCTCTCGACTATTTTGATCAACTCTTTCCTGCCCTCCTGATGTCTTTGATTTACCCAACTTCTAGAGCATTTCAAACTACCTGTCACTAACAGCCATTTGCCTGTGTTTGAGCTCCCAAGTGGGCTGGCAATGGCTTGGAGGCCTGAGCACCATGTTACGTGTGCACCCATTAAAGAGAACTTGCCTCCAGTTTCATAACCTCCCAGTGTGTATACACAGACACCAGTGGGCCCCAACGGGTGCTGCCAGCCTCCTCCGAGGCACAGGCAGCCACCAGAAGGAATCATCCCCCTGGCTGCCAGTGGGGCCACCCCAATAAAATATTCAGTGCTCTTCACATCAGCTGGAACGCTACTGCAGTGCCAAATAGCCCAGTGGCCACTCTTCTAGTGCAACCGTATAAGAGTTACTTCAATTAGTGTGCAATTTATTGTTAGACATACACTGCATCTTTTAGCTGGGGAAGGAAAAGCAGAATGAATTATGAATTCCAAAGATCCAATAACCACTGCCCATTTAAAGGCGATGGTATTTCTGCAGCTATTTATATTTCCAAAGGTAGTAATTCAACTGTATACAAACATCTAACTAGTTAATGACCACACCACACATTTAACTTCATTTTGTTAACTTCTTTAATTTGTATGAAGGTCATTTTTGAATGCTTACTATTGGAGTTTTCTATACTTGGTCTGCAATTCAAGGAGTTAATTACAATCTTTTTGAAAAGCTTAAAATAGCCTCATGAAGGGTTTAAAAACAAATAACTATTGCCTAACTATATAGTCTTTTCCACTGATCTCTTCCTAAAAAAAAATCTTATCATAAATTCAGTCCCATATAGACAATGTTCTTACTAATAACTGTGTAAAAATGTACAAGATGTGTCCACCAGAAGAGGCTCAGTAATCGCAAACAGTTCTGACAAGTTGAATTTACAAGCTCTACGGCTTAACCAGCAGAGAAGGTACTGACTTTGCAGCAAAGAAAATATGGCAGACTTAAATAAGAAATTGTTTCAAATGCTTTTCTCCTGCACTTCTTCTAACTTTTAATCTAAAATGTTAGTAAATTAAACTCTATATGTTTATGAAATTGAGAGCAGAAGTAGGAGACTCTGCAGGTTTAAACAGAGTAACAATTCACAACAACAAAAAAATATTTTCTAGCACTTGAGTGCATTTGCATAGGCATTGTTTGTCCAGTTTATGTTTTAAGATCATCAGAAGAATAACTTTTTCATCTTCTTTTTCCATAAAAACAGTGGTGATATTTGTTACCATATCATTTCACCACTTTTATGATTAAGTATGTTGCTTTAAAATGCTATTACTTAAAAGAAAAGTTTGCAAACATAACAGGTAAGACAGGTTAATATTCCTCTTAAAATAATAAATTTGCTGTTTGCTACTTAAAGGGACAGCTGGAAATCTTAATTTTCCTAAAATGGAAAATATTTAGCTATCACCACCAGAAAACCTCTTACAAAAACAGCAGGTCAGCATTCTATTACTTTTTTTCAAGGAAGTTACTGTACTGTTAACCAAGGTATTTCTTTCACAACTCAAGAACAAAGTTACTGAAAACTGGAACTCGGAGGTTTGTCTCAAGCTGATCAGATATCCTGTTCAGAGAAGCTGGCAAAAAAAAGATTTATATAAATATTAAAATTAAACTAATATCTGGTCTTATAGAAACATTTTAAACCTCGTGTCATCTCACACAATTCAACATGACTTCAAGCAAAGTAGCTATAAAAACTTTAATAAAACAAGAATTCCTACAGGTTATTCTGTTTCACTGTTAAGTGCAATAGTCAAATAAGCAGCAGACTGAACTTCTACCCCAGAGAGGACAGAACCAGGAGAACCGAAAGTCATTCAACAGCAACCTTTAGCTAATTAGTAACAGTCGTTAGCTCAAAATCTTCAGCTAGCAGAATTAAAATATCGTGAAACAGTAAAAGCTTTTCCTGAACTTTCCTAAGTAAAGTTATCAATCAGACAAATCACTGGAAGCTGGTTCTGTTCCTTTCAAGATATTCCAGTGTCCTAAATTCAATGCAATGTTTTAATGCTGCACTCCCACTCAGCAAGAGTCTTCAAATTTGTTTCAAGTTTGTAATAACAGATTACAGTGTCACAAAGAATTAGTGGGAATTAATTACTCATCCAATGGCAGCAGTACGCATTACTGATTTTTTCATTATGGATGCTTCAAGCAGCCTTTTTTCTACAGGCTAATAAAACACTTTATTTTCTTAAAAAGCAAATATGACATATGCTAAATGACCAACATAATTTCCTTAATCGCTCTGTGTATGTTTTAGCATGTTTTCTCACTTTACTGTTGAAGATTATCTCAGTCTAAATCCTGACTAAACTAACACTACCTGGAATAACCTTGCAGAGCGTATCTTGCAATTCAACTCTGCCATTCTGATGCTAAAACTACACAATCTTATGAAAACTTGCTTTATTTTTTCCAAGCCTTCAGCTACCCCTAGTCTCTCTTATCTCTTTGTACTTTCTTCCACAGCCTATATATGCAAAATTTCTTCTGTGATGCAATTATGGCTCCCTTCAGAATTCTTCTATAACCAAGCTAGTTATCTAACCAAACCATAAAATTGACCAAAAAAACCCACACTCACAATTTAATAACATATAAAAGGCACAACCGCTCCTCCTTTCCATGCAGCATCTTAAGGACAGTCACGTTAAGATGAAACAATTTGCTTGAATTAACTCAGCGACAGAGCAGATAGAAAACTGCATGTCTCTTCAATCCTAGTCCAGAGTTCTATACAGCAGACCTCATTCCTTATATAAATGTAATAGTAACTAGAGCAAGATTTTTAAAAGTTACAAGAACACAAAACCATTCAGTTTTATTTATTAACAAGTTTTTTGCAGAGTATAAATTTTCACATTCAATCCTTTCTAGAATAACTCCTAGAAAATTACAGACAGAAGTAAAATTAGCATGTACTGCATATTTGAAACTTTCTCAATACAGTAAAAAAGAGAAATTTTAACGTTCCCCAAATTATATTAAAAATGAAAATTGTTATAGCAATAGCCTGAGCACAGACTCCGCACAAACTTAGCAGGATATAATTCACTTATGACATATAACATCACAACAGTGAAAAATGAATTTAAATCCTTTATAATTGAAATTTCCACACTACTGCCTTAGAAATAAATCTCTTGGAAAGACAGATACCAAAGTGGATGTACAGAAGCCAAGTTGTGAACACAATCTAGATGACGCACAAATAATCAATTAATAGTTTTGTGGAGGTAAATCCAAACATTTGCATATGAAATTAAAAAGGAAATAGCAGGTTAAAAATTAGAAATATTCAGTAACTTCCAATAAAGGTAGAGAAAACTTCTAGGAGGAAATCTATGAAAGAATAATCTTTGTACTGAAGGTTCAAACCACTGAACACTTCCCCCAGCCCCCCAACCACCACCACGGCCCAATAAAATACACATTCAATCCCTCAGCATTCATTATACATGCACCCAACCAACTATTTTGAAATTACAACAAGATGCTTTTTCGTAAAAATACTGTAACTAGCTTGTCTAGGTCTTCTACTAAAACATTCTGACAGTCCTGCAGTTACCTGGTATTTTGCCTAGAAAAATCTGGTAAATTATTTCCAAATTATGAAAAAACATAGTTTTCCCTCCTATTAGCCCATTTTCTTTTTGTCTGTAGATTGAAATGCAACTGAGCATTCAAATATTCATTTGAACATTTTTATTTTGTATCATGAAACTGACTTTACTGGGAAAAAATTCTTAGGGTGCGGTTGGGGGGGAGGTTGACACAACCCAACAACTCCTTTCTGTAATTACATTTACAAATTATCTAACCAGTCTGTCGCTGCTCTTGGGCTAAAACAAAGGATTCCAATCTCTGTTCCACAATGCAGAAGAAACTATCCCCATAAACAGAGCATATTAATTAGCTTCGAGAAGATCATTTGTATTCCAAATTCCACTTGCAGTGCAGATAACTAGAAGAGTTCCTGCTACCTCTCTTAGCCTCCAGGAATTCCATGTCTTGCTGTCTTCATTACATTCTGCTTTACCAGATACTGTTGCTCCTCTTATTGTAGTAATAAGTTACTAGTTTTAGTTATTAGCTATCAGTTATTACCATTATACAATTTTAGGGGCTTCACATTATCAGTCCATCAGGTATGCAATCCATACTATAAATTAACATCTTAAGAAAGAAGCAAAACAAGCTGCAATGGAATAACAAGGAACAACTACTCTCACAAACTACAGAAAAACCCAGATTAAAAAAAAAAAAGCTCAAATTTCTTAACCACATTAATGTTTAGGTGACTTTAACAGAAGTATTTAACACATACTATTTTTGACATCTATTATTACAAATTTTGTATGCCTCTTTATGCAAAGATCAAAGAACCAGCAAACTGATAGATGATTTTGCCAGGGTTCTAGCTAAGTAGACAGAAAGTCTATTCTGCCTCTACTGATTCTGATTTCCACAGAAAATTCTCCCACGCTAAGCATAAAACCAACCTCTTGGCTTCCTTCATTCCCTCAATTCATTTAGAATCAAGATTCTCAAGAAGGATGAATAATGAAGTTTTGAGCAGTACCTAGATGATCTTCTTCCTCTGCCCCTATTTCTGCTAGAATGCACAGCAGATGAGCAAAGGAAAATGCTGACATCATTTTACCCCTATGGAATTTGTCTTACTTGGAAAATAACGGATAGCAACAACAACAAAAGCAGTGGGGAACACAGGCTATGAAATCAGCATATTAAGATAACAAGAGAAGTTTGAGGCCTCCAATTTTTCCTCTTGGGTCACATACAAATCTGTTTGCCCCCTCCTTTCCTTAGGATTCCTCTGCTGATGAACAGAAAAACTAGAGGGTCATGTATCCAATACAAATTTGCAGAATCTGCGGTCTCAAAGAATCATTACCCCTGCTATGCACAAAACAAATGAACTGATAAACTTCTGTGACCGTACGTGTGGGAATATCTGCTAAGCAGAATATGGCAGGGATATAAACTGCTGATGCTTTCAATGGAGGGTACAAAACAGGACTTCCTCTATAATTCTTAGTCTTTGAAAATTGAGAACATTATAAATATATAGCGTACTACTCAGTTTATTCAAGTTACATACCTCTCCTCTTATACCTTCCTGATCAAAATAGAAGATTTTGATACCTATACGATATGCTTTATTGATTGGGAGGGGTTGTATGTTACCGTTTTAGCATATCCATACTGACAAGAAACAGCAGATGGAGGATTAGTACAAAATAAGATCTGTACAGTTTCATGTCAAGTAACAATCAAGTTCCATGTCATTTACTTTTAAAAGGCAGATTTTTGTCTTAAACAATAAAGAAAAATGTCAATTTCAGGCTCCCATGGATTGTGAGAAGCCTGCACTTGGGTTTTAAGCACTGCAGTGAAGTAGTTAGTTTTACACAATTATCTACTGAATCATCACGAGCTCACTTTTGACAGCTAAGAAACCAAATTTCCTCAGCAATTCTCACCTCATACCAGGAGCACAAAAGTAATATATGATGTGCAACAGAAGGGTAAAAACCTAAACATTTAAAAGGGTCTGCATGAGGAAAATCAACTCCCGGTAGCAGAGTCTCCTCTGATCCCAGACCTATAAAGTACAACCCAAATTACTTATATACAGAAGACACTGAAATACGGAAATGTCTTTTCTCTGAAAGGGCAAGAAAATCGTACTATTTTTACCCTTCAGATCAGTACCAGGTACTGCGGTAATTAAAACAAAGACAAAACAGAAAAAAAAAAAAAGCTGCACTTTCTCTTTTCTCAAAGTTTCATAACACGACCCCAATAACTGCGCGCTTTTAGCCGAGCCGACACGAGGAGAAGACGGCAATGAGTTTGCTGGAACGAAGTATCAGTTCGTGTCACTTCTGCATTCAGCTGTAACCTTCGCCAAACCTTGTCGTGTGTGTGCGTCCCGTCCTCCCCCCCCCACCCCGCCCATTGCCTACCAGAGGCTGCGGCCCTTCCCGGGCCCGCCCCGGCGGCGCCCGGCTCCGAGCGGCCATAGGATGCGGCTCCCATCAGTCTCCTATCAGCCCAGCTCCTCCTCCTGGAACAGCGGCAGCCCGAGCCTTTCTATCCGCCTTTTCGCCTTCAATAGGCCCCTAAAGGACAATGCTGTTGGGAAGGCGCGGGGGGTGGAAACAGAGGGGAGCGAATCCCACCAGACCGACCCTGCGAGGCCTAAAGGGGTGGTTTCCACCTACCCCGACCCCAGGCGTCCAGCCCCGGCTGCCCCTGCCCGCTCCCCAGCCGCTGCCGGCGCTTTGTACAGTCACGCACAGGATGAAAGGTCACGGCGTGAGCCATACCCGGCACCGGCCGGGCCAGCAGCCCCGGGGAGGGAGAGGGGGGGGAGGTAGGTGGCTGCGGAAAGCCCTGTCACTTCCACCGCACCATCAGGCCGGGCAGGGAAGGGGCTGCCCGCTAGGCTGACCCGAAGCGCCGCATCCTTCGGTTCTTCCCCGTCCCGCTACGCCGGGTGACATCGGCCACCGGCCACGAGTGGGTGCTGGGTGCCGCCTTCCTCTCCCACCTCTCCTCCCGGGCGCGACCCGGCCCCAAGGCACGGCAGCCCCGGCTCCCGCTCCAGGCCGCCGCCTCCCTCCCGACTCAAGCCGCTCACCGGGCGCTGGGACACCGGGGGCCGGGCGGGATGGAGAAGCGCGGGGGAAAAAGGTGTGTGGGGGTGAAGGTGTGCGGACAGGGAGGGCTCAGCTCCCAGCCAGGAGCTCGGACCGGGGCACCCCGGCCGGGCCCCCCGGCCCCGCCCCCGAGCCCTGCCTCACCGCCGCCGGCCTGCAGCCAGCCCCCCCCCCCCGCCCGGCCCCTCGCCTCCCTGTCACCCCCTCCCCGGCCCCTCTCCTCCCGTCCCCGCGCTTCC
>JAOTQQ010000032.1:51864310-51920989 GCA_026546715.1 Gallinago undulata
CTCCCGTCCCCGCGCTTCCTCCCCTTCTCCCCCCCATGGCCCTGCCCCCGGCCCGCTCCCGCCGCGATGCGGCAGGCGCAGCCGAGAAGCGGGACGCGCCGTCCCGGGAAACCGTCCTCCCAGCGGCGGCCAGGCCCGGCCCCGCAACTCCTCCTCTTCCCGGGCTGTTAGCGGAGAGGGGAGGGGGGGGAGCGGGCCGGCGCGGGCCTCCTCACCCGAGCCCCGAGCCGCCGGCCCGGCGCTCCCCGGGGGTCGAGCCGGCTCGTCCCTCAGCGCAACGGCGGGACGGAATGGGGGGAAAGGGGGAGGAGTGGTGCCCGCCGCCAGCTCCGTCCTCCCGTTGCCACGGGGAGAGCGGCTGCTACCCTCCCTCCTTCCCTCCCGCCCTGCCCCTCCCTCAGCTCCCCGGGCCCGCGGCGGGCATTTACCTGCCGTGGCGGCGCAGAGCGGGGCCCTGGGGCCTCTGGCAGCCGGAGGAGGCGGCGGACTCCGTCCCGCTGCTGCCGTCCCCGAGTGAGGCGGGCGGGACGGAGCCGGGACCTGCCCTGGGAGGCGTTACGTAAACCGGCGGCGGCGGCGGCTCCCAGCGCCACGGGGAGGGAGGGGGGCCGGCCGCTCCGTCACCCGGCAACAGGACTCAGCGCCCCGGCGGACCGCGCCGCAGGCTCCTCCCCGTATCCTTCCGCCCAGAGGGCGGCCCGCATCCCGCCGCCAGGGCCGGCCTTCGGGGCAGCGCCCGGAGCTGGCGGCTCAGCGGGGCGGCCAGGGGCGCGCCCAGCGGGGCGGGTCGGGTCCCCTCTCGGTCTCCTTTCCCGTAGTGCTCGGGCGCCGGCGAGCCGGGTCCATGGCGGGCCGCCGCGCAGGAAAGGCGGGCGGGGGAGGAGGAGGGGCGGTATCCCTTTGCCCTGGTTCTACAGCCGCGGCCCGGCCCGGCCCCGCCCGCCACCGGCAGAGCGCCGCGCTGTCCGCCGGGCGCCTGAGGAGAAAAGGGGCGGGGGAGGCGTTTGAAAGTCACCGGGCCGGGTGGTGGAGGGAGGAAGCGCCTGCGAGGACTGCCTCGGCGGCGGGGAAGGGAGCGGCGCCGGCCCTTCGGGGTGGCCGTCAGGCGGGCGGCGGCCCCTCGCCTGGCCTGGCCTTCCTGAGGGAGCTGGCGGCGGGAGGCGGCTTCCCCCCCTCGGGAGGGCCGGTAGGGCGGGAGACGGGAGACACCCAGGGCCGGGGCAGGAACGCGGAGGAGGAAACGGGGGATAATGCCGGAGCGCGGTGGCGTTTGCTGTGTGAGGGAGGGCCTTTTGAACTCCTTCGCGCCTCTGGAGGGGCAAGGTTCGCAAGTAAAGTTTATTTTAGCAGCCAAATGAGGGGCCGGCTGGAAATGAAAAGTCGTCTTTTGAGAAGATTGGTGCCACTGAGAGTCGAGTTTAGTAGGTGACCTTCTATGGAGACGGGAAAATTTTATTCTGATTGATTAAATGCCAGCTTAATCAGCGCTGTTTACACAACCGTGGAGTAATGAAAGAGCAACGTTTTTAGCATAGTAGATGGGTGAAAATGGGCCAGTGTAAGACTGAAAATATGACAAAGACGGTACGCCAAAGTGCTAATTAAGCTTCTTAACTGGGAAAATAATAGTGCCCTTTTCAGGTGCACACTAGCACCTCACATTTCTCAAATGTATGAATACACAGGGGTCCAAGGAAAGTCAAAGTTGGTCTTCTCTCTCTGCTTAATCCTCAAGGGTTTCTTCCTTGTATTCCCTGCTCCGTGCGTGGCTTCTGCAGTTCCGAAACGCGGTATGTCACCTGCCTTGGCTAACACCCTTCCTTCTGTGCAAACAACATCTCCAGTCCCTGGAACCAAGCTCAGCTTTGAAAAGATGATCCCCCTCACCCCACCCCACCCCGGATGTCATGCCTTTTAGGCCTTTCGACAGGTTAAGCCTGTGTATAAAAATACATCTCATAAGAAACACGAACACAAGCCAAGAGAGTAACCACTGCCTCCCAGCCTATATATGCATTTCCTGGTACAGGAGCAGCATTACTCTTATTTTTGTTTTAGCTAGGCTTCCCCTTTTTTTGAACATCCTCTGCACCTAATTTAGTCATAAATTTGGTTTAGACTAGCCCCAAAGACTTGAGTTTTTTAAGTCAAATGCGTGGGATTGTGTAGCTCCATGAGCTGCCGATGTTCTGAACGCTGCCCCGCTGGGGCAGTAGCTGGTGTCATGTGAATGTGGCGTTAATCAGTTCGGATATCCCCCAGACCTCGAAGGAGAGAAGGAAAGCTCTGAAGAGAAAGTTGTGCTTCGAACTCCATGAAAGGAGGACACCATAATTCTCTGAACTATTTCAATACCGTTTAAGTTGGTTGGTTTGGGGTTTTTTGTTGTTGTTTTTTTTTTTTTTTTCGCTATGAAAAGCTGAAACCGAAAAGCTTTGGGGGAGAAATCCTGCTGGCTGTTTTCTGCTGAGTCATTCCACTGGTTTATCAGGAGCGTTTCACCACTGCTGTAATGCGACTCGCGCCAGTCGCAATCAAATCTCCTTTTGTTCACCAGCCCAGGATCTGAATTCCCCTTTTCAAGGCAGAAATAAAATATAGTAAAATGCAGGGCACCTGGGATTTGCCTGTAATAACAATTGGCACCAATTTAAATCAATCTCCATTCAGTCTTTGAATGTATTCTCAATGTATTAGTAATGCATATCACTAATATGAAGCCGTTTACCTTATTTCACCCTTTCTATGATTTTTTTTTTTCCCTCCAAAAGCTCTGTAGAAGGGACAAGCGCTCAGACCTTTGGTGTTCCCTGTATGGAGCAAGTCAGGGCATGCAAGCCAATGACAGATTATTCTGAATATTCACGTAGCTGCCATGTGACATTTCAAATCGACAGTTCTGGTTTCGTGGTCAGGTCTCAGGAATCCCAACAGTGGAATTTTTTGTTGTTTGCTTGCTGGTTTTTGTTGGGTTTTATTTTCCTAGCGGCCAACCCTGATTCTGGTCTCCTGTTTGGCAAGCATTTCAGAAACAGCTGGTGCATGGCCATATGCCGTGCTGGCACTGCTGTGAGCTTATTTCCCACTTGTCCTCCTGGTCAATCAGAGCTGCTCCATGTGCTGAAGGACAGCTGGTCCCTTGGCATGCAAAGCAGCTAATGAACTTTTCCTCAAAAAAAGCCATGGGGATAGAGCAGGCTAACTCCCATCAGTGGCTTTTCCTCTCTGAACTGCTGTCAGAGATGGAAGTTCTCTATGGGAACTGTGTTTGTTGCCCCTGTGTGACAACCTACACACAGCGAGAACGACGAGGTGGGTGTGTATTGTAGGTGACAGCACTTGTTTGGAAAATCGAGGCTAAATGATCTGTGTTGCAAAGAATGCTAAACCACCTCTGAGTGACTGACGGATTTGTGCTTTTAGCTGTCAGCTTCAGCAAGTACCATTGGTTCCTTTTTTTGTTCTGACACCTGCTGGAAAGGGTCTCCAATAAATTTCTAAATATGTATCGATTCCACCATATAATATCCCCCCCCCCGCCCCCATCCTATTAAGGACTATACTGAAGGAGGAATTGCACAGCAGTTCAGTATTACATAGCCAGAGCTTGTAAGCATTTTATGGTCGCCCATCCATCTTCCTTTCTTAAAATTGGTCAGTTTATTATATTCCCTAAAATTCCTGCTAGGTGCCATAAACTGCCTCCCCCCACCTCCAGTTTTCCCTGAGCAGGGGTTCTGTATCAGTTAACGTTGAAAGTCATGATAAGCAATCATTAGAGAGTCCTCTATTTTTCACACTTCATAAACTCTTCATATGAAATGCTCGTTAGAAATAATCTGCCCATTCAGCGTTTTGGAAGTGGAGATGATCGAGCAACATTCATGAGAGAATAAATGTTCGTTTAAGAACAAAAAAGATCATCTAAGTGCGCTAAATCTAAATATATACATAAATTTCATAGATATTTTTAAAAATCCAGAAAACGGATGGACCTTAATGTAAGCTGAAACAAGGAACATCCCACAGATACATGATGTGTTTTACTGGGTATCTTGATGTACATCTTCAGAAGTATATAATTATCTCTTTGAAACTACTCTGCTTAATTGCATGAAGGCTTGCATAACTTTTTTACTACTTTTCACGGTCCATTTCAGGTTTTGAGCAAAGACTCATGCAAAATGTTCACACCTCCCAGAAGTAATAACTAGGTTCAAATGACACATTCAAAAGGCATTCCTCAGCTCTAGATCAGGTTTCAGATTCCTTTTTACTGATCCCTCTTCCCTAAAAATATCCCTTCCCAGTGAAAAAGCAAGCTGTAGATACCCACAGCATCAGAGGGCCACTTTGTCATCAGCGTCAGGGGACCTCATCTGTGGCAGTGAATGGAAAGTAACATTCAATTTTAGGAGGGTGTGCATTAGGCCACGGTTCAACTTTTTTTGCTTTCAGACTTTTCTCTAACAGGTTTCAGTATCTTTAATAGGAAAGTGAGCTTGGACAATCCGAGTCAATTGAAAAATCAATTATGTAATTTGAAGTAAAATTATTTTTTGTTTAAGACAACCGCATCACTGTAACCTCAAAATGTATTTTTGCTTTCTTCGAAGACAAACTGCACATAGGAAACTGCCACAGAAATTCTGTGATAAGAATGGCTGGGTTTGGTGTTGGTATTTCTTTGGGATTCTACTTTTTTTTTTTTTTTTGGCTCATTTTGCTTTGGTGTACTCTTGCCCCTTTTCACCCTGCAGCACTAACAATTGGGAAACCCTAATAACACCTTGAGAAACCTTTGGGAAGTCCAAAATATTAAATGAACAGGACTCTGTCTCAACACGCTGCCGTGTGTGTGAAACAGACCACCTGAAGCCTACCATAAAAAAATACTTGGAGGAGACATGAAAAATACACCATTTTGGACCACCAGCCAAGGGGTACAAAAGATAAAGAAAATGAAAGCTTTCTGCTACATAATGAATGTGAAGGTCCACGTACCCAGATACAGCGTTTGAAACTATAAACCAAGGAACAGGTTTCACTAGTGGTGTAATGAAAAGGCGACAGAAAGTTCAGTGTTACACAAATCAAATAATTTCCACATGTGATGAAATACAAAGCAGGTATTACATGTGATTGCCTTTTAAGGACAGCTAGTCACTGTAAAATATACCAATGTCTCAAAATCTGATCTTTTTTTTTTTTGTTAATGCATATGTAGAAGAATTTGTTGTCATAATGAGGTACTAATTTAATTGCATTATATTTGTTGCTACATCAGCTATTGTCAAACCATTAAGTTAATTACATGTTAAGTTTTAAACTAGATGAAACACATTATGACATCTGTTTTTTCCTATTTACTACAGCATTCCAGAATTACCATGTTGGAAATGTCTGAGGTTTTGGCAGCTTGCTGTCTTACAAATAGTTCATGAATACAATTAACCATCCTTGAGTAGCCTGCAGCATCAGCATCCAATCCTTGCCTTTCTCGTCAGAAATACAATCATTGTTCCACACTAATTCTACCAAACATTTCTTTTTTTTTTTAAGATATTGGCCATATTCTTAGTCAGTGAAAATGCTGAAAACAGGTGGATAGCATTATACTAGTTGATGATCAGGCCACAGATTTTGGAATGAATATACTAAAAGAGTGATTCCATCTTTATAAATCATCTATATGAAATGAAATGTGAAAGAAACACATGAAAATGTATTGAGTTCTTAAAGTCATTGCATCACAGGTATTATTCTATTCACCCAATGCATCAGCATTTTCTTAACATGGTATTCTATTGCAGACCCTAAAAAGAAGAAGTCCTTTGTGTATTAATGGCTTGTTGTCCTGGCACTTTGACATTATGCTTTGACTGATCAAAAAAGCTATCTTATCTGATCCCATGGTGAAAACTGCAAAGCAAAAAGAGTGCATGTTTTCAGTTGCCTAGAAAAAAAGAAATCCATGTTTTGAAAGCTGTGGCACGTAAGCAAATCTGTATGCATGACTTATAGTCTGTAATAAACTTATGCTTATTCTGTACATTTTTTAGTGTGTGAACTGTTTTATCTGTTTGGGAGCAGAAGGGAGAATGGCCATTGCTGCTTTCTGATAGGACTGATAACCTAGGAAGTGCTGCCATTAAAAATAAGTAATTCCATGGATATTGAAGAACCATTAAACATGGCTGAATAGTACCAGCAGCCATTACAAAGAGTTCATATATAGAATAGGGAAAAAAGAATCCCTACAAAAATATTGTCGTTTTCTATCTTAGAAAAAAATAGCTTCAAAATACATGCCGAGACCTGGTACCTGCATTTCCAAACCTGTAACTGCACTAAAGAGAGCTTTCTGGTTTGTGTGACTGACTACAGGGCTGTCAGCTTGAAAGTGAAAAAAAAATGAGCAGCGCTAGAGATGGGAAGGATATTTTTCTGTCAAGAAGGAGCTAATATTTCAGTATTTTGCAACTACACTGATACACTCACTGAAGTATCTTTCATGACATTTTGGCTTGTAATTCTAACTGAATGGTATTTATATGCTCATTTGAAGACTTACTCATTGGAACTGGAATAAACCTATCTGGCTTTCCAAGGCTGGTTTAGATTTTGTATATATATTATAAAGGTGTTCTCTCTCAAGAAAGCTATTTCTGTTGAGACGAAAACTGCTTGTTTTCTGGTTTCACTAGGACTTTGTGTTCAAATCGGTGTGTCTTTTGAGTTTGATACTATTTTAATATCAACTCCCCAGAGACAAAAAAAAAAAAACTGGCTGCATGGGAATTGCTGTCTCAATGTTAAAAACCCAACACATTTCAGCAGTTGAAGAGGTCATGAAATAAAGGAATGGTTAAATGCCTACACCCAGAGAGCTTTTCCAGGTGTAGGGAAGACGGAGGTCATTTCCCCTAAGGAAGCAATTTTTTTTTTTCGTCTCAGAGGCTGATTGTAGGCCCAGATAGAGCTAAATCATGAACCTACTGTGGTCAGATCACATAAGAAGGAGGCACTAAAGACCAAACTAATGCGGTGGTGGTGGTGGTGTTTCAGAGGAGAATATTAGATGCCTGGTTTGGGCCACAACTACAGATCACAGATGGAAGCATAATCCTACAAGATGGATTGCTTGGACTTTATTTGTTAAAGGGGTAAAGTGAATGCAGTATCATTAAATAAGAGAATAGTTTATTTCACAAAAGAAATATTTTCTTCCTAAATGTCAGTATCAATACTCACAGTGGTGAATAAGAATTGGCAGCCAAGGACACTGCTTTCTGGCTTGTTGCAGTGTTTTGATTTTATAGATTTTTATTCCTGGGAGCATACTTGCACAGACATGTGCTTCTGTACATTGAACAGGACTTCAATGCAAAGTTTTTCAGGTAGGAAATTATATCCTTAAGAAACAAGCATGAAAACTCCATTCTTCACTGTTGTGCATAAAAGTGATTTCCATATCTGGAACTGAAGCATTGCTGTGCCAAAAAATATTATTGCAACATTTCTTCCACAGTCAGTGAAAAACTGTAAACTCCTTTAAAAAGAGATTAAGAGCACCTGTACGAGGCACTAGTTTTTCTGCCCCAACTGCATAGGGCTGGCAGCTGATCCATACTCTTGAATGCTGAAATGGAGAAATAGTTTGAGCTCATCAGTAGAAAACACTATTAAAAAAACATCTGAAAAGTCATATTTGCCTTTGCCAGTAGTATCTCTGGCCACCAAGACATTTTTATGAGTAAGTAAGGGCCATAAGGGGCCCCTGCTTCACTTCCACATAACTACATTTTCTTCTCGCTCCCCAAAACCAGTGTGGCTGCACCCAGGTTTCCTATAGGGGATGGTTCTTGGCATGTGCTGTCTCCGGACGGTGCTAGGCAGCTGTCCTTGGCTGAGCCTGTGCTAACAGTTAAGTACTATGTTGTGCTATGCTCAAGTCCCTTCCTTGGTCTTGTGTTTTATGACACTGCAGACCTAACTTCAGGGTTCAAAATAATGTTTTGCCTCTTCAGAACAAGGCAGCTACCAGTGGAGGATATAGCAGCGGCAGCTATCCATTTGTCTTGGAAGATGGGTACATTTCTTCTAGGAAAGAGATGGAGATATTTCTTCAGTCTCAAGGAAGCCTAACCCACTCATTCTGATTTTCCAAAGGAATGAGCAAATGGCAGAATGCCCTAGGATACAGGCTACTCTCCATCCCTCTTGTTGCAACCAGGTTATTGTTTGGAAAGGAAAGGCAGAACCAAGAAGAATATAAAACCAGACCCAAACTCTATCTTGTTGCTGAAGATACTCCTTTGAAATGAAAAGTTGAAAAGTCTTGCAATTCAAAATCTATTTCCATTTATATGTATGCAGTTTGCCCAACTCTATAATGCAAAATGTAAATACTCTTCCTATCTCATGAGTGAGTTACTGAGAGTTAAGAGGAGGGAGGATAAGGACCTCATCCTAAGCTATTCTCTAGACTGCTGGTTAGAGCAGTCTTCTGGAAAAGCTCTTTCCACAGGCAGGATAAGAGTGCTAGTGTCATCTGGGAGTACTAACTGGATTTTGAGCTAAATTCAGTGCTATTCATGGATGCTAGGTGGGGGAATGGCCTCTCTGGGGATGCGTTTAGGCACTTCTTTCTCAGTTACAGCTTTAAGACTTCAGTTTGGGATACTTTTAAATATGTGTGGGGATCTTTGTAGAAAATTTTGCAGTCCAGTGTGGAAACTCTAGTAAATTTTAAGCTCTTCCATGGATAATAGGTGACCTGAATAGCTCTCTTAGATTTTCAGCACCATGGAGCCTGAAGCTATTGCAAAGCTGGTAGGAAGACCAATGAGCAGAGATAGGCTTTTAGAACTGAAATGGGTTATTTGCTCTCTCGACTTCAAGACGTGGCCATTTGGAAAAGTAAAGAAGGCAGCTTTCCTGCTTAGAGTCACCCAGCTTTTGAATGAGGGGGTAAATTCCCATCGTTTGGATTCAGGTCCTTAAGATTTGATCCATTTTCTATGCGTCTGTGTAGTATTTCGTCTGTGAATGAGGTTAACCATATATATGATGCTAGTGTTCCATGTTCCATGTTTCATAGATTTACCACTAACTGTCTGGCAATGTATTGCACAGTGGAAGTGAGGCGTTCAGCTGCAGTTTCTTTTCAGCAAACTCATTAACTGACTTCTCTAGACAATCACTGCTTCTCATTATTTGAGACAAGGGAGTTCTGAAAACCGTTACAGGAGCTAGTGGTAGAAAGAAGTACTTCTGATGTACATTAAAAGTACTGCCCCATTTGCTCTACAGAGAAAACCTTAGCAATAATAGTTCATCTAAAATTTAATAACTGCCTGCTTTCATTGCTGTTAGTGGTCTCATCCAAAGTCAATGACAAGCACTTCCCTTTTTCTGTGATTGGTCTCAAATTTTCAGCATGTGATTGTTTGCATCAACTGTTCTGCTTTCTATAGTTAATGAGATGATAACAAACTTCTGAGATTCTTTTTTTTTTTTCCACTTTTTTCTTTTTTACCTGTAGTTGCAAAGAACATTTTAACTACCTGTCTTTTTTTCCCTCACCATCTCATTCCAGGGGATCACCTGAGACAGATCTCATAGGAGGCTGCCAGGTTTTGAGTTTATGTGCTTGCAGGTTCAATCAGCAGACTCCTTTCCTTAGGATGTTGATTTTGGGGGGATTTTCTTTTAATTCTGTAATGATTAGGTTCTCCAGTGCATTTCTCTTGTTTTCCATGGTGGTAGGTTTTGTAATGTCAGTTGATATTATATTCCTTTGGCACACCTATCATTTGCATGCACATAAGGCACTGAAGGTGCTCATTATTTTCAGCTAACAAGTAATCTTGTTCCCACTTAATTTGAAATACATTGTTCTCTTTATCCTAATTTTGGCTTTTACAGTTACTTGCCTCATTGCATTTGGATTACACTGCACCGTGTTTTAATACATCATATTTAAAACCCCGCAAGATAAAACATCACAATAAATAGATACGCAGATATAACTGCAAGGGACACATTATGGCAGCTAGGGAGGTTGACATGGTTTATCACCTGCCAAGAGTATATCATCATCGGCATAATAGAGAGTATGGTGCTGCTCTGTTGGGCAGAAGCTCTATCTTTTCACTAGTCTCACTGGGCTCTCAGCATTCCCAGGGCTGAACACAGAGGAGGCACCAACGTGTTTCTGCCCTCACACACAGCAGCGGCACAACTCTCGACAGCCAGGCTCTTGTCATGATATTATTGCAGCAGCAACCCATTCCCAGAAGGAGCTGAGAAGGTTTATTGGAGGTTCATGCACCTGCATTCTCCACTTTTTTTAACCCTGGAGCTACTGCTGGACAAATCTGCCAGTCTCTGCTTGATGAGCGTTAGCAAATCACGCCTTCACGTGGAAGCAGCAACTTCTGCTGAGATTCATGCACCTCCTGAATTAGTCATTTCCTTTCATCTCTACTCCAAGATTGTACAAGATGGTAATGATGGTACGAGAGGAATTGTCTTGTGGGCTGTATTTGGTTTGCACAACACCCACGGTCGTGTATCATATTTGCAGACAGTATCAGTTGCTGTTTGCAGTGGCTAAATGCCTCGGTAAGAGATTAACGTAATGCCAATGAAAAAAAATAAGCTTCATAGCTGAAGTTATCTCTTTGGGAAAGTTTTACCACATGCAGCTATGAATACTCCTTTTGTCTTGCATAAGGATTGTTTCTTTTACTTTAGGCCCCTTTTCCATATGACATCAGATAATCAAAAAAGCCATGCGTATGCTGCAATATAAGGGAGGCCACAAGAAGTCCCAGCAGAATATTTGTATTTGTATTTGTATTGTACTGGAACACCTGCTTCTGAAGCATTAGTTAAGCAATATGGGGTGCATTTAGTTTTCTGGAAAGGAACATACCCTGTAGTCCCCAGTGCCTGGAAGGGTGCTGGGGAAGGACCAAATGAGCTCTGCAACACTTTCATAGAATAATAGAATCATAGAATGGTTTGGGTGGGAAGGGACCTTAAAGATCATCGAGCTCCAACCCCCCTGCCACGGCAGGGACACCTACCACTAGAGCAGGTCACTCAAAGCCCCATCCAGCCTGGCCTTGAACATCTCCAGGGATGGGGCAGCCACGACCTCCCCAGGCAACCCGTCCCAGTGCCTCACCACCCTCACTGTAAAGAATTTCTTTCTGGTGTCTAATCTAAATCTCCCCTCTTCCAATTTAAAACTGTTGCCCCTTGTCCTGTCGCTACACTTCCTGACAAAGAGTCCCTCTCCAGCTCTTCTGTAGGCTCCTTTCAGATATTGATAGGCTGTTATAAGGTCTCCCCAGAGCCTTCTCTTCTCCAGGCTGAACAACCCCAGCTCTCCCAGCCTGTCCTCATAGGGGAGGTGCTCCATCCCTCTGATCATCTTTGTGGCCCTCCGCTCGACCCATTCCAAGAGGTCCATGTCCTTCCTGTGTTGAGGACTCCAAAGTTGGACACAGTACTCCAGGTCGGGTCTCACGAGCGCAGAGTAGAGGTGCAGAATCACCTCCCATGACCTGCTGGCCACACTTCTCTTGATGCAGCCCAGGATGCGGTTTGACAGGGTATAGAATATATATATGGTTCTAATAGTTTCCCACCTCCAGCGTGCAGTCAGTTCAGGTGCAGACATCTAGAAAGCACAGAATAACAATGATGCAGCCAATTTTTCAGTTTAGCAAAATGTCAGAGAAGACGCTATACAGAGATGAATCTGTGTTCACCTGGTTAATATACACAAATGCTTTACTCTCCTGGGAAGAAGAAAATGCCAGTGTTGCAAAGTTTGTTGCACAGGGTCATAAAAGTAAAAGCAGAAATCCATAAATGTGCATATATATGCTAATATATGTTAATGTCTATAAATTGTACTGTTTTTTTCAGATAGGAGTACTGAATGGTACGTCTCTGCATTTCTCAGTACAAGTGTACATCATTTCCATGCGTGTTTCAAGAGATTGACTGAATTCTTGAAGGTGAATGATAAGGGAGTGTGGGTTGTGGAGCAATGAGATAATGCCAAGAATCACCTGCAGGGTATGGAAAGGGTGGAGCTACCAAACTTACTGCGTCAGACTTCACAAAAGTTAAATATTTAAGTTGTGTCAGTGTTATTTAATTATTTTTTCAGTGTCTTGTGTTCTCTTAGATCTCTTTTGGTGGATTGCCTGGAGACTGCATCCCAGTCATAGGGAAATACTGGTTTACCATGATAAATATTCCTTCAGGAATGCATGTTGTTAAGCTGCAGTTTTAAACACTGAAGTGTAGGCTAAGCCTTAAATGTGTGCTGAGATCTTGATTTCACTGGGATTTAATCACAGGTTAAAGTGGTTTCTTAGGTTAAGGCCAGAATGATATACAAATTACAACTAATTGAACAGCAAGAACACAGCCTGTTATGATCCTGGACTGTTCTCCTCATCCATAGATACATATTTACAATAACATTTTCATACAAATCTGGACAAAATTAAAGCTTTTTAAAAAGCATTCATAATTTGCATAGGATTTTCAGGTAAGAGCATGGAACAAGACTAAGGGGCACTAACTAAGGCAGAAAATTTGTAAGAGAAAGGAGTACATGAGAGCCTGCATCTGAACTGCCTTGAACTGAGAAGCCATTGAATTTGGAGTTAATTCAAACCAATCTCTACAGCAAACATGATTTGGAATGGCCAGAAGACGCTGGGATGATATCCAAAAGAAACTTAATAAAACAAAAGCTATTCATATATTTCATGACATGCACCCTGGCAAACAGCTGAGTAAAATTGATAATTGATAAAACCAGTGGAGCCTGGGGCACTGGTATTCAAGGCTATACCTTTAAATATTGGAAAGATTTACCAGAACTTGAGGAACAAACCATTTCAGTACTTAGGAAGTTTCTGTCTCACAGAAAATAATATATTATTGCAATTCAAAGATTCAGTGCCGTGTAAAAAGAATTTCTTACATATACCAAGAATACAGGAAATACAAAAATTGGAAAGTAGTTCATTATGCAATGGAATAAATAATTTGACAAATATTGTTCTTGAAATTTACCTTTTAGATTATTTCTATGCTATATCAACAAAAATAGCATAATATAAACATTTCAAATACATAATTATTTTCTTAATATACATAAATTTAGCTAGTATATGAAAAATAGAGACAACTGTAAACCAGAAATAGAGATAATTTGAATTAAGCAAGAGTAGCTATTCTCCCACGGTTAGTATACGAGCAGCTGGGACTAGCTTGTGTTTCCTTTATTCCAGTTTAACTTTATTTATATTTGGTCCTTTACATAACTAAAGCAATAAAACTGAGACCAAATATGATCTTGCAGTGACAGAACATGCCTGGAACTTATATATGGAAACACCCGACAATATCCAAGGACAAGTCTTATCTGATAAGCCTGATGGCCTTCTGTGATGGAGTGACTATATCAGTTGATAAGGGAAGAGCTACGAATGTCATCTGTTGGGATTTCTGTAAGACCTTTGACACAGTCCCCCACAACATCCTTCTCTCTAAATTGGAGAGATAAGGATTTGATGAATGGACTGTTCTGTGGATGAGGAATTGGTTGGCTGGTTCCGTCCAGAGAGTAGTGGTCAACATCTCAATATCCAGATGGAGACTGGCGACAAGTGGTATCCCTCGAGTATGAGCTGGGCTGCATCAAAAGAAGCATGGCCAAGAGGTCGAGGGAGGTGATTCTGCCCCTCTAGTCTGCTCTAGCGAGACCCCACGTGGAGTACTGTGTCCAGCTCTGGAGCCCTCAGCACAGGAAAGACATGGACCTGTTGGAGTGGGTCCAGAGGAGGGCCACACAAATGATCAGAGGGATGGAACATCTCTCCTGTGAGGAAGGGCTGAGAGAGTTGTGGCTGTTCAGCCTGGAGAAGAGAAGGCCCTTTTTGCGGCCCTTCAGTACTTAAAGGGGGCTTATAAGAAAGATGGAGACAGACTTTTGGTAGGGCCTGTTGTGATAGGACAAGGGGTAATAGTTTTAAACTAAAGGAGGGTGGATTCAGACTAGATATAAGGAAGAAATTTTTTTACAGTGAGGGTGCTGAAACACTGGAACAGGTTGCCCAGAGAGTTGGTAGATGCCCCATTCCTGGAAACATTCAAGGTCAGGTTGGACAGGGCTCTGAGCAACTTGATCTAATGGATCTAGTGGAAGATGCCCCTGCTCATTTAGGGAGCGTTGGACAAGATGACCTTTAAAGTTCCCTTCCAACCCAAACTATTCTATGATTCTATGATGTTGGTTCTGACCCTGAAAATATTTTCACAGGTGAATATTTCCATATTCGAGACTTTACATAAAAGATATGCTACATGCCAAGTAATTATGCAAATCAAAACTTTTATTCCTTTTTTTTTTCCCCTCCAGTTTAATTGTAGTAAGTTTACTAGTGGATACAGCAAGGAACCATGGGCTCCAACTACTGGCTCAGTTTGTGAGATCCTGCATCTGGTTACCATTTTCTATTTTCCTAACTTTCAGTATATCCTTCTCAGCAGCCACCCAGTGCATGATGCATTCAGCTCGTTACTTCATGCGATGTATCTGGTTATAGTGTCAGAAACAAGGTTACTCGGTGATTCAGCCTAATGGAATTACTGGTAGCAATTGGTAATGGAATTACTTGTAGCAATTTCTCTATAAATACGTAATGAGGAGAATCTTCAAAAATAGGTAATGTTGCTGAGCGTATTGATTGTGTCCATTTGGATACCTGAGATAATAAATAGGAAGAAAATGTGCTTTATTGAAGTATTCCATATGAAAATTTGCATTTTCTATAACATGGATTTTAAAGAAATTAATGCCTCAAACTGAAAAAAACCACATTTAATAATTTGAAGCTTTGAACTTAATTTGAAATCTGAATTCACATTTGGACTCAAAATTAGTAAATTATCTAAGAAGCACTCATAGCTGAAATTTCTGCTTGTTATGGTGGCTGTTGCACAAGAAAAGAAGATGTAGAAGCTAATAAAAATTACACCCAACTAATATATAGCACTTGTTTGTCATTGTTATTCCTCAAAGTGCTTTGCAAATTGACCTTCTCTCATTTCGTAAAGGAAGAAACTGAGACGCAGAGAGAGAAGGTGATTTACCAGAGGTTTTACAGCAGGCCAGAGGCAGGGTCCCACGCAGAAGCCCAGTCTCTGCCGCCCGGTCCTGCCGTCTGTCCACCAGCACCATCGTGCTCATCAGTCACCACTGGAAAACAGGAACCTTCTTCAGAGAGTATGAACCAGCTTCCACCATAACACAGTGGGTTTCTTACTCATATATATGCATTACCTTCTCTGACTGGAAGAACAAGGAAAAATCCCTTCAGTTTTCAAGATGAGAAACAGCAACATTATAGTAAAATTAATGTTGGCAGAAACATTTATCCCTCTGTGACCTTCTACTGTTTTCTTAAATGAGCAGCTTCTCTCCCTCCAGCCGTAGTGATTCCCTCTTCGTTCCCATTCAAAGAATCAGTTCAGACTGAGTCAAGTACTTTTACAGGCAGCCGCCAAATGAATACATTGCATTTCACTGAATTGCAAATGCTGGTTAAGTCACAAGATGCTCAGGCATAAAAGGCTCTATCCGAAACACTGGGCATTTTCACTTCTCTTTTCCCCTCCTTCTCACATGCAAGAGGGGTGAGATTCACCGATTCACATTTATTTGTGAAATAGTCTGCTCTCTTCATACATCACGTACCAATTTAACTACGTTATCTGAGCTGCGTGAATTTTTACAACCCATTCAATTGTACTATTTAAATTGATGCCCGCTTATAGTGGTACGGAGGTGTTTAACACTGCCCCTGGCTTTCCCTCTGCTAAGGGAAAATAAGCTACTCTGATACAACTCCTCCTAAACGGGAGACCTACAGCTTTAACTCCAGCAACACGGTTGGGTCAGCACAACTTTCTATTGTAAACAAGGCCTACGTTGCAGGGCTAGGGCTAGATTACTCAGTTTTTCACAAGGTCTGCCTCCAGAATGCACACAACCAGTGTGACTAGTTGTGTTTTAATAAATACTAATAGTATGTGTCTAATTACGACAGTTCACCTCGGCATTTCCTGTGTGCCTCTCACGCAATGACTAAGCGCTTCTCGTCTCACCACCGAGCCAATTACTGACTGCAGGCTGTTATTAGGGGCAGTCCTGTGTAATTTTCACCGTTGCAATATATGTAATTTCATCATCGTGGGACCGCCAACAAGTGAGCACTGTCCACCTAGAAGAAAAATATTGCCTGCGATCGCTCTCAAGGGCTGAGGGAGGCAAACATTTACTCGCAGGCACGGCTTTTCTGACCGTGAATAGTCCCCCTGCTTTCAAAGGGATTAAGCTTGGGAGTAAGTATTTGCAGAATCAATGCCTTAATCAGCACGCTTAAATGTTTAATTTTGCTCTCTCCGACGCTAAAGTAGTCCCGGGATTCTGAGCACGCAGCTTAGCTCCTCTTTCAGAATTGCCCTCTGGTTTTTAAAAAAGCTCAGGCCAGCAAGCCCCCCTGTTACACATACTCCAAGGTGGATTTTATGATGGATGTAGCAGCTAGAATGTCACACAGACAAATACTTCAGTGGAAAAGTGCAAATAATAATCAAATGACAAAGTTCCAAAATCTTGTCAACCGGTGGAATCTAGAAACTGTGGGTTAGACTTATTGCTAGAACGAACCGACACTGTTCACTGATGTCAAAGGCTAAGGTAAAATGGAAACAAATCGAGTAGAAAATAAGGCTTTTATGGAAAGAAAATTTGTATTAATACCTTTTTTACCTTCTTTTCCCTCTCCTTCTCTTAACATTCAGGCAGCTCCTGTGCTCTGTGTTTGTCCTGTGGTCTTGCTGTCATCTTTTCCTGTCTACACCCTTTTCATACTTCCGTACAGCACTTCGGTCCAAGAAATCAGTTTTGCCTGCTACTACCAAATCTGCGGGCTTTTATAAGTGCTCCTCTCTGCCAAAAATCAATTACACAACTTTGACTCTTCTTGTTTCCCTCTAACGCTTAATCTTTTGTAGATCACTAAGGAGTTTAGCTGTTGGAGGTGCTCACTTTCTCCTTGCCCTTGAAGGTGTCTTGAGCCCTTTCCAAGGAGCTCTGGGAAGATAAATAGCATGTCTGTGCTGTCCACATTGATCTGCCACAACTTTTACACCTACTTCTTATCTCCCCCCCTCCACAAAGCCTGCCCGTCACTGCGCACTTGCAAATTCAGTCTGGCACCTGGGAGCTGGCTCTGCAGATGGGAAATTCAGAGGTAGGTGATAGCTGGGTCCATACCTGAGCTCCACCTCTTTGTAAGCAAGGGTGATGCCCCTGCACCCCAAAAACCTCTTGAGACCCTTACGCTGAAGATGTTTTTGGTGTACTGCATTTTGAACACAGTTTTATATTTTGGCAGTGTGATTAAAAACAGAGTCAGTTCATACTGGAATGATTTCCTCGAAAACGTTGCAAAGAAGGTAAACTCATCCTATAGCAGTTGTATATTACATGAACTTAATTATGTCTTTGTTCTATGTACTGTAATAATTAAAATCTAATCCACAGTACAATCAATACATGTTGCCATTGCTTTCGCTAATGTATGCACATAAATAAGAGTACAGGGAGAAGCTGGAAGTCTCTGTGATGAGGCTAATGAAGCCTCTGGTAATATTTCACTTGGTATTTTCATTGTTGAGGTACATTTAGGTACTGATAAACATCATTTAATGTTAACAAATTAACATTAATAATTAAAAAGTGTTTTAATGCTCACTAGCAGCAGTTCAATAGAAAACCAGTTGATGATTATAGAAGAAAAAAAAAGCACGTGAGTCAACAATGTCATACTGCTGCACAAAAGTAAACATCCTATGAGGATATCTTAGGAGGAGTGTTGCATATAAATAAAACCAAGCAATCCTTCCACACTACTTAGCTTTTTGAGTGTGAGTCTGAACTGAAAAATTACCCATGTTCTTTTTCGCAGATTGATGAGAGGAAGAGTCCAAGGAGAAGCAATAAGATTGATTCCCTTTCCTGATTGTTCAGGACCAGAACCACTAACTGAGATGCTGCAGAGAAACTCACTGTGCACATTTTGGGATCTGTATCATGTGCATAAGTGTGGCACGTTCATAAACTGAGCAGACAGCAGAGTATCACTGACCTGCCTGCCACTGAAAGCATTTACACTCGGTGAAAAATATAACAATCTTCCAGTTAACGAAGCAGCATATGACTTACATAAGCTGGGGCTGAAAATTTAGGGGTCTGCATGGCAAGAGCGACTTACAAAGAGGTTATCTGGGGCAATATTGAAATAGTAAGGCATTTCTTTCCTGACCAAGACTGTCCAAAGCAGCAGCGTGCAATGGAAGATTAGTCTGGGAGCCAAAAGACTCAGTTCAAATTGTCATGCTACTGATCTACTCAGCAGTTGTGGGGAGCCCGTGTATCTCTCTGTTTCCCTTCCCACTGTACTTCTTGGTTTCTCCTTTATGTGTTTTGACCTTTTTGCTACCTTTGACTTTTATCTCTTTGGAGCCGGACCATCTTTCCCAGGATGTCTGTAAAGTTTAGTACAATGTGCCTCTCTCCGTGCGAGACTTTAGACTCTACTGCAAGAGTAATTTAGCAGGGAGGAAATTAATTTCTCTCATAGGCAGAGAAATGATCCCAAATACACATTAATGTCTGAGACCTGAATTTTAACAAATGGCTCTTTGGTCCTCTGGCATCTACTTCAGCATGCCATTGACTTCACAGTAAGTATGCTGGGGGCTGGAGCTATACATATGCTGCAGACAACTTTCCTTTGGCTGCAGACTGCAGAAAGCTAGACTGGCATTAACAGCTGCCTGAAGCGCAGGTTACAGTAAAGTATATCATGTTCATATCATCATTGCATACCTTGGATTCCACTGTAAGCCCGAAGTCTGGGGGTGAGGAGAGCTCTTCGGACCATAAATACATTAGCCTGGCATGGTAAGCTAGGCAGCTCTGTCCTTCAGCTGAGAGAAAAAAACTCCACTTTTATTCCACAGACATATTCTTGAGACTGCTGAAGAGCAAACCAAGACAGGGTTTTCTTGCTTATTACAGGAAACGTGGAGACATTTCTGTCTGTCACAGGTATTACTGGTTTTCTTAATGCACCTATACATCTGAGGCAAGGTTAAGTATAAATCTTCATTCATAATCAAACTTAGGTAATTCATGAGTGTGCTTACAGCTAAGTGTGCAATAAAATGCTTCGTTATTATTCATTATGCAGTTTGTAGAGTGTTGGCAATTTCCTTAAAGGGAATAGGAGGGAGGCTGTAGAAACAAGTAAGAGAGAATTATTAGAAACCTAGGGAAAAGCAAATTGCAGCTTTTATCATGCTTGAAAACTGCAGAGAAGAAATGGACCAAAAGGACAGAGAATCAAGGATGAGGAAAAAAAGAAGCATGATGCCTTTACAAGGAGAGGACTTTGCAGGAAAAGAAATGTTTCACTTTCCTTAATACTGCATCTTTCATGAGGCCAAAAGGAACATGAGGAAAAGAAATAAACCCAGAGGTGGAAATCCATCTGATTGAGAATGGATCCAAGAGAATCCTTCTTTCATCAAAGTTCATTATGTAGTTGGGAGATAGATAAAGATTTCTAATAATAATGCACATTTGAACCTAATTGTATCCACAACTACCAGGAATAAGTTCAGCATAAACAGAAATGTTTTGCTGGCTTCCCTAATAAGGGAAAAAGGGCATAATGCAGTGTCTCTGATGGAAAACAAATTCTCTTTTTTCTCTCATTTAGAATCATAGAATCATATGGGGTTGGAAGGGACCTCTGGAGATCATCTAGTCCAACCCCTCCGCCGGAGCGGCTCTACCTAGAGCACGTTGCTCAGGAACTTGTCCAGGTGAGTTTTGCATGTCTCCAGAGAAGGAGACTCCACCACCTCTCTGGGCAGCCCGTTCCAGTGCTCTATCACTCTCACAGCAAAGAAGTTCCTCCTCATGATTAGGTGGAACTTCTTACACTCAAGTTTGTGCCCATTTCCTCTTGTCCTGTCACTGGGCACCACTGAGAAAAGACCATCCCTGTCTTCCTGACACCCTCCCTTTAAGTATTTGTAAGCATTGATTAGATCCCCCCTAAGTCTTCTCTTCTCTAGACTAAAAAGACCCAAGTCCCTCAACCTTTTCTCATAGGAGAGATGCTCCAGGCCCTTAATAATCTTTGTGGCCCTTTTCTGTACCCTGTCCAGCAGTTCTCTTTCCTTCCTGAACTGGGGAGCCCAGAACTGGACACAGTACTCCAGAAGGTGCCTCACCAGGGCAGAGTAGAGGGGCAGGATGACCTCCCTCGACCTGCTGGCCACGCTCTTTTTGATGTACCCCAGGATGCCATTGGCCTTCTTGGCCACAAGGGCACATTGCTGTGCTGTCAAAGTCGTTTGCTGTCAAAATTTAACAAACTTATTCGCATTCACTTCTCCCAAATTTTCTGGTAGATTTGTCATTGGCAGCCAAACCTTTGTGCCATGAAACACAGCATTATCCTCTCATCCAGACAAGCTCTGAGCTGCACCCTTTGCTGTACAAAAATTGAGATTAAATAAACAAATTCTGAACATAGGGCAGTGAGGCGTGTGTGGGTACTCGGAAATCGTCATCGGGTTTGAATCTTACCGGAGAAATTGCCCCGCAAAGTGATTTCCCACCCTTGATTCAGCGTGCTGCTCCTGCATCGCTCCCCAGCCCTGTTAATCCTGGGCACAAAAACCACCCGAGGCTACCCGTGTAGTAGCCCATCAGCGTGCAGGGCCAGCCAGGCTGAGGGCACGAGGTCCCTCTAGCAGGGCCTGCAAAAGCTAATCCACAAAGCGTTCCTGCTAATTGCTTAACGTGCTCGAACGTGGGGACATTAGAAAGTAGCTCAACTTCTTCATCTAGCTTCCAAGTTCAGCTTTGCATACCTCTTGCTGAGGGAACCATCCACCTGAGCAACGTAGTTGCTGGACTGTTATATGGGCTGAATAGGCAATTAAAAAAAAAAGGTATTTATTTAGTGTATTTATTTCTCTGATAGAGTATATTTAGTGTGTATTTCTTTAATTCTCATAATGTGTTTCTTACATGCATCTCTCTATGTATTTGTGCACATTTCAATAATATCTTAGTACAAGCATCTTGAGGATATTTTTATGCACGTGCAGGAGCATTCATATTCACAGATTTGAACATTGGAAAATAGGAAATACTAATTATTTTTGTAAATACAAGTCATGTACAGCAGAATTCTCCGTAAACGTTAGCAGTTTGTGCTACTATCTATCAGATTAAGCGTGTGCATTGCGGAGGCTCCTGAAGGCACTAGCCATAAATCAGGTTCTGTGCTGCAAGAATATCGGTGGCTCTGGAAAAATGTGTTGTGCTGGGGGACGGGGGAGGACGCCAGAGATAGCTGCTTGCTCTTTCTGCTTGATTAGACGTCCAGACCGCTGCTAGCACAGCTGGCCTTCTCATACGCAGCATGCCAAAGCCAAAGATGGCTGAGCAGGCTGGGTCTTAACTGGTCTTAACTCCTGAAGTATGGACCTTGTCCTGCAAGGGGTCTGCCAGCGCAAGCTTCCTCAGCTGTGCAAGGGTACAGGAGTAATGCCGAGGTCACCTAGGAGCAGACACGGAGGTGGATTAAACATTTAAAGTGCCCACCTAATTTTTTTATCTATCTGTTGGCAAACCTCTAAAATTTGAGCAGGAATTCAGGCATTGAAAAATGGAAAGCCTCCTATGGGCAAAAGCAAGAAGGCCTCGACGCTGTATGAAGGAGAGCTTTGAAAGGGACTGTGACCTGTCAGTGCCCATCTCTGTGCCCACAGCCCTGTCAAGGCACCTGGTGGGGCTCAGCCTAGAAGATCAGCACAAGTTCAGATGAAATCCCCCCCGCCCCCCCCCCGTGAAGCCCCTCACGCTTCCATAGCAAGGTGTCACTGCACTGCGGGCAAAACTAGTCACCCTCCAGTCAGTGTGAGGTGCGTGGGGCAACACAGTTCTTGATGGAATCTTGGAAGTGCCAACACGGCCCAAGGTTTCCCTTTTGGTTTCTCTGCGCAGCGTACGGGTCTGAGAGAGACAGACATTTAGATACTCACCTACTTCCCTAAACTGGAGATCTGCACCAAATTGAAACGAGCGTCTCCGCTTCACTGATCATTCTGTGGGAAAGTACGTCTGAGAGAAAATTTTACTTCCTTTTTTCCCTTCAATTCCCTCTGTTTTTACCAAATTTTGCAAAAGCAAAATCCCAAACATAATATGCCCTCAAAAATACTTCTTTTTTTTCCTCCCCCCACTCAGACCTTAACTTTCTACTCATGGTCACGGCTTCCTGTATAAACATTCTACGAAGAATTAAATATCTTAAAAGTTGAAGCTTGAGAAGGTCAGCCCCCGAAACAGCGAGAGTTTTGGCAGCTGTCCTCGTGGCGTGAGCCCGCGTCCTCTCCGTGTTTACGAAAACACGCTTTATCCTCTTTTATTATGACTAAACTCCTGCAGATTGTCCGCTTCGGAGAAATACTGCCCCGTGACTTGGCAGGAGTCCCCGCCAGCGATAACCCCGTCCCCGCTCAGGGCGGGGGGGGGGACACCCCCGGCTAATCTCACCTCCCCACCCTGCCCGCCTTCCCCCCGCCTCCCTCCCGCAGCGCACCCGCCACCTCTGTATCTGATTTAAGGGAGTTATTCTTCATGGCAGCTCGTTTTTAGGATCTCCTTGAGGTTTGGCTCCGGTCGTCGCAGCTCCCCACCAGTGGCTGCGGGTTGGCTCCGGGCTCTTTCTGGAAATTGGCAGACTGAAAAAAAACTGAAAAAATAGGTGGATGACAAACCCTCGTCGGTGCAAAGCCGTGACCGGATCTGCCAAAAAAAAAAAGTGGGGAGAAAAGGTGAAAATTTTCAAGATTCCTTGATTGCTGCTCAAAATGAATCATCTATACATAAAAATTACGAAAACTTCAAAAAAGCACATTAACATACATATAAAGAACAAGTGCATGACAATGATATAAAAAACTAAGTCTCTACCAAGATCCAGAATGTAATTACAGGCTCAATTTTCTGAGGCATGAAAGAGGCAATTTTCCAGAAATTTGGTTCTGTCTATCCCTCCAAGATACTGAATAAAACAATTTTTTTTTTTGGTCCTGTTACCGTGTTCCTGCTAATCAGGAGAATTCAATTTTTTTTTATAATGTCTTTAGTAATACAATAGCTTCTTAGAGAATTATGGCAATAACAAGATATATCAACCTTGATGACTAAGTAATACTAAGATATGGATATGGTACAGTAATTCAGATTATTGCAAGTGTAATGAGCAATTTTCTCCTGACTTTTAAAAACTTTAACTCTTTTTTGGCTCAGGTTGTGTCTTTACAGTGAAGGCCTACTAAGTATTTTGCTACCACTGCCTTGACCTTTATGACTATGACCCCAGTGTAAAGGAATTCATTTTGAAAGTAAACCTGAAGACAGTCGCCTCATTTAAACTGTTTTCTTGAAGACTTTATGTATATCTTTTATGAGTTCATTTCCTCCCTCAAGAGCAAACGAAGGAGACAGACTGGATTTTATTCTTCAAATAGATGTAGGCAGTTTTCAGGGCTTGTCACTGAACTTCTTATATTTTCAGGTGTCCGTTCTAGCTGTCCCCTCTTCATGTGAACTGGCAGCATGGTGATCATTAGTACTTTAATTCGATTCTTGTATTTTATGCTGCAATTTGATTTAGTTTTGTGAGAGCCAGCCAGGTTTTGCATGAAGCAGCAATCAGCAGCTCTCAGGCTGGCATTAAATGGCTGTGTGGGCTGGATGCCTGAAACCACCTGAGAAGTGTGCTGGTGCCTGGATATTTAAAACGTATTTATGTATAGCTCTGCTGAGTGTGGCAAGGCTTATATGAACGAAATGACTAAGCGGCGTTTCAGAAGTGGCAGAGATGCTGCCAGGTCTCAAGATGTAGTGTGAGAGCATGCAAAGATACCCAAATTAGAGGCAAACAAGGTCACGGCTAGAAAACAAGCCAGCTCTGGAACTGAATTAATCCACCAGCCTACCCTGGCTAATTGGCCCTGCTGAGAGTGAGGGTGCTCATTAATCTGGGTGCAGCATCAGCCTCATACCAACTTCAAGACCGAAGCTACTATTTCTGACAGGAGGATCACTGCGATACGTAGACGTAGTAATTTGCGCAGAGGCTCCTGACCCGGGATGGCAGGGCTGGAGGGAACGGTGCCGCGGGTCCCTGTTGGCCTTGGGTGACATTGTGGCTCCTCAGTGCCCACATTGCCTCAGATGGCAGAGGCACACCTTGGTGGTGAGGTGTACCGGCTCCAGCGGGGCCAAGACCTATTGCTGGCAGACCCTGAGCTGATGAACTCCACCAAGGCAGCTGGGCTTGGCTCCAGCACTGACCGTAGGAGATCCAGGCAGGAACAGGAGACGTGTAGGGGAAGGTGGTGGTGGCAGACATTTAGAAAAGCCGAGAGCAAGGAGAAAGGTGGAGGAGTGATGAGAGAGGAGTGATGGCGATGGAACCTGAGTTTTAAAAGCGAAATTTTGGAGGCCTTTCAGAGCCATGAACAGCCATCTGTTAACCTTCGGAAATACCTGGTGGCCTTGTATCACAGACTAGCAGGCTTCGTCTTCTCTGTTCATCAGAAGCCTCATCAAAACCAAGATTAGGTTCTTTTGAAAATCCATCCATGCTGTGCTGGGATGGGTTTTTCTTCTCAGCACAAAAATATGCTTTGATAATTCATCTAATCAGATGGAGAAAGGCAGAAGGCAGTGAAAGCTGGGAGATAAAAGGGAAAGGCAGATCTGCTTTGCAGGGTAGGGCTAATCTGACAGTCCATCAATCCATCTTTAATCTGGGAGGAAAGGCTGTAATCGTAAGGCTATGCTGGTAGGGCACCCAAAGAAAGGGTCACATAGTTGGGGGCTGATTGTCACCTTGCCTTACAGCTCTGCCTCTCTGTTGCATGCTTTTAAAAATAAATTATTCCTTCCAAACCATATCCTCATACAACCGTAAACAGAGTTGGAAACTTTTCAACACCATTTTACCCTGTTGTGGAAGCACATAGAACCCATCCAACTACTATTTACAACTACTGAGGGGCTCCTCAGACTATGGCAACTTTGTGGTTCTTACTGTACTTCTTAATAGAGAACTTTTGAGCTTCCTTTTATTCATGGTGTCAGGAGAGAATGTGTGTTATTTTTTGATATTAACCAAGTTCTTCACTCCTCTGAAGTACATCTCTCTGAATTTCACTGTGATTGGTCTTGTAGGCTGTCCTTTAAATCTGGATTGCATCCACGACCAGTATGATCCTCTGATGGCTGAATTCCACTGTTGTTGCCTCTGAGCCACACAACCTTCACCATTATATGGTTTTGCGGATATTCCTGAAAAGCTTTGTGTGGTTTCTCTAAAATTGTGCTAAACTATTCAAATAGAGTGAATATGCCACTGCTAGAGGTGCAACCTTGAGACACTGAGCAGTATCTTAGTGTAACCAAGACGTTTGTGCCTGAAGATATCTAGGACAACATGTTTCCCTGTTTTACATGTTTACATTTGAAGTGATGTTAAGGATTTTCCTCTGGACTTCATGGGAAATACATTTTGCACCTGATACTTTTAGATTGGTCTTGGTGCAGAAGAGATTGCGGGAAGGATTTAAGAAATGTAAAAAACTGTTCAATAATATTTCATTTGTCTTAAATGCTGACCACCTATGACCTGCCAGAGTCCCAAATGTTTTCTTTATAGTTCACCCTCTCTGAATAAGCGGTAAAAAAAATCTGTAGCACGTCCCACAGAGTTTATATTTCTGATCATTCTGTCTATACAGCCCACTGTTTTCAAAGGAGTCCCAAAGGAGGGAAATGGGCACAGCACAGACTTGGGCAGGCAGTACCCATACTCTAAGCCTTGGTGGGGTGGGGTGAAAATAGGACTTTTGTACAAAAGATACTGTTTTGACCATGCGTCTATCCCACACAGAAATGGAAGCCCAGGTAGAGGGTTTGTTTTGGGAAAGATTTGGGCATGCAGTGGGCAGTAGGGCATTATATCAGCGTGACTTTCTACCTGCAAGAGAAGTTTTACCTGCCCTTTTCCAAATTTTCATGTGAGTGGGTATATGTTTCCTAAGCTGAGTCCTAAGAAGACAAAGCAGTCCATGGATGAATTTAGTTTTGTTCTGGTTTTCTAACATCCTTCTCTCTGCTTTTCACCTCTCTGTCAGTCCCACCAGTGACTTCTGAAACTGTTTATCAGATTTGATTGAAATTAGCCAGAATTGGGTTGTCAACTGTAAATTAGATTATTCCAATCTCACTGTATTCCTACAGTAGCTGGGGTTTATGCCATTTAGTTTGGCTTATTACTTCATCAGTTTATTGCTTTGGGGTGCTTCTTGCTTTGGGTTGCACACAGGACCAGCAATCGTAGTGACTGTTCTGCAGAAAAGATGCTGGTATGTGTGTGTGGGTAAGTGAGACAAATAGTGAGAGGTTTGTTAGAAGAGATGGAGCCAGAATGTGTCCACATTGCATGTACGCAGAATAAAGACAACGCTCTCCCTCTGGCCTTTGTAGTCAGAGAACTGTCTGGACAGCAGGCACGCAGCAAGAGTCAAACCACAGTGGAAACCTTGATGTTAGTTACTATCTATTCTTGTTAGCTTCTTAGAGTACAGGTGGCTTTTTCAGCTTAAAATGATGGGATTAATATAGATTCCATAGTTTCCTTGGCTTCATATTTCAACTGGCAAAAGAACAATATATTTACCTTGAAAGGAGAGAAGATACTGATTGTGAAAAATACTCACTGGAGAATCCTGGAAAAAGAAAACTCTGTTACTTCTTGTTCTGCCATTTAAAACAGTAAAGCACAGGCTCCCTTCTCTGCTGTCTTCAAAAAAGTGGGTTTGGTTCTGATTTGAAGAGACTAGATTTATGCAGAATATTCTCAGCTGATAGGTCCAGGTACCAGCAAAGGAATCTCATGAAGCTTGAATGCTATTAGAGTTGAACAGGTAATTTATATTGCATGTGCTTGATATATTTGCACTTTTTTTTTTTTTTAGCTCTGGCATATTAAATAAACTGGCTTTGGAAGGAATGATTAATTGATGGGACACCAGACATCAGGCTTTTAAAAAGTCCTCCTGCAATGGAGCTACACCACAACTGTTTTCCCTAAAACCTTTTCAACCAAAAGGAGTCGAGTGTTAGATGTCTCAAGGATAGTCTCCTTTCACAGCTTTGCAAAACTCAGGCAGAAGGAGAGAGGAAAATGAGTGGTTCTCACAGGAAGGCGGATTACAGCGTGAAAGCAAATGTGTGAGTGAGTACCAGGGAGCTCATAGGAGGGAGGAGAGAGCTGCAGGGAAGGCTTCGGTCGCTGCCTGCACCTCATTACACATGTAATAGCCCACCCCAGCACACAAAGCCCTCTGAAATCAGCCTTCACGTGCTCTGTCGTTTGGAGGTTATTTATTTGTAAGACACGCCTGGATTCCTGCTCACAGGCTGAGGAAGCCGGAGCATCCTCTGGAGCACAGATGTGTTGCTCAGCCGCGTCACGCAGGCACACGGGGAGTACCTGCGCTGCGAGGCGGGCAGAGGGATCCCACACACAGCATCTCTCCTGCGTTTTCAGCCTTCCCTCCCCTTTCCCTCATCGTATTTTTCCCTGGGGTTGCAGGAGTGTCAGTTGAGCCCAAATATTTTCTAGCTACAGAAAAATTATTTTACAGCTCCAGGTGACACTGTAAACAAACTGGTGAGTTTCCTTCCAAAGCGGCTGGCCAGCAGCTTGCTGGAAAGAGAGAAAATGCCAGGCAGTGACTCCTCTTTTTAATCTGCTGTGCAGTTTAGAGAATTGGAGACTCTTCACTTTCCATCCTCCACTGAAGAGTTTTCTCCAGAGCTCCGCATCTCCCCCTTCCCTCTGGCAGCAGAGGCCATCACTCTGCCCACGGGATGCTTTGCCCCTTCCCTGCTGCCCTCAGCTCGATGGACCAGCTCAGGGTTTGTCTCTGCCCCCCAGATATGAGGATGCAGGGGATGTGACACAATTCCAGGACTTTTGAGACAATGTTAAAAGATGGTGACTAGGACTCTGGTGAATTAACTTTAACCTGTGAGGAGGCAACAGTTCAGATGCAGTTACCTGGGCAAGGGCCATGGACACCTTGAGTTCTAGATTATAATGTTGTGCAAGCTTGTCCCAGGTATTACTTTGCCAATATGAAGGGTAATCTGTGTTTCTTCATCAGGGTGCCATTTGACACACACACAGTGCTGCTAATTCAGAATATCTCAGTGACTGCGATTGACCCTGGAGCTGCTTTAAGAAGCTTCTCAACCTTTGTGCAAGTTGTAGTCTTGTCTCTTTGAGTTCTTTATTTCCACAGCCCACTTCCAGGGAGACAAATATCAGTGAGGGACACAGCAGGAGATACACAGAGACCTCTTCCCTCTCTTGAAGAGGGAGCATCTTGGTTAAGAAGAAGGTACAGCAGAAATCCCATAGGACTGGGGACCTAGGAGGTCCTCTCCTCCTTGGCCCCTTTACCCAGCGAGTGCAATGGCCTCACTAATCTGTGCCACTCCGTTCCTCTACGCCTGCAAAACCAGTCCTGGAAAACCAAACGTGTGAGTGTGTTTTGGAGCAGAGGGATGGCAATGTGAAAAACCCTAGAAGCTTTAGATGGGAGAAGGGGTGGTCAAATTAATTACTGGGCTGGAGGGGAAAGGGAAGCCCAGAAGAGCAGCAGTTGATTCCCACACAAATCAGCAGAGTCCGCTATCACCCAGCCAGATTACTGAATTATCCATCCCCAGCCTGGACGGTTTCCAAATTCTACATTGCAGATTCAGCTTGTCTAATTAAATGTGTTTCAGAGGCTTTGCTTCTATGCATGCCTCCCCAGAGTTATTTTGCAAAAAACGTAGGAAGAAAAGGCAGCTACCATTCACACCATGAATCCTGATTCTGCCGTACTTGGGAGCGCTGTATAACCACTGGCTGATAATTAGTTAATAGATACCTTTATTAAATAGAATAGCCAAGATTATACACAAGGCAAGATATTTGTCATCTGTGTTTGAGACTAGGCTGCAGATGTCACGTAAGGCTCCGGTTATTTCTGGTTACTCCTTTCAGGGAACAGCTCTACGTCCTCTAAAGCCAGGCAGCAGACCCCAAAGGCAGGGTGGACCTGGAAATTGTCTCAGTTTCTTTCTCATACCCCCACCCCCTGACAGAAGATGTTCTCTGAATAGATTGAGTCAAAATGGCTTTAAGAACAGGTCACAACAGCCTGTACAGATTCTGTAGGGGTCTCATAGCATGAGTAAATGTTCTCACCTGCCTTGGGCTGTGCCCAGACGTGTGCTGTAGCAGGAGCCCATGTACTATGGGGAATGCAGGAAAATTTTTTACATGACTGAATGACAGTCCTTTCCTGAGAGTAGGGAGGGCTTTGGCAGACTTCTGTCCTCCACTAGCCAGCCGAGTCTGCAAGACATGTAATGGCTTGCTCCTGGCAGTATCTTCAGCAAAGCCCATGGATGTCCCTTGGACATCTCCTGTGCCTCCACCAGCAGCAACCTGCACAAAGCTCCTCTTTTGCACTTCTCCATTGCCTCTTCACAGGCCCTCCAGGAATCGGGCTGGTACAACGCCTTCTGAGGGAAGAAATATTCCACAGTTTTGTCTTGCCAGGGGAAGAAGTATGGTCTTTAAATATGAAAGCAGATTTATTACATGAGAAAAATGCAGGGTGTATTTTGTCAGTGTGTTTTTAATACTTTCTGATTCGGAGGGAAAATATTTGATTACAGCAGCAGTTGCCAAGTCAACTGCTGCATCCCAGCTGTCCCCACGGAGGGGACAGCGTGTTACCTGGATGTGGGCATGGAGGCTGAGACGAATGATAGCTTTTTTAAGTCATGTTTCACCAGTTTTAATATAGCTCAGGTTTTCAGCGATTATTTACAGGCTGTTTTATGACCCTCATGATATTACTCTGGATTTACTCCAGCTTTTAGTAGACAAGAACTCACATGTTTCACTATTTTGTTGTTCTCCACCAAAAGGTCTGAAAAGGCACTGAGGGTTGACTCCCAGATGGGACCATGGCGTAGCCTGTGCATACCAGGGATAGGAGAAGTCTGGTTCCCCCTTCCTCACTGCCTCAGAAAGAAATCCTGGTTATTTGGCCACTGTATCCACTGTCACATTTCAGGATGTATTGACCAGGTTTCCCAGTATAACTTTAACCAAAAGTGAAGTGCTGAAGGACCTTTTAAAGCCCATGCCATAGTGGAAAAGCTTGGCTGGTGTACCTCAACCAGTTAATCTTTGGGATGCAATTTATAGCAGTAGGCACAGGCATTTGCTGTTATTTCACTGTCTGCCTTCTTATTTATGACCTTCTCCACAAACTCAGCACTAGAAACTGTATTCTAGCTCTTCTATATATCAGCCTGAAACAGTCTTAAAAATTTCTGTTCTACTTTCTGTTACCACAGCCTGGTTTTGCAAGAAGAAATCTCTTCCATTTCTGGATGACCAGAGGATGTGAGTCCAGGGCCCTCCTGGGAGCTCCCCAAGTATCCAGCTTTAGGAGTTTTTCGCCTTAGTATCCTTGCTTCATTATTTCTTAACACATGCATGGTAGGTACATCGTTGCCTCACCACCACTAATTCTGTGCTCGCGTGTCTGCTGGAGCAGGTGAGCTTGGCCCAGAGGAATGAGACACTTCAGTCCCCAGTCCCTTTCCTCTGAGCTGGGAGCACGGAGTGACAAGGACAGGTATGTCCTACTGAGTGCTCAGCAGCCACCATAGTCGTGCTCATCCTCTTCTTGTGTTTGACAGGATACCATCATCAGCAACAACAATGAAGTGTTTTTTAGGGTATGTCCCTTGTCCGTGGCTGAACTGAGGACAGGAACGCAGTGTGATCAGTGTCACTTAAGGCTCTTATTAGGCTACTGCTGTCATGCTACCAGTAAGCTCTTTCCCCACCCTCCTGAAGCTTCAGTTTACTAAGACCAGCATATATAAGCATGAGTATATAACTTTTCCCCTTTTCATATATAGGGGAAGAATTAAATTCTCCTTTTGCTTTGAAAAAGAAAAAAATCAGACTTCTTTCTTAAACTCAATAAAAAAGAAAAGCACTAAGAATGAGGAACATCAAGTCTAGCCTCCTCAATTTCTCTGAAAAATCTCCTATGCATGTAGCAGGAGAATAAACTGAGAGTTCGTTTCTATCCAACTTCTGCTGGGACTTAAGTTTGCACAGTGTATATTGCTCTGTGATAAATGTGCTTGCTTATTATTGGATATCTCCTTTTTCCCCAAATATGATAGAAAGCAATACTGTAAGCAGTAAAAGCATAGCACAACTTAGTCCTATCTGCTACTGGAGAAAAAAAAGTTAGCCTTGCCCTTGGAGGACAAGTTTTATCCTGGGACTGGGATAAGTGGGCTTGAGAGAGCCCTGTGAAAGGAGAAGAAAAGTACAGAAAACAACTCTTGGGCCATATCAGTATCAGAACTGCTGGTACCCAAGATTGTTTAATATTCTATTATTTTATCTTTCTTTTGGTGAGCACAGATTTTTGTTTTCGTTTAAAATCACACAAATAGGAGGATTGTAGATAATAGGCTCCACTTGGGAAAATAATCAGCTATTTCTCAAAGTAGGCATGATTATGCACTATTCCAGCAGGTACCTGTTTGGAAGGAAAAAAAAAGAAGAGTATGTGCAAGTGCATATACCATGAAAGTGTGAGTGTAGAATTAGGGCAAGAAGAGCAGGAGATTGTGGATGGTTGGTCTTTCTGGCTATAACAGTCACTTTAAATCCTAGCTTCTCATTAATTGAAAAAAGGGAGGAAAGCTTGAGGAAGAAGATGCAGTATCCCATCAGGGTGTCGAGGGGCACAGCAGCCAAAGAAGTCCTCTCTTCTGCAGCAGTGGGGGCAGCTTCTGCTTTGGGCTGGGAAAGAAACAGTGGGTTGACCCACCCATGGGATGGCCGAACAGAGAGCACCAGTGCTGAACTGCTCCCCCTTTCTGACTAACTTTAACATTCTGCTCTGAATATTAGAAAGTACATTTGCAACAGATGTTTCATGGGGAGAAACCTCTTTAATCCCTTCCTTCAGGCTAAATAGCTTTACAAAATCCTCCCCAGAGCTTTGATAACCCAGTAAAAATAACAGCTGAGCTACAGATGATCACTAATCTTCCTGTATGCGTTCGATCACAAAATGGATGGCCAGTAATTTCTCACATGTAAAGGTGTTTTGCTCAGATATGACATACATAAATTGCACTTTTAGAATCTCCTGATGCAAATTAAGAAATTATAAGATTGACTGTGTGCTTGGGTCATCAAACACCAACCACTTTGAATAATAGCAAGATGAAGATAGGATCCACAGGGATAAATTCTTTCAGGGCTGGCATAAGACTGAGTTAATGTGATTTAACAAGCAAAATATTACTTCACAAGAGTAGAAGAAAAAAATTGCCCCATGTCCCAAGTTATCTATTCATATTTGGGTCTATTTTGAATGAATGCTCCAATCACTGGAAGCAACAAGGTCAGAGTTAGACCAGCACTGAGCAGTCTGTAAAATCCCAGCCCTGAAAAATGTTAAAAGACATGTAAGGAACTAGAGATGTACAATGAGAGATATTATTAACATTTTTTTATTTATCTTGCCATACTGCCTGGAGGCCTAGGTCAGGAATATGAACCTTCTTTGGGTTGGGCAGTATGCATAAATTAGAGCAGACCTCTTTAAATTAATACAAAATGCTATGTTTAGAGACTTTTACATAATGAGAAATATGGTTTCTCTGTGCCTCCATCTATGCCTCTGCCATTCAGAACTAAAAAGACCTTAAACAGAGATTTTTAGATGCAAAATCATCAGTAGCACAAGGTCTGCCAAGAATTAGGTACAGATTAAACCACTGGTTTTAGTCTCCGCAGCTTCTGGAGTCACACGGCTACACCAGCACCTAAATTGTTTCTAAACTTAGATTATTTTTAAAAAGGAAGTTCAGTTTTGCCCTTTATTGCATTGAGCTTTGCTGCTCTATGTAGGTCAGTAGGCAGCCTGTTGCAGCAAATAGTCCTTGATCTTGCAGAAGCCAGTCTGAAAAGAAAACACAGGCTCAGGACTTTGTTGGAGAGATCTTGTTAAGTGAAGCCAAAACCTGTTGGCACAACTATTAATTATAATTTTAATTCTGCCAAAGTCAGAGACGTGTCTCTTAACACTGCTGGTCCTTTGCAGAATCTCTCACTTATCTGGAGGCCCCGTCCTACTCTGCATGTCCCGAAGCATTTGCTTTCGGGATTTTCCAGGGTGGATTGGGGAGACAGAGTCTGCTCTTATCTGGCACGTCAAGCTAGAGCTGTTGGAGGACAACAAGGCCAGTGCCTTCAGTCCCTTGGCTACTTCTTTGCCTATGGCCTATGGAAATGAACACATTTGGGTTTATTTGGCCAACATGAAGGTGTTTGTTCCCTCCTGCATAGAAAGTATAACCATTCTCTTGGTTTCATGCCCTGAAAGGTGATCCTCCCCATCCCTGGCTCATCCCCATGCCTCTCTTTTCCTCCCCCCCATCATCTTCTGCTCTCATCCTGGAGGGCTGCAGTGGTTCCAGTGAGCCCAGCTGCAGACTGTTCCTGGGGTGGAGGCAGATAAGCCCTGGACAACATATAGAAGAGTGTGTAGGGGAGAAAAGGAGTACCAGTTCTTCTGGTAGACGATGACAAGGATGAGGCAGAATCTCTTTGGGGAAGGAAGGGGCAAAGGGCATAGTGATTCAGATATTTGAGGGAAAGACATGAGTTTGCTAAGCACTGCATTGCTTCTCAGAAGGTCAGGCACATCAGCACGATGTGGACCTACTCTGTAGATGATTTAAAACTTGCTGCATCCATTGCAATGGAATATTGAAGACCGAGGCACCATCACCAGCAAAGGAGGACGAGAGAAAAGGTCCAAGAGAAAAGGGGATGTGGTCTCTGTACCTTTACCTAGAGACAATGCAGCAGAAAAGTATTTCCTTGTCATTCACAATTTAATCTCTAAATATAGCCATAGGAATCTATGTTTTTTCTTTTATGCTGCTTCCCCCACTGTCTTGATCTTTTCCTTTCCTCTGTAAGCTCAATCTATTGTTGTCACTTGAGGTCCAGAGCTGATGGCTTGTTTGCTTTCATTGTCAAGTATTGCTTTCCGTTTCGCTGCTGTTGTCCTTCACTTGTACTTTGAAACAAGGGCACTATGTAAATAGAGAACAAATGTTATCCTATAACAAAGCATCTGAGGCTCTTTTGTGTGTTATCATGAATCGTCTTCTATCACCCCATATTGTTGACCAGTTGCGAAACTGAGTACCCAGCTATCAACTGCAACTGGGGAGCCAGCACTTTTCCGAAATCGTTTTGAGGGATTTTCCAAGCAAGAATCTTAATCCCCACATCTTTCTGCCAAGGTCCACATCTTGCTTGATGACAATATATCTACATTCTTGTAGCCCGGCAGGAGGAGGGCCATGGCTTCTGGTCCCCAAGTATAGCTGACATTTGATGCCATTTGAAGAGACTGTGTAATTATAAAGTGTGACACTTACCAGGTCTGTACATTCTCCTGTTCTTCTTACATTCTTTTCCACCCGTGCTTCAGTATTGTGTATGTTTTCAAAGATCAAAATAAAAATTTCAATGGGAGGTGGGTACTTACTGCAAAACATCTAGGTTTATTGGCCCTCCTCAGGCAGTGAAAAAATATAATTTCTGGTTTGTTTTACAATGTTATATGAAGCCCAAGTCTTTAAAAAAAACTGTAAAAGAAATACATTAATAGGCTTCATAGGACACTAAATATACTAATTATCAATTTATATTTATTTGAAGAGGATTCTTTCAAAGAGCAGGTAGATTTTAATATGGCAGAGGTCACACCACCAGTTAAAAGCAGCAAGTAGCCACAGCTACTACTTTAAACCCTTTGGTTTAAAGATGACCTCCTCAGGTTACAGAGAAGTCTGAGGATGGGACAGTGTGCAGCACTGCTGCGTCTTGGTCCAGGCATGGGGCCAGTTCATAGAGGGCTCCAGACATCATCTCACAAGACAGCAACCTTCCAGCGTGTTTTGTCCTGCTCTGTAGGAGACGGCTCTGTCTGCACTGATTCCTTCTACACAAAGCATTTCTAAGAACACCTACTGGATGTTTTCATCTCTGAGAGGCAAGGTATTAAAGTGGCCAAAATTTTGCTTTCCAATGGTGGAATCCTATCTAGAGCTACCTCCTCTTCCCTCCTCTTCCTATCATCTTGTCCAGACTCTCAAAGCCTCGTCTGTGAGGATGATGGTGGGGGTGATACTTGTGTCCCCTTCCCACTCAGGGGTTAGCAGCCTTGCTCACTGTTTTCTGAAGCACATGGTTATCACTACCTGCACACTGCTGTCAGCAACCACGTTCCTGATACCCCAGAAGGCTGATCCAGAAGCCTCCTGGATCTCTCTGAAAAGCCTTCCCCAGCTTTTCTGACACGAAACACTCCTATAGAGGAGAACTTAGTCCAAACGTGGGATTGCAGGAGGAGCCTGAACTTGCTTGGCAAAGGGAAGCACCACACTCATTATCATGAATTATTAAATGGATATTTAAAGCTGTTGAACTATCTCTTGAGGAGACATCCTGTCCTAATCAAAGGTATCAGGAAAATAAAATTATTTGTCCTTCTGCTTTCGTTAGCACTGAGCTCTGCAGAGGACAGGCTGCCCATAGAGGCATCTTCTCCTCATGCTTCTGTAGGCAATATCCCACAGAGGAAAGTTAACATTGCTTCATTTTCATTTCTCTAAAATTGGGAGGACTGCAAAACCAAACCTAAAGCACAGCTTTGTTACAGCTGAGCCCTGCTGCAAACCAGTCCATTAATAAAGTAATTGGGCATAGCCTGAGCAAATTGGAAGCAAACATTGCTTATATTCAGCTCCTAATGTGCTCATTCTCTGAGGGCTGAAAGGCAGAGCTGCCATGCAGCAGCGTGAGACTCGCTAGAAAGGACTACGTTGTGCTGGCTGAACTGCCAGCCAAAATAGCAGCCGCCTCTGTCAAGAGGGGGACGGTTCTTCTGCTTGATTTTTGGGGACTTAGCAGGAGAGAAATGCTTGGGTTTGTTATTTACGAAATAAACCACGGAGCGCCCTTCCGCCGAAAAGCTCCTTGACATTTGGGCCGGAGGAAAACAGGAAGGAAAAGGAGGAGGACAATGTGGACAGCAGGGAAAAACAAAGATACAGCTCAAATTCTGCAGGTCTACCTCACCCCACCCTGCTGCCTTGGCTTTATCCTGCCTTTCGTTACCCTCCCTGCCTCTCCAGCTCACGGAGATGAGGCGATGGTGCCGGCAGAGGCTGGGAGCAAGGGCAGGCTCTCAGCAAGGACCTGCTGCTGCCTTGTGACGTGAGGAAGACCACAGAGTCTTCCTATCCAAAGACCAGTAGGGCAGCACCTGGGCTTGCAGAAACTGCTCTTGTCCCTGCCAAAACCAGCCTAAAATCCTCTTGCCTCTCGGCTGATGGCTGGGAATGGTACCAGCCTAAGGGCTCTGTGGCTTTCAGCATCCTTGTCAATTTGGAGTGTAAGGTGGCACATGGCCAAGCATCCAACTCCATGCTCAGATCATGTATTCAGCAGCAGCAGCAGCAAAATCAAGCAGCAGCCCCAGGTTAGCTCTGAAAGATGCTTTCCAGCACCCTAAAACTGCAGCCCTGGGCTTTCCCTTTCTCCCAGCCCTAGCCCCAGGCAAGGCACACATCTTTGCCTCCGACCACAGAGGACAAACCTAGCATCATCCCTGATTTACTTGGGATTTATTATTTCCTTTAGATCCTTTCCAGCTCCCCTGCAGTTGCAGCTCTGCGCTGTCTCCTTGTCCCAGCTTTTTCATTCAGGAAGGCAACGATAGGGAAGAAAAGGTTATTTTTGTCACAGGAGATTGAATATTCATTTCAGACAGTCCTCTTAGTACCTGCAGAAAGAACAGCAGAGGGCACAGGGTCTTTGGCCTTTTACTTGTTCTGCAGGTTTTACTGTTCAGCCTTTTAAACCTATAGAGTTACACTGACGGATATGAAATCTCATGGAGAGTACTGGGAGATGGACCGAGCTGAGATCAGCACAGGTGAGGAAGTTAATTCCGAAGCACAAAACTGACTTTTGTGATGTATTGGTGGCTTCCAGAACATCTTCATCCAAAACTGCTTGGTCAAAGCATCACAGACTTAAATTACAGAGTAGAGTTTGGAAATGGGGGGGAAGAAGGGAGCTATAATCACTGACAAGGATTTGGAGGCACTAAGGGGAAATAAATATTTGAACTTTAAAATGCTCCCAAAGCAAACCCACAATCCTGGGATTTCAAGCCTTCATCAGATTGAAACCCTTTCAGGTAGCAAGGCTAAAACTGTGGCAGTGACCTGCAGGTTGGTTCAATCTCTCTCTGCTTCTACTTACACCCTGGAGAGGAAAGCTCCTGGCTCTTGCAGCACATCTCTGCTCAGCTTTCTTACCCATTTCTTTTCAGGAACCTTTTGTTCTTTCTGAATGCAACAGTCAATAGCTACCTAATACTTTAGAGACCTACCTCTGCCTGTCATAAAACAAAAGAAAATGTTATTGACAATTACATCTAAATAGGAAGCTATAAAATCATGAGGAAAAAAACCTATTTGGATATAGTGGAAAGGTTTACTAGGCAAAATCAAACCTATTCATAGAATATTCTGGTGCCTAATCTTGCAGCATAATATGGTGTATGCACCTATTGATTACTTGTTGGACAGTAGCAGAGTTGTGCCCTTAGAAAGAATTAAGAGTTTTCTCTCCCTTCAGATAACGAGCAGCTTCCAGAATGGAGCTGTGACCCTGAGGTTTTCAGGTTGGTACAGGAGGAAAAAAAATATTGACTGGGGTGGGAGGGGTGAGGGGGAAAAGGAACAACTCCGGAGAAGAAAATGGACTGAAAAAGCCATAAAAAAGCAGAGTTAATTAGCTGCTGGAATGACTAATTGCCAGGTGGGTGGATCTGAGAAGACTGCAGAAACCTGTGCTAAGCCCCAGGCTTTGCTCCCAGCACCTGGGAAATGTATCTCAGAAAGGGACCCAAAAGTGTAAGTCCATACCTTGGGAAGCTGCGTGCACAGAGGCAGCAGGTGATGTCCCAGAAGACACCAGGTAAGCTCCAGACCTCGCCTCCAAACATTGCAGATGTGAACCCTCTTTAGCAAACAGATATGTCGATCCTTCCTTCCAGGTATCTGAGCAGGAGTCAGTTTTTTGGTTGGGTTTCCCCCCCCCCCTCATTTAAGAGCTTTGCTGAGTGCTGCTGAGGTGGGGGGAGGGAGGAGAAGTCATGCTGGCAGGACTTTCACTCTGCTGGTGGTGGGCTGAGCATCACTTACTGTTTTACAGCATTTTACAGGGTTGGCTGGCTTCTCAGAGCAGAAGGAGGAGGTCCAGAGCTGAAAAGGTCCTCTGGTCCTCTGTGGTGACCTTTTCAGCCTGTTGCAGAGAACAAGAGAGTTGCAAGTGTCTGTTGCAAATGTCCAAGAGAGAGGACTTGAGCAGTGACCATAGTTCTACTGTTCGGCAGCTTGGGACCTTACCTGACAAAAAGTATCTTTTCAATTATGTTGGCTGTGGATTTTGCATTAAGTAGTTATTGATTAAATTACAGAATTTGCTCTCATAGCCTATCTGAGGCACAGACACCTGCACTGCCAACTATATGCTCCATCTACCAGGCTATAGAGATGTGCTACTTCTCATGCAGCCTTTTCCAGGCCTCCTCAGCCTCACTGGTCTCTAATGCACTGGAGGGAGCAGGTGCCCTGAACCTCCAGCCATCCTGGCTCCTGCTATTTAGTGTGCTCAGCTGGTTTGTGTGGGTTTCAGCTGAGGAGAGGTTCAAATGTAATTTTCCAGCTCTTGCAATTCTCATGGTGAGACCGTTGCATGAAAGATAGACAGTGTCTCCTCCTCCTCCTCTACCCACCTTTTAGAAGGAAACCAGCAGCTAAAAGATATTTTGCAAAGAGCTTGATCTTGGCACTGACGGTCAAGTGTTGAAGGTACATGTTGCTAGCAAGGGATGCTCGCAGGGCCTGGGGAGAGAAATGTCCAGTTTCCAGCCCCAAAGTGGGTTTACCGGGGAGAAAAATACTGTGATTGACTGGGTGATTTTTTTTTCTTTTTTTCAATGATCCCCAGTGAACTTGAAGGGAAAATAATGAGGAAGTTTCCTAGGTAAAACCACAATGTAAGTGACCACAAGTGACTTCAGGGTTAAGTAACATTGTGCCTGTTGTCTCCTCTATATACACTCAGAAGATTTCAATATGTCATTTTAAAAACTGAAGAGCCTTGACAGTACCCACCAAATTTCAAAATGGCACATATAGATATTAGGGTATCTTCATCTATAAGAAGGTATCTGAAGGTATCTGGTTGGTTTCCTGCTTGCATTGTAGCTGACTTTGTGACCTCTGCCTTTAAGCCTTGCCTAATTTGAAACTCATTGCAGATGGTGATTTCCCATATTGTCATTTGCTAGCAGTATCTTTCCCCATATCCTATTTACTGTTAAAATAACTCAACATGTCCAGCCTACAACTGTTAGCTCATAACCGAGCTGCTCTTTATGCTGTCTTTTGCTTTCTCTTACTGTTTCTTAAACTACCTCATTTTAAGCAATACACTTTGGCCTAAGAGCAGGGATTAAATAGTAGGTATAAAACCAGGTCTAGCATCTCTGCAGTTTGGACCTTGAATGAGAAAAGTTTACTCAGAGAAGGAAATACACAGTATGTTTGCGGTAAACTTTGGGTTCATAGCAAAAATTAATATTAGTGGGGGAAAAAAATTAGTGGATTGACATATATTAAAGCGACTCTGCTGAAATGCTTTTAGGTTAAATAATATGTTCTGAAAAGTCACTTTTGTTCTATGATAAGGTGGGAGCTATATGTTAATTTCTTTTATTCCTGGATCATTTTTCCTCTCAGGTGTCATCAGTACGACATTGGAATGAATATTCATCATGGAGTTACAGCTTTAAAGATCTGCAGGGAAAATTAAAACCCAACCCTTCTCCTTCCCCCTCTTTCTGTGGCTCTGAACACGCACAGCTGCCTCTGGTTAGCAAAGCAGCACCCAGCAGCTGTGTGCTCCTGGGCACGGTCCTCGGGCTCTCCAGGTGTCCCCACAGGTACTGCTGGGACCAGGGGCCAAAGGAGAGTTAAACACAAGTGTAAGAGTTTGCAGGGTTGGGGCCCGTAGGAATAATGAGAAAAATAACATCCCACATTTGTGCCCTTGTTGCCAAGAGGGCCAGTGGAATCCTGGGCTGCACAGGGAGAAGTGTGGGCAGCAGGCGGAGGGGGGTCATTCTCCCCCTCTACTCTGCACTGGTGAGGCCACAACTAGAATACTGCAACCAGTTCTGGGGCCCCCACTTCAAGAGGGAAAGGCAACTACTGGAGAGAGTCCAACGTAGGGCAACGAAGATGATTAAGGGATTGGAGCACCTCCCTTACAAGGAAAGGCTCAAAGAGCTGGGGCTCTTTAGCCTGGAGAAGGGAAGACTGAGGGGAGACCTTATCTATATTTACAAGTTCCTAAAGGGTGGGTTGAAGGATGATGGAGCTGGACTCTTTTCAGTGGTTTCCAGCGAAAGGACGAGGGGGAACAGGCTCAAGCTGGAACAGAGGAAGTTCCATTCAAATATGAGGAAAAACTTCTTTACAGTGAGGGTGACAGAGCCCTGGAACAGGCTCTCTGGGAGGTCGTGGAGTCCCCTTCCCTGGAGATCTTCAAGACCCGCCTAGATGCAGTCCTGAGTGATGTGCTCTGGGCAACCCTGCTTTAGCAGGGAAGTTGGACTAGATGATCTCTAGAGGTCCCTTTCAACTCTGCCTAATCCATGAATCCACTCATTTCATAACCCACTTGAGCTGGTGATGAGAGGGGTGGCTCCAGTGTCCCTTCATGGAAGCAAAGGGTGCTTGAGCTCATCACAGGCTGGTGCTCGTTTCGGGAGGTGGAGCAGTCACACAGCAGCTTTGGGTTGCTCTCAGCAGAACTGCGGGTAAGCAGAGGAAAACAATCTTCAAATGCCCTACGAGCCCAGATAAAACCTGCCACGATCTCAGGAAAATGGGCAAAATGGCATTGGAGAGGGAGTGAAATTGTGGGGGTATCAAACACCGGGAGCAAGAAGTTTAGGAAATAAGAGTGAAATACAGGGCAAGTTACAGTATTGCTCCCAGTGCCATACAGCTCTCACTGCTGAACAGCGTGCTTTAAAAGTCTGATAGGTAAAATGGAGGAATAGGGCGAATCTCTTGGCTGACAAGACAGGAGCTATTCACCAATATGCTCTTTAAAAGATGTGTTTTAAAAGCAATCACAATGGGGTGTAGAACAATACTGCAGTAAATTGCAGAAGGTATTTGCAATTTAAAAACGAGGGGAAAGAAGAGTGAAACTGGGATGCTGCAGCTAAACCCTACTGAAAGCCCAAGAGATGGAGCCTCTGCCAGGCTCTCGGCTCCCGCTGCGTCCACTGCGATCAGTGAAATGCTCTTGATGGGAAATAGAGCGTTTGTTTAGAAATAAAATCTCCATGATGTTAAGAACACTTGTGAATTTTTAAAATCTTAACACAAATTCTTTACATTTTGTCTCAATAATGATACCTGGCGTTTTGGGCTCAGTGGGTAATAAAAAGGCTGCATTTAGTGCCACACAGTGGTAAAAAAAATAACTTCAGTGAGGATGGATATAAAGCAGAAGAAACTGTGTAGATGCTAATGCTAAACTTGGAAAATGAAAAATACATTTAAAAAAAATTAGGATACACCAATCAGTGGGTGACAGGTATCACCTAATTTTCCTCACTCAAGGATGGTTTATACCACCAGACAGATACGCAATATATGAAATTTACCTCTGTAATCTATAATCAACTTCCTTTGCAATAAGGAGAGTGTTTTTCTCATTTATAGCCTTGACAAAATAGTGAGGGATGTGATACTGGAATCTGCCAGCCCTTGCAGGTGATGAGCTGCACAGCAGCCATCAGGCAGGGACATATGGGATTGGATCTCTAAAGGTATCTCAAACAACTGATATAATATAGAGTAGTCTCTGAAAAAAAGGCTAATTTGGGATCCCGGGATTAGGAAGACTTTTGTGCATTTCCGTAATTAGTAGTTTTCTTGCTCGGGTAGTGCAGGGAAATATTACTGTTGCCAGTAAAGCAAGTAATGTTACTTCTGCAAGTGTCATATACGTGATGCAATTTATTTCCAGCCATCCCAGAACTCAGCAACCCTCTGCGTATTGTTCAGCATGGTTTCATGCCACACTGTCACACCACAAGGATTTGGGGACAAGAAGGCAAGCCCCTGCTCAAAATGACCTGAGCTCGGTGTGTGGCAGCGCTGGAGTGGTGACACAGCCTTGCTGTCCCTTTTGGCAGGGGACAAGCGTGCTCGCACACGTGGGGAGACACACATCAAGCAGTCTCTTGCAAGAAGGTACTAGTTTATGAAGTCTGTTATAGGATGAGGAATCACTGATTGTTAGTTTTCTGTTGTATGTCTGCACTAAGATGGTGCTCTGTCCTCAGCGAGGTGCCAGGGAGAAGGCATGAATGTGGGCAACACTCACTAGTTTTTGGTTGTCTATTTACTATGGGCTCTGTCTGATTTAACCGTGGCCACAGGCTAACAGCAGCCATGGCAGCCCCATTTCCAGCTGCACCAGCAAGATGCTTCCACTCGTAGCCATCATGGCTCTAAAGCTTCTTGGGGTTGGTGGACCCCTCTGCGGGCGTCTGGGCCAAGTATGGTTCTGATGGGTACGCCAGCCACACATGGTGTGAGGCTCTGAGGTCTTATCGGGGTTGCCCAGCTCTGGAGGGGACAGAGCAACCATCACCAAGGGAAGCCCAGCCCCTGGATTGTGGTGGCCTCGACCCAAGAGTGTCAGGGCAGAGAGGAGCAGAGTCTTTCCTGAAGCAGCCAGCAGTTACCACCATTAAAGGCCCTCAGGACACTGCGTCCGTGGTGTTAGGATAAAAGTTTTCTGTGGTGTTTAGTTCTTTTAGTCAGTACAGCCAAACTGAGGAACAACATGCGGCTAAACCTAAGGACAGCTGTAATACTTAAAATAGGCTGAAATAATCAAATAGGCCCCAAAAGATGAAATTTCATCCTGAAAAAGAGGAATACACTTAAACATACGTATGCTTGTACATGGTTGTGAGTGGGTCAAACCTGTAGCTTGACTTCAGACTCAGGAAACACGGTGAACCCAAGCTCTGGGTCCAGCTCCAGGGATGTGACTTGACCAGTTAGCTCATTATACTGGGCTTCAGCAGGAAGGAAGGGAAAGAGAAATGTTTTAACAATTAAAGCGGAGCTCTGCAGCTACAGGGCTCTTGTTCCTCTGCCTGCTGTGCAGCGTGACCTCCCGCCAGAGATGGAAACGCTGCGCAAAAGCATCGTGCGGCGGCACAGGGAGTTGCAACACCTCTACCTGTACAGGGTGTTCGCACGTGCAGTCGGACAGGGAATGACCCAACTCTTGGCATAAGATGGGAGTAGCACCAAACAGGACCGGTCTGAAGATAAATGAACTAAAAGTCGGGTTTTTTTTGCTGTTTGCACTGGAATGTCCACCTGCAAAGTGCTCCAAAACACCACCTGGCTCAGCTTTGCTCCTGCTGCAGAGTCACAGCTGATGTCTGTCGCCTACCCCACTGAAAGCAAACTCCTCCGCTTCTCCACACGGATGTTTTTTGGGGAAAGAAGCAAGAACTGCTGTCATTGGTCTTCCTTCATGCAGAAATACTATGGCATGCTATTTGGGGGCTATTTAAATATATTTAAAATACAACAGTTACAATGTGCAACCCAATATTGCCAATGGTATAGTAATACCATATTGATAGAAAAGCCTTATCATGTTGTAGGAAGTGAATCCACCTGGGCTGGGTGAGGTGGGTTACCAGCACATAAAACTGCATGGAATCCTCTGTGCTGAAAACCAAAAGTGTTTGGTTTGGTTTGGTTTTTAACTGAGAAGGAGCCTACATGACAGCCCTGCAACATCCCCAGAGCTGCGGGTACCAAACAGGTTCGGAGGCAGCCCCTGTGGGACCCGTCCTGTGCCGCCGTGAGGATTTAGGCTGCAGTCTCCATCCAGGCTGCATCCCAGAAAAGCAGCCTCCAGCTGACTCACGGCCCCAGCCCTCGTGTGGCCTCTGCGCCGGGATGAATATTGAGCCCTTTGGCCAAGAACTGAATTTTAAAAAGCAGAGAAAGAGAGGAAAACACTCAGTGAAAGTTAGTGGGAGCTGTTAAACTCAGGCTCTTCCACAAACGAGCAGAAATTAACATTCAAGACAGGGAAGGAAGCACAGTAGCATTTATTTTTACAGCCCATCATGCTTCTGACCTGCATGGCAGCACGTGGAAGAATTGAAGGGATCCATACCGCTAGCATATGGAGCACAGGCAAAGACGGCTTCTTGTGAGCAGTTTGACAATTACTGGGCTGCTTTCTGCTCAAAATATTTGTGACAGCAGCAAGTCAGAGATGCCACAAAGATGACAAATTCTTTGAAGTCCACTTGGGAATCGCCATTTTCATCCAGGTTCTTGAAGACTTTATCAATGGCGTCCTTGTCCTTCCCCGACTGCAGAAGAAAAGGAGGGGGCTGAGGTGAGAGGCAGCACAAACCCTAATGCAGCATGATAACTACCTGTGCCCCCAGACAAGGGCCCTGCTGGGGCTCTGGGCCCTTGCCGGGGCATGTCAGGGGGCACCCGGGGAGTGTGAGGCTGATTCCAGCTTGGGCACACCATACCTTTCCCTGGGGGTGCGATGGAGGCTCCTGCAGGCAGCCTTGTCGTAGGCCTGCCTGGAGCATCAGGTTATCACGTTTTCTGCTCTTCAGACCTTTATTTTTAATTCTCTTTGCTTGTTCCGCGCCTCGTATCTCCGGGTAGAAAGCCATGAGCTCCTTTGCCCTGTGTTTGTCTGAGACCACAGCTCAGTGCCCAGCACGGGACGAGGGTCCCATCCCCGGGGAGCCGTACCCCTGCCTGCCCACCTCAGCCCAACCCCCACGCCTCCTCCTCCAGCTGCCTGAGAAACCACATCCTCCCCGCGGGAACTCATGTCCTGCTGGGGTCTGGCCCAGGCATGTGGGGAACAGGGCAGTGGTCGGGGGGCTCTGGGTGATGGTGGGGCCAAGCATGAGCCCCGGCATCCCTGAAGTAAATGCCACGCATTCCCCATCCGCTCCCCCGGAAAGTCTCAGCGGGAGCTTGGGCAGTTTGTGGTTCTGCAAAACGCCACGTTCCTGGGGCTTATGTCAGATTTCAGCTTCATTAAGCTTCATCAACCCCAGCAAAGATGCAAACGGCCTCAAAAGAGCTTCGAGTGCTCCTTCTGGCCTTGGTGGCCGGCACAAGATGCTCACAGGAGCTGGCGCCTGGGAAGGCACCTCCTGAAGCCAGCATGATGCTGAGCTTCAGCCACGGCAGCGAAAAATATCAGAAAAATCCTTTTCTTTCTCAGTTTCCATAATTCTGGCAGGATGACCTAACAAGCCCATCTCTAGGCTGATGTTAAGTAAGGTACCATTCAAGTAAAAAGAGTCTTTATTATTTTTTTTTCCAAAATAAATAAAATAAGGTTGGTGGTTTTTTTCCCCTAAAGTAGCTTACAGGAGGGCTTTTTGGCTTGAGTCCCACCACTGTTTAACTCCAGTGATTTTAGAAAACGCAGTTTTATAAATAAACAAGGGATGGCAGTAGAGACCTATCTAATATAAGAAACAATTGCATGGATTTTGTTGAAGCTAAACAAAACCCAAATTCAATATTATACTAGGAAAAAATTATATAAACTATCTTGACAGAAATCTGATGGCACTTCTTGATCATGATCTAATTAACTAAATTTCTCATTCTGTAATTTCACGTTTCACTTTAAATATATGCACTTTTAAAAAATCACTAAGAATTGAACCAGTTCCTTAGATTTTACTGATGAATGTGTCTGAAAGGTTTTGTTTCTTTTCACCTTGCCAATTACAATCAGTTTTAATTTTATAAGTGAATATTTTTAATTATTTAGTGAAATATATGAACTAGCCCAGCAGAGGTAGGAATTATTTTTTTTGCAAACTTTCAGTCCCTCAGTCCTGTGGTATGGATATATTTCTGACTCTGATTGATTTGAGACCTTGTGAGTAGTTGTGAGCTGTGCCAGGTATAACTAATTCTAAGACCAGAAATATATATCAATATTTAAAAGACTCTGTTTCCCAGAACATTCTTGCAAATAAAAAACTATTGATGTAAATGTCAGTAAAATGCAAGTAAAACTTTTTTTTCTGAAGTCTTGTTTTCTTCTTCCCCCCCCCCCCCCCTTGCAGTTACTAGTCTGCAAGACGACATTGGTGGTTTAAATTTAAGTACTGGCACAAAATGTTATTTTGTGGTTTGTTTTCTTATAGAATAGGTAAAATGGGAAGAGAAGTAGGTGAGTTCTGAAGATGAAACCAAATCTATTTCAAAGCGATTGTCTTGATGACTCGAGTGATGAGTTCACTAAACAGGGAATGGCCCTAAGTATTAGAATGACTTTTTTACATAGTATATGAAAAGGCTTTTTAATTTAATTTTTTTTTCTACCAACCATTGCATGTTTCTGGATGAAATTTCCCCTGTAAGGTACTAAAGCCTGTGTCTGCAGGCAGCTACTACACAGAAATGGTGCCGTGATCTTCTCTTACCGAGAGGAAGTTTGGGAGCTCTTTTTCCAGGAGAGTCTTTAGTTCTGCTTTGGTGAGGGCTTGCCTGTTGCCATCCGTCTTTGCATACTTGTCAAAGACAGCAATGATCATCCCCATGGCAGTTTCCAGCTGAGACATTTTGCTGCTGGAGTCTGGCTTTCTTCTTAACAGGAACAGCCTCAGGTCTCTCGGAGGATGGACACTGCTCTTATTCGGGGGTTCTTTATGTAACTGTCCCACCCAATCAGTGGTGGCACACCAGAGGGACATGACATCCCTCTGGTGACACACCAGAAGGATGTTTGCTATCCCTTAGCAAACATCTGTGTCTAAGCACCGCTTGGAGCACACACCTCTGTGCTAACAGCTATTCAAACCTCAAGGTTTATCCCCCTGGTGTGGCTGGTACAACCAGTTGCTCATGAGTAGAAACCAGCTTCTCCTTCAAGACACACAGTGTGACTAACAAACAAAAATCAGATTTTTGATACCGGCTGTTTGCTCAAGTATCAGATTTGTTCCTTCAGATAACCCCACCTGAGCAGAGGGTCAATAGCCCAGCTTATACCATAGAGCACATGCTGGCCTGCTCAGGAGGAAGAGGAGCATCTCACTTCTCCTTCACTACCATAGTTAGGAGCTCTGCGAGGTGCTGAGCCACAGACTGCCCTGTCTGCCATGCAGAGGACCTTGCTGAAGACCTGGTCGCTCACATTCACCGGGTCAAAAGTGGGGGGTCTGCAATCCCCCTGAGCTTGCACTCAGGGCAGAGTGGATGTCTGGAACAGGTCTGCTGAACCAACATCTCTCCAGGGCCAGTAAAGGGAGCCTTGCAGAGGTGATCCACAAAGAACTTGATGAGATGGGGATATTTGAAGGAGTAAATACGATGCTTGAGCAAACAGCCAGTACCAAAATCCATCTTGATTTGCAGTGAATAACTTGTTATTGATCCTACACAGTGTCAAACCCTGCCTGTGGTCCTCTGTGACTTCTGGTGAACTTTGTGATTAGCTTGAAAACCCTGGTACCCCATCATTCCCCATCATTAAAATGCCAAAGACACTGGACCCACATCTACACACAACAGAGCTGTTTGAGGGTCTGTGCTGGGAGCTGAGCGTTAACTCAGGCGATGGAAGCTGATCAGCTACAGCCACACTGAGTTTTGAAGAAGTTAAAATTTCTGCCCAAGCAGCAGGGTAGCTCGGCCTCTATCAAAAACTCCCAGTGGCTACAGTAGACTCTGCAGAATGGACACGCTCTGAGGAAATTATATGGGGGAACCTATCAAAACTAGAGCACCATGCATGAATAATGCTGATGGACCCCAGGGTGCAGTGTGTTCTGTAGAAGACCCTGACTATGGACTCACAAAATTAAACCTGAGTTTGGATGTCCTTGGCCATACATCTGCATGCTTGAAGATAAGTTTCCACTCATGTGCTATAGACAAGGTAGCAAAAAAATGGGTTTTAATTGAGAAAAAAATTTAAAAATTAAACTCCTTTCTCCTAGACATCTTTAGCCACCTGTCCCTAAGGCAAAATCTGTCCTGTAAAATCTACAACACCTCTGAGCAAGACCACACATCACAGTACATGAAATCTAATACCTTTCTGAAATAAAAAAAAACATGTTTTTTCATCTTACGTTCTCCAACACGGGATTTTGCATTTCCCAGAAAATCACAGCCACCTCTCTGACTAAGCTTTATTCAAACAGCCCATCAGAACTATTTCTTCCTCTGACTTCAACCTCACGACATGAGTGCAACTGACTTGCGTTAAGTGGGTGAGGGTTTTAAGTAAAGTTTGAAGTTTATACATTATGTTTCAACATATACACTATCTTGAAACCTGTGGGGTTCCTTAAGAAGAAGAAATAAGAAGAGGGCAAACAACTGGCCTTTGTTAGCTGTGAATATCATCTGGTGTTTGCACACACACACACCAGCAGTCACTAGTGTGTGGAAGTGCCAGGAACTTCGCTTTGTCCTTTTCTGTAACATGAAAATTAAATATGGCCATTAAAGAAAAATAAATTCCTCCCTCTAAAGGAAAATCTAACAAAATAAAATGTCTACTTCACTCATTCTCATGACTTTGAATAATGAACATCGGTGTTAGTTATACAGAAGAAGGAAAAACAGTGCCCTGAAAAGGCAGGGAGGGTGGTGGTATAGATAATCAGCTTCAGTCAACAGGCTATGTCAGTATGTCCACACCTTTGCCACGTAACCTGGCAGAAAAGGTGTCATCATTCTTGACCCATTTTCCTCTGCAGACAAAGGTGACACGTGATTTGGAGAAGATGGCTCCAAAAGTGCTAAAACACAAAAACAATCCCCCACAGGGCTTGAATTTCTACAAACTACCATGGTAGCTCGGCCTGGTTGGCTTCTTTTAAAATTTTTTTTTAATGTGTCATATTTGTATCCATGCATGTGCACACACATCAGCAATGCTCAGACTTTTGAAATCATACTTGCTGTTTACACATTTTCTTACAATTTGTTTTTCATTAAGAATGGAGGTTCCATGCACAAGGCACAGGCTATTACAGCTGTTTGCAGGAACAGAGCAGAGTACAAATAGGAGATGCACGCAGGGAAAGCAAGTGGGATTTTGATGTCAACCCATCTGTCCAGCTCCCCAGTGTGATAAGCCATTTTCTTTGGGCTTGCTTAAATTTTATGTTATTATTTGAATGTAAACAATATCCCGTATTTGCTTCTTTTACCTTTCTTTTGTCAAAGAACGCTTGAAGCAACAGCTTGGTTGAGCATTTATTGAAGGTTTATACAGCATTAGCTCTTGCTGTTCCTAACTTGGGCCAAAATTATTTATGTGATACAGAAGTGGACTGTCACGTGTAATTTTCAAAACCCATTCAGATATACTCAAACTTCATGGCATTTGACCAGCTGTTCAGGCTTACATGAGATTTGTGTGACCTTGTGCTGATGTTTTCTTAGAGAATAAATTTTATCCTACGCTCTTTGCAGCAGCGTCTGTTTTGGGGAAGTCTGAATAAATACATTTATCAGCTCTACTCTAAAGAGCCATTTGTGTCCCAGCCAGCTGAATAACTGACATGGGATAGCTGAAATGTTAAACTTCTATTAGAGCTTATCATCCCTGAAAGCTTATTCCAAAAGGTGCAGGAAGTTACATGAGAAGGAACTTTTGGCAATTTCTAAAATTCTTTTATGTATCTGAATGGAAGAAGATCAGGAGGAAAACACAACCTGAAATGATGTATTAGCTGCTTTTCTTAAGTTGTATCTTGGCAGAAGTACAAAAAGCCCTTTATTTTTCTCTTAGCAAGAGGATAACATCTGGACTATAAACAAGCATTGCATGTTCCACACTGAGACAAAAATATCAAACCCCTCACATTTTCCAAGATCCTGGATTGTTTGTTGAACTTAGAGTATCAACACACTTTATTTACTGAAGAGCAAGGTTTTCCTCTGCACTGCTTCTTGCACTAAGAAACTGAAAATTTGCTCTACGTCTGGTTAATAGTTTTTAAAGGTCCTTTCATTTCCAGAATGCATGGTAAATTTATTTCTACCTAGTGATTAAAAGATGTAATTACTACATTGTTTTGCAAAACACAGAAAAATTAGACTGAACAGGCACTGATGAGGCATAAGAGGAGTTTGTACAAGCACAGTGTGATGTTTGGTGACCCTGTATAGGTTCTGTAAATTACATATAGTTTACGTCTCAAAATATTCTCACAATGCATTTCACAAATGCAGTTAATAAGCTCACGTACTGTTTAAGTGAAGTTTAAAGGCAGGTAAAATGGGGAAGACCAAGGTGAACTAACTGGCTGTGTGACTTTCTCAGCTGAGAGCTGGGGGAATAACACTGTCGCCTGGCAAAGCTGCACCACCCGAAACACACTTTCACCATGGCATATTGACTCTACTCAAACACGTTTATTAGTGCACTAGATGTAGTCATATTAAACTGTAAAATCAATGAATATATTACAGCCAATAAATTAATATTTGCAGTGTAAATACTTCTGCCTAGTTTTCAATTCTTGATTGAAAAATTTCCTGGACGCTAATCTTTACAGGGTTTTTTACACTTCAGTTTTAAGGTTCATGATATTAAGGCTTCCAAGACTACTCTTGCTTTTTATTGTAATGACAGAAAGCGAGGTCGCACCCTAAGGTAAATGAATATTGTCCACTCAAGTGCTTTAGCTGTCATTTATAAGTACCATGATTCCTCAGCTGGTCTCGCACAGGCAGTCCAATTGTTGTTTTGCTACTTTGAGGCTCATAAAATCCTACTCAGATCTAGGGCCATCACGCTGAGCTGCGGTTGTAAAAGGTTGTTCTGTGGTATAGTCAGAAAGAACAGGAAAAAAAGACAAAGAGGTAAAAAGAAGCCAAAAAAAAGTAAAATAAATGAGCTGTGAGAAGGTATGGTTTTGTAAAGTTTAAAACAGAATGAGCGAACTTTTTAAAGAAAGTTCCTATTTGTTAGAGAGAGATAAAGAACCTCAAGAATGACTGAGTCAATTCCAAGAAAGCTTTCAAAAGACTTTCATATGCAAAGAATATTTTGGCCATGTTAAGCGCTCACAAACTAAACAATACTATTTCTCCTATGTTGTACAAACCCATTTTCTCTGAGGGAAGGAATCCCAAAGAGAAAGTGCCCTCCTGTTGAGTGTCTGTGCAAGCAACACATCAAGAAAAAACTTTTAAATCCACCATGAAAAACTATTTTTTTTTTCTTTTTACTAATTTATGCATACACTGAAGAAATGAGAAGGGCTGGCCTGCTACCACAGAAGAGTGTGTGATGTGAGGTGATACTCATATATGCTGTCAGGAAGATTTCCAAGGCAATTTGATGGCGTGGAAGTTCCCCAGGCACACACATTTCACTGAGCTGGCTGCTTTTGGTTTCCAGAAAGCAATGCCAGGGCGTAGTGCAACTGCTAAGGCGGCCGTTTTCGGTAGGCAAACACTGATGCTGTTCTGACATTGTTAAGGGGGCAGCAAATGACCAGGCTCAGAAATACCCAAAGGGAGGGCGGGAAATGGGAACCAGAGCGTGCTTTTGTAACAGACAATTTTATCTTTAGGTTTTGCTTATCAGAGAAAGAGAAGACCTTCAACAAACAGGAAAATAGAAAATGGACCTGCACAGAACTGCTGGGAGAGTCCTTGACTTGGAGGGGGGGATCCCAACCATGAACAGACTCTCACCTAAACCCAGAGGATGCTTCAGTGTGTTGAGGAAATGCAGTCACAGATATAAATGTAGGAGTCACATTATTTTGCCCCCAGATTATCTTTTAAATGTGCTTAAATCAATTTGTATGGATTTCATACTGGGTGTATTTATACAAATAGAGTAGTCATTTGTGTGGCAATTACCGGTTAGGGTGTCTTGGAAATGGCCTGTGCCTAGCTGAGGTCCTCATGTCCAGTGCCCGGGCCCAACACTCACACAACTTTGCTACCACACTGCTGCTCTGAAGGTGAGCTGAGAAACTAGTTGTTATTCTTTCTACACAGAGGCAATCGACTCATTTTTTCCCCTCAGAGCTTGAATGAAATGGTAGCTACTCTTTCCATTTCCTTTCTTGCTCGATAGCAGTCCCCGTTTAGATTAGACCTAGAGTCTTTAGGTTACACTTAGTCTGTATTTAAAAGGAAACTTCAAAGGACAAATTGTATTTAATACGGTTCAACTGCTAAACTGAGAAAGGAGACTTATTCTGAGAAAACCCAATCATCCCACTTATTTTTGCAGTCTGACCTTTCATACCTGTTTCATACTCCTCTACCTCTGTGGAGCTGAATACTTCCTGAGACAAAGGTATGAAGTAATTTTGATTAGAGCAGCTCTGGCCATATAAGATGTTGCTGAGCCCTGCCAACTGGCTCTGCTCTGGAAAAAGGACAAGGAATTAATTGTTGTCACATCCTATTGGCCAGCAAAATCCACCAGCACCAGAGTGCAACAACCTAGCCAAAGCCTTGTTATTACAATGTGGTAGTTCATCGAAATCCATCTCAGTATTTCATATAATGTAGAAAATGAGAAATATTATCACCTCTCCTTTCTCTTAATCAGAGAAATAGGTAATGCTCTTTTGATCTGCATATTGGTCTGTCAGTTGTATTCAGTTTCCTGTTTACAAAATACAGAGACAAGACCACTTATTAAAAGAAATAATGAAAAAACCCAACCCCAACCTTTACAACTGTCATCATTGTAACTACCCAAGACAAGTATGATGGCAAAAATAAATTCTGATCATCTTACAGATTTTCTCTCTGTTTTTTTCCTGCTGTTATCGATAGAGGATGTGTCAGTATATCTTGATCTGGAGTCTGATGGGGAAATAGATGCAGCACACAAAATTGCATTTGGGATGGAAAGCCCAGTTCATCAAGACAGGATAAAACCAATGGAGGATCCTCTTTAGGTTAGTGGAACCATGGAGCCTGCCAACCCTATAACACACTTCAATTTCCCTCTGGGTACTATTTTTCCTTAAATTTGGGATCTATTTAAAGATTGCAGTCTTTAATAGAGAAGTAGGTAAAAACATTTTAGCTCAGATAAAGTATTGGTTTCAACTTTTATTTCCCAAGCAATGCTAGGAACTAGGCAAGAATTACAATCCAAACAAACACCTTTCTGTTTGCATAGATCAGACCTTCTCTGTAGATTTAGCCTATCTACAGAGCTGCACCTGTCTAATGGAGAAGTATTTTTAACCTGAGAGTTGAATTAAAGCATCCGTAAGTCGATTTAAGCCTGGGCTGTAGCTGTTGAGTTTTTGAGAATAGTGGCAGTTTTGCAGCGGTTTTGATGTCAACAGTACAGAGAAACCACTTTAGATAAAAATCAGGTTTCAAACGAAGTTTAGTCAACCAAGTAAATGTCATTGCTGTTTTGACAGCACTGTTATCTGGCACAAGAACATTAGCTGTAACGCCACACAAAAGCATGACTCTTTTTGCCAATATGTTTGGTGGGACCCCTCATCATCCTGCCTGCTACCAAGGATTCTTGGTGTAATGGAACCAGGAATACCTGCTCCATACTCGTCTTCCACAGATACTATGACTGGAAAGAACCCCAATCCAGGGCTTGGAAAAAAAGCGTGGTTCAAGTCAGACTGAAATAACCCACACCCAGCAGCTAAGAGTAGCTGCCTAAGTGCTAGATAGATTAATTAAGCTACAACTCCTTGGACACTTGTGCAATGTACCAGGAAGAGAGAGAATTCAGGGGTGTAGTCTCAAGATGACTATACCAGCTCTCCAAACCAGGGGCACGAGTGGGACAGAAGCAGAGAGGGAGCCTCATTTGTAGGGCTATGACTAAGCCAAGTACATTGATGAGACAAGAAAAGCACAGCAGAACACGTATGGGGTTTTACATGACATTGTGCCATCTTGCTTTTAAACTGGATGTTTTAGCATGTGCTTAACACAGGATTTTGAACTTCAAATTAAACCAGAATGGAACCATCACTTTGCAGCAGCCTGTTCAAGAGGGAATAATCACCAAAACTGGCTAAAAGAAAAGGCCCAGGATTCTCTTCAAGTTCTGTTATTAGGCAGATGGACTTCATTATATAAGGAACAGTTAAGCAGTTAAAATTGAGATCATACTGGACACTAGAACATGCCCTTGGGTTAACTACAGAGCTCTTTTTTGTTTTTAAGCTACCAAAATTACCATGAAGAAGAAAAAGCAGAAGTCTGTCTGCCCTGGAAATTACTCACCAGGGTTCATTGCTTCCCAAGTGGTACAGAAGCAGAGATGACATCCACAATGTGGAGGTGTCAAAGTCTTGTTGACTGAGTAGGACAGTCAGTGGGAACTCTGAAAACACCCTGTTGGCTCATAGCCACCGTCAGGCATAGATAAAAAATAGGTCATGGTAAATTGAGTGTATTCTTCAACTGCCAGATGTTGGAAATTGCCATTTGAGCATACAAAGTATCAGCAGCTGTTAATATGGCAGCATTCTTTGCCGGTAGGAACCACATTTAATCAACAATTTATTAATAGTGTTGTAATGAAAATATGATTTGGAGACTATTAAATTGTGGCTTGGTGGCAATCTCTTCATTTAGTGGTTTTCCTTAAACAATTTCCTGAATACTCCACATCTCCTCTTGTGCTTAAGTAGAGAAGTAACCAGTAATATATGGAAAAACCAAAATTTACCCCCCTGACTTATAGGGCTTGTGCTTAACTGTGAGCTTCCTTATCAGAGACTTGGGGTGAAGGTCACCACCCCTTTTACCGATTATGACTTCCTCGTGCAGGGAACAAAGTTACAGGGTTTGTGGAAATCCAGAGTCTTGTTTGTGATCCTCAAAGGAGTATGGCATGTGACAGCATTTCACCATGTAGTAAAGGAAAGAAATCTTGGAGAAAGAAGGCAAGTCATCTAACAATGAGCTTCAGGGCAAAAAAAAAAAACCCATCAAAATTTTAAAGTGGCTGAACTTCAAAAGCAAGACAAGAAAATCCTCTTGCTTTATTCAATTTATACATAAATATAATGAGATTTACTATAACAAATAGTTTCTCTAGTAAAGGGTACGTTCACAGAGCAGTGATTACAGCTTATTTCAGACAATACTATATTCACTGCAGAAGGACATCCAGGGCAGGTTACAGAACAGCCCAAGAGAGGGGATCCTCACTAAACTGTGACTGTGGCCAAGCTACAGTAATTTGAGAGGTAGCTTTGTGACCTGTAGTCACTATAGCATACACAGAGCCAGAGCACAAGCCTTGGTGTATGGCTTCAAAGATTTCATTACAGAATACTGAACAGAAACACAGTCACGGATTTAAACTACGCAACCTGTTTTTAAGGGCTCTGGGAAACCTCATCTCCATCTACTGCACTCCCCGGGTATGAGCTGTAATAAACCCCTTGAGCAGTAAAGTCGTTTCTCCCTGCTCAGCTGGGAACACGATCTAACCTCCAGCTAAGCTCTGAAAAAAACTTTAACAGAAGAGAAAATAACCCTGGTATATAAATACATTCACATTTCAGGTATCTGCTCTTAGTATTCAGCAGTCCTCGGACAACTGCTGTTAGCTTTGCTGTCAATGCTCTTCACCTCTGCTCAGGCCTCGGGAGCCACGGTTTTACTTACATTTTCAGTTTTGATTTTTCTTCAGTGATTTTTATTTTTTACAGTTTTAGAGCTGGCAAAAGTGGAACAAGTGTTCACAAGCCCATTACCTCCAAACACCCCTCCGCCACCAGTTAGACAATAATTACACATAATAATCATACATATAGCTTCATTTAAACCTAGCATCTCATTGTGCATAGGAGACTACCTCCTCTGGAAGACTTTTCCTAGCATGTGAATGAATTAACACTAGCAGTTCCTTTCCACAGGAATGTAATCCTTTCTGGCATAGCACTCTGGCTGTGATGGGGCCAGCACTGACGATAGGTTCTGAGATCAGACTCCATCCTATGTGTAGTACTGTCTGTTCAGTCAAATGATTACCACCACAGGCATTTTTTTCCTCTACCTTCTGCTATTTA
>JAOTQQ010000032.1:51921089-51967514 GCA_026546715.1 Gallinago undulata
ATCCTATGTGTAGTACTGTCTGTTCAGTCAAATGATTACCACCACAGGCATTTTTTTCCTCTACCTTCTGCTATTTATACCTGGGCTGCCTGAATAAATGCTTTTGTTGGAGAGTGTTATTCAGTCCAGAACATTTTTCAAAGTATGACAATACATCCTTTATTTTTTCTGGACATGGGGGGAAGAGTTGAAAACAGTCTTGAAAAATGACATACCCTCCAAATTCAGAGTCCTTACAGTGTTTTGTTAGTGACAAAATAATGAGAGACTGCTTGGAACGAACCTTTTTTGTTGTCAATATGTCAATATGTCCGGCTTCTGACAGGAAACTCACATAATCCATCTTTCAGCAGCAAGTTATGATATTGTTTTAAGTTTCACAGCTATTTAGTCGTATTTTGTTTATGACACTGTCCTTTTAGTTCTGAATGTCAAAGGAGATGGCAGATCCTTGTCTTGCTCTAGACTTTTTCAGCTGCCCTAGTTTGTGGGATTAGCTCATCTGCCACACTGGATACCATAGTCGCCGTGGATTTGTCATCTTTTCCTCTTGATTCATTCAGAAAAGAATCAAGTGATTCATAAAGCGTAGACACAGCCTTAAAAAACAATGAAAACTCCAGTCAAAATAACTTTTACCCATAAAGTCTATTTAAAATGAACTTTTACCCAAGACACAGCATCTAGCCCAGCCCGAGGGAACAGAGAGAAACACGGGTCATGGAGTTATAGTTTGAGAGGAAAAGAATATCTCAGTACTAGCATTGAAAAGCAAAGTCGTCCTATGTTTGGATTCAATTCTCTTAGTTAATTAGGTACTAGGCACAAAGTACTTATTTAGAATACCAAAGATGTCAAGTTCCAGTATAAACAAGATTCTGTGCAATCTGAAACGGCAAAGCTTTTTTACCCCCTTAATCATTTGAATTCAGTATTTCCAAAAAGCTTTATCACTCATTTCCTTCTGGATGGATGCTCTTTTGATGCAGTAAACTAGCAAACTGCTGCGGTATTTGGATGATATCCTGGACTGTGCAAAAATCATCCTGTTTTTTATTTCCTAAGCAGATGTAGATTTGAAATCTTCAGGTAAGTCCTTTAGCAAAACTTGAGAATTTAAAGATCTGCCTGAAATCTGTACAAAGAACCTGTGCTCACTGACGTATCAAATCAAATTCTCAAGCTTACACAGCATAAGCTAGTAAAAAAGTCATGAAGGGGTGGCGTTTCATCTTCACGCTTGTACTTTACAATAGGAGTTCACTATTTTTGTTTTAATAAACAATGTTCAGAACAGAGAGAGGTACCTGCTGGCTCAATGTCAAACAGGAGGCATGGTAGGTATGGCCACCTAATCTGGATCATGCTTCTAGGCATTTTTGCACAACCAGAGCCCTTTAGAACATGCTTTTTGTGTGGTTCCATGAGCTGGAGGTTTGCATTAATGCTACAGATCAGGGATTAGATTTGGGCTGGAACCTGCAGAATTTAGCACAGAAAAAATAATCAGCTGCTCCAAGAATTCCATCCTCAAGGGCCAAATTCCCCTGCAGCTGGCAGAACTGCCTAGGAAACACTCCCTGAACACCTCAGCTCAGGAAATATGGGGTGAATCTCCAGAGAGAGAGAGACAAGTGCTATATAGTAAAAGCATGACTTCAGCACCCAGCTTTGCCACGGGGATGTTCATTCTTAGGTTGAGCTAACTTAGATACTTGGAGCTATGGGTTGTCACCTGACCTAATTGCTCAGCCCGTGCTATGACATTTGATGCAGGTGAGAGTAAAAACCATGCCTCGATTCAAGTTCTGTGATACAAGATTGCCTTCACAACCCCAAGAATTGGAAAAAACCATGACAAAGTGGAGATTGTAAATAAACTTGCAGAGGCGTACAGAACCTTCAACGTTCACTGTTCTAGAAATGGTGTCCAAACCTACCCAGAATTTACAGCTTAAAAAAAAAAAGTCCAAGCAACATAAAAAAGATAGTGGGAACTTTTTAGAGACTTACTTTTGCACAAACAGAAAAAAAAATTAAATATTAAATTAAACCAACCGTGTTCTGCAACACAATTGAAAGGTGGTGTGTGCAGCTCCAGAGACACCATAATATTTGCACATCACTGCTGGCTAAATTAGTTTGCAATAAAATTTCCATGCACTTATGTTTACTGGCTTCACTAACCTACTGGATCTCTTGAATGATTTATAAGATCCAATTATGCTTTAACATTTTAAATGATACCACTATGGAATCAGTCTTTCTGCTTTTACTGAACTAGCATTAAGGTCTGCTACATTAAAGAAAGCACTGAACCTATATTGAACCTATATCGTCACTGTGGCTAAGCAGCTGCTAAATTATAAAGCAACAACAAAAGACCTTTTGTAATTGTATGCACACATCCTCCGGATGAGTCTTGTTGTACATTTATACCCTGAGCAGTTAATGGTTATTAACGAACTCTTCACTCTGCACCACTTCTGCTGCTTGCTTTCTCATTCTCAACTGCATATTCTTATATCTTCGCTAAATATTAACAGGTAGAAGAGTTATCCATTTATAGCTACTAATTAGAACATCTTATTACTATGACCAGACCACCTTGTGCCTTGTATTTTTAAAATCACCTACTACGATATCTGCTGTAAAAGAAAGTCTCTTCACTTCAGTGGGAGTCTACATGTTACGGGGAATGAATTTTCCCAGCTATACGTTTTCTTTTTTTTTTTTTTTTTAGAACAATAACTATTGCATTGTAAAAGATAGATATTGCTGTTTTACTACCTGCATTCTGATATTCTCTCTCACCGTGATTTCAGTACCAATATGATGAAATCAAGGCTGGAGCCAGGTTCTCTGACAGGAGAATTCAGGAATCTGTAAACTCAGTAACTGCAGTTGTGACCATGGGCTTTAGCATTTTATGTCACCTCTGTGTGGCTTGCCCAAGCCTGTCCAGCCGACTGCAATGGAAGTTGCACCTGCCTATGCAAGAGCTAAATTAGGGCTTCTTTCCCTTGCCCACTTTGTGTTTTAATGTAATAAAAAGATGAATAACTGCTTGGAAAAAGGAGCTTGCCTGAAATCTGCTACCTGCTCTCAGACCATTTTGCTTGCTCTAATGGCCCTATGAGCTGAAGCTGGTCCAAGCCCCTTGAGCTTGGTATACAATTATACGTATAGGGACTTTATTGCCATTTTATACTTCTACACTTCTTCACTCAGTCTCTATATCAATAGTTTCCACTTTTTGCTGCCCCCTTCTCCAGGCAATTTTAAATATAACAGAATCCAATACTTTCTTACTATGTAAGTATCTTTTTTCTTAATTCTCAGTGTTGCCTTTTGCAAGAAAACGTTTTTTTCTTTAAACCTTTCATATGTCGTAAGATGCTGTCCTAGGAACATCAGTGTGTTGTGTTCTTTCTGTTCAGTGCACTCCCCAGTACCTCATTTCGAAAGTCCTTCCCCCATAGAGTCTTTTTATAAAACACTTACCCATTCAGCAGAATTATGTGATGAGTTTTCCTCAGCTGCTTCGTTGGTGGATTCATTTCTCCCATGAAGTTCTGCAGTTTCGAGCATCTGCTCCTCCTGATGCCTTCCTGCCGGCACAGGAAGCTGTGCAGAACCTTAGCAAAAAACCAAGTTACAGTCACTGCTTGCTTACTATCCATTTCCATGGTCACATTGGTACTCTACCAGAGTTCTAGAAAGCTCTGCAGTGAAGAGCACAGAGCCCTTGTACAGCTGGTCTTGACGACAGGCACTAGAGCGGTGTTTGCAGATGAAATCAACAACCATCAGGTTTCTGAGCACCCCTTATGCAGGGGAGAGCTGGTCAATAGAGTTTGTGCCATGAAAACTGATCAAGAGAACTGATCGCTCACCCTTAAGCAGACACCTACAAGGGGCCAGTTCAAACAGTTACCTGCATCAATTCCGGTGACCGAAATAGCAGTTTAGGGGCTTCACTTGTCTACATCCTCTCCCCCTACCTTTTTAACCTGCAAGTTGAATTGCTTCTCAAGTCATAGATATTCCACCTATATCCCTGACAGCTCACAAGCTGAATAAGCCTCATATTGCAACCATAAAACTCCTGGTACATTTACTTAAGAGGCTGCCTTAAGTTGTATGTCACTGACCTGTACCCACCTCCTGCAGCCGCTCTACATTTACACTTGTCCTGTACCCTTGCCACTCACTGTTTTTTCTTGTGACTTCTTCCATCCTTCATCTCAGGATTTTGCAGAAACCAAATATTAATAGTGAGTTAAACAAATTCACAGCTTAAAAAACATAGCTCAAACACAGTCCCCTGTGGTTTTCTGGGTCTTTCAGATGTCACTTCCAGGTGTCACTTCCAGGAGAAAGACTGTGATGCAGAACTAAGTTCTGGCTTCTCACATTTCCAATCTGCTAAGAAATCAGAACTGATAAGCTTCAGTGCCCTAGTCAGGTCAAGATCTTCAGTCTAAGTGATCACTCTTCCTGGAAGGATACATAGTGGAGGCAAGTGGCTACAAGAACACTCACTTGGACTAAAAGCTGTGCCACGGATCCTTCTTCTCAGCTAAAGGTGTCCCTAGCAGATCAGGACCAAGTGAGCAAAAGTTATACACTGAAATTCCCCTTAGCAATGCCTTTTAAGTGCACCTGTCCGGACACCTGAAAATAAACATATAACTCAGAGAAGAAATGTTAAGGAAAATACTGTCACTTACCAGAAAGTTTAGAGTGCCTTTTCTTTTTGTAGCAAAGACACAAGCTTCCCACTGCCACTAAGAAAGGAATGATGGCACATATGGCCAAATCTCTCTTTTTCAATGAGTGAGCTTCTGCAATAATATATTTTAAATAAAGTTATGTACTATTCAAAGATAAAATAGAAGAATAACATCACAGCAAAAATAAAACTAAAATTAAAAGTGACTTCAAGAGTGAATCAGTCCACCACCCCCACTGAAGTGCAAGGTCCTATACTTCACCATTCCTGAGGGATGCCTGCCTGATAACAGTAACATCAATCCCTCCTAGAGCTCCCGCAGTTTGACTTTGTTTTTTCTCTCCAGTATCTAACATGAGTATTTTTTGCTTGTACTTTAAGGCTATTACTACTTGACCAAGTAAGAGAGCAGATCACCTAACCCACTTCAGAAGCTTAGATTATTTCAACGCTTTAACAGCCTTTTACATTCATTTCCCACCATTTTGAACACTACTTTGTTCATTCTCTGCCACTGACATTTTCTAAGTCTTTGATAATTTTTGTGCCTCCCTTTGGTCTACTGGTTGGCCAATAGTATAAAACAGTTTCCAAAACTGGACTGCGCTAGGTGAATTGAAAGGTTACTTCCCATGACTTGACCAGTTGATAATATGAGTGATGCTTGATAACGTTAAAGGTCTAATCAGAGTGAGTCCCCTTGTCTTTCTCTAGAGTTGAGAAGTAGAAAGAGAGAGGCAGAGATCAGCATCTTCAAGAAGTGATGCATAGTGGCTTGAGACAGTTGTGCAACAGAAGTGAGGTAAATTGTTTTCTAGGTAGCAAACCCTTAGCGAAGAAAACAAACACTACATGGGGGTATTAATGCAGAGAGCTTAAGTCAATTGTCATTAACAGCCATTCAGGTCCTCTCTGTGTTTGTCTCTCATCCTGAGATCCACAGCATTAAGGGAGGGATGTGGAAAAGGAAGGAAATGTATAAAATAGTTTAAACTGAAGAATCTTTTTGATGATAAGTTAAATGTTATACATATGTTCTTCCTAGCTTACCTTTCTCTTCAACAGTCACTGTTGTCCCATTTCCACACGCTTTCTTACAGAAAGGTATTTCAATAATTATCTCACAGTAGTAAAGTCCAGTGTTGTTTACATTGGCAGATTTTATCACTAGCACATCCTTGCTTTCACAGTTGATATTGGATACATAGCAAAGTTTTGATGATATAGTTTTGGTGATGTTCTCTCTATTAACAAGATGCCAGCTTACTCTATACCTCTCAACAGATTTTTTTTCCCAAGTACAGGCGATTTCAGCGTAGTCTCCAATTGATAGATGTATTTTTGTTGGTGTTTGGGTGACGATTATATTATTGGAATTTGTAGCTAGTGGAGAAATACACATAGATTTAGAAGTTAAAGCAGCAAAGAGATGATATTACAGCTGTAATGTTTACAATCACAGTAAAACAATGTTAATACTGTAAAATCATTATGAGATTAATTTTTAAGATTAGTTATTACCAACTTTTCCCTTGAACAGTGGCAATCACTTTCTGGCTAAAGGAAACTTTCAAGCTGGTGTGTTAAAGCACTTCATCATTCTTTGTATGCAATAAATGAAGATTTTTTTTGTGTACTCTGTGATATACTTTTTATTTTAAACAAAAAGCTTTTTTAATGGAGGTTGAATCTGAAGCACATTAAACACTTTATCTGCTAGATAAAGAATGACCAAAAGGAGTCATTCAGAATGATTCATCAGTGAATACACTCATCAAGACGAAAGAAAAATCCACTACAATTTTTGTCATCATGTAGGAGTTCTTGTCCTGCACTGCTTCTAATTACTGACAAATGCACAGCATTTTTCAGTTCTTTAATTTTGTTTAAATGTCTTTAAGTTTTTGCTGACAGATATTACAGCATCAAATTCACCTCCTTAGTTTAATAAACTAAGTATGCAATATGCCATGCAGACCACAGTTGTCTTATCAGATCTGTTGCCTGGCTTTTAGCTGAGGACAGCATCAGATGAAATCAAACATTTTACTCTTTCCTGCTTTGAATGTCTTTATCACTCACTGTCCAGATGCAAAGTAATCTACGTGAGCTACTGTGCAATACTTTACAAAATATTTTCTTCTCAAGTGAAACCACTGCGTGGGTATCAGATAACTATTTTTTTTATTCTAATGACATTGATGCTCATCACAAAAGTGTCAATCCTATAAAAATCTATCCCAGTGAATTAGAACTTCCCTTCTAGCACTTTTAATATTAAGTGAAGAACCACTCATAACGAGAGTAAACTGCATGATTTTCTTTCAAATTTTATCCTATTTGTAACTCAGGCACATTTCACACTAACATATAAGAAATGGGATGATTTTGTCCCTATCTGGTCCTAAAATGGCATTTGATAAGTTTTATCAGAATTGTGCAAATAAACATCTTTCCATCATACCTAAAGGAGTCAAGCACCTCTATTTTTTCCACAACCCAGCACTCAAGTTACAGAGAACAATATGGACAGCATAGGGATAATAAAAATAGCAGAAAAAAATAAGGGAAAGAATTGATGTAGCGTGTAAGCGGTTCAAGTGTCAAAGAACCAATTATTAACTTCACTTTTTCTGTTTGTTTGGTTTGTCATTTAGAATCCAGTTGTGCTATAGGCTGTGCTATGTTGTCTTATGACTTTACTGTCTTTCTGAAAAGTATCACTGGAAAAATCCTTTTGCCCTAACTTAATCTCTCTTTAGTTCCATTTTTTAATTTATACTGAACACCTTCAGTACTATCTGGTGCAATCTCTATTGAATAAGAAACATGAAACCTTGTCTGCTTTGTATTTCAGTATCTGTATGATCTAGAACAAAACATCCTTAACATTTTAAAATTCTACACTCAGTGCTTGTCACAATAAATATTCAAGCCTGAAGGTCTAAGAAAAACAGTGCTTGCATTAACCTAACATCATTTCAGGGGGGTGAAGTGTACGATTTGTTCCTCTACATTTTTTCTACAACCATCTCTTTGTGAAAATGCTTTTTTATTCCCCACACATTTTAATTTTGATTTCAGCATTATGAAAATACAGTTAACATTCTCCTCGTCTCACACGCAAGTCCATTTGTGGTGAATATATCGTGAGAAGTTTTTTTAAATCCAACTCAAGAATTACAGGTGAGTAACTATCAGCAAAATCAAAGCAGACAAAGAGCACTTACCTAAGGAGCCAAAACACATTGTTAAAAGAAGTTTCAGTGAAATTATGATCATCATGCAGGATTATTAGCACTTGCATCACGGTGTCTTTGTTGAAAGATCAGCAAAACAGTAAATGAAAGCATGTCAGATTCGTAACTTAACTTCCTTTTCCCTCACATGGTGAGGGCGGTCGAAAGCTAAATGCAACCTAAATTTTCCCTGCACTCTTTGAAATTACGGTCATAGATGTATCTGGTTTTGAGGCCAACTATCCTGCCTAAAATCAGAACACTTCTTTAAATTTTAAATCGTGTCCTAGCTTTTCAACACTAGATTAGCCTCTCTTCAGAAATGACATGAAGAACTGCTTTTCCACACTTACATTGGTCTCAGGTGAACATTTGCCATTGTAGTTCTGCAATCCTTCATTTAAAGGGGTTTTATGGAGATGAGACTTCTTTAGCTACCGTGTACATGGCTTATCAGCAGCCTCTTCTGGACAACCTTGTGAACCTCAGCCAAAGAAACAATGATTGTACACAGGTTACACTGATACCAGGTATTACTCCTGTCCTCCAGTATTATTTCCTTATCACACGTTTCATTGTCATCTTGGTGAAATGCAAGCAATGGTGGAGCAATGGAGGAGAGCTGAATCCGAAGAATTACACTCGCAGTGGCCCCAACATCCCACAACATCAGCAGGAAACACTCCAGGACACTACGCCATGGATGCAATGCATCTCACTATCACCTCTGTGGGTGCAGTTATATTAATGCAATACCAGTGTCATGTATATTAACCAAAGCTTCTTTCAGGAAGATTATAAGCATGGGTTAAATAAAATGAACTACAGTCACGTCACCAAGTTAAGGGCCATGAAGGCAAAACTCATTTGCTAAAAAAAAATTCTACAGATATAGATAACTGAATCCTGTTTAATGTTCTCCAGTACGGATTTTTGACTCCAATTACACTGCCTGGCCAGAGAAGTGGAAGACAACATCGCTTCTGTTTTTCTCAATTTATCCAGTCTTATTCCCTTGACAGATGTTTCAAACACAAAGGTACCAAGCCAGACAAAGCTGTCACACAGACTTGTTCAGTTGGATAACATCAAAATTGCAACGACAGAAATTTAAAAAATAATAATTAAAAAAAATCAGATAAAACATGCCGAGAACATGAATCAGTTAAATTAAGAACTTGATAAGAACCTGTCAACTATAACATTTCCTAGAACTAACATCAGGTTTTAGCAGCACTGAGCAGTTCTCCAGAAGAGATGAACTGCAATTTGTAATGAAGATACAGCCCCATTTAAAGCCTAAAGCACTGTTCCTTTCCATTTGTCAGCAACAAAAGCACGATGCATCAGCTCACCTGCTTCTCAGTATCCACCTTACAGAAGCAGTTTCCAGGGTTGCCAAGTAGAAGAAAAATGAGATGATAGCACAGATAAACATCAAAAAAGTGAATTCTAGGACTTTGCTGAAGGCTATCACCATTTCTGATGGTACCTAGCTGACTTAATTCACCTTTTAGAGCTAGTAAGAACATAACAAATACCTTTATATTCAAGTGAATGAAAGGATATATCAAAACAAAAAAATAAATATTTAAGGGTATTATTTAATTATATTAAATAATTCTGTTGGCATTGACATTCATGTTATCTTTGGTACTACTGATCAAAGATGTAGAATAAATGAAGCACGCGCGTGTAAATTCAAGGGAATAACTAGTTTCTGTTGTATATAAATACTTACATTTGTGCATTTAGCATTAAGTTATGCAGCTGGCAGCTCCAGCGTGCAGGACGATTTGTCTAGAGACCAGGTAAAACTTTTCAATATTGCTGAGAGCAGCTTAAATTTACTCTGAAAGATGCTTTGGTTCTAATCCAAAGCAGCTCCTGTCAGAGATGGAATGAACTAGCACACAGAAAAAGGGGTTGGGAAAGAGGTTTATTTTCAGCTCGGGTTACTTCTTTGTACCGTTTTACGACACAACCCCACAAACACTCATCGCAGTACTACTGAGTGGGTGGAAAAATACAGTGACAAAATTTCTTAAGCTAACTTTGCTTAAGGAACTCTTGATCAGGGAGTGGAACTATAGGACGAGGGGTAACGGTTTTAAGTTGAAAGGGGATAGATCTAGATTAGATATTAGGAAGAAATTGCATAGTGTGAGGGTGGTGAGACACTGGAACAGGTTGCCCAGAGAAGTTGTGGATGCCCCATCCCTGGACGTGTTCAAGACCAGGCTGGATGGGGCTTTGAGCAACCTGGTCTAGTGGGAGATGTCCCTGCCCAGGGTAGAGGGGTTGGAACTCGATGATCTTTAAGGTCCTTCTGAGCCAAATCATACTATGATTCTCTAAGTTTTCTTTTCTTTCTTGAACTTAATCTTAGTTAGCTTTGGAAACTGCATTGATGAATTTCAACTCTGTAAATGTGTGACTTTACTCACCTGTGTGCTGGAGATGCTCAGTGCAGAGGCACTCTGTTCTTGGAGAGGCAATGACAGCTATAGCCAGTCTATTATGGATGGTTTGCACAAATCCATCTTCCTGAAACTTTTCTCTATGGGATTCAAAGAACACCAGTGGAGGCATACTGAAAAATACATTTGAAACTTATAAACAGAGAGGACCTAACCCCCCTCCTTCCTCCTTACCCATACGTCAGACTTGCTCGAAAGCTTGTAACACAAGTATTAATGAGACAGCAGCATTTTTGAGGTGTTACTGTCAGTTGGGAAAGTTTATTAATCTACAGCAGCATTGAGGAGAGTATGTGTGAAACTCAAGGTAGTCAAAAACCCACAAAAGCAAAACCCACTTACATTTATTTGCTACGAAAACCTAATCTGAATTTTTGATACTTGAAACAAAATTCTGGAGTACTAAGTCAGACATGTTATAAGATTCTTTTAAAAAGAAGTTTTACTTCACATTTACCTTTTCAAGATCTTCTTCAAATCATAACAAACACTTTAGAAAGTTGCAGGTGTGCCAAAAGAAAGTTCTGGTGAAAATGGAAATTTGATTTTTGTTATGCCTAACTCACAAATTGTGCCCTCTTCTGACTCAAACACAAAGTGGAAAGCACTGTCACTTGGGCTTTTTACCCACTACCTAACTTCAGTGTAACAGACCTCGTAACTTCTCCGAACAGACAGTGGTGTTCTATGTGCTCTGTATGATACATACACATTATTAACTTTGTCCAGTTATGACCCAAACAAAACCACCAAAACCTTAATTTGATATGGACTCTAGGGATCTTCCTAGCACGTTTATTTATTAGCACATAAAAAACACGTCTGATTTATTTTCCCAACCGTGAATAACTGTCTCAGTAGAAAAACAGCTCCACAGCAGAAATGGACTGATAAAACAAATATGCCAACTATAGATATCACAATTAATTTTAACATTATTTTAAAGAGTGCAAGTGATTCTTTTACCTGATGTAGTGATTAAAGTGATGCACAAAGACTACCTTTCAAAAAGATCAGCTATGTAATTCTTACGCAATAGAAAGAAAAATAATGGTCAGGGTACTGGCTTCAATACACTAATAAGCAGGACTTTTTCAAAGAAGATAAATGCTAGCATGAAAGAGAACCTGCTTTCTTTAGCTTTAAATTAGGTTTGCACCTTGCATAATGTAAAATAAAGGTTGTGAATCAACTTTTCCTAGAAAGCAAAAAAAACTAATAAAAATTATTTCTCTTGTGAGACCAAATAACTAGTATCTACATTTCAGCAGTGTGAGATAGAACAGGGCAATGGGAAGGTAAGTGGAATATAATGAACCCGACCATGTGTCTGCCAAGTAGGGGCAAAATCTGTCACCTTCAGTAGTTAGAAGTAGTTTCCTTCCTACTTTGTAACCAAGGCTCACAGTTTTGCCATCCAAGCCACATCAGGTGCTGAGCAATGCTACAGCCAGCAGAGCCTAAAGCCAACAGAGAAAACATGAAAAAGCAGCCTTGGGCACCGGAAAAGGAGTAAAACAGAATTTACTGAGCACCACTCTTTGTCCCTGGACACAAACGGAACTCCACCAGCTCTCAAGGACAAGCTTCTACTCCTAAAATTATACAGAAGGACAGAATTAATATCATTTGGCTTTCCAGGCAAAATAAACTGATTTCCCACAAGATCCAGGACAACAGCATCTTGGCAGGTCTGCAGCCAGGAGCTGTGGAGAAAATAAGCTATGTTCCAGACTTCTTATGAGTTGCACTCTGACTGCTTGTCACATACTCTCCTTCTCCAACACACAAATGCTCTGCTACCTCTGGCTCTTCCACTCTGTAACTACTCCTTCCTTAACTTCAACCAAAATTAAAACCAAAGCTTATTTACCATAGCACAAATGTACTGCATGCATGCATGACTTTTTTCCTCTGCTTACATCCACCCTCTTTTTGTCTGTCCCTTTTAACCTATGGTTTGAAGTAGTATTTAAGTACAGAGTGGACTGATTTCTATCAAGTCTTTATTTCTCCTCACTATCTTGATACATGTGAGGGAAGAAAAAGGATGATTACTAAATGTATCTCTCTACAAAGACTTGAATGCCTGCAGGCTTCCATCTGCTTGGGCTGAGATTCCTCAGGAAAAGAAACGTATAAAATATGCAACGTCATCTTCTTCTAGTAGGAATGCCATGCTTTTTACAGACCAGAGTCTTGGATGCCTCTGCTGCAATACAAGATTTGACTCTGGCAAATCATTCCCTGATGGTCAATTGCACTGAAATAACTCCAGATAAAATATTCTGGGTTTTTTTTTTTTTTCCCCTCTTAAGTCAGAAAGTCTCCAGAAATTGAAGCAGAAAAACCCTCAACAGATAAATCAGCTGGTAATGAGGTATTCCTGTTTATAGTATCCTGCACTCAGAAGGTTTTTGTAGGATTTGTTCTAACACAGCCTACTAGAAACGTATCAATCTGACATCTGGGAAAGCAGTGCCCAGAATAAGCAGCTGTAGGATCTCGTACTGCTTGGCCAGGATTGAGCATACAATTGCCCACTGAAGATACACTTCCATTTTTATAATCTACCAGCATGAATTGCTGTTACCAGCACGTGTATTAGTGAATACCTCTGTCACAAAAATACAGATTGTAATCATACCACTGTGTAACCCACACAGTATACCCGTTAGACTACGTGGCACAACCAAGCAGGGAATGAGAAAAGACGTACAAGCAAGGAAAATGGCTTAGCTGAACACATTTCATTTTCTGAATACATACACAAAACAAAACAGAAAATAGCTGCCATCATGCTTTACTGCAGCCTAGTTACAGTGCTATATGCTTCCCCCTTGGGCTTAATGTTGCAGGAAAATGCTTTTCACTGTAGCAGGGCAGAATAGATCGGCATATCACTAAATATTTATAGCCAAATAAGAAAAATAACCACAGAAAATATGAAACAATCTTTCTTCATCCAATAACTGAACACGGCAGCTTCTGCAGTGATTCTAATGAGATGCAACCAGCTAGGCTGTCTACACGGAAAGACTGACCACCAGCACAGCTCTTTCAGCATAACTGTTTCACAATAGCCATTACGGGAGAGCCCTTGTCACTCTGTTTCCTTTGTCCTTGAACAGTGTCTCCACACGGAGGAAATTATTGCTGAAGTAAATCAGAACAATTGCCATAGTAAAATGTCATTTTTACATGATTCTAGATCTGGAATTATTCATTGACTGAAAAGGCATCTATTTTCCTCTTTTAAACCTATACATTTCCTCCTTCAGTTTTACGTTTCACTGGTCAGAAATACAGTTTTGCACAGTGTTGCAGCAAGCATCATTACCACTGCAGCAAAGTGACTGACTTGATTCTCATCTTGGCTACATGCATTTTCATGGTGAAAAAATAAAATGAGATGCCAAATGGGACATGTTTAGAATCAGATTCTACATCTCCACATTGATTAGAGCTAAAAAGAAAAATAGAAAAAAAAGCAACTTTTCTTTTGAACATACATATGTAACAGCTGTCCAAGTTTCCTTCTGCTTCTGCTCAATCAAATCTGCTTAGAATTTGAGCTTAACTGACAGTTTAATCCTAAACACAGTCCTCCATAAGTAACTTCTGCTTGATCCTAATGAAATGTTTCCTGCTACAACTGCTCACAGTCTTTGGGACTGCAAAGTACGAAAGTTCACAGTGTCATAAGAACGGTGGTTCCTGCCTCGGGTTACATGACGGGTTGGTTACTGGCCATGTGGTCATCGATACACCTTCTGTCAACAGACTAGCTCCAGTTTACCCAGAACATAAAACTGAACATCCGGGACTGGGATACCGGGAAGCCAAGCCAATCAGTTCTGAACTGTGGGACACACAATTTGAATGAACTTAGCGCAAAGGAACACAAACATTGCATTCAATTTTAGTTTACAATAAAGCAGAAACTTTGCAGTTGTTGCCCAAAAGGAAAAGTAGCTGGAACATGACAGGCATTCCTCCTTACATGTAGAAACAGAACACCATTTGGCTAACCTCTATTCTGTGATTTGGGAGTCATCCCCTCTAACAATAAAAATCCTAAGAGAAGACTCTTGAGATCACCACTAATTAGAAAGAGAGTTCAAGACTGTAGAACTAATATGACTTTGTAAGTGCTCAAAAATGAAGCATTGTAGAAGCAATAACTTTAAAGCCACCCACAGCAAGCATGAAAATGTTCAGTACGCTTGCACTACACCACCAAGGTCATTTTTGAATTGAACATGTTTCAGAAAAAAAAAAAGCTGTAAATAATAATTAACCAACAAAAATACCCATCAGGCCAACAGTTTAATTAAATTTAGAGTTTATTCCAAAATGACTATTTCTTTCATTAACAGCAGCAGAATGTTTTTTAAGATCATCACTCAGGTCTTGAAACAAAAATTGGAGCAATCACATATTCTGTCCCGAAATACAATGTCAAACCTTATTGACCTTGGAAGTACACAAAAAAAGTCCTTATTTCCTTTGGGTGAACAGTTACTATAAAGTTTTCTGAGGTCTTTGTGCTGTTGGAGAATCCTGTAAAACACAGAAACGTTGGTAATTTATTAAAGAAGAGCTTTACTCAAATGTACATATTAATCTGTCTTAACACTTTTAACTCATTCCTTCCTTAAAGGCTGGTGTCTGAGCAGATTCTCCTCCTTAAAGCTGTAGGTAGCACAGAGCCTAAGACGCACCCATTCATAATATTAAAATATTCAACAATTCATCTACTTTTCACACACTGACTTACACATAAAATACTCCTCACTCATGCACGTTTTCCTCACCATGAGTATAGAGTGATCAAGTTCCTAGCTGCATGTCAAGTAGAGATCTAAACTCCCCCCTAGCCAAAACCCCTGCAAACTTTTTACAAGGCACATGCATGGATGTAAGTGACAGTAAGGACAATCTCCAAGTGACGAACCAGAATGAGAAAAGAAATAAGGTCACCCACAGCATTTGACTTGAGTGTCAGCCCTAACTTGAATCATATCCACACAGTCCTTTAAGCTGATTACAGCAGGGATTTTTAACTGCAGCTGTTTTTATGCAGCAGAGGCTTAAGTGTTGATTAACACGACTCATCAATATCAAAGTCAATCTGTTTCACAAGTGTGAATTCATAAAGTAGTCACTTCTTTTTGGACAAAGGTAACTCCAGAAAGATTTCAAGTTTTTTTTAATGCTTCTAGGCAAAAACAAGCCTAGAGAAACTGCCTAGAGCAGTCCACTAATTGCAGGGAACCTTTGCGAAATGCTACTACTTGCAGGTTGTGCCAGATACCAGGTCTGTCACACAGAATAACACCACATTTTTAATCTCGCAAATTATGTTTAAAAAATGTTTAATTAGACTATTCATCAAGCTTTAGTAGTCAACAAAAATACAGACACCAACCACCTTATTCCACCGACCTTTGCTTGGATACTGTGCAGTCTTCCATTTCCACCGCTCTAAAGTGTTTACATCCCAGGTGCCTGTGAGTGATCGCTCTTCCACTACCATCACTAATCCTAATCCCTTCAGCAAAGACTGTGAGTAAAGAAAGCACAAGGAATCAAACCACAGTTTACTGAGAAGAGCGTCACACTCACAATTCTAGTACACAGTTAGACTAGAGAAGAACTTTCGTTTCTACCACTGTTTTGTAAAGCAGACTAGCAGAGATTTTAAAAATCTGCTAGGTCATCCAACACAAGGGCAACTACAGATTCGCCACACTTCACACTAAGAAGCTGAAGCACTGAGAGCTTCCTATATGTTGTAGCAAAGTTCAGTCTACTAATCTCTCCATTCAAAAGAAGAGTGTGTGAAACAGCACATTCAAAAACAAAACAGACAGTCCTAAGCCTTGTTCCCCATGCTTCTGTCATTGCAATCAAAATTTCAAATTTTAAAATAATAAACCCCTGCCATGTATTATAAAATAATCTACTTCTATATGAAAGATCAAATAAACAAGAAACTGAAAATAGTACATTATGGAACTCAAAGTTTCAGCAACTCGCAGAAATAAACTACAGAGGCAAGAAACGCTTTCCTTTAATCCTGTCCACATCTCATTAACTACAGGTACAACTTGCAATAACTAAAGAAACAACAACACAGAATCCCACTCTCTACATTGTTTAAGGTACTGCAGGAAGTCTTACACAACCAAGAGCTCAACAGAAACCCATCCCAGCGATGTTTATGCAGACCTTCATGCTGTGCCTATGGCAGCTTCATCTGAAGTAATGGCTCCTGTGCTGCAAAGCTGAGTAAAACTAAGACCTGCTTCCCTCTGAGATTAAATTTATACTAGTATTTTTGTATCCACTTTTGTGGAGTCTCTAGCACACAGGATGTTTCGTTCCAGAACTAGTTCTCTCTGGAGCAAGACCACTTTAAGTGGTATTCTGTTTTAAAGGGTTAGATTTACCTTCAGATTTACCATCACAGGTTGAGACAACACAGGATCCTCTCCAACTTCATACAAGTGCCTAATTCTTAACAGGACACGACTGAAGTCTGCATCACCTTCCTTCTGTTTACCTTTCAGAGAAGAAAAAATTGAAACACTTAATTACTTTAAAAATAAAACCAACTTTTTAAAGCTTTTTTATTTTTTTTTAAGCTTTACACTCTCAAAATTTGAACTGAATTCCCATTTTTTAAAATTAGCAAAAGGACTAATATCAAGAAATACCCTGCTCCCACTATTGACAGGAAAGATGCTAACAGGCACAATGAACTCATGCAGGAGAAATATTTTACTATTTGAGTAGAGAAATCATACTGTAGGATAACTTTCTTGATAGAGGAATTTGTCTTAGAATTAATTAAAATACTAGACACAGAAACGAGAAAGAAAAGAGACACAGCTCCTTTAAGTGTAACATCCAACCACCCTTTTGAAAGCACCTACCTACGTGGATGCTGCGGACCTGCTCTGCATGGTTAGAGCTGTATCTCCACCCTGGAATGCTCAGAGTCTGGAGATGAAGATTAGGTGGGACAGTTACAGGTGAACCATGGACTGAATTCTGCTGAAGTTGTCCAGATAGCCTTGGTTTATCTCCTCCATGCAAAGTGAAACAAAGCAAACATCAAACATCTATCACACCCACAAGACCTGGCTAGGGTACTGAGGAAAGGTAAAGATACTGCTTTTTCTGCCAAGGCAGATGCAAAGCAGATACTATGCTTTCTCCTCCAAGGCCTTCTGAGATATAAAGCAGAAAGGAGTGTGACTTTAACTGCTGGAGAAGTGTATTAGAGCTCTCCATAAAGCAAATTTCACTGCAGCTTGAAGTTGCTATTCCATTACCAGACTTTAGTTTTAGTTAATAACTCAAATATTTGTTAAAAGAATGACTCAAAAAATAGTCATTAAGGACTCAGTATTCAGGAAGCTGATATATGATGCACTAGCTACTTTGCACTAATTCCCTGTGTGGACATTTTGTTCTCATTAGATGCTTCAAAATTTATACTCCTCTGAAAGTAGAGATAATTACATAACGAGAGAAGCATTTCATACACTTGGACAAAATCCATGTTTGAAATTAATGCAAAGTAATTAGCAGGCTCTAAATCTGTCTCCTAACTCACTGTATACTAACTTTGCCACACAGGAGGCTTGAAGTCTGCGTTTACAAACTTAACAGCATAAATCAGAGCAACATAAATAAGACATTCAGATGCTAAAGATAGCACAGGAGATGGATGAGTTACCTGATAACGCTCCAAACAATACTACTGGCCTGTGTTCTAACGCCAGTCCACTTCTCCGATACAAAATATTGGTGACAGCCTTGGTTCCTAAAATAAGCCAAATTACAGGCCGAACCACTGAGGAGTCATTCAAAGTGAGATTGTAATTCAGGTCCCACTGGAGGTTGTTCCATAGTCTCCTGTGAAGCATTACCTGTATTGGGAAGGTGAATGTCACTACAGTAATCAACCATCCTGCTTTACTTATATTACCAGCAGCCATACCATTATGCTCTCCTACTAAAAAAAAAATAAAATTTTAAAATGTTACCTCCACTTGTCCATTTCCTTGACTTGAGACACCATGAGCTCTTTCTGCAAGCAGCATCAGCCTTGTGGTATCATCTTCAATGTAGGCAGACTGGACCATAGGGTAATAGTTCTGAAAACACACAGTGAATCATGTAATGACAATATTAACCTAGGTAACACTAATGGAGAACAAAGATAAGACACAATTGGCTTCGGATTACACCTTTGTGCCTACCCGAGCCACTGTGTTATTTTCGTATGCCTTGAACGGTCTTTTCTGAATCTGATACCCATTGCTGTCCGTGTAGAGTAGCTGCCCGGTGTTCAAATTTGTGCTTGTTCTTAGAACTGCTTCATGATTTAATTCCAAAGGCCCAACACTGTATTCTTGCTCTATCCTATGGCAAAGCAACTTCCCATCGTAGCCTTCTGGTACTGTATACATCCTGGTATACACTGCATAAACGTAATCCTGAGAAGTAATGTTACTATAAAAATGAGAAAAAAAGATATGTAGAGTTTATAAAGTGGAGCGCCTGATTGGTTATGTCAAGACTTGCAAGTCATTTATCATGTCACCCTACATATTTTTTTTTCTATATATTTCATGTACACATACAATTATTTTAAATTTCAACTTCGCTTTCAAATGTACAGATATTAAACTGGAGTGATATGCTACAATTTTCTTTAGTGTTGCTAACATAAAGAGGGCTCTTCATTTGATTAGAGAGGCCTTCTTTGTCTCAAAATTACAACAAATTTTAAAATAATTGTAACTCCCCTAAGCAACATGTTTATATCATGCAGAATACATGTATTTTGTCAATCTGGGCAACCTTAACTCTGATGCAAGAATTCCACTGTTTTTTAAAAGTAAAAGTCCTTCTCAACTACAATCCTTGTACAATGCCATGTAAAGCAAAAGGCTTCTACCAAATTAGCAGACTGAAAAGAAGGTGAAGGGGTTACAGACTGATAAATTTTAATAAAGAAAAATAGCTAGTTCATCAGGGGTCAGAGTGACCTTGTGTAGGATTTATTTCTTATTTCTCTAATTCACTTGTCAGAAAGGTATTCAGTTATAGAAATGAACCATTATGTCCAAATTCCACCCATGTATGAAGATGTTAGCTGCAATTTTCATTGAATCATACGGAACTAGGATCCCAACAGAAGCTGAACTACAAAATGAACCAATAAAAGGTAACTCTGAACAAGAACTCTGAATTAAAGATTCCAGCAAAGTGAAGCTGTAATGGTGTTGTACCTGTAGAAATACTGCCGTATCTCTGTCATCAAGTTTCCAGAAACCACTTCCAATCCCACTGCTTTTGATACTGGAACAGCTGAAGCATTTGGGGCAAATAAGTAGTTATCTGAAATGGGTCCTTTCAACACGTCTCCGTTCACATGGTACTCAAGGAACTCCTGGGTCAACTGGACAGTACGGTTCATCTCCCTGTGAACACACAGAAGAGGAAAGAATATATTACTTACAGACATATTTTGTACATACTAGAAGTGCAACAGGAATTAGGCTAGGAATGTAAGGAAAAAATTATGTTTCCTTAAAGTGGATAACTGATTTTGTAAGATTTAGGAAATGAGGACAGCCAAGAATTAAAGTGCTTCCCACTAAGACATCTGTCATTGTGTAGATAAATGAAGTTTTTATACTTTTATACTTTCATAAAACATAAACATCTTAAAACAGAAATAACATCTACATTAGCTCATTGTTTTGATGCAAGAGTTGCTACATGATCAAAACCTACCCATTGCCTAAAAATGAGGTATATCACACCCTATTAATGAATAATCAGGTTCATTTAGCTGACTTTGTAGATAGACTTTGGAAAGTCACATGAAAGCAATTAGAGATGCTATCACCCTCAGCTACTTGCTCTGCTCCTCTTTCAGAGCCTTGATGACAAAACAGGAAAAATCACTTCATCTGGCATATAAATTTAAACAACCAACCATTTAAACTAGTGTTAATACAATAACCTACAAATTGTAATGCCTGAGGAGCAAAACACATCCAAATCTTCTCTGCTACTCCTGTTATGAGGCATTTCCAGTGCAGGGACAGTACCTAGAAGTTCTAAATGTTGCAGCTAAACTTTAAGGATTCACAGTTGAAGACCCAATTTTTGGGGGCCCTTTCTGACCTGATGCCTTGCTCTTTTGCACTAATCCAAAGCAAAGTTGCTGAAACTCATTCTGGGCTTGCCTGAAGACTTGTGAAGAAAGTGAATATCCCATTTCTCCTACATGCTGAATTCCAGCTCTTGCTGCCTGCCAGAACATGATGGAGAAAAACGGAATTTGAATTGAGGTTTTTATTCTTCCTCATTATATTCCTTACTATATATGTGTGTGTGTGTATATAGATATACACACACATACATACTATATATTCCTTACTTCCTCATGGAATCTGGAAATGGGATCTGGAGACACTTTGAGAAAGCAGTTACTCCAAGACTCTTAGTTAAGGCCCATCTGTGCTTTTAAAGATGAATTTAACTATTCTAGAAAACAAGTTGTTGCTCTAGGAGGCAGAATTATGAACAAAACCACACAGGTGAAGAAAGAGGACTAGCAGTCACTAGGCCAATGTCAAATGGGTCAAATCTTCCATCAGTACGTAGCTGACAATCTGAATCCTGAGCAGGCAGAAAGTAGCACAGCTCTACTGAAGCTGAAGGAATTGGGCCAGTTCGGATCAGCCAAGAAAAACAACCTGCAAACCCAAATCCCACATCCATCTTGACTGTTCTCCCATTTTATCTGCCTGATTAAACGGAATTTGCTTAGTTAAATGTTTCCTTTCAGAAAGTTTTGTAGTTTTCTACCACAGATAGAAAAAAGAAAGAGTAGAAAGAGTGATTCAGGACTTGCAAAACATTACCGATTAGTAAGAAAAAGCTCTTGCTTTATCACTTAAGGCTCACTGCGTAGCCATAGTATATGTACTTATTTACTTTTAATACAAACACACTCATAACCCTCTTTAGTTCTAAAGTGCAATGAGATTCTATCTACTAGTAAATATTGTGATATGTCATCTTTGACTGCATGCTTACACAGGACAACAACATAACGGAAATAACATGGAATGACACCTATGCTAGGCGTTGGCATTTCCTGTAAAAAGAAGAGCGTGTGAACTGGAGATAGAGAAGAATTGTAAAGAACGTAAAGAACATTTTGCTAGTTAAGTTTCAGAATTAAGGTACACGATACAGTCCTTGGACTTGTTTTTATAAAGGGTTTTACAGAATCCAAACCATTAAAAACAGGCAGGCAATCTCACCTCTCAGTAATGCTGTGCATCAGATTTGTGTTTTGGTCAAACAAGACCTGGTAGCAGTTGTTAACCACAGGAAGCAACTGTTGACTTTGTTGATCTGCACGGGTTATGTCTTTTCGCTTATACTTGACTGATTTTCCAATAAATGCAGACTGCTTACCATTCAAGGGTTTAACATTGTATTTTCTGTAGCTCAGACCACTTATTTCAACTAGAATATATAGATCGTAGGTAGAATGGGACTCTGTCGAGCTTTGAACCTGTACATTAACATAAACAATGCTCCATTACAGGAAATCAATTAACAAAGCAATTACCTTCATGTGTTGTTTAAGCCCTAAGCTACAAAAATTAACTGCTACTTTAATAATAAGTTTCAAAACATGCCATCCTTATAGTTTGCAATTATAATGTAGATCTGTGCTGCCTTTTATTGGGAGTTTGGTGAACTTGGATTAAGCTTAACCTTTCTAGTGAAGAGAAGAGGGTCACTAAGAAAATTAAAAAGTTAGATCTTATTTTAAGGTGCAGATGGAACCACAGATCTTGATTTAAGATTGCATTACAAAATTTCTATATGAGCAGAAATAATCACAATTTAAACTAATCAGTCAAATGACAGAAAAAAAGACTGAAACATAAGGGATGTGACTAGTACAAGCACGAGAAAAGTCATGGCAAGAGGAGGAGGCAGCCAGACATGCCCTCACTAGGCAAGACACATGGAGAGGGAGGAAAAAGCATGTGCCATAATTTTGAACAGTAAATAGAACACCAGTGTTACTTAACATGAAAATACTTTTATCAACAGTTTTTAATCCCCTTTCAATTACTTGTACCCTGTCCATTACTGTTATGCAATTCAGTACTACTTTCAGTTTGGGGCAAGAAATGGGGACTAGTTAAATATTGTACAGACTATATAGAAAAAGAGGTTCGTTATGACTAACTAGAAATTAAAGCAAGTTGTCTGTACCTTCACATGGTAGACTCTATACATCCAGTTACTCACACTGCAGACCTCCTAACCTTAGTGGTATCACCAGAGCCTGCTCCCGTTCTCTCCTTTAACTATACCACGCACACATGCGGTGCAGAAGGTGGCAGAGCACGCACCAAGCCTCATCTCCTTTCAGTCACATACATCAGGTTTCTGAGCTAAAGATTTCTCTCTCTCAAAAGGAAGGAGTGCGTGATACGAATCCACTTTTGAATAGTGCATACTGGAAGAAAAAGACCCCAAACCACCTCCTCATCACTGATAAAGAGATATCATTTAGCCTCAAGTAACTCTCCATGTGCATATATGGGTAACTTCTAGCAAAAGTGAACAAACCAACTCTAGAACAGAGAGCTTTGTCTTTTTAAACTAATGACAGCTTGAGTTTAGGGCATCCTAAATCTTGAAATAAAGGCTTTAAATACGTGTCAATCTCCTCCTGGTATCTTACAAAGCTAAAGTAATTCAGACGATGGGACTTCTGGGAGGTAAATGGCTGACAATTAAACATGACCATGTGCTAACTCAAGAGACTGATGGCTTCCAGATTAAGGCAGTATGGTCTCACACCATTGTCATGTGTATATATATATATATATCTACAGAAACAGGAGACAGCTGTTGTGTATCACTACCTGCCTACAATGTGATGCATAGTGATAGTCATAAGCCACAGATAATAGAAACTCTGTCCAGCTGGCAGAACTGCCTGAGCTATCTTGCATCTCAGGGAGAGAGGGGAGCATCTGGAATTGTGTCACACTTCTTCAGGCCCTATGTGCAGGAGGTATTCCCACAGGTTTATCAAGCCATGATGATGCACTCTCTACAGTAGATGCTCCCAAGAAAGGCTAGCGAGGCCTTCACTTGAGGCCACTTTCTTGGAGGAGGACTAACACAGGAGCTAACACTTGTTTTCCCTGTAATATTTTTTATTACCACACTCTGATAGGAGGCAGGATCAAGTCAGTAAACACTGACAAGTGAAAGGACAGCAACAGAAAGAAACAAAGTTGAAGTACCTGTGCCGGTACAGAATGTCCCAGTTCATCATATACACTCATTTCCAAGTGGCTGACAGAAACTGTGACAAAGGTAGTGATCTTCCATGCCAGTGGATTATACACAACAATATATTGATCAACATCTGTAGCACCTTTGTGAATGCAAACAAAGCTATCAGTCACTAAAACTAAGTGGTTTATAAAAATGTGATATCAAAAAGTATTTGAGAGATATGTCCAGGTACAACCATCTTTCAAAATCTTAACATAAAGCCCTGCAATAAAACTTCATGATCGAAAAAAGCAAAACATTTAGTAGTACTTCATAACAACCTCTTCTACTTTATTCTTCTATTCTTTACCCAATAAGAAGAGACAGTGCTTTCTGAAAATGACACCTGAGTTGAATGGGGAAGGACATGGACCTGATGGAACGAGTCCAGCGGAGGGTCATGAAGGTGATCAGAGGGCTGGAGCACCTCTCCCGTGAAGACAGGCTGAGAGAACTGGGGTTGTTCAGCCCGGAGAAGAGAAGGTTCTAGGGAGATCTTATAGTGGCCTTTCAGTACCTAAAGGGGGCTACAGGAAAGATGGAGAGGGACTATTTATCAGGGATTGAAGTGATAGGATGAAAGGTAACAGTTTTAAGCTGAAAGAGGGGAGATTTAGATTAGATTTGAGAAAGAAATGGTTTAGTGTGACTAAACTGTGATTGTGCTTCTTATCGTGTAATCTTGCCTTGCACAGTAAGGTTAGTTCATTAATTACCCTGATCAGCACCTCTTTTTCTCCTCTGTTTTATAATTGCAGTCTGAACCTGGGAGCCAGGTCAAATACATGCACTGGGTTAGGGTTCTGCCTAACACCAGTTGAAAGGTCTTGGTTTCAGATGCTCAAGATCTGAGAAGTCATGAATTCATCTGAGTTTGCCTCAGGTCTAGCAGGCAAACAGGATTTTACAGCCATGCTTCATGAAACTTAGGTGGTACATAGTACGTTGATTATTTTGCAGGTAAACATGATAGCTTTCATAAGCTAGCCTAAATTCAGAAAAGCTGTGTTAAAAAGTACCTGGTATTCCCGAGTCCTTCACATAAACAGAAGAATAGACATCTCCATTCTTCTTTGCATTGTTCATGTCCAAGATTATGGAAGCCATTAGCTTCTTTACGTTGAACATTCCGTATATCAAGTTATTCATGTACATGTCCTTCACCTTGGGAGACTCTGTGCCTGTTATACCATCATGGTGCTGGACCTTACATTTAACAGGAGTTTGAAAGGTCACAATGCAGCAGGACTACAACTTCAGTTTTGCATTTGTATTCACATGGTCCACCAACTTTCAGACATATTACTTAAAATAATGAGGTCTTACATCCATATTCCCAGACTCACATTTTGCCTATTCCAAATTACTATATATGGAATGAAATGGTCAAAGACTAGATGCATGCAGATTTCCCTCTATACATATTCCTCTTATAATTCAGAAATTACTGAAGTTACATACTTAGAGGAAAAAAAACCCACAAGTTACCAAAACCAAGAATGCAGCAACAACGACGGGTTGAAGCAAGACGGGTGTTTAATTTCCTACTAAGATCTGGTCAATAACTTAGCTGACAAAATATTTATTACCAGCAAAAGCAGAGGCTTGTAAATGTGATCACTTAGCTGAACTTCTGAAGGAACAAAAGTCCTTCCTCTTCCAACTTGCAGAGGTAGAGACTATCATAAGTTTTGAGTTAGTTCAGGTTTTGTTTGTTTATTTGATTTTTAAAAAGCATTTTGTAAATAACAACACTAACATTAAGAAAATGAATTTCATGGGCGAATTTGAAACCACATACTCTTTCACCGGCCAAAGAAAACATTTGCCAGTAACCATGTCTTGAATGCACGGCTAAGGGGCTGAAGGCATGTTTCAAGACAGTTTTTTGAAAAATTGCTCTATATTTTACTTAGGAATTGGTAAGGGGGAGAGTTATTCTAAAAACATGAAAGCAACCTTGTGACACTCCAGCTGAAATGCTGAAAAGCTTTGCCTTTGGGTAAGAAACATTTTCATTCAAATTAAAAAATAAATCAATATTTACCTCTGAAACTGCCCATCTAAGGCTCTGAAGTTGCCTTAAGGCTCCACATTTGCAAATAGAACTTTCTGGATGTTTCTGGACATACTGAGTGAAAAAGGACTCTCCAGCATAAAGCAGCGAACTTGCTCTCCTTGCGATTCCTTTTAACGTGCTCCGAGAAGTATAAAACCCAGTCCATGCTTGAAATGGCTCTGTTAAGAGTTGAACAGATCCAAAACTTATCAAAATACTATTTCAGTTATCACTTAATTGTTACTTATTTTACTGCTACTTTATAGCTTCTTGCATGAAACCTGATACGATTTTACACATCAGCCATCAAATGGAATAGTCATAAGCCCTACAAAGAAACACAGCCATAAACATGCACTTTGGAAAGCAACAATCTTCCTACATGTCTAGTAATAAATAAGAGTGTTAATACAAAGCCATTACTGACTAAGTTAACCTGTGCTTGCAGAAAAAACTTACTTGTGGATCTGCACAAAACAACTTTAGAAGTTTCATCAAGAAGGATATTTTATTACTCTTAATAAAGTGGATTATAATCCTTGGTTACTGCTTGAATCAATTCTTTATATTCCCCTCTTTTAGTCAAAGGGATTTATCTTAAATTTCATTTCCTCAAAATGAAGTAGAGACAGTGACATGTAATATGACTCCAAAGTACTGCAGCACTTCAAACTACATCAAAAGATGCCCTCAAGTGGCCAGTGCAAAGTATTTCAACAGTTAATTTGTGCCAATATGTTCCAGTATCTCAAACAGTAAAGTAGGAAAACAAATATTTATTTTTAAAACCTCTAAATCTCTACTTAGGGTGGTTGGTTGGTTTTTTTTTTTTGAGAGCTTTTTTTTCTAAATATACCACTGATAAATAGTTTTTCCAGACATAAGTCTCAGAAAGTGCTTTATAAAGTCAACTTATATATTCAACTGTAACTATTTGCTATCAGCCTAGGATCAAAGGCAAGAATTAGAAAAGCAGATCTTTTACTCAGACACTTCAGGACAAATTGGTTTTGGCCTGAAAAATGCTGGAAGTTCAAACAGAACGAATTCAACTTGAGTTTTCAAGGTTACAAGCAGAAGGAGTCAAATATGCATACTAGCACAGTAAAATGAATGTAGAGAAGAAAAAGGAAATACTTATCTGGGGCTTAAAACTTTAGTTTCCAAGGCATGTGTCAGAAGTGACACTGAGCCCAATAAGTGACTCATAATAAAATGGCATAGAAAGAATGAGAGAGGATTAATCATCAAGAAGCAAAACAGTATGTGGGAGAAAGCGCACTCAAACCTATACTGCAATTGGAAGGCACACTAAGTCGTTTGGGGAAAAAATTGCATCTATGTGTGGGCACCCACCTGGAACATTGAAGGTGCTGCTATTACACAAGCTAATGGCAGTCGACTACTGCCTGTAACTTATGCCAAAAGATACAGGTAAGAGCCTAGATGTAAAAAGGTATTAGCACTTAAAACTGGCAGTGCATTTATCAGCAAGTTGTTAGATATGAAATGATCCCTAGAGGGAGGTGAGTAAGGGATCAGTCCGTGCAATGATTCATAGGAAGCAATAGTTATTTTTATTCACTTAAAAGTTAATAGACACGTTACAGAATATTGGATGTATAAGCTAAATTTGGCTTGTAATAGTCCGAGACATACATCCACAGTGCCAAAAATTGTGATCAAATAGCAGTAGCTACAATTATATGAAAAGGTATTTTAATGATACCAGTGATATTTCAATGACAATCCAGGGAATAAAACAAATTAATCAGTTCAGAAAATGAGAAGTTAGCCGTGTTTTCTCTCTGCATATATCGATATAAGGCCTGCAATGGTAAATTTACTGGGGAAAAGGATTTAAGGGATGTTGGGCATGGCATGCCTTCTTTCATATCTTCCCTGTGCTTTTCAGCTCTGCTTGATAAGTTAAGGTAGTGCAGCATGTAAGAAGCAAGCAAGCAACAAGCAACTGAAATGAATTTGTGTCACATCATACTATGAAATTTCAGAAATACTGCCAGTATTTTTACTTTTTGAGACTTCAGTTATAACACATTTTTCTTTTTCCTAGAACTTAAAACCGTTTTCTTTAATGATAAAGAAAACACTTTCTCCTAGGGCTACAGGAGACTCTCAGTGTTTTGTTTGAATGAGAACATGCCTTTGAAATGAATCTACCAGTTGTCCTTACCTAGTATGCTTTGCTTTATATAAAAGACTGCATTTGGAGCTCACAAACTGGATTCCTGATGGTATGTAACCAGCATCAATGGGCTCCAGCTTTAGAGATTTAGCATCAATAGGATCTCAGCTTTAGAGATTTCAGAGAGGATCCCTCCAACGTCATGGGAAACTTCTATTAGTTGTGCTAGTACATCTCTACAAAGCACCTTTGCTAGCACTGCTGACCAGTTTGCAGTGTGTTACATTCTTTGCAGGGTTTTACCAGTCCACTGAAATTCAGCCAGGTGGCCTAGGTTTATCTCACTGCTCACTGTTTATTTTTGGGCTTAGCTTTCCTTTGCACTCTATTGTTATTCAAAGACTGCAAACCAAAAAACTCAAGTTCGATTTCTTGCCTGGGTCTCTTTCTCCACCCATTGCTTTCAATAGTCCCAAAGAAGTATTCCAACCACTGCCCCACCATGTTTCTTATACCACAAAGTTGGGATCAACTTGTCTATTTGAAGACACTTGGCAGTGTAAATAGATGTTATAAGGAGATGGTGGTTTTCCTCTTTATTTCTCATTTCCCTTTATTAAAATTTTATATACGTACATTTGAGGCAGTTGTGAACTTAATTACCTGTTGAATATGGAAGAAAGTCTCGAGAGTCCCGAATTTCCCACGTAAGATTTCTGCTATAAACTGCTTGGAAGTAATCACCAACAGTGGCATACTGGACGGTCACTCCAAACTCATCAGAATGCTTGTTAATATAATCCAACAACAGGTCCATGTTGGAGTACTGAATGGATGCATTAAAGAACTGTTTGTCACAGCCCTGAAATTCCAAAAACAGAACAACCAAATAACTTTGGGTCACGTAATTTAGAAGGATGTTTTTTAACGCTAGTCTACATCAAAGTGGTGTTTCTTTTGATCTTCACTGCCCATATAAAAAGTTATTTGTTACAAAATGGTAAGAATTACAAGGGTTAGCAAGGGTTACTTGCACAGACCAGCTGATAACCAACCAGCACCACAGACAGGGGGGAAGTGTGTTGACACACCATATTGTGCAAGAGCATGACATTTTATGGTCACAAATGGAAAATGCATGCATACATGCCTGGAAAGATGACCTTTGTTTCCTTTCACACTGCCTTTCTCCCTCTTAGCAGAAAATATAGAATTTCTTATTTTCTGCTCTTAAGAATGCTTACAGCCTCAGGAAGTGCTGAGGACGTGATGTGAAACAAAACAATCCAGACAAAGATCTCTGTCACAAATCTACAAATGTTACACAACGTGCTGCTGATCCCCCATCACGGCAGTAGACTATAGTACTTCTGATGCTCATCCAAATAGTGAAGAGAGGTGATACACTGCCTATTAAAGAATCTTTATTTTTTGAGCACGCTTGCAAATCTTCTGCCTTCTGTTCGAGGCATCTCAATACAAACTATCTGCACATACAAACAGTTCAAAAAAGGCATAAGTAAGTATGCCTTTGTTCAACTACAGTAGCCGAACAGGAAAATGAGACTCAGTCAGCCATGGCACCACAAGGATTCTTACAGTTATCAGTATAGGCATTGATATGAAGCACAGTAACACGCTAAGGTACCTTCGCCACATGAAAAGGCCTAATAGAAGCCTTCTGACACCAGCACCAGCTTAAACACATCCCCATCTTCACGTGTCTCTGCCTGAGACAGAAAACACTACCCAAGCCAATCCTGATCTCACTTTCAAAATAAAGATGCTCTCAGCAATTTTCTCCAAAGCCTAGCAGATGCTTGAAGAAATAGACAAGGAGGCTATGTTTTCTTTGCAATCCCATCTTCTACTTTACCTGATGAGCTCAATGAGTTTAACCTGATGAGCTGAACCCATTCAGCTCATGAGTGAGTTGAACCTGATGAGTTCGACTGAACTCGGAGACAATTACTCTCCTTTCTCTTTCCCAGACATGAGTGCCACACCCATCCCTTCCCCATTTCCTGGGTGTTTCAAGTAACATCCTTTATGAATCCTAGTGCATATGCATTGTCCTTCAGACCTAACAGGTTAAATCACTGATCAGAAAAGTGGAAATTCTACTTCCAAACCAGAAGGTTCTTCTGAGATAACAAGAGATCTGCATGCATATAGCAGAAACTGGAAAATAACTTCAAACTGGAATGAGCTACTAAAACATATCAAACCGAAAAGTGGAGCAGTCAGTGCAAACCAGACTTCCTAACATTGACTCTAATTTCATTTGTGGAGAAGTAATAGGTTTACCAGTCAAACTACTTCACATCTGCAAAGCACTATTTTCAACTCACAATCCAAAATGACTTCCTCATATAAAGCAGACACTTGGCACCACAGAAGGGGATGTGCTGGGCTGGTAGACTCCACTCACACTGACACAGAACACAGTAGATGAGAGGCACTGCAGTTCAGTAGAACAAGGATATCCAAGAGACCCTGCTGTAGTTAGTCCTCACATCCACTCACTCCCTGAACAAAACTGCACAGGAACACTATACATCACTGGACAGTTGAACTACACAGGCAAAAAAAACATCTCAAGGATCAGTTCCAGCCCTTCAGACATTTCCTTACCCCTGTTGCTATGGCCTCTGGAGAGGCAGGTTTCAACTTCTACACTTCCCCACAGCCCAATGCCTCCTCCTGCACAACTAGATGCTTTGGATCATGAATGAACATTCTTTTGTCCACATTAACTCATATCACAAGTGCCAATAGTATGGATGTGAGGTCAGACCTTAAATGGGAAGATGTGTATTTCCTGATTTTTTAACTGAAGGAAAAATAATATCCAAGTACTCCAAAATATTTGTAATCACAAAAAAAAGCTAAGCGTAACTATAGAGGTACCCATATATCTATTTTTCTTTACTTCTTTACATAGCACTAATAATGGGTAACAAAGTTTTATAATCTTATTTAAAGCTCATTACCACAAACACACGAATCAGAAAACAGTGATTGAAATTGTCTTACATGGATCTAGATGTTTGGAATTTAATCATACTATACAAAATTTGCTCCTCCCCATTTCAGCATAATCTTCACTATAGCCCCACTACAGAGTAGAATAACCGACTTATCCCCTCACCCTCTAAAAAAACCCAACTCAATATAAGCAACAGCGTCAAACACAAGAGAAAAACAAATCAGTGACTCAAAGCTGCGTCAGTCAGAAAATGTTTGTTTCTCTTTGCAACAACAGATACTGTGATGAAATAGTCACCTTAAGAACACACATCATCCTGTAATTATGAGACCTACAGCATCCATCAAAATTAAAAAACAGACTTAGGCAAAGTTATTATTTCCCAAGGACTTAAAAATAGCAAGAGTATATCAGTACTATGTGTATATGCAAGATGTAATTAATGCAGCATATTGCTGAAAAAAGCATTTGGGTGACCAAGCTGGGATACACTTCTGTTTCTAACTAAAACACAAAGACTGTATTAAAAAAATGATTACACAATTAGAAAAATATGTCTACCTAATGCGTAATACATTTTCTTGCAATGCTATAATTTTTGTTCACATACTTATATTGTGCTAAGCAGTTATGTAAAGAGATCACTTAAACAAGGAGACAAAACAAGGAGAGAAAAAATGAAGCACTAGTGCAATACATAGTTTTGCAAGAGGTTATCTTTACAATTTTGTCACACTTCTTTCTATATTAAGGAGCGTGAAAGACTTGGTAGACAGCTGGCAGGCTGTACAAAGAAGTTCTAGTTTTTAAAAACACTATTAATCAGACATTTGGGTCCCACTTTACTGGTGTGGTTTGTACCTGCATTTTTGCAGTACATACTGTATCATCCACCTACTGTTTATACTGGAGGTGTACTTCCCACTTCTAAAGCAAATGCTGATCAGGCACTTACCCACGGCCACAACACATCACTTGTTCGGAACCAGGCTGCTCTCTCCTTAATGTTTGCCACCATGGTTTGTGCATACAGATGGATGTTAGTATCTGTAACAGGGAGACTCATGTTTGGATAAACACCATCTTTTGGTGGATCTGGGAAAGTTGCAATTCCATTCCAATAAAATCCTGACCTAAGTAGAAGGAGAAAGCAATAGGTTATAAACAGTACTTATTCAACTGGGAAAAACACATCAAAAGGTGCTTGGATAAAATGCAGACACACAGGGATTAAGAAGAGAAAAAAATAATCAGTTCATATTCACTGCGAGTATTTAGGCTTTAGTGTTTATTTGGGGGTGGAGGTAGGGAAAGGTTGTCCAGTTTTCTTTTTGTGCTGTGCAACTTTCCAAGTCCCTGCTGTTTGCTGGCACAGAGCAAAGAAATCATAGGACAAAACAGCAAGCTCTGTAACAATGAGGATGTTCCCCCAAGTAGACTTAGTTTGCAAAGAGTATTTCACTGGATAAGCCAGTGAGCAAAATAAAGTTTTCAAAAGCTCTTGGATTTTTTCACAAAGTGAATGGAAAATTTTAGTTGTATATATTATCTGTGTATATACTAAAGCAATCTCAGCCCAATATAATGCTGAAAATCTCCCAGAGAAAATAATTAGCAATAGACAAGTCCATAGTGTGCTTCCTGGAGTTTTTAAAATTTAACTTTCCAGCTAGAGAAACAAAAACCCAGTCCTGTTTTAGACATTTTCTGTTTACTGAAATTTATTTGTTTCACATTTTTATTCTATGTTTTTTTTAATAAAGACTGATATATATAATGTAGATGAAAGCTGTACCTGTGTTCCAAGTCTCCTGGTGCTAGAAAACATTATTTTTAGTCTGTCAATATTCTGAAGCATTTTTAATGCCTGTCAGTAGTGAGTGTCACTTTTAAGGATTCAATTGTTAGGTAATGAGCAAACGTCATGTATTACAGTGGGTAGCTGGGGATGCTTAATAATCCTGATTCAGGTCTACAGTCTAGACATCTTGACTTAGTGCAAGTCAGGAAAAAGCAGTAGAATACTGTTGAGATAAAAATGGTCAAAGGAAATGCTTAAACTCCAACAATATAAACTCTCTGAAGCGATTGATACTTCTGCCTATTTGGGAAATCTCCAGACCTGTTTGAAAAAGGTATTTGAGATGGGGTACAGTAGCTGTACTGATCCATAACATGGGTGAAGATCTCCTGTCTTTCAGATAAGGAAGGAGAGCCCTGCCATACAAACTGAAGCCTCTGGAAAACAAAAAAGGTGAGAAATTGTTATCTTTGCACATGCACAGAAACACCACCATGAACAACTTAAGACTTCATAGTTTCCATCTTCCCTTCCACCGCTTGTAATACTTCAAGTGCTTTTACTTAAGCCCAGCCAATGGTACCCCAAGCAGTCACATACTATATACTACAGGAGGCTGTAGTGTTGTCTCTTTCCATTCAAATGGATGGAGGAGGAGAGGAGGCAGAACACTGCCACAATACTGCTAAAATCCAGATGTAAGCCTGTCTTATCAAAGGGTTTACATCTCACTTGCTTCAGGGAAAGTTGAACACCTATAAGCTAGGAAAGATCCAGATGTAGTCTGGATCACACTGTGGTCAGCAAGAATCAATGTTTAATCAACTGAAACAGAATTTTTACAGTTTTAAAAGCCTCCAGACTGTCAGGTGCCAAGAAAATAATTAGATGGGAAAAGATTGTCAAAAACCCATAACAGAATTTAGCTGAATGGAAGCATCACAATTCATTGGAAACATAAGGTGCTAGGTTCTGGCTTCACCAAATTCAACAGGATTCTGTTGCCTTCTTCAGAGATGCTTGCATTTCATCCAAGATTCATACATGATGCCTAATGCCCAGCTCACACTAGGGAAAGCTCTTATTTTCACATAATTTAGTGTGCAAAACTGATGACAGATCAAGGTCCAGTATGAAAAGAGAACCATTTTCTGTGTATGGGACACCATGTAAGAGAAGGCAAAACATAAAACAAAAAATGAATTCAGTGAAAAACCCTATTAGCTGCCTCCCTAACTGACCTAGTACTATCACTTTTACAGGCACAAATAAGCATTCCAAGCATGACAACCACCATGCCCAGACTTCTACACTATACTTCAAAATGCTGATAAGAAGTCAACATATGAAAGCTTTTCTCAAGGGAAGTCAAAACCCATTCTCGATGTCTCCAGTTCCAATGCTCCAAATTAAATGTCCACTTACGCCTTGCCCAACTGCCTTCATTTTGTGTCTTCTTCAGGCTAGACTATATTTTATCCTGGACCAGAAGTCATGAAGGTATTACTGACCATATTACATAGATTCAATATGGTTCACTATGATCACGTGCAATCAGCATGTCACTTTTAGAGAAGAAAGAACTACATTTTCTTGCACAGATGAGAGGGATGCTTATCTTAATGTCACGGTTTCAATTACTGTACATAGAGGCTGGCAATGGGTTCCATTCCAAAGGGTATTTTTACCTTGTTTTTCTGCATGTCAGCCTTCAGATCATAGTCAATCCGAGAAATAAGATGAGCATTAAAACCAGCCAGAGCAAAAAGTGTTGGTGTTGTAGCTGAAGCACCAAAAGGATCAACATGCCAAGAAAACTGAGGCCTGATCCCAAAAGTTTCATACAAAAATCCATGGCCCTCTGCAAAGCAAAATTTGTTCATTAGGAAGACTTCTACAAGTTCACTTTGTAAATTTAATAGGCATATAGTATTACACATAAACACTTAAAGGACAGCTGTTTGTTGCTGTTTTCCAAAGCATTTAAAGTTTCAGGAATTTAATGATTCCCAACAGAAAGATTCATACTCACAGTATTTATTTTGCTATGCCAAGTATAACATATCAACATCATAAAAGATGAACAACAAAAAGGAATTATGATTAGAGGCAGGCCTGGGCAAAAGTGCTTAGATACAGATTAGGTTAAGGCTAATAGCCAGGTTGGGCTCTGCCTGAAAACAAAAAGCTGGCTTTTAGTTTATGTTTGCTCTAAATTCCCAGAAAATTTCACTCTCATATTAATGACAAAGGGACAGGGAAGCCATCCCATAAACAAAACTAGTATGAATATGATCCTCAATTCTAAAAAAAAAAAAGAAAAAACCAAAGGTTCAGAGGATCTTGATACAAGATGCTGTTTACAAACAATGTTATTAATTTTGTATTGAAGTAAGTTTCAAAAAAAGAAACCCTCAAACCAGAAATACCAGACAATAGAATACACTCAGACAAACCATTTAAATGAGAGTAAAACAACCAGCTAAGCAGTAGATTTTATTCAGAACTCCAGTAGATTGTACTAGGATCCTCCTCATAAAAAAACTTTTAAAAATGCAGACCAGTTTCATAGTTCTGTAATTGTGCTCAGAACTATTTGAAATACAACCATATCTTCTCAATTTTGGACTAATGCCATTCCAAATTTTAATATCACATTTGATTAACTGAGGTTGCAAGGTACTCTCTTTTCATTTAATCTTTCCCATCGTTAATGTCTTCTCTAGTGAAAATATTCACAATGTGTTTATTTTAACCCTTGTAACTGAAGCACATTTTAGGCAGAGTTCGCAAGGCTCTTCCAAAACACAGCTGCCTGGACAGACAGGAGAAGACATGAAATGTAGACCCCAAATATTCACACTGGCTTTGTCTTCTCAAGATGAACTCCACATACAATGGAAGAACACTTTTTTTGTTTGTATGTTCTCATACTTAAACCGATCAGAGTGCTTTCAGGAAAAATAAATGGGAATTTTTAAATACATTTCTGCTTTTGTTCCTGCTGAATAAATACCAAACTCGAATTTTCTTTTTTTTAAAACGTTATGTTTATACACAGAATGAAATAATAAATTAGAAATAATGTTTTTTTCCAGCTAACTCCAATTAAAGGAAAAGCTGTATTTGCATTTAACAAAAGGACTCTCCAGTCAATATTACTGTTTTCTTTGGAGAAGTCCTGGGTTTGGTGTACTAAGCCCATATAACAACCTCTAAACACAAATGTCAGATGAGGAAAAAAAAAAATAACATTCATTCCCTCTCCTCCTCTTGGCCAGAGTATAATGTGGTGACTCACTGAGATGCAAAAGCAGCTGCTCTTCCTGAGCTCCTGATAAACACTGGCAAGCAAGGGACAAGGCCAGTGGTGCTGCGTAATCAGATTCAGCAAATGATAAACATTGTTTTCTGACCCTTTCCCATGTAGAAAGCTGCCCAGAGCGTAGCCCTGAGATGGGCAGGGTTTCCATCAGCCATGACAGACGGTTGGTGCTACCACATCCCCCCCCCACCCCAAAAAAGCACGGTACTCCCTCATGGCATGTTACAGGCATCTATAGCACAGGGGTGGCATGATTTATCCTGTTTCTTTTTTCATTAACCAGATGGAGATAACCTAAACACTAAAAGACTCTATAAAGTGTCAGGTGTAGGTGTGTAACATACAAATGGCTGGAAGCAGAAGTTCAAAATGGGAAATAGTGCATCTCTTGGAAATACGCACCCATTTCTAACAGAGGCTGCCGATAACGATTACAAACGAGAGTTTCTTCATCAAGCAAGTCTTTCAACTAAGATAAGATGACCTCAATGACATTCTGTGGCCCATGTTCTGCAGAAGACATTGTCTAAACAATACAACCTCCCCATGGTCTGAATTGCTACCAGGTATTTTCTTCCAGAGTGTTTCATCCCCTCAATTTCACTGTAACAATCTTCCCAGGAGTTTAAGCTCTCCATCACACACACACAAAAGGCCTCTGCTCCAAAAGAGTTTATAACTGACATTGATTAAACTGCAAGCCAGCTTTCAGTAACCCTACTGCTTACTGCAGAACTGTTTGGTGGTGGGTTTTGGGTTGTTTTTTGGTTTTTTTTTTTTTTTTTTTTTTTTCCTGAAGCAAAGATTTTTATACAGGTAATTCACAGACAAGTAAAAAGTAAGAGAAATAAAAGATGCTTTAATCAGTTCTTAAAGAGCAAGAAAACAATAGCAAACTTGGGGTGGAGAGACTAAAAACAATCAACCCCCCCAAGGTCATAACAACAAAAAATAAAAGTAGAATGCAAATATGCATACCCGTCAACTGTAAAATCTGATTATCAATTAGTGTCACAGCTTCATCATGCATTACTTGCCCTCCAATGACAAATTCCAGTCGTCCTTCCTGAAGTAACTGATGGACCTATAGTATCGAAGTTAAGACACGGAACATAAGCATAATTTCAGTCTTATCCAAAAAGGCTGCAAATACATTTCAAATCACAGCACATTAACTAGACACAACGCTTGCCACAAAGGCATCCAGGACAAAAGTAGGATAAAAGGCTGTCTGTACCGAGTGCTCTCAAAAGGAGAAGAAGTGGGGCAAAAAGCATACTAGTGCTCTGCCCAGTGCATTGATGTACTCAGCTTACACTAAAGCCAGGCAGCAGGCACAAAGGATGCACTGCCAGTTAGACCCTGAACTTCTGGCGTTTCTCAGTAGGGCTGTTACCGTGCCTTTGAACTATCTAAACACCAGACTTGTCCCCATAGCTACACTGGATGCAGCACTGGCATCCTGCCTCAAGGCAACTAGAGCTGGAGCATTAAAACAGAAGGTACTAGCACTTCTCCAAAGTCTTGCTCCTGGTGCATCTATCTTGACTTAGGGAAGACACTGGGTGGCTGGATGAGAGAGCAGGATGTAACCCCATGAAAGCAGCAACAGCCAGGCTCCCGGCGTTTCCTTTAGCCTGCTACTCCTGTAATGGTTTGGAGACTGAGATCTGTGGGATCCAGGAGGGAGGCAGAGTGCACCATCACACCGTGGCCATAAATACATCCCTACCATCAAGACTGCCTTCAGAGCACGGACAGGTTACTCAACTTGTGAGAGTCAGAATGCTTTATTAAGAAATAGTTATTCCACATGTACCAAGTTTGCCTGTCTGATAAACCCACTGCTAGCCTTCATTTCTGGTGTCATTTTCCTAGCTTAAAAACTGTCAATACCTTCAAAGCTTTTATAGGTTTTAGGTTGTGGTTGGTTTTTGTGGTTTGTTGACAAGTACAACTTTCAGCAAACATGCTGGATGAAGGAGGGGAGGGGTGTTTGGAGGGAGTGGGTAATAATCTGTACCCCTTTCTGGAAGCGTTAGGGAGTCTTCTGTTTTTATTACAGTTACTTCACTACCTAGAACTTCAAAGATACATCAAACTTCCAACAAAGAAAGTTTATATAAATATGTATTTTAATCTCCACCCTTTTTTATTTTTATTTTTTTAAATCTGTCATGTAGGTTGCCAGTTCCAGAGCTATTATGTTTATTTCCCCAGGAACCTTCAGTGAATGCCCCTGTGTCTGCTCAGATACGATGCCAGATTGTCAATTTTGATTATAATCATTTCTCTCGTTCACAATGTTGTGAAAACGCTTCAGGGCTCAGCATTCATAAATTAGTTCCAGCCGACTGTGGTGACTGATTAGCATGCTGGGAGACCAGATAACTGATATCTGGTGTCAGCACAGAACTGGTCCTGACCTACATGAAAAGCATCTGTGGCTATTATTCCCCATTTGGATGGATGTCCAAAAAAGACATTTCTGATCCAAACTTTGGGCCAGGGAAATGTTTTTTAGTATAAGGCTTTATTAATATAAGTTTCGTGGAACCACTGAGAGGCTGAAAACACATGAAAAAATAGTATGTAAGTTACTTGAATTATATGATCCTAGAAAAAAAAAAAAGAAAAAAGAAAACAATATCTCCAATGATAAGCACTTTTGCTGACCAGAACTGGGTAACAGATCTGGTTGGAACTGAGGAAACAGATACAGCAGTACTACAAGCAACAGGCTGCTACAGTAGTAGAATGTAGCTGTGGCTACTGGGACTACTATCCTTACATCAACTCATCCCTACAAACCAGACAGAAGTGGCTACACATCTTTTTTCCCCTAATTCAAATACCCAGACGTCAAGCCAGAGTAAGGCAATGGGAATGGTTCACACAAGAAAATACTGTGGAAATAATATGCACTGAGAACTATGGGGTGCATATCTGGCTGAATACTGCTGCAATACATTTCACTCCTATATATCCTCTTGTCCGAATTAGGAAATCAGCTTCAGCACCCAGGCTGTACCTTTTACTAGATTTTAATGCCACCGCTCTAATCCAAAGGAGACATTCCAAAATAAACTAGAATTAAATCCTGCGTTCCAAGTGAAATACTAAATTAAGAAAAAAAAAAGGCAAAATTAAAACCAGAGAGGCTGTACTACAGACAATCATTAGTGCTAGAGTTTGAGTGGAAAAAGCAGGACAGTTACCAGTGTGACCTAATTTTGAGGCCCCATATTTGCAAGTTGCTAATGTTAAAAAAGATGCCACTTATCAGCAAGCACCATAGCTCTTAAAAATTATTAGAGATTAAATGCCTGACACACGGGTTTAAAAGGAATTTGGTTTTAATAAATTTAATTTTCAGAGAGGCAAGTATAAAGTAACTGGAAAACTGAGTAAAAATGCATAAAAGCAATAATTATCAGCAATTAGGCTAGGAAATTAAAGGCTGAATCCTATATACTTGGTTTTCACTATTGAGGTCAAATGTGATACACATTTACTCTTCCAGACTCCACATAATAGCTAGAATACAGATTAGAAACACAGGCCTTTATATTTTGGTTACAGCAGCATAATATACTTGAAATAAGATCAATGGGCCTTAGAAAGTTAGAATATTCTTCTGTCCCTGCACAAAGTGGTTATAGTATTTTTTTAATTCCCCCATGCCAGACTTACAATACAGTTTTCTAAAAACTGTATTTCTAAAAACAGACAAGAAAATTGTCCTGCAACTGACAAGTATGGGTGAAGTGCTCACAAGAACCAGTAAGTTGCCTATACACAGCAAAACCTCTCATACAAAAGTCAACTGCACACAGGTTGTTAGTTATTATTTAAATACTAAACATTACAGAAAATTCAGAATTTAGTGAGAGACTAGGTTAAAAAAATGCACCAGAAGTGTGTTTTTTACATGATGCTTTAAACACCTAGCACTTTAAACAAACTGAAATGTAAAGTGCTGCAAGTAATATGCTGCTGTTGGCTGGAGCCTGGTAAGAAAACAGACCGTGGAGTTCTGAGTGAGTACCTATGGGAAGCTGCACCTGTATATCTTCCGGCTTTAGGGTCCAAAATTTAAACATCCTGCACTGCAATGCAACACACAACCAGCTGCTAGGCCATTAGCCCAGTCTTTCATTCTAGCATGCTTGTTTCATGCCAGAGGAGAAAATAAATGACAAATAAAACTTCACAATGTCTTTACTAGGGAAAAAACAAACGTCAAATTAAAACCCTAAAGACTGAAAGGGATCACAGCTTATAAATAAACAAACCCAAGAAACAGTTATTGCTGTTGAATCTACAGTCACCTCTTTGCTGCATTATCCTTGTTTATACATGGCAGGGTTTTGAGCAGTACTTATATGGAGAAAAAAAAAGTTCCTCCTTGTGAGCAGTATTAGGCAGCAGTTTATGAGCTTCAGATGTTTAACAGATATTGGTGCAGCCTCTTTCAGAATCACACACATCTTATAGTAGCATGCCCCCAAATAATAAAGTCACGCATGAAACAAGAACTATAAAGTGTGAAGAGCCTTCACTGCAAAGGTTACTGCCTCCTACTGCTGTAATCTATAACTGAGGTTTTAACCTCTTCCAACTGCCTTTAGAGTTAGGGCCCTTTCAAAAGAAGTGCCAGATTCAGGGACAGCTTACACAGGACCTGGGTAAAAAGCAAATGGTGAAGTATTTTACCCCTTCTTGCCCCCTAAATAGAGTGTGGACTCTTTGTTAGCAGGAAGCATGGCTCCAGGTCAACTTACCTGCTGCTTGTGCCTGTCTGTGGCTACATCATTCCACCAGAGTCGAAAGAATTCCTGCTCCACAGCAATAAATTTGCGCTGCTTTCCTTTCATTAGCTCTTCTACAACAGATGTGTAGACATTTGCTGCATAAGCGTGCATACTTTCCTGCAGAAAAAAAAACAAAAAAAGTAGAAAATAAAGTCTGTTTTGCTTAGATTAAATGGACTGTTTTGAACACTTATTGGGCATCAGAGAGATCAAAAACCTCATTTTTGTTGTGCAGTTCCTTTGTACGCTCAGAAAGGCCAAGCCTTCTGCTCCAAAATACATCATCTGACTGGGGACCCAACCAGATCATAGTGTAGGTTCCCCCAAGATGAGCAGACACTAATACAATACTTTCTTTTTGATGTTCTGGGAACAGCTTACCCCTAATCAACAACGCCACGAATGCCAAGATTTTGCACCATCATAGTTAAAAACCCCACACTGCACTTTATTCTTCCATTTTTGCTTATCTTTTGATGTCCTGAACCATCAGAATTGTTTCTTCAGAGTGAATATAAGTCTGCACTGCAGGTGTGCACTGCCAGTAAAATACAGTCATAGATACACTGTAAATTATACTATTATAGCACTAGAAGCTTCTAGTGCCATAATAGTATAATTCATGACTAGATGTCAGGAAAAATAACTCCATTTTGCTGGATATTTTAGGATAGAGTAAAACCAAATCAGCAAAGGACTCTTAGAATGAGTTTGACTGTTGATGCAGAAGCATCCAGTGGAAGAATCTGTGCATTGACACTGTCTATGCCATTCCTAAATCCACTTGTATTCCAGAATGAAGCCTATGGATTGTACTGGAATACAAACATGACAGCTGTATCCATCCAAATAACCCACCACAATGTTATATCCCATGAAATGGTATCAAATGAACATCACGTTCATGTTAAAATTGCATACATCAAGATATTTTATATACACTTCTCTTTGTCAGAACAGCTACTGACCAGATCCAGTCTTCCACTCATTACTTAATTTCAAAGAGATACATAAAGTCTAAAGACAATACTAGAGATCCTAGAATTTCCTGCAATGTCTGTGTTTTCTTGTAACAAAGTTATCTGCATGTTATAGCACACCTTTTTTAACACTAACCATACACTTTTCTAGTTAAACTACTGGTACGTGCTTAAGAACGCACACCACAGTATGTATCCATACATATGAAAGTGATTGACATATAGTGTTCTCGACCACCTAAAAATTAGTGGGTATGATACATAAAATATGATTAATTCAGGCAAGTTTCCTATAAGAAAAATCACAATTTGAAATAAGAACTGGATGATATGATCCAAATCAGAATTAAACTTTTCTTAACCCCTTGCTTTCCACATCTGAAATCCAGCTATCTTTGTAAAAATGTCAAAAAGGGAAAATACTTGAGTGTAGGAGGATTGGCTTAAAATACTGTGCTGCTTATCTAAATCATTACTTGTTCAACCATTTCTAGATCAGTTCTTACGGGTTTTTTAAAATCAAGATCATGATAGATGCTTAATACAATGTGAAACTTTAACTAAGGGAATAGTGTTTAAGTTTTAGTAAAACTCAAGTGATTGCTAAAGAATTCTCATTTTTCACTGGCAATTGGCTACAATCAATACGTTCTAAAATCCATGTATACATACAATGATTACAACAGTAGGCACAATTTTAGTTCATAATAGTTAAGTGGAGCATACTAGATTTTAAGAGCTGAACAAGGACTTTTCAAATTTAACACAATACTAAAATACTCTGTGTCGTAACTTACTGAAAATATTTTCTTGAGGAGTCTGCAGATTCGGCAAGCCAGTCTTTATTCTGACTCAAACTACACTGGAACTAAGCAGTAAGATATTACACAATCCTAAAAAGTTTATAAACCCCAGGTGTCCAGGTGGGAGTTGAAAATAACTGTTCTCAAAAATCAGGATACTTGCAAGCAACAACAGGAATTTTCTTTCCAATTCATATCCTTTATCTGCTAATGAGAAACTCTGACACAATAAGCAGTGACGCCTTATAAATAATCAGGTAAGATTTTACTTCTACCATGATGTAAAAAGAGTTTTGTACTGTATACTAGGCAATGGTGATGTCTCTTTCACATTTATGTTAAGATATATCTGGGAGATGCCACATTTCATCCATGTTGTGATACCACTGATATTATCAGATTGCAACAGAGGGGAAAAAAAATTAGTAGTTTTATTGTACATCCACTGCTGAAATTCTCTGTCAATATTATAATTTCCAGCACACAATGAAGATTGCTGTTCTGATATCATAAATAAAATGCTTATTTTTTCAAAGTATAAATGGGGAAATGAAACACTAAAAAATAGTATGTTGTCAGTCATGAGTGAAACCTAATAACTAAGCAAACTAAAAATGTAAAATACATTGGGATCACATTAGTATTCCACAGAGTTACCTTCAGTTTTCACTTTATTACAGAAGCATTTGGAATAATCCACAGGTAGCCTCTGTAGTTTTTGACTACAGGAATTTCTGATGCTTGTGATTTAATAGCAGAGGAACTGAGGCTTCAAGCAATTGCAACTTCTCAGAAAAAAAAAAAAAAGGAAAAAAACTCGATAATTATGGGTCTCATTTCTCTTAGAAGAGATCGTTGACCACTAAGCAACCCAAAATAAAAATTAGTTTTGCGTTCTCTTATGCAATTTCTGAGTAGAGTTTGAAGTATTAAAAGAGAAATTCACTAATATTTCCTAAAAAGGGAAGATAAAATCCATGCACAGCAGAGATTCCTTGGTGAGCCATTACCTCTTTTTTATTACAGTTACTCTTAACCATCTGATGCCATATCACTCTAGCAAGTGAAGTATCTGCAGCAGCTTTCACATAAATGAAAGAAATTCATACTTATGAACAATTCAGGCTTTTAACAAACAAATATAAAAGGTATTAACGCCCCACCTGATTTATTTTACTCTATATCTCATTTATTTAGCAAAAATTACTTTGCTACTACACTTCTGTGGGACCAGGCTCCAGCCTCATCCCAGTCATGGAGGACCTGGGATCCTGCTCTCCTCTCTAAGAAAAGAAAGTTTTCTTGGGGGTTTGGCTTAGTAACAAGATAAACAAAATGAACAAGAAAAGCTTGCCACATAATCAGAGTGAAGATTTTCCTTTAAAAATAAATTAAAAAAACAATATCTGTTAGGAGCATCCTGCAGAACACAGGCACAACACAAACCCAAAATGAACGGGCACAGCTCCCAATCTAACCACGCTGCCTCCAAACGAGCATCGGGATCCCCAAATCCCAGGTGACGGAGCACACTCCAGGACAGCCTTAGGGCAGGAGATGCACTTTACAAAGATTTATGCATTTCCCCGCAGGCGAAGGGGTGGGATGAGGAGGAGTGTTAGGAGTGGGCAGACCCCCCTCGGCCAGCGTTACACGACTCGGGGTGGTTTTGCAAGCCTGAGGGTGCACAGGGAGCGGAGCTGAAGTCGGGCAGCGGGGAGCATCAACCCCACCGGCCGCCAAGCCCCTCCCTGTCCCGGCCGCTCCCCCGCCGCTATCCGCCCCGCTCCGCAGGGGCCCCACCTGCACCGTGTAAACCCAGCCGACGTCCATGTGGCTGTGGGCGACCACGAAGGCCCGCAGCCCCCCCCGGCCATCGGCCCACGGGAGGAGGCTGAAGAACAGGAGGAAGAGAAGCTGGGGTCCCATGGCGGCTCCCGCCGCACTTCCGCGTCCCGCAGCCTCAGCCCCCACCCCGTCCCCGCCCCGGGAGGCGGCGCTGCGGCGGCGGGAGGGGCTGCTGTGTTAAGAACAAACAAACAAACAGAGCTACAGCAGTTTACCTTGAAATGAGAGGGATTCGGGGTGAGTCCGTGTCAGCCCCGAGCTGCTCTGAAGGTCTCGGAGATGCCTCCAGTCAGGGTGCAAAGAGCCAGGTAACACCGCAGCCTCCCCGGAGGTCCTGGTGGGTCTTGCTGGTAACTCTGGGGCTGTCTTACAGTACCGGGTTGCTCAGTGAGATGTTGAGTATTGCATCTCGGATGACTACAAATCCCTTTTTCTGAGGAAATTCCTTGGAATTGAACAGAAGTTACTTATTTCAGTAGTTCATTACAGATTACTGTCTGCATCTTCAAAGTTGTAGCAGGATTAAATTCCGTGTGGTTGACCACCTGATCCCATTTATGTTCCTTTTACTGCTTGTCTTGTTGCTGCTAACAAGAGGTGGACCCTGTGCTGAGAACTGAAAGGGCAGATTCTTGTGCCTGCCAGAAGTCCTACTGGAAAGGAAAAAAATCCAACCTGTACACCACAGGGTCTTGTAACCCAAAAGTCTCCTCAGAAGTGTTGCTGGCAGTTGCACCAGTTTCTTTTAATATCATTGTGATATTAAAAGCCAAAATAGATTAATTTTTTTTTTTAAACTTTGCCTCTTTAAAATACACAGTGGTATAACTGAACTACTTTGCTTAAATTTTAGTTTGAGTAAATTACATGCTTTTAATAACATTAAAATCCTGAAATGACGAATAAAACCAACAAACCAGACCAAATTCTGAGCTCATTTCCAACAGCGCTGGATGTTGGACATCAGATAAAGGACATCAGATGAAGGTGGTACCTGCTCCCACCTTCAAGTCTGTCTGTTGATTTAGCATTGTGAGTTTCCAAACCTAGTTAAACCAGTCATCTCTCTGAAGGAAACAATCACAAATAGCTTAAGAGTGTCCATCTACAGACTTACACTTGTAGAAGATTTAATTCATACTAGACTAGCTGGCACTTGGGTGCAAATTAACCCAGCTCATTACTCAAGATACCCGTAGAAACTGATCAGACACCATAAATAGGATTTGCATTTATCGCCTCATTTTAGAAAGAAAAATAAAAAACATGTGCTGCATTACGCCAAACTCGATGAAATTTTTAACATACAAAGTTTGTAAATATTTGAAGTCCAGAATGAAAAAAGCTATGTAAATCAGTAATACTGAGTTGAACCACATAGGATTGCTACATTTTATAAAAAATAAATCTAATATGAATGGATTCTCTCAGTATAGGGCCCTTGTTTGCTAACTGATACAGTAGACTAGAGTTTTCTCCAAAATGAAGAGGCTAACACTGGAATGCTCAGGTTAACTATTTATGATAATACCTTGTTATGAAGAACAATCAAGGTCTGCATGGGGAGCTAGTATCACGGTAAGCAGCTGGATGAAGCTTGACTTCAATACAGCTCTATGATACTCTATATTTCCCCCCAAATCATCAGCTTATACCTTTTCAGTTTCAAGAAAGCTAGCGCACATCCAGCAAACATATAGTTTAGGGATATACATACACATAGTGTCTAAATGAACTGGTGTTCTTTTACCTTAGAAGGCATTATAGTCTTTGTAATTTAGGTGAAGTTC
>JAOTQQ010000032.1:51968983-51985706 GCA_026546715.1 Gallinago undulata
TGGATGCCAGTGTGGGTGACCATGGTTTGGCCTTGGTCTGTGGTGTCCTCCAGGGGTTGTGTGTCCAGGCTCCTGGCATGGCTGGGGACACCGGCGGGTGGCTAGGTTGCCCACGCTGCAGGCAGGTGTGACCTGTGGAAGGCCAGGGGTTGTGTGTCCAGGCTCCTGGCGTGGCTGGGGACACCGGCGGGTGGCTAGGTTGCCCACGCTGCAGGCAGGTGTGACCTGTGGAAGGACAGGGCACGGCCCCTGGTGGGCGGCTCGATGGCTGAAGTTGAACCGACAGCGGGAAGGAGCCTCTACTCCCGGAGGCCGGCAGGAAGGCCAGGCGGCAGCCTCCCATCCCGCCGCCGCGGCCGGGGCTCGCCTCAGGCAGAGCGGCCGCCCGGCCCCGCCGGAGGCGGCCCCGCCGGCAGCCCCCACAGCCCCGCCGCGGCGCCGGGGCCACCCTCAGCCCGCTCACACCTGTTGTGGCCGCGGTACACCGGGCCACCAACCCGCTGCCGGGCGCGGCGCGGTCCTGGCGAGGCTGCGCCGCCTCCGCCGGGAGCTCCGGGCGGAGCCTTGTGCCTCCTTCCCGTCCTCCCTCCCCCGGCTCCCGGAGCGCCCCGAGGCAGAGCCGGCTGCCTGCGCCGCCCGCTCCGCTGGGAGAAGGAGGAGGAGGCGCCCCGAGCTACCGGCGCTGGGAGCAAAGCAAATAACAGTTCAGAGCACAGGGCGCCTTTCGGAGGGCAACACACATGTCCCACAAGCAGGGTATCTGGAAACGCTCTCCCTTTCCCCGGGTCCTCCCCGGTCCCCTTTTATCCCTCCGTTCCCTCCTCTGCCCTCTCCATCTCTCCTCCTCGCTCCCTGGGCTCTGCCGCCACCCTCCTTCCCTTCTCCCTTCCTCAGCCCTCTCCCCGCGGCCGGCCCGGGGTGCCCCCTGACTGACTGTGCCTTTCCTCCCTGCCCAGCTGGCAGCCCCCCAGGCGAGAGCACGGTTGACTGGTGCCTCTACCAGCTCAATGGAGCCGCCGAGTTCGAGGTCTCTGAAGGTGAGTACCGGGGTGCTGAGGCATCCCCTTGGCCACTACCCGTTCTTGGTGGCGCGTGGAGGGTCGTGGCTCACCTGCGGGAGAGTGGCCGTGGCACAACACGGCAGCCAGTGGGGCAGCCGAGATGGCGCGTGGGCCCAGCGCAGGAGGGGGGAGGTGGGCTGGCAAGGGGTGGCCACTGGTGGTTTGTGTGCACGGGGCTTCGTCTAAGCTGGTTTTGTTTTGGTTTTTGTTTTTCTTTTTTGTTTGTTTGTTTCTTTTTGGGAGAAGTCGGGTTTGGCAGCTGGCGGCCTAGTGGCATCAGTCCTCTTGGCCTTGGCATCGGTGGCTACTGGTGTGAGGGAGGCTGTGTCGTACCTACTGGAAAGTTTTCTGGCCTTTTTCCCCCCCCTCCTCCTTAACTTTGAAGAGAGAGATAACCTGGAAAGTTTTATTTTTGAATACTCTGTGATCTGAAAAGGAACAGCCTTTGGGTGCTAGGGCGAGCAAATCTCCCCTCTGTCTCTGAACCACGTGCGGTTTTAAACACGCAGAGTATTTAAACTTGGATGTCAACCTATATTTTCCAGCATGTCAGATGCATAGTGCGCAGTGTCTGCGGGCATATTCCAGTGTCTGTTTTCAGTGAGTTAAGTGGAGCTGGGACCTCATCTCGACGTTTTGGTCTGTTGCTGTTATGCATCTCTGAGGGGAGTGCTGTTTGTTTGAGAGTGTTTGTTTGCCCTTTCTGTTTGTAAGGGCTTAAAATGCATCACAAGTTTAGCTGGACCCAAAAACTTCCCAGTGCTGAGGAAAGTGACACTCTGTAATAGATTGGCTTCAGGTTTGACAGTAGGGAAAGCTTTTCAGCAGTGAAGCACTAGAATATGTGGGGTAGGTAGGCAACGAGGAAATCTCACTCCTTTGATGTATTTGTTTGTTTCACAAACATGGCTTGAAGTGACAAAGCTATAGGGGCTGGTAGATGAATTGCCTGTTTGGGGTCTCTCTTAGCTTCACTATCTGAAATTCTGTGGGATGTGAAGTTTTGTGTTATGTCTTGTGTTTTGCTGTTTGGAAGAGTGATTTAAACCCAGTGTACTAATAATAAGCAAAAGCTTGATCGAGGCTTTGGACTAATGTTAGGTTTTTTTATTATTTTCCCCAATTACATATATTTAATAGTGTATATAATTGCATAATAAATCTTTTATCAAAATATATTATGATTTTTGTGCCTCAATTTTAATTTCTTTTTTTTATTGTGAGACTGCATATCAAACCAGATGTGATGACGATAGGTGGGGGTGGAAATTACATCTGTGTGAGGGAGTGTAATGAATGAGTGACAGCATTTCTTAGGCATCATAGAATGTTGAAAACAAGCTTGAGGTTGGTATTTACTTCCATTTAAAAATTTGAATGAGTAGAATATGCTTCTTAACCTTTTTTGTCTGGGTAAATGTTTCAGTATTTCAGCACTGTTTTGAGACTGTTTTCTTCTCAACAGGTGTTTATTCCTTTGACTTTTTTGGAGTCATCTTTTGTCACACGACATAATTTTTAAAATTAGTTTGCTAATCCTGACTTCAGTTTTCTTTAACAGTGGCAATTTATGGATGCCCAATTTTACTCCGTGACTTTAATGGAAATCTTATGTGTTTTTACTCAGCATGGGAATATGTGAAATTCAGAGAACAGGAACCAGGCTAAAGCAGTGTAATTTGGTCACAATAAGCCACAGAGTCAAAGTCATCTGCAGGTAGTAAACCCCATTTACGTTAGTAGGTTTATATATAAATATGACGTGCATTTTCTAGAATACACATTGTCTGTTAAATGCAACTGATATCCAGGAACACAAACAACAATATAATCAGCATACTTTGCAGAAGTGAAAAACAGCATTTAAAGGAAAGGGCCACTATGGCAGGTGGCTTGACCTCGTTTGCATGCCAGTGTTTTGGATTAAGTCCAAACCTTTTCCTTTGCTGAAGTTTACCTCTAAAATAACTTAAATTACGCAGAGACACACAGATTTCATAGCTTAAAATGGATTGTTCCTATGCCTTTCAATGCTGATTTTTTTTTCTATACTTAGCCCAGTTCCTTTTACTTTTGAAAAAGGCTACAACTGTTGTGATTGCAGCTGTGTTGGTTAGGACCACTTAATCAATGGATAGAAGGACTAATTAATATATATGAAATACTATTGTATGTTTATCTGTCTAGATAAACATTTACATTATGTTAATATTCTAAGCTCAGTGACTCCTCTGGGCACCTCTTGCACATTTTCCTATTGAAGGCATGCAGTGGTCTTCCGGTACTCTGTCAGTTAAACTTCAGAATTGTGTTCTGCAACATTTCTGTCTTAGACTAGGAAAGAAAATTATTCTTTTTCCAAAAATAGATGTGTTAGATGAAAAACATTCATTTACATAACAGAAAAGCAAAATTGCGTATTTCAAATGCAAGGAAAAATAGTTTAGTAAGTAAAACATCACAATCAAAGCCAAGATAATCATGTTTGATGTAGTCTTGCTGCCTTGAAACAAAACCGTACTTCAAATATTGCTACTTCTATAATTAATGTCTAAGTGCAAAATATATTTTAGTCATGCTAAAGATCTCAAAGCACTTTACGCACATTAACTGCAGCTTCACAAAAGCTGTATGAAGAACAGTATTACAGTATCCATTTGCAGGCTAGCAAAATGAAGTATAGAAGTTAAGGATATGATTTTTATAGAAGCTTGATGTCGGCTATTAAATAGTTAGTACTTGGAATTTCTGAAAAGTCAGATCTTGTACCGTTTGTCTGAACTGTCTGGTAGACTGGTAACAAGACTGTTAATTCCAGACTCTTTGCTATAAGTTCTATTAACTTCTTGTGAACTTTTTGTAAGTTAAAGTATGTTTGAAATGTGTTATGCTGTGAATGCTAAGCTGGTATTATGTTGTTCTAGATAGCATTAACATTCAGTAGTGATTATATGGTTAAGTAAAAGATTGAGTCAAACCCCTTATTTTTACTTTTCATTTTTAAAGTTAGCTCATCAGAGACTTGAAATTTGTATACAGTGTGAATTTTCTTTTCATCCATTTTGTAACTTTATGCTCTTGCATGGCTAAAAGCCCTGTTATCATGATTCACATGGCACTGATGTTGTGAACTTCCTTGTTACTTAACGGTACGCCACTCTAACATCCTCTTTTATTTCTGAGTAGTTGGACGAGATATTTATTGAGGACATAAAATGGATAATATGCTACTTTGTTGTAAAGGTACATTTGAATAATATACCATGTGAAGGAGCTAGAAGACTTGCGAACTGATGAATATGAATTTAATAACTGTCAGGTTTACCATCAACAGCATTTTGTTTACTGCAGTTTTCAATCAAAGACAATAAGTCTGGATTTGGTTTAATACTGTCTTTTCCATTATTCCACAAATTCCATGGGAAGTAATGTGATTGCACAAACTTAGGACTGAAGTAATGTCTTTGTGAGTCACGCCTTCATTAGTAAGGTCTAATTAAATAGGAAGGCTCCATCTGTAGATGCTTTTGCGTCTCAGTCCTTTTTTTGGCTGAACCAAACAATTGATTTTTCCTTGGCCTCATAAAAAGGCATGGTAGCAGCTCTTTCCTTTACACTTCACAGTTTGCCAATATTTCCTTAAAATTGCAATCAATGAATGTGGACGAGTGGATGTTATATTTCCATGAGGCCTTAGCTGGATGGGTATGCTTTGCAGTTCTGGGCTCCCAGTTGTCTAATTTGGTGACTTAGCGAAGTGAACCGTGCCTCTGCTGCACCCCACAATTCTGGCTTTCTTCAGAGGAAGCCAAGGTGCTTGGAAGGGACTGGTGTACCCCTTGTCTCACCCCAGTGTACATTTAGGACACTCCTAGTTTGCGTATAGCACTGCAAGGTGCATAACAGGGCTCGCGTGCACCCTGATATACCCTCTGGTGTGGATGATACTATTGTTCCAATCCTACTTCATACATCCCTGCTTATACATTCAGCAACTCCCCGTATTCCATCCCTCTATATTTTACAGTCACTTCTGTTGGTGTTTGGTTGGTTGACTGTCACTGATGTCTGGGAGCTGCTGCAGTGCTGGGAAAAGGCTCCTGTCTGAAAAGTATTATCATCGCACTTTACTCCCATTATGACATATGTGGCTGTGCAAGACCAGACCCTGTAAATGACTCTTTCCAAGAAAATGTGTGTATTTTATTATTCTTCAATTTGTTGCTGCACAATCTGACATTAAGTTTCAATATGAAAAGTTCAGCGTGGTAGAAAAGAAGGTGGATTAAGGTATATTGAAGTTACTTCTATTCACATGATAGCTTACTTATAGTGATACTTATCTACAATAATAGTCCATTTTGTGATACTTTTATGTATTTTTTATGGAATATTTGTTTATCCATGGCATGGGTTTTGTAAGAATTCAAATATTTGTGTAGATTACTATAAAAAAAAGACTTGTTGAATGGCAATAAAATAGCATAAGGTATATGTCCTTGTTATGAAAAGGTGAGTGGCCTATTTATACTTCTGATTTGCTATTTCCTAATTTTGTGTTTTGAATTAAGAGTTGGTTTGATTTTTATGGAGTAAGTTAATTTTATTAAGTACATTAAGATGATTTATAAAATATTTGCTTTCATTGTGTTTCTATTGGAACTTAATATAGGTGCTAGAGTGTGTTTTCTCCTAGAAGTCATTAAGTGTCATTTGACCATAAAACAAATACTTTGTTAACACTTTGTTATTTTCCTTCGTAAATATCTGACTGAAGATGTTACCTTCTTTTCGGTAATCTGAGAAGTGGCGTTGCTGTTTAGATGAAGCTTGAAAAACAGAATAAGCGCTTTTTTTTTTTCCTGAGTTTTAAGATTTTCCTGCCCTTTCCAAGGATTCCACTTACTCACTCTAACTTGCTGTACATGTTTACCTCCGTCTCTTTGACGCCACAAGTTGTGGTCTTCATCATCTCTGCTTCCAGGATGTGGTCTTCAGTAATTGCCTTTTACTCTCTAATCTCCCATTGATCCTTTTTCTTTCCTTCCAGTTTGTCCCTTTTTAATATCTTTACTTACACACTCAGTCGGATCTTACAGTTTCTGTTGGTTTCCTCAGCTTTGGTTTTAATTTCCCGTTGTCCTGTGTAACTCTCCTCTCTGCTAAGGGGTTTGTGGGGGGGTCTCAGTCCGTTGACTATTGCAGCGTCTGGCAAAGGGGTCTCCCCTCTGTGTCAGTGGAAGCCTGCCATTTGCAGCAGGTGCCTGCAAGGCAAGTCTTAGCTCTTTTCCCTCTGTCTCTCACTATTTACAGGTCTACAAGGCTTACCATTTTATATGATTCTTTCACTTCCATCCAAATAACTCCTGGCAATTTTGGTTTTATCTGCTTGAATGATCAGGATTTCCTTGGGTGTTTCAGTTGGTCACATCGTTTAAGATGCACTTGGTATACATATCATGAAAGATGAAATCACACTGTTGCGCAGCTGATTATGCAGGTATTAGCAAGTCAAAATCATGCTTTCAAGTTACCTAGTCCAGAATTTAACAGGGACATTTTTAAGCTCCTTTTTTCTCATTAAGTATGCAATAATTTAATTTTGGCCATGGTTTTGTTATAGATAATAACACAGATGAAGTAAACAGTGATTTCATTGGGGCCACAATGTTGCCATTTAGACTAAGTTTTGTATTTAAGTCAAACGTTATCATTCAGCTTGAATAGTGGTGTAGTTAAAGAGTGTAGAATTGCCTGTGGTTCCAGCTGAGAGGCAGAAAAATCACCAGGTTTTCACAAAGCCTTCCCTTCCATTATAGGTCAAGTCAGAAAGCCAACGTTCCTTTATGGAGCTGAGTTTTATGTATTTTCTGATCTTTCCAATTCCAGTTTATAAATGTATGCAGAAATTGCCCAAGCTGTCTTGGAGAATGGCAGAATAGCTCATGTGCAGACAAGCTTTTCCTACTGTGCAGTTTTTTTTTTTTTTTCTGTGAACCTGTCAAAGCTGAAAGAAATTCCAAGAAGATAAGATTCTTCTGTTTAAAGAATTACAGCCCAGAAGCTTAAGTCCTGCAAATGTGAAATCAGAAGTCATACTGCAGGTCATACAGGTGTGAAAGTGACCGGTTTTAAATATTCTGATTTATCAGTTCTTTTCTGTAAAATGCAGTAGAATGTATTTGTCTCTAAAATGCAGAAAGATTTAAGCAGAAGTCAGTATCTTTTCTTTTGCATGTTTGCACTGTCTGATGAAAAAATTCCCAAATGATATCAAACTATTAAGGGATTTCAGCCACCTTTCTCTCCTACTATGCTTTTTAGATATAAACTCGTTATTCAAAGTAATGGTCCATAGCTCTCATTCTTATAAGTCTCTGTGTGATCACTAAGGGTATATGACAAAGCCCCCAAATACTTTACTAGCCAATTTCTACTTTTTAATTTAAGTTGAATTGTCATTGTTTGGTGGTCCAGAAGAGGGAGCTACCTCATAAATTTCTGGCAGTTTTGAATTTAACAAGGTCTTTTTTAAAACCCCACATGGAGGATTTTTTTTATTATTATTTTAAGATTGGATCCAGAGATTTCATATGATGCTTTTTTGGTCACTCAGTTAATAGTTTGCTGGTTTCTAAGGACACCCTTAGAGACTTAGTTCTTTGATTTGATTTCCTTAAGTTTTCAGTATCAATTCAGTGTTTGTCTTTAAACGTTACATTTGTATAAAAACCTAAACCCTTTGGTTGAGATAATGATTGCAGTCCCTTTTATGTCATCAACTGAGTCTTTCTAAACACAGATGTTTCTGACTAGCATGCTGTGGATGTTTATAGACATTTTCTCTATGCAGGAAGAACTTTGTGGTGGATGGCCTTCCTCAGTGCAATTCTATCTGAGATGGAAGTGGCTTTTGGGGAAATGTACTACCTTTTTTCTGTTCCTTCTGTTTGTCTTAGTAAGAGGATACAGATAGTACTTTGAAAATAGCAATATATAAACAAAATAGCCAAACTAATGAATATGCACACTATGATGCGCTTTGTCTCTCTCTCTCTCTTTTTTTTTTAAACTGCAGTGCAATTTGGAGTGAATTAATATACTATTTATAGGCTATAAAAGTAAAGGACCATGACGTACAGGGAGACGGCATTATAACATGCACTTATTAAAGCTTGTACTGGTGGTCAGGAAGGAGACCAGACTTCTCTGGGCATATTTTAAATTACGTGATTTAGGTAGGTTCTGGTATTTGTTGGTTGGTGGAACTCTAGATTGCTACTTGCTGCAATGCTAAATTTTGTCAAACCTATCATACCTCCAGGTTCATTGTTGGTGATTTTGTGTTAAGAACTGATGCAGTGACGTGAGGTCACTAGAGCATTGAGAAACAGGCGAGTCTTTTTCCAACTGAATAACATGTACCCTGTATCTTGTCATTAACAGCTAAGGAGAACGCCTTTAGTATTATGAAGCTTGCATTTGTTTTTCATCAAGAAGAGCGCATACAGTGCTGTGCTGTTTCTTTCTTTGTGGGTGATCACCTTTATGCATTTCATGGGAATTTTAAGGTGTCTTTTTCTGGAGATAAATACAGGGTAGTAAAAGTCCTTGCGGTGTCTCTGAAGGGTGAGAAGGAAACATTTCCTTTGTTGTTGCCATTGAATACTGCTGCATGTTTTAGTATCCTGCTGTTGACTTCAGATTTACATTTAGTAAATCTCGAAGCGTGACTGCTTTTGGGGAGAAAGCGTTCATTCATACCTGCAATGGACATATGTGGTATTATCATGTGGCCTTCGGGTTACATGTACAAACTGCTCTGCTAGAGAATTTAGGCATAACATTAAGAAGTTATGTAGAATATACCAGAAATTAAATGTATCAACACAAAGAACTCTGTGTTATGCTTTGAGTTATTTTGTAGAATACATTTGAAAATTCTTTATTTATTTTTTACACGCACACACTTTTTTCTTATGTTCATGCAAGATTTTTATAAAAACTGAAGAAAGTTAAATTAGATCAGTGTACATGTGTTTGACTTTTTCTTCCTCCAGGAGATTTCACAGCAAGTACATAAATAAATACTATTTAGTTTATATACCTAAGATTTTGCACATGTATGATACATGGCTATTGTAGTTTAAATACATAAAATTTTAACATACATCTGTGTTCTTAAAACTGGTAACCTATTTGTATATTTTTAAGTCTTCCATTAAACATGATTTCTTTGCAGAATGCATACATTGACCAGATGTTTTTGGCTATGTTTATTTACAAGTGTGTTTTCTAGAGGCTCATGTCACAGTGAACAGAGTTGACAGTTGGGCTGATTGCAGGAAGACACAAAATATTAACCTCGTAAGTCTGTCTCCACTTATTGTATTATGTAATTTCTACAAAATAATGGTGCAAGAGACAGTTTCATTATTTTTGTTGGAACCATTTTGGTATTGCAGTTAAAGATGATGTATTCAATTCAGAGACAATTATATCTAGACATTAACAGGGACCATTGATTTGATATTCTCTTCATAGAGAGGGCACGTGTCATTCAAAAGGGAGTTGTAAAACTATTTAGCGCAGTTGCATTGGATGTGCCTTTCCATTTCAAACAACTACCATAACTAATTACCATATTTAGTAGAGTCATCTTGGAATCCTGAAACAAAAATAACCCACAATTTCTTCGGGAGATATGAATTATATTAATGTTCCTTCTCTTTTTACTTAGAAAAAAATTGTGTGTTATGACTAGACTCAAAGATGCACAGTAGAAGTGTTATTCTTGCAAGACTTAATAGTTTCTTGTTAGATCTGTCTTATTGAGTAATCATGATGACCTTTAAAATTTTTACTACAAAGACTGTTTTTTGTTAATACCTATTTTTTGTCTATCAGATAACTCTTATTTTTGAAGGTTCTCTGATAAGCTCTTTTGTTAGCATTATAAGCTCTGCTTTGAAATTGAATGTTTATTCTGGAAATACCCCATTTTTCAGATTTTATTTATTTGCAAGAAGGCCTGACTTGCAATCCATAATGATATGCAAAGTAGACATAATCAATTTTAAAAAAGAATGACCTCACGTTTTAAGAATAATTTTAGCTTTTCATGCACTACAATTTGAAAAATTCAAAATGTGTTTTTTTTTTTTCCCTTGAGATTTTTCATGGGAACAGTTTTTTTTTTTCTTTTTCTGTTTCTTAAGCTTGGCAAGCTGTTACTTTCAGTGCATGCTGCCTGCTCTATTCTAAACCAGGAAAGCACAGCCATATTTCACTTTGCTTTTTCTGGGTTTGTTAGAGACTTTGCTCCCTGAGAACACTTGCTCTAGTGGAATGTCCACGTTTTCTAAGTGGAAGCTAAGGAGACCTTGTGGGTGTGCCAAGTGCATTGAGAGTGTAGTTGGGCATTGATGTTTCTTCAGAAAGGGGCCTCAGGAACTTTGGGACTTTGTGTTGGCTTTTGATTTTCCCCTCTCCTCATGCCCCTCCACAGTAATTAAAAATCTTACTTGAAACATAATACCTATGCTGACTTTTCTGGAAGTAGCAATCATGCAATGCAATTTATTTCAATTTTAAAATACTGCAGTATTACCTTGACACTTCTGATTTCTAATCTGATGATTTTGGAGGCATAATTGTTCAGTGACAATTCCAAAAACACAGAGATGTGTTAGACTGACTCGCTTTTTCCTGATCATGTCAAAATGTAAAATGTCCCAGTGAAGAACTAGTAAAAAGAATACTTTGAGTCAATGAAACTGACCTCAAAGTTTTAACTTCTTGATTCTACCGTGAGACAAAACACCTCTGCTAAAGAATATCTCCAGTAACAGTAAGAGGCTGTCTCTCTTTCCTACATCGAGGTGAGTCTCTGTAGCAGCTTGTGGCCTGTATTACATGTTAAATGTCAGTCCTCAATACTCTTAGGGCAGAAATCTCTTCCTTTTACTGCGCGTTCATAAAGTACCCAGAGCGATGCCTGTGCTGAGCGGGGCTAGGCAATACCGACTGTGACAGCCCTGTCACACTTGCAAAGCACACTCACTAACTTAGAAAGCATCTGACAGATGTGTATATATATATATCTTCTCATCACATACCTGAAAGACAGTGTGTACTCAATCCCTGTGGTTAAAAAGTTTAACAAATAAAGGAAGAATGCAAAACCAAACTTTTAATGACATCATCACATACTACTATTTCTGTAAGTACCATGCTGTGATTGACTCACAGGTTTTATGTGGCTCTGTTTTGCTTCTTGTGTATGTAGTGTGAGAATAATTATAGTGCTGTATTTTTCCAGACATGGAGCTGTGTGTTGTTCTTTGGTAAGAGTAGTTCTTTTTTCCTTTTTCCTGGAAAAAAAAAAACCCAGCAAATGCTTACCTATGTTAATGTAACATTTGAGTTCAGATGATAGCACAAGTCAAGAAATTCAAAGATACAGTTCCCACAGCAACCATAATTCAACCTCATTGCTGTGAAAGCACAAAAGCCCACACCAAATATCATGCAGAATACTGCATATATGCAAGTGTGTGAGATACAGTTGCTAGGAGAGCCATAAATTTTAATTTCCAGAGGGTTTTTAGATTCACGTTATATCTTTTATTATTAGTAGTAGTATTAGTATTTCTGTTTTATTGAAAGAATGCAGTGATGAAAAAATGAGAGGCCAGTTGGATTACCGTATTTTTTTTGCTTTCTTGTAATGTACAAACAATAGATTATATTTCTGTCTCTGCCTTTTTGTCACGTTTTCCTTTATTTCTAAGTGAGTAATATTGAATGTGAAATATAATCGGTCTGCTTCCTTATCTGGTTCTATTTCTTTCTCTTTGTTTAGCCCTGTTCCTGAACTGCACCTAATGAGGTCTATTTGTTTGCCTACCAAGGATAAATAAACCAGATATCCACATGTAGTCATACATCTTGTTATTCAATCACGTCCATAGCTTAAGGTTCTATTATAAAATATCTCAAAGCATATGGAATATATTTCTTTTCAATATCTATTAGGATTCTTTTGGTTTCTCTGTTTGCCAGCTAAGTCTGCCAATTCCTTGATTTGGTCATGTTAGACATGTTTCATTATTATCACATTAGTGAAGAGGTGGAATTATCCTTGCTTTGAAAGGAGAAATATGTAAATATTTCAACTATGGTACTTACTTGGCAGAGAAACTGTTTTATAAATAATATTTACAGGATTTCCAGAAGTTAGTTGGCTGAAATAGCTATATGATATGTTTTACTTAACCTTTCAGATCTGGCCACTGTAGAGAGAGACTATGATGTTTGAACAATGGTGTATTAAGTCTCATTCACATGGCTGATTATTATATCTGTAGGCTGGATTAAGCATTCATGATTATTTAAAAAAATCTCCTTGACTGAGGCATATGCTAATACCTCATAATTTATTTGGAAAAAAAAATCACAATGTAACTGTATTTCACCAGTCATTTAAAGAAAATAAATAAAGGAAGTGACATGGGATAAGGAAGGTTAATGATAAGAGTTTCTCTTCGGTAAACTACAAAAAAATTAATTTGGACTTCAACTAGTTTTTACTGGACTGATTTTTCTCAGCCCTCCATCACATCTTAGCCTGCAATATCAGCCCTTTTATGGACAGTCTGGGCAGACCTGAAAGGCTGATTGGATGTGAAAATGTTCTCCTTGGGAAATCCTTGGATCCTGCCCTTCCCAGATAGTTAGGCAATCTGCTCTAGGAAACCTGTTTTGACAGTGCTTGTTATCTCTGCAAGGCAGAGTCCTACAGGGACCCTCACAGCCTACCTCAAAGCCAGGGTTAAGGGAATTCACTCTGCAACCCACCGCCTTCCCAAAGCTTTTATTGTTCTGATTCATTTTGTTCAAAAGCTAGTTAGGAACTGCATGCATATTATTGTACATGTGTTTAAAATAAAGTTAGTTAGTATGAAATGTGGGTTTCCTTGTGTAAGAATTTATGAACCAAAGTTTGAAATCCATCTGAAAATTATACCAAAACATTCCCAATGGCTCAACAATTTGTTCACAGATAAATGCAGAAAGATTAGTTAAATTCTGACTACCATCTGATTAAGAGTTGGTCTAGTCTTTCCGCAGGGACTTTACTGTTTCTGAAATGAGGAAGGGGACTGGGAATTGTGAATCGTGGGAATTCTTAAAGGGGCAGGCAGAGTGCTGGAATTTGAGTGCAATCCTGGGTAAGAATTTGATGCTAAGGCTGCATATACTTCTGAAACAAGACCCCCTTCGATAAAGTGAATACCTAGGATATAGGTTTTCTGTAAGAACTGTGTTGTGGTCATAATCTTGCATCAACATCCTGACAACATTTCTTGTTTCACTGTACCTAGTTAATATTTTGGGTCTTTCCTGAAGTGTGAATAATCACAATGGGTGTTTGTATTTTCTTCTTTCTATCCTCTCACACCTAATAGTTGTGGTGTTAGCATTTGAACTGAAATAAATAAGGGCAAACTTCAGTGGAAACCAAGAACTGCATTGGGATGAGCTACCTGGAAAACAGTGAAACATTCTACTTGAAGTTGAGCTATTGCTAGTAAATAACAATACATAGAAAGACAGAGGGTCTAGAAAGTACTAACTTTACATTCGTCTTTCATTACAAGTTGATTAATAACAACGTTGCTGGGTGATTTGGTGCAATGATATCATGGAATCATGGAATTGTCAGGGTTGGAAGGGAACTCTAGAGATGATCTAGTCCAACTCCCCTGCTAAAGCAGGAACGCCTAGAGCACATCACTCAGGACTGCCTCCAGGTGGGTCTTGAAGATCTTGATAAAATTCTTCCCTCTGCTTTTAGGCCCAGAGAATTGAAATGCACAGTTGACACTGCCAGGTGTTACTGGTGATCTCGGTGACCTGATTATGTTTCAAGGTGATAGGGATCCTGTGGAAGAGAATGTTTGCACAGGGAACTGCTTTCTGTGCAGTGGCAAAAGTCCCTGGTGTTGTGAATGGAGCCATAGTTTCAACAGTTACTGCCATCAGAGGAGAGAGTTGGTGTAACTCTACTAATGCATATATTTTTCCTCAAGCATGTATCTTTCTCTGTGCGCATATGGCCCTGGAGATGTGGAATTCCTAGTGGAACATAGAACTTTGATGAAAGTGGATGGCCGTGTCACTTCAGAGTTCTCAGTGGAGAAGAAAATCTTCCTCAGTGGGATTGAAACCATCTGCTTGCGTCATGGGCTGTTAGGTGTGACATACGATTTGACTTTAATTTGTTAGTCACCATTAGTATATGGAGAGTTGGTATGTAGAATCCAGTGTCCCATCTGTCAGGGATTTTTGTCTTTTCATTTGAAAATATGTATTTTTGTCAATTAGCTGAAAAGAATTAATGAAAATCTTTTGCAGTTTTTCAGTTATTTTTTCAGAATTTAGAGTATTTTACATGTATCTGCGGTCATCTATTCTGTCATCCAGTCAAAATTACCACAAAGATGTTTGAATTATACTTGTTAATTCTGAGAGAAGTTTTGTAGAGGAGTTTGTAGTGCTCTGTTATGGGAGCTTGCAGTAAATTTCCTTTTGCAAAATTGAATTTCCTGTTTCCAGCTTCGACCAGCTCCTAAACATTGAGGCTAACAATTAAAATATTTTTTTTCTGGGTTTGCATCAGGCTGATTTTTTTACAGAAAATTCTATTCAGAACTATCTACTTGGCTTTGAGAAAAAGTCTCACAAGAAAATGCCTGGTATCCTTTTGCCCATTTGAAAAAAAAAAAAGAATTCTATTCTTTTCCTTTGAAAAGCGAACTTGCATGCTTTGAAACAGGAACTTTAATTTGACAAGGTGGATGTAGTTAATTTGACTATAGTCAATATAGTCAGTGAATATAGTCAATTTGACTATTTCAGGAGTATCTTTCACTATCCCTGTGAATACCAACTCTGCTTTGACCAGTTTATAAACCTCTGAAAAATGACAATTCAGATAATCTCATTTAAGTGTTGGCAGAGGTGGGTAGATAGACAAAGCTCAAAACTCTGAGCATGTAGAGGAGACTTGCTGTACCTGATAGTCATTGTTCTGTGCTGGAGCTGCCTGAACAGAGACTGGGAATGGGGTGAAAGCACAGGAAAGGGCATTACTAGAAGGAGAGGAGAGACTCGGAGATCAGTCTCCTGCAGAGCCTGGAGTGGAAGACAGCTTACTGGAGTACTGCGTCACTTCTGATCCTAAAAGTCTGCGTGGCATCATTGCTAGCATCAAAAGTGAAGCAGTACTCAAATGAGAGTGTACCTTGGTAAGGTGCTTGTGGACCAGCTCTTTGTTAAAAGTATAGACCAGTAAGTTCCTGTAGCTAACAGTGACCTCTTTGGTTGAAGAGATAGGGAATTTTCCAGTAGACCTTATGATTTCAAAGTTGCAGGTGATCTGTGGGGGTATTAACTTTCTGTCATCTGTTGGAATGTGTTTGCTTTTAAAGCACTTGGAAACTTTCTATCTTTGAATACTTTTAAAGAACACTTCGGAATTGCCATATCAAAGTGTGCAATGGCCTGTGCAGCCCAATTTACATGCCCCATATGTATGCGTTGTAGTATTATAATTATATAGACTCCTAGAATAGTTTGGGTTGGAAGGGACCTTTAAAGGTCATCTAGTCCAAACCTTCTGCAATCTGGGTTGGGATACTGAATTGCTGAGTAGACACTCTTACAACTAAAGTCAGTGGAAATCTGCCTGTACAGAAGGGTATAAACAATACAAAATATGTAAGGGATTGGGGCACATACCTAGCACTGTGGAGAAAGCAAGACAACTGCAGATATCTGATTAAGTGAGCTATACCCATTGTGTGTGTTAAAAGTAAGGCAAAGAGGTTTTATATGATCCCAGCATGTACCAGAGGTAAGTACATTCTGGCACTTCTTAGTTTCTAGTTGTTTGCATTTGCACTGCTGGTAAATGACTTTTTAAGAACTGTGTGTGAGGGAGAAAGAGATGCTTCACATAATTGAATACAGAAAAATTTATTTTTTATGAAAATGGTTTGCTTTACAGAAACATTTAGCATGAAAAAGAGTGTACTAACCTGCTAACTTGAAATAATTACAATATCTTCCTATGTAGTCTCTTGTTCATTAAAAAAAATATTGGTTTATCATCTTAACTTTTTTTCCAGTTACCTTTAGCTACTTGGAAGTTCCATACAAATACATAAAAAAACCCAGCATGAACATAGAAAATAAAAATGAAAGGTACTGGAGGTTTTGAATAAATACTCAGACATTGATATAAAAGACAAAAGTAAATGAAAGGGATACATTTTTCACAGGTCTATTTCAGAGATAATAAAGTTATGTTGTAATTTTCTGTGGTATTAAACTTAGAGCAATAATAGTGAAAAATGCAGTCAAATTTAGGAATTGTGCTTCACAGAGGTCTAGTAATATTTAAAGTTTAGAAAATTTGAACTCAATCTCCATTTGTGAAAGTTTAGCTGTTGTTCAAGTCTTAGAATCATAGAATCATCTGGGGCAGAAGGGACCTCCAAAAGTCATCTAGTCCGACCGCCCCGCAGTCAGCAGGGACACCCCCAACTAGACCAGGTTGCCCAGGGCCTCGTCAAGCCTCACCTTGAATGTCTCCA
>JAOTQQ010000032.1:51985806-52029107 GCA_026546715.1 Gallinago undulata
TTCTCGTCCATCAGCACCCCCAAGTCCCTTTCCTCAGGGCTGCTTTCTCATACCTCATTCCCCAGTCTGTACTGATGGCGAGGATTGTACCAGCCCAGGTGCAGAACCTTGCACTTGCTCCCATTGAACTTCCTGAAGTTTACTTGAGCCCACCTCTCCAGCCTGTCCAGCTCCCTCTGGATGACATCCTGTCCCTCAGGTATATCGACAACACCACACAGATGGTGTCATCTGCAAACTTGCTGATGTTGCTCTCAATCCCTCTGTCTATGTAATTGATAAAAATGTTAAACAGTACCGGTCCCAGCATGGACCCTTGAGGGACACCACTTGTCACTGCAAGTGTCTTGAGGCTTTGGATTCATTTCTAATTGAATGCAAAATGGAACTGAAGTGAGAGATGAATCTCTGGATTTAGATGAGACATAAAGGTCTAATTACTGGGTTCAGGAGGTTGGCACACTGTCCTTTACAACAGAGAATCTTCATTCCACAGTGGTGAATTCTTAACACATATAGGAATGTGAATGAAGGATTTGAAAACTAAGAGACAACATAGGACATTGACTAATACATTATGAAGTGGCATAAACAACAACTTAAGCTAAGTTTACTACATTAGTGTTGCTTTCCTTTTGTGCTTTTTTCACTTGATCACTAATTTGCAAAATTCAGTAAATCTCCTTGCATATCTCTGTCATTATTACAAAGTCACAAGGTTCTATTGTAATTGTCTGTGGCTGATAATAATTAATATTAAAAAATGCATAGTTACTTTGCCTTTTTTAAAAAAGCAAATCTTTCAAAAATTAATTATATCCTAATGGGAATCAATTTAGAACCTACTGAATGCTACAGTAGAACTTTCATGGACTTCAGTAGGAGCACAAATCTGGCTTTTCATATGAATTCTTGCTGATGAGGTGATAGCTCTTTTTCTATAGGGAACAGTTGTAAAGTATTGCTTGAAACTATGAAGTGGTAGCTGCCATCTTTGTTCACCTCTTTGGCGTGGGATTTGGGGATATAGAACATAGATAATTCTCCTTTCTGAAAATACTGAAATGTCTGTTAAATCACAGCTTTTCAAATCCTCCCAGAGGAGATTTGCTTAGGATTTTTTTAATACATGCATTAGATGACAAGTAATAAAATCAGAAGGGTTATTTGTTGTATTTTTATAGTTGAGTCTGTCACATTATATTTTCAGACTTGTCAGCGGACAGCCAGCACTGCCTGAAGTCTCAGAGGTCGACAGCTGAGCACTGTGGAATGGCTGTTCGTGTTGCTGGTTGTAGAGAGGGGACTTAGGTTGCATTGTGATGATTTACGTTATTCAAACGGGAATTCTGATTGCTACAGCTCAGATGACTTATAACGTGACAGGCATGTCATGTTTTTAATTATTAGATGTCCTGATAGAAAGAGCCGAGGTGACAGAGTGTAACACAGCACAACCAGTTCCGCAGTGCGGGATGTATTTGCACTTACCAAACTGCGGTGTTGTGCTGGCTCACTGAGTCCCTTTGCTGATCAGCAAATGGGAGATTTTCTCTGATTTTCCCAAATCAGGATTGTAGCAAAGTAATAATGTCATGTATAGAAGGAGAACTTAACTGGTAGGAGATGAGTATGTGGTAAGGTTTAAAGCTCTGTGTCCTTCAAATACTGCGAAAATACAGCAACAGATGTGCAGGATTTAAACTGGTTATTATTCTGGTGCTGTAGGTATATGCAGATAATTAAAATGTCATGCTACAGTGTCTTGAGTAGCAAAGAGTTTGATCTTCTACAAATATCTTTCGATATTGCATTTGTATTTTGTTCTTATATGTTGGGTGTTTGTATTCCTCAAGGCATGCTTTTTCTGAACTACATAAATATTTGTTTATAATCTTAGGCTTTATTTTTTTTCTTATTCGTCAGTCTTTTTAATTCTTTATTTACTATGGTTAGAACCGTGCCTGCAGCCACTTGTTTTTTGCATGTTGGCATGTAGTGGATGTTATCTTTTCTTGAGTCCATCATAGTGACATTTCTACTCAACAGTCAACATGGTTTTCTTTTCTTTATTTTAAGTTCTGTGCAAGTTCATTTTCAAGGGTATGGGCTATCGCAGGTCTTGCGATATATACAGAAAATGGAAACTGCTGACCTAAGGCTGCAATTATACATTTTAATGGACTGTAAAATACTTAAACTTTTTTTGAAGACATGATTTCCTTTCAGGCAGACAGGATGATTAAAATCATATATAATGAAGGCAGGTAGCACCCATGCAAAATTTAATCCAGCTCTATGAAATCCTGTTGATCTTCGGACCCAGTTAGAGATATAGACTAGTTCTTGTCAGACTATGATGGCTGTGCCCAGTTGAGATGGGGTTTGTGCACATAGACCTCCAGAGCTGAAAAGCAGCAGTGCCAACCCACCACCCTGATCATCTCCAGCTGCTCAGTGTGATTCAAATTCCTGATGGCATCCTGTGCAGGGAAATCTAGTAACTTTAATGAGCACTGCTCTGACATTATTTAAAACTTCCCTCTCAGCATGATACTGTGTAAATATACGTACCAGATTTTATTCAAAGACTCAGGGCTTAAGTCTCCAAACATTTCTGAGTACACTGGATTTCAGGGGCAATTGTTTGCTTTTGATATCGTGGTGTTTTAAATATCAGGGACAACCTTCAATAGATTTTAAAAATCAGATATTTTAAAAAAGAAATAACACAAACCTCACTTTACAACTTTTTTAGACATATGCTGTGTACTTCTGCACTTGTACTTTTTCGTTTGTTTAAAAAAGTGGCATGTGACATCAGCTTTTCTTGGTTTTGTAGAGAATAAAATAAAGTCTTTGTCATTTATGCTGGAAGGAGGAAGAATGTGAACTCTTTATTCTTTAGGGAAAACCCTAGCCGTGTCTAGCTTGAAGACTCCTTTAGGCCTGCTTATTTTGTGCCCTCACCGATGTATGACAAAATCATCAGTGATGAGGCAGGTGAAGATGTCAACAAAAAACCCTAGCCCTTTGTGGATCTGTACATTTGTTTTCATGTTCATGTAAAAAAAAAAAAAAGTTCCACTAAAAGCTAACAGTCTTTATAGGAGTACTTATAGTTTTATCTGTAGGCATTATTGAAGTCTCAGATTGATTTGTAAATTGCTTTTTTGTTGCTTTTTTTCAGACCTTTTATACAGTATAGTAATATTCTGTGGATGAACATGCCACAGAATATATATTTAATTGTACTTTCTGTTTTATCTTTTTTCTCTTAGTACTATCATTTGTTGCTTGACTAGAAACGCAGTGTTCTACTGCATTGGTTGCAGTTTTTCCATAGGGTAAAATTTATGGGTAAAATTTAGAAAATACTTTATAGCTGTAGATCAAATGTAGAGTATGAGCAGAATAGATACAGATTTTGCAGTTTTGTTTCTGAGTAATTGTCCTGGTGTGGGGGAAGCAGAGCCAGCTTTCTGTCCGATGAGAGGCTCTGGTGGTGCATCCTTGTTGCGGTGGCAGCCAGGGTCAGCTCACTTGGTCATTTACCCCATGGTAAACTCCTCTGGGGAGGAAGGGACAGGTCGGGTCCAAACTGACCAATGGGGTGTTCCATCCATCTGCCATGCTTAATATAAAAGCTGAAGGCTCTGCAATGGCTCTTACTTCAATGACCCATACCCAAGGAGGATCCTGCCTGTTATTCTGCCTTTGCTCCCAATCTGTGCATTCCTGAATCCAGATCTGGCATCCAGTTCCATTTGTTGCTGAGTCCAGTCCAGGCATCCAGTGCCTGCTGGTGACACCTTCCTGGGAGCTTGTTACATTTTGTATATATTCTATCTATTTAATTATTTCCTTTTTATTATTAATATTCCATTAAAGTAGTTTAATGGAACTACTTCTCAGTTTTTAGAAAAAATGAGTTTTTCTAAACTCATAAACCTCTTTATCTCTCTCCTTCCTCACTTTGGAGTGAAAGGTTGGGGCACCTGTCGTCTTGTCGTTGGCCAACCAGGTCCAAAGTGAGACAGTAATTTATACTTCATATATATAAATTAGGAAAACATTGTTATGCTACCTAGGGGAGAAGTGTATAAAATTAAAGTGTTGGAAATACAGTGCTCTGTGTAATTGCAAATTATCACTACTTGAAAGTCAATGTTTTTATTAGACAAGTTTAAAAAAACAGCATGAAATTTAGAGTAACTTGCTATTGAAGGGAGGTGTTCAGTAGCTTTCAGGAGAGTTAAAAAAGACCCCCCACTTTGTTGTCATTTTGTACTAGAGAAAGTGCATAGTTAGGAAATAGCAGTTACTCTGGTTTCTCTGTGTAAAGTGTTGCTGACAGTGTTAGGGTATATGTAGTAAATGACCTTTGATAAATTAGAGGCTGTAGCTGGACTCTTCTGGTGGCAGTTGGTATGCATTTGATCTATCAGATCTTTATCAAGATACTACTAAGATAATTTAAAAGTAGTTAATATTTGAAATATTTCTTTTTTTGTTTTGTTTCAGATTTCATTTATTATTGTCACTTGTTGCTTTGATATGACAGCACCGAGCTTTCAGAAAGACACCGAAGATCAGCAAAGGGAGGTGTATTTAGCAATTTAGTCTGGCCTGTTTCATAACAGAAACTGTGGATTTTTACCCAGTGATTGCAGCATTAAATGAATAATTTTTGATAGAGCTAGGGAATAGTTGTCTTTCTACGTAGACAACTGTTAGGCCCTAAACTACGTTATTCATCCTACTTTCAGTAAGAAATACAGTTCTTAATTTTATGAGGAGGCCTGTGTGGGGAACAGCAGTTCTCCTCTAAACTGTAAATTTTGTAACTAAGGACTTTAACAAACAAACTGTTATTGGCTTTATTTGGAATTTGTTTGAGTGAAAATGGAAAGGATTTGGCTCATTTATTTTAAAATACCTAGGTGTGTAGACATAATTTTTAATTTATTAAAATGCTTTATGAAATTTCTTTTTGCTTTTATCTTTTTTTTATTCTGTGTACATCTGTTCAGTATAATTGCACATTCTGGATGCTTACTGAGCTGATTCAACAACTGTTGCTCACATTGAGTGGTCTATTGCTTGAATGAACAGTTTTCGTCCATAAAAGGAGAAATCCAGTTTTGTGCTTCATCATCAACTAAGGATTTTAAGCTCCATTCTTAAATCTTTTTTCCTGTTGTAATGCCAGCTGGTACCTAGTGATGGACAATCCCCACATGCCACATCTTGTTTCTACATATTGTACAGCGCATCTTTGTGGACACAGCCTAACTTGCATTATGATTACCTACACTTCTTTGTCCCATCACTCTTTTGTTATGTGCTTAAAAAGTTACATATGCAACTCAAACAACTGTGTTGTGACTGTGAAGTTTATTTGAAATGTTGTTTTAGTAAAACCTAATAATAAATGATGTTTACTTCCGTAGGGATTGTTCTGAAACTTGGAACATTTGTACTACATAGCTTCATGTGGAAGACTGTGGGAAAATTTCATGTGATTTTACAAATTGGCCCTTAAACATATTTTAAAATAACCTAGGCTGTAGATAATACTTGTTTATTTGTAAATTCTCTCTGATTTCAAGCAATAGAACATGGAGCTGCAAATCATCTTCTTCCAAGAAAAGCCTAAATAACCTCGGTGCCTCTGCCAGATGTCTCTGATTATGAGCTGAAATCATTGTGTCTTTACCAGGAAGATCACAGAACTCCTTTTTGTTAGGCTTTTGCACACGGCCTGACAACACGGTGTTTCCACGAATAAGTACTGATTTATTTATTTTTTGCTTACCAAATGAACTTCAGAAATTACATGGAAGAGATTTAATTGCTGTACACTGGAGCCCTTTGCACTTGCCTTAGAGCAACTCACTGAGGTATGGAGGGGCTCTTATTTCATGGAAAATGCCTTTTCCAGTCTCATCTCTGCTACACAAGCCTATCACCTCCGGTTCCAATTCTACACATTAGTATAAAAATTTGAGAAATGCCACATGAGTGCAACATCTGTCAGCATTTATCAAAGTCTTGCTAGCCTAGCCGATATTAAAGCCACACAATGGTTTCAGACTTGCCCGTTTTGGGCCAATAGGGCACAGGGAGAACTGTGTCATTTTCCTCATAGTAAACACTTCAGTGCATTAGGCATTAATCATCAGACTCCTAAATGATTATTTTTTTTTAAATTAACAGCTTAAAGGACGTGTGCTGTGGGAAGTGCAAAGCTTCCTGTCCTGTTTGTATAACTGTTTGTCAGTTTGTATTTAGAGCTTCCAGTTCTGTATTTGAAGTTTAGAAGCTGAGAATCGAGATGTTCTTAAAGTGGTGTTGACTGTATTTTCTTGGCCTAATCTATCGGTGCTGTGATAACTGAATCATGTGCATAAATTAGCTATTTTAAAATGAGGAAAAAAAGCGTTCTACAAGCTGAGGGGGTTTATATTGCTATTTCTCAAGTGTGTTAAAAGGAGAAATTATACTAACCTGTTTTTTATAGTTCAGTCTAGCTACTTTATGTTTCTACTCAGAAACCAATGAATAAGTCATAAGTGTTACATATGTGTTAATCTAACCAGATCCTCAAGGAAGAATAAGTAGAGCAGCTGTTATTTTTACAGCTGCAGCTCATAATCTGAGTGCTTTCCATTTAGCTAAGTATTCAAATGATGTCTATTTAAATATAGTGCAGGATTTAGACTTGCAGTAAGTGTATTGATACAATACACCAAGCCTCTTTGCTTTTTCTGAAGCTCTAATTTTGTATCTGACACTAGCTTTTAAACTAGTTTAAAATTAACTTGTACCATGAGGTTTATGTCTTCAAATGTCTCTGCAATGCCTAATTCAATTGTCAAGTTGAAGCAGTGAGTTACTCTCTCAGAATAAGTATTAAATAAAAATGTTGAACTCTGATTACATGCAGATCTCCAGTCCAAGGGCATGGCTTCACTGGATTCTGAGACCTTTATTCACTAAATTGAAGCTGTACCTGCATATTAAGGGAAATCTGAGTTCTTCTCCATTAAGTCATAGATAAGTTTGGATAGGTAGAGCACTTGGTATTTTGCATTAGGAAACGGTCGTGTTGATTTTGGCATTTTGGCTAGGTTTTTTTGTTTCAGGACTTAGATAGCAACCCTGCAAATTGATCTTCCTGAAAGCTATTTATGACAGAAAATGAGGTAATCTATATGCCCCACATATGGTAAGTAATTACTGATTTATTCAGAAGATCTATGTGTATAATATTGTTATTAATTTTCCATTTAATATTTAGTTTGTGTCAAGTGTTGTAAATGACATATGAAAACTCACTTGCTAGCTGTGTCCCCCTCTCTCACAGATACTGCTTTTTTGGTAGTACATTTAAGCTTTTAGAGGAACCATCAGTACCTCCTTGTGGTAGAGATAAAATGCTTCTGTGCATTTGAACAAAAAAAATCAGGCTTAGAAACAATTATTGCAAGGGAAAATTTCTTTTCCTAAAGTCAAAGGAAGGAAACAATTTGTTATCCCAAAGATGCAGTGTTGTGGCTTGGCATATTGCAACAATAGAGAGATTTCTGTTTTGTTTTGGTGGCTGGTGGCATTAGGGTTATAATTCTGTTAATAGTCAAAGAAAGGCTGGGAGCTATAAATAAAGTCTAATCTGCTAGCAAACATGCTTCTGAAGTGCAAATATTCTTTTTAATTTAGTTATTTGGTACTCCTCTGTTCAACTGTATACATCATTTAATCAGTAATTCTTCAGTCTGTAGGAACTCTCTCTGTAATCAAAATGAAATATTGTCATGATTGCTTTTGAAAGATGCAGATTTAGAGCTAGGAAGGAGGGAGAAGGTCCTCACATTTCCCATGGCTTCCAGTAATCAAACAGTAGCAATTTGTTGATGAGTGATGCCCTATATAAGTACACTTTATGCCCAATTAGGTAACAACTGTGTATCACTTTATCAGCAAAGGGAGGAACTGTAATTGATTTCAGAGGGTTGGCACCGCACTCTGAATACCTTTAGAAGGTATTTTTATGCTGGGCCTGTGAGTTGGTAGCTCCAGGAAGAACTTTGCTGCTGATATAATTCTGTCAGGGACTCTCTTGCAGTATAACACCATTAAATCAGCTTTGCTGGCTGCAAACGCTGTGTTCCTCCTGTTTCACCAGGCTGGGGGAAGCTGGCACCATCAGCTGCCCTGTCGATGAGGGGGATGATCTAACTGTGATCTTCTTTGTGCTTTTCTCTCCCAGTCTGTGCACACAACAAAATCCCTTCGCATCCTGGCCCTTTGTGAGTATTTCTTAAGGACGCACATGCACATTGCTAAATACACTGTGCATACAAGTGCTAAATGTTTTCTAATTAGCTGAGGAAAAAAATCCCATTATTTTTCATAGCTTTGTGTAGCCATGCTTCAATTCTTCTGAGTGATGACTGTTTCTGTTCCCTTCAGTGGTTGTGGAGCCCTTGGTTGCTTCTTGGCTGGCCACTTTGTTTGATTGACCTTTCTGTTTCACTGCACTGTAAGCCTTATGGCTTTTAAGCATCAGTACAAGTGAAGGATGATTCAGTGGATGAGAAAAACGAAGCTTGTTGAAAATATGCCATAGTCCCTGGGTCTGAATTGTGTCCCTCATCACATCTTTGGTGTTATGAAGTCTTTTTCCACCTAGGGACTCTAAACTGAAGCACTGTATTAGATGGTTTCTGCATCAGCTTTTTGTGCACTGTCATATGAATCAGACCTTGTAGCTACTTAAGTGTTCTAAAGCTGTGTTGCTCTAGTCAGGAGCTAGATTAAGATGGAGTCTGAGAGGAAGAGACTTCTGTGTTCTTATTTTGGCTCTGATCTATATCTGTGCTTTGGGCAGAACTATATCATGCTGCAGCCATGTTTGTGTTCTTAAAAGCTATGTTTTTGGTGATTTTTGCACTTTTGTGATTTCATTGGGAATGAAAGCATAATGAAATTATTTTTTTTAAATCACCCAAAAGATTTGGTATCTAGGTATTTTTGGCACCAAAGTTAAAAAACAGTCAAAAAGCCCTTAAAAATGGTATCCCTTAGTACTAAGCCGTAAGAAGTTACTATTAGTTTGGTGTGATTATAGGATGTGATTTTCATTACTCCACAATATGCATTAGCAGTTGACAATGTTGTAAAGTCCAGAGGAACCAGGGACCTTAAGAGTCTGTCTGCCCGATGAATGCTTAGGTTCACTAGCCCAAGGTTTTGTGATGATGACTTGGTTTGTGGATCACAGAGGGTAGAGGGTTGATTCTTTTTTGTTTTGCTCTGAGGCGGTAAAGGTCCAGTCTTAACCAGATTTGGATGTAGGTTTCTGTGTGACTGTCACTGACAACTGCCTCACAGTTTGCATAATGTTGATGAAGCAGAAATCTCGTCTTTATTCTGAGTACTGGTTTAGTTTGACTATTTGGAAGCAGATGTTTTCACTATTGTCCATGTTTGTTTGATTTCCTTACAGAAATAACGATGTATGTTTGGTTGGTTTTATTGATTTAATCCAATCTGATGCTTTAAATATGAATGTTCCTTTAAACTGAAAATGTAGCAATAATATTACGGTGTTAAAAACTTTATCCAGGTTTGTAACTTAAAAAAATACGAAGTAGTTACAAAGTGGGAAACATCAAATCAAACTCTAAATTCAAATAAATTTAATCTCTGGAATACTTCCTTCTTTCTAGAATTTTATTCTAAAAAAAAGAAAAAAGAATATCATAGAATTATTTAGGTTGGAAAAGACTTTTAAGATCATTCAGTCCAACCATAAACCTAACACTGCAAAGCCCACCACTAAACCATGTCCCTGAGCACCACGTCTACCCATCTCTTAAATACCTCCAGGGACGGTGACTCATCTACTTCCCTGGCCAGCCTGTTCCAATGTTTGACAACCCTTTTCACTGAAGAATATTTTCATAATATAACCCAGTATTGCTTATTGTCTTGTTCCCATGTTCTCCAATTTGTAAAAGAGGTATATGATTTTTTGCTGGATTTTGTCTATGTAATTTAGAATTTAAATTTTCTTTATATAAATTTAAATGATAATCAGGAGAATACCAGGTCAATACCATGCTCAATAGACAAGGCTTATGATTTCATTAATATTTATAAGTTAATACAGTGCTCAATAAGAAATGCCTTCATAATTGGACTGTAGGAAGATTAAGTAACTAAATATGAAAGGTTAATTTTGGAAAGTAACTGTCAAGCTAAAGGAACAGTGCTATCAGCTGTGGTGCTTGCCATTCTGTTCAAGATGGTGTGAAACAACTGTTGCAGGACTATTTTGGGGGAAGGGATGAGGCCTCTTCCAGGGTTCAGGCTAGGTGAGAACAGAGACAAGTAAGTATACTGTAGATAAGTTATTATACAGTGATATTTTTGAATCCCATTATCTTAAAAGCAACCAGTTCAATAATATAATAATTAGATCTTAGCAACTGTGGGAAGTTAAAAGACTATTTTAGGTGATTTCTCATGTTCTGTGTCTTCTGTAGCATGAGAAGGTTTTTATGATTTCTCAGTGAAAAAAACCCAACACAAACCCCTAATTATTCCCTCTAAACATGATAAAAAGCACCTTTTCTTCTTAAAATGTTTTTGCTTGTCTTTCCTTGCATAAAGAACGCTTATGTTTTCCAGTAACAGACAACTGCATAAGTGTTAAAAACACTTTCTCCTGAAACATTGCATACCCAGGGGAGAGAGTAAAAGAGCAAATATCACCTGACATGACAGAGGATCTAGAAACACACTGTAGGAAGTGTTTCAGATGCTTTGGTGGTGAAGGTATAGGTTAGAGGAACAGTATTCTTCCCTTCGATTCCCCCATTCTTTCTGGCTGTGGCTCTAGCTTGGTTGCTTGTCCTTTACAGTAATGCTACAGGGCACTAAGCAATTCAGCAGGATAAAATTATCAGTGCTTATGAGCTGTTAAAGTCTACTGGCAACATATTTCTTCAGTCTTGCCTTGATTGATGAGACAGTCTGTGTACCTCTGATTGTAATACGTGGAGAATAACAAACTCAGAACTGTGTTTCAAGATGGCTTGCTCATACTGATACACAACTCTGACACAGCAAATAAATTACGCGTTTCAAATCCCCCCAGAATATTTCTTCAAAGGGTGTATCTAGCTTCAAATGTGGAGAGTCAGTATAAGAAGGACTAAGGAGTGCACTGTGCTTATAAGATAATCCTTTATTGTACTTGAGTTCTGCAGTATCTTTGGTTATTTGACTTGCTGACTTAGTCACAGAAATGGTAGTTTGAAGGGATAGTCCCGTTATGTGGTCCAGCCTCCCACATGAAGTGTGCTGTATGTGCAGAAGCTTTTCTTGTAAAGATCAGGATGAAAAAGACATTGACAGACAATAAGAGAAAGACTTGCTGGGTTCTCTCCCGTCTGTCACCCACATATTTTCTGAACTTCCTTTTACAGCTGTCATGCCTGTGTTACCTGAAATGTCCCTCCCTAGGTCTGTCTATAAGCGAGCTCTGGCCTCCCTGATTTTTGTACCCAGGTTCCTGAACAATAGTTTATACTCTTCCTTTTTAGCTTGGTTTCATTTCCCTTTCTATTTTTTTTATTTATTTTTAATTTTTAGCTCATCAAAAAGCTTCTTCCTAAGCCAAGGGGACCAAAACTCCTATACTTAATAAAAATCAGGGAGCTGCCCTGGGGGCTCTTCCCCTTTGTGCCCGTTCCTCTGGGATTTTACCCCACTGTTCACTTAAATAAGCCTAAATCCGTGCTTCTAAAATCCCTCCCCACTCTGCTGCTTACCTTTCCAGCCTTTCCCCGTGTCCTTAGCTCAGTCATCTTGAGGTCACTGCAACCCAGGCCACCGGACAAGGTCAGCCTGCCAGTCCATCCCTGTTTGTGAGCGGCGAAAGCAGCATTACTGCTAGTGAGCCCCTTCAGTGTTTGCGTTAGGAAACTGTCACCAGTGCAGCAAAAGAATGTGGGCTGCCAGCAGGAGTTCTGTGTTGTCTTCTCAGCGGGTGTCCAGGTTGTTAAAACCTTTCCTTTTACTTGGTCAGGAAGTCCAGAAGACATTCCTACTCAAAGCAGTGAAAGCTTTTTCTCTCTTGCCTTTGGGCCTCGGTCTCCTTTCCTGAAAATTACAGCTTAAAGCCACCTCACAGGTTTAGCAAGACCGCTTTGGCAAAGATGTTCTTCCTGGTCCGGATTAGGTGGGTTCTGTTTGTCCCCAGCAGTGGTTCCTCCCTCAGACAAGATGATGTGACTGAGGAAGCCAAATCCTTGCTGATGACACCAGCTCTGTGCTCTGGTGACAGTCCGTGTGTATGTTTACTGCTACCTGGGCTCCTTCTCTAGCAAGGATTCATAACATGTAAGGCAGTGGGGGACCATCAAGGATGTGGCTGTATCGTGCAGAATGGTGACCTGAAGGGAGATCTGAGCTGTAGTCCTGTAGAAGAAGAGTCATTTTAGCCTTCTCTGGGTTTGTTTTCTTTTCCTTTTCCCCAGTTGTGCTATTCTGAGCAGGCTGAGCACTGCTCCGTACTGTTTGTAGCATCTAAACTAGGTTGTTTGTCTCTGCAAAGCATTGTGTTGTGAGTAGAATACGTAGAATATATATATAACCTGATCTGCATAATGAGGACCAATTTATTAGATGTATACATCTTCTGCCTGATTTCCTTTTCTGAGTTTGGCCTGTGGAACTGGTCTCAGGCTCTTACTGTCTGTTTTATAGTTATGATTATCAGCCGGCTGTGTTTTCAGTGAAATTGCTAGCTTTCTTTTAGGGCTGCTGACAGATTGGAGCTGCCATGCTGTAGCGTGCAGAGACTACATATTTCTCTGTGAGAAGTGGAAAGCCCTATTTACATTTTAAGCTTTATGCAGCAATACTGACTGGACTAGAATATAATTTTAATTAGTTTAGAGACTAAATTTCTGGAGGATTTACAGTACTACTTTTCTGCGGTGCCTAGCACATAAGGCTCTGGTCTGTCACAGGAATCTCTGGACACTAGTAAAGCACAAATACTAAAAGTCTCCATTACACAAGATAGATTTCGGGTGTTTCAGCTTTTACTTTACTCAGTGGAGTGCTCAGCAGTGTCCTAGAGGTCTCTTGCAGCCTTTTAGAACCACCTTTAAGTCAGACAGTGCTGGTTTTAGAATTCAGGGATAGCATTTGGGTTGAGATCTAAAAATGTTTTCTTGTTTATGAATTTGAAGTTCAGTCTGGCTGCTGCTTTAACTATTTTGTAACAACACACAATCCAGTGAACTTATTTGATTGCTTGGCAACATGTAGATTCAGCCTTCACTGTTATGAAGACTAGAAAAACTGTACCAATAAGACGACGTTCAAATTATCCTTATCTGCTTGAAGTCTTTTCCCTCAGAGATGGCAAAATGTCATAAATCCTTCACTTCTATTGAAGATTGCTTGCATAACCCATTATTGTCTGTATGAAAAGCTTTTTGAAACTACTAGCAAGGCAGTAATCCAACTCTTAATTCTTACAGGACTGCCAACTAATAGTTTCACAACCTTGACAATGAAGATAGAAAAATTATATTTTTCAGTAACTGATTTTGTCATTTGTTTATATAAAAATAAAGTGGTTTGCACAATTTCTGGACAATAGAAGTTGACTTAGGAACTTCATTAAAAATGTGAGGAAGTATTTTAGCAGACATGGATTTGGCTTCAAGAAATAGCAGGAAAATTCAATAGGATCAGCCACAGTTCCTTAAAAGCCACACCAAAAAAAAAAAAAAAGAGGGAAGAAATCTTTAAATAAATGATGATGAGGAAAAGTTTTAGTTTTGGAAAATGGAGCTAAATGTGATCGTGGAGCATGAAATACGAAAAGTGAGAGAATCCCTAAAATGTAGCTTCAATAGAACTAGGTGAGTAAGTTGAACCAGAGATGATAGAAGTGGCGGGAAACAGCTAACCTATGACAGTTTTAATGGCAACACAATAACAACAAAAAGATATTTTGTAATTGGGATGGATGGTTTGTCTCTTGAGGTAACTGGCCAATGGAAAATCAACTTGTTAGCAAGAGTAAATGTAAAAGGAATATCTACCCAGAGCAACGTAGAGGCAGTGGAAGCTGAAGGGACGCTTTGGCTGCTGCCCTGCCCAGTCTAGTTTCCTTGGCTATAACCTGTGTGGTGTGTTCAGGAGGTCAGGCCATGTTGCCAGGGGCTTGCTTATGAATCTCGGAATCACTAGAACTCATCAGTCTATATCTTTCTTCCATTGATCTTTATAGAATCAAAAGAATAAGTGTGCTAAGTAGAAAGAGCACTAAATTGATATGAAATAGCCACAATTTCCAGTGTATTGCAGCCTTTTGGGAGACTCCTGAAACAGATGCTTTCCATGTGTGTATACTGGTTACAGGTAGTTTCCTGAATCCTTTTGTCCAAGATTTTTAAAGTTGTAATTAGAATTATTTTTTTTTTTGTCTGAGAGATTAGTTTTGAATCTCTGGAAAAAAGTAAGACATGAGCATTGCTCTGATCAAGCTGCAATGGCTGGCTGATAACACTGAATTCAGAGCTTGGAGGAATGCTGAGTGGCCAATGTATTGCGTATGGGAAAGCTTGGTGTTTTCAGAAGCCTGCAAACACAAAAGCAAGATGAGCAGGGCAGTATTGCGTAGAGAGCTTCAATTAAAATGAAATCACCAGGAGTTGTTCATACATCTTAGCTTTCATGCTTGAAAAGGGGTCATGCAAGGTGTGTTTTCTGGGGGCATAATAGACCACTCTGTCTTTGGGCAGTAAAGTTTTTGCCAATTACCCTATCTTTAACCTTCCTTTTATTACGGAAAATTAATTGGAAGGTTTTGGAGAGGAAATGGGGGCTAACTGGGGTCTTTATTTTTTATGGTCTATTTAGCTTTGAAAGTGGGAATTAAAGTATTTTCCTAATATTTATAATGAAATCTCTCCTCCCATTCTCCTGACTTGGTGATTACAAAACAAAAGCCCAGACTGCACGGCTTCAGGCTGTACAGTGGAACAAACAGCACTATGTCTTTACTGTGCCAGCTGAAACAGAAGCATGAAGAATTTAACCAAGGCAACAGGAGATGTACTGAGTCACAGAAGTCTTTTTAAAACAGAATTGTTGGTATTCACCATGTTTGGAAGCTGGGAGCAATATAAAACAGTGAGCGCTTATATGATAGGGTCTGGCTTCAACTATAGTGTTGAGTAGAGATTTAGTCAGAAAAATGAAGTAGTCTAATGTAATTTAGGTTAAGCTTACAAGGAATACAGCTCCTACTTTAATATTCTGAGGTTATTTTAGGTAACTGAAATTGCATACTAATTTTTATCCTCTTACTTAGAATGTACTTGTCCCTGTTTGAAGAAGTTTAAAAAAAAACTGTTAGCAACACTGTACCAGCCTTATTACCCTGCACAGGTAAGAAGTCTGCCTTCTGTATTCAGCTGACATGGCAACTCCCTCACATCTTAAGTGCTTGCTAGGAGGTGGTGTATCACAGGCTGATAACCACAGAGCAGATGGAGAACAGAATGCCTGGACAGTTATTTTATTAGAAAATCAGGAATTATGACTTTATAATCTTGCTTCTTGCTATTTTGGAGAGAAGCCATGTTTGCTGCTTTTACAGTAAGCATTAGCATAGCGAATTATGCTGTCAGCCATGAGTAGTGCTAGTGGGAGAAGGAGGTAAATAGTGAGATTGTGAAAGACAAGCCTGAACCTGAAGGGCTGAGAATCCTGATTGGAATTAAACATTGATTATGCAGCCTTTGCACTGAAACATCAATGTCTAATGGTGAGTCAAGGCTGAAGAGAACCAAAACAATTTCTTACTCTGTATTTCTTTTGCTAGCACCTGCAGGCAAACTGAAACAGGAGGTGTGTCTGTCTGGCATGTTCTTGTTCTTTGCAGAGGATGTGATCAGGGAGCATAAAGCGAAATTGAGGGTTTTCTGCAGAAACATTTTAAAATATAAAATCCATGTATTGTTGTTGTCGTTATTTTTAGGTAAACATAGTCAACTTCATTTGACTCGAGGAGGCTGAAGCTGAAGTGATTTATTTCATTCCAATTGTGACATTTTTATACTTGTAGAACCAAGCTGCAGTGTTTGCTTTGGGTCAAATGTATCTTTATCTGTATGAGCTCTTATTATTTTTTTTTATAGTTTGTAATTTGGGGCCTTTACATCCCCATCATCTTTCTTCCCTGTGAGTCTGTTTTTTCTTGCCCTTCTGCTTCCTTTTGCAACTCCCCATTGCTCTTCCTGTTCTAGAGATCAGTACCATAATGACGTAAAAAAATTACAGAATGGATAGGAAGTGACTCCACAGTATCTGGTACAGAAAAAGGAAAAATTTCAGGAGAGTGTTTGTTAGTGAACTCCACTCTTGATAAATGGTTAAAATCAAAGCGTTTCTCATTGTTGTATCTACATATAAAATAACTGCAGTGAAATGCTGTAGGTTTTGCAGATATAAAAACCCAAAAACTTAAAGGGAGTATTCTGTGCTCTGGGAACCTCTCATATAGACACTGATTTTGTTCCACTTCTGTACTAGCAGAGGGGACTTTCATCTTGTTAAATAACAGTGGCACATATCTTCCTGCCTTGTTCGCTGTTATTTTGACCAAGATTTTTCTGTATTGAATAGGAGTTCACCTCAGATAAGCCTGAATTGATGTATGCTCTTGCAAGAGATTGCAGCTACCTGTTGCCATTCTACCTACCTCAACCTATGGGCTACAGTGGGGGAAAACAGTTCTGGAAAATGTCTTGTCCCTATTATAACCTTAGAACAAGTTACTTTCAACAGGTTACCCAGAGGAGCTCTGAATGTCCCATCCCTGGATGTGCTCAAAGACAGGTTGCATAGGGCTTTGGCCAACCTGGTCTAGTGGAGGGTGTCTCTGCCCATGGCAAAGGGATTGTAACTAGATGATCTTTAAAGGTCTCTTCCAGTCCAAACCATTCTATGAATCAGAAGATGTAATAAGTGCAATCCAAAGCTTTTGTGGACACCTTTGATCCCCCACCATCTCTGATTGTTTTTTTACATTACAGCAAATTTCTGCAAAGAGCTCTGTGAAACTACAGTGCCAGCTCTAAAGTGGCTCTGAAGGCTTGTTTCTCATCCTATTTGCATTAATAGCTGTAAGAATCAAGATTTTCAACAGTGGCTCTTCTGTTTTCTGATAGCAATTAAAGAATTTCATTGTTAGGATTAATGACAAGCTTTAACAAGCATGTTATTTGATCATCAGTTCCAGAGTCCCCACGTGATGGTGCAAGAGAAGAAAACGAGCATAAAACTGGGCACTGCACTAGAAGACAGGTTTATCATAATGTGAAGAAATACAGAATATTGTGGATATGAGAAACAAACAAAAGTATCTGGAAGATTCTGGAAGAACAGAGCTGGGTGAATACATATTCATCATGATCCCATTAGATCATTTCAACTAGAGCCAATGAATTAAAACAGTAGTATCCCTCAGTCAATATGAATGAATATGTGGATATGTCTCTGGAGGTCTGTACAGTTTACACACCTGCTCAGTCTGTTCACCCGTTCAGTCTTTGGCTTTTCTGCTGTTCATGGGTTAAGAGATGTCCACTCTTCTGGTGGTTTGTATGCAATGTGCAAATTGGTTCGGTCAACAACCGAACTGAGTTTGTGAATTAATTTTACACTGTTTGCAGAATAGTTGTCAGCTCTAAAATGCTGTTGATTTGCGAGGGACTCGGGTCAACATCTAATGACCAATATCTCCATATTTATTTATGAATACCTTGTGCTATTCATCTTTGATTTATAGCTGTTTTAATATTTTTACTTGGATTACAGCTTCCTTTGTCATTTTTCACCTTTTAAAATTAATTCAAAATAAAATGTAGTGCAAGACAATAGGTTTTCAGAGTGGAGATACTTCTTACCAAGTTCGATACTTCTTACCAAGTTCTTCTAATCTAAAATTTTATAAGCCTACATTTCTGGACTTTGACTTTGCTGGTTGTTTTCTGCAACTATATAGAATTTGTTTTTAAATGTCAGCCAGGTAACTTCTCTGCTGGAAGAAGAGGTTTCTTATTGGCCTTTTAAATTCATATGTGTTAAAACACAATAATTGAAAATGCTCTTGCATTTCCCTACTTTGTTAGAAGAATGTTTCTTAATAACATGACATACCTTCAAAGATTAATCACCCAATAACTTTTCTCTATTATTTTGATACATTGCACCAACTAAGTTAACATCCAGTAGTAGTAGTGTGAAGTTTGTTTTTAATGTGTTTTGGCCTTGAAATACTTTTGTCAGTTACCATACTGTGCACATTTTTGTTTTGTCTGTTTTTATCATTCGTTTTCTATATCTTTTATTATGACTCCTCTATATGATTGTTTTTGGTAGATGCTAATGCTAATGTTAGTTATGCTTCAGAAGGTAGAAGTTCAAACATCAATCTGAGCAAGTAATAACAATCGTAGAGTCATAGAATCATCTAGGTTGGAAGGTACCTTCAAGATCATCTAGTCCAACCATCGACCTAAATCTGACAAAAAACCTATCACTAAATAATGTCCTCCAGCACCATGCCAACCCATCTTTTGAACACCTCCAGGGGTGGTGCCTCAACCACTTCCCTAGGCAGCCCATTCCAATGCTTGATAACCCTTGCAGTCTAAGTGTAATCAAATGAGCAAAAAGACCAGCCAGAGGTTAGAGATGAATTTAAAAGCAGTAAGCATTTTTTTTTTTTAATTAAAAGCAAATCCTAAATGGATTTGCCTATATAGTAAACTTATTTTAAAATTGAGAGGTAAGTTGTTGAGTCCTAACTGAAGAAAGATAGATTCATAGGTCTTGTACACCTCCAAGAACTAATTCAATCTTCTTGAAAGCAAATAGGATATTTTTGAATAACTTTGAGTAGTGTTGAATCAGTCCTTTACTACTGCTTTGTAGTCACTAGGGAAGCAAGCTTGCTTTTTGTTAGGTACAGCATTTTCCTTAATGGGCTTCTGCTGACAAAATCCTTGCAACTATTGGCAACTTACTTTTCCATTTATGTATAAGGAAAGGTATTATACTTATTGCAGTACAATATTTTGTGTACAATATTTTATGCACAAAAAAATGTGTTCTGAGTTTGAGAGATATCTTAGAGCATCAGGATTTTAGAGCCAGAGAAAGCAGAATTTTATGGTGCTTTTTGCGCTGGAGCATAATGTGTTTATTTTTTTTCTCACATAATTACTTCATTAGTTTGGTATATATGATAGTGCTCTTGTGTTTCTTTATTTTTAATTAAACTCTTATCAATGTATGGGTATGCTTTGTCCTTGCCTCTGTGAAAGGAAGGGATGTATAGGAAGGGGTATGATCTTGCCTGGACCTCCTAGCTCATGATGACCTAAGAATGCTGCTGGAGCTGTGATTGAGACAGAAATGCTGGTTCTTTTTATTTGCTAGTACTGCTTTGGCTCTAAAGCCAAGAAAGATTTATATAAAGATTTATATCCATACAGGTAAACTCTCTTACTCTCCAAACCGAAGTTGGCTGGTACATCTTAACTACTTACTGCTATGGTCCCTGGCCCATGGTCCCTCAAACATTTCCAGGCACTGTGTAAAAGAACATGAGCTGGCACAGACAGAAACCATTCTGGGAATTGTAGTAGCAGCTTAATGGTACAGAAATTGCATAACAGCACCCAGACCACTACTTTGACTCTTTAGCTTAGCAGCATAGACAAAGCCATGACGTCTCTATGGTGCCGGTTTGGCTCGACCCTATGCGTGGCTCACTTATGTGATAATTTAACTCCTGCTCTTCCGTTTGAAGTAGTTCCCTTCCAGAGAATACTCAGGCAGAGCAAGCAGTTTAGTGTATTCCAGGTCTGCTCTAGGCAGTACAGATGTGAAACATGCCAAGTTTGACTGTTCTTCAGCCCTGTCCCAGCAGATAGGACATCTTCCTGTGGCCTGACCCACTGCTGAACATGTGCTTCTGGCAGTGTGCTCTGGTTCTGGTGTGCTCTGGCAGCACAACTTCCTCAGCATTTCAAGCACTTTGCACTCAAAAAATCCAACAAAACAAGTCGTTGTGTCTCAGGGGCACCATATGTAGCCCTAAGGACTTATAAGCCTAGTGCTCTGCAATGTGAACATGAATCTAGCTGACCTGAGAAGAGCTAGTGCACAGCAATTGTGTGGTTACACTTTAACCCAAGTAGGACACAAGACTGTCTCTGTTAAGAGCCAGCAGGTGCTCCAAATAGTGCCATTTCTTACCAAAAGTTGCAAGATGCTAATGTTCAGACATAAAAGTCCTAACTGATCTTGCATTTAAAGCATTACATTACACTGTGAGATAACATAAAAGCATTTAATTTCAAAAAAAGCAACATCCCTCCCCTGCCTGATTTTATATTTTCTGATTAAAATAATTAAAAGTTGGGCCAAAATGCTCATGCATAAGTATCCCTATACACTGTTCAAAATGCCCTGACAGAGAACACTTTGTGGACCTTCTTGCCATGGGACAGGGCATCAGTGGTTTTCACACGCTGGAGAACAATTGGGTACATTCATGGAAGAAAGATCCAAACATCCAGGAGAGACTGACTGAAATCCAAAAGCTGTATTCTGAGGTAGTCCCTGACCTACAAATTGCTGGAACCCAGGAGAGGACTCTGTATGCTGCCCCTGTTCTTTATATTCCTCCTGAGGCTGCTGTTCCTGGCAAGACACTGAGATATAGGGGTCTTTGAGCACGTACGGCTGATTTTATACTCTTATTTGCAGATCCCAATAATCCCTGCTGTTGCAACTGTTGAATTTTCACTCTTCTTCATGCTCAAATATATTCAATCTTGGTTTAATAAAGGTAATAAGACCTGTTTAAAAAAGGAGCTGCTGCAAATGAAAAGTAAATTCTGAATGTGCATCTTGTTGACATCGTCCTATACAGAGCTGAAAACTTTGTCACACGCAGCAGTATTATGTAAGAGAATGGTGGTACAGAAATGTTGCCACAAAGCATATAAATATTGTGTCCTTGTCCCTTAGGGCTGATCTCCAAGACACAAACGGATGAATGTGGAATGAAAATGTAGCATAGAGGAAAAGAAACATGTTAGAGAATTGGCACAATTTGGTTATATGCAAGTGGTGGTATAGGTCATCTTTTTGCAGGTTTTTAAAATTAAACTAGAAGTAAGAAATTTTTATAATGTTAATTTATATGTCTGATATATTATTAAAGCTGAGGGTGTGTGTCCAGGACTGACTTAGGAATCCTTTGTTTCTGTCAAGAACAGAAAGAACATCCCATAGCTATCACCGTCCAGGCACTAACTTTCTAAATGAGACCAGGACATTACTTTGGCTTGTAATTGCAATTGATAATCAGTTTCACAGTGTTTTTGGATTTTATTTGATCATCAGTTGTGATTACAAAAAAATTGAGAACTGTGGTTGAACTTTGTTCTTTAACGTGTGCTGCATCATCTATCTGGTGAAAAACACTTCTTCATGCCTTACTGAGCATAATGTAACTTTAGAAGGAAATGGCATTTGAGTTACTTTTGTGGGCTTAAGTATAAACTGCTTTGGCTTATAGCTTCAAATTGATCCTGGCATCTCCTTACCTTGCTGATTTTGAAGTTTTATGAATATAAGTTATTGATTTTCTGCTTAAATGATTTTCTGCCTGAAAATCAGAGGCTTACTGGTATATCACCTTATGCTTTAGTAATGCTATAGTGCTGTGGATTACTGATTTTGTATTTTTGAACATGTTTGCTGAACACCTTTTCCATTCCTTGTATAGTGGTTATATGCTTAATGCACAATTGTTTTTGCAGTTGCTAAACTCATTCTTTCATGGTGCCTATTGATTTTGAAGAGATGCTTCTGCTTTTTTTCCCCCCAGTTTTTGTGACCTGGTTGTATCTCTTGAGTATTGCCATGGTAATAACTTCTATTTTCTTTATCCGCTGTTTGTATTAATTTTAGTCTGTACTGATTTTAGCTATAACAAAAAGAACTAGAACAGAAGCACTGACCTATTTGTATTGTGTTAGATAATATACATCTTCAGTATAAAGGTGCATCTTCAAAATAGGTCATGTCCTGAAATCTTGACTAAAGTTTACTTGAAGTTCAGCATATTTTTAAAAATGAGAGATGAAAGCCTCACTTATAGGACATGAAAGCGAGAAATTCACCTGCAATTGTACTGTCAGTTCACAAATTTCATAAAAATATTTTTAAAGTAATGACACTTATTTGAGGGTCTGTTCTTCCTGAATTGTCCATAAAACTTCTGCATTGGTGAGTCATTTTACTAGCTATTATTTAGTTGATGAGACACAAAAGCCAACTCCCAAATGCGTGCAGTAATAAAGAACTCAGATTTGTGCACAATATTGGGTAATATCCAGTTATGTAATAAATGCAACTTTATATACCTAGCTTAAATGTGACTTTAAGATAACATTTCATATAGTGTTTAATACTGATGATGCTGTTCAAATTATTTCTCCATAACCTTTCAAAAGTGTAGCTGATTTTGAACGAGTTGATAACTTTAGAGATATAATTTTGTATTTTAAATGTACTAAGTTTATTAAATGTTATATAAATGGTATGGGTAAGGTCAGGGTCCTATCTAGCCTTGCAATAGTAATTGATGTTTTATCTTTATTTGTTACTAGATTCTGCATCTTTTGTCCTTTAAAATGTCTTTATGCAAAGGGCATTCCAGAGATTAACAACTGCAGAGCCTGGCTTCTATGCTATAAGTCCTTAGAATCACTTTGAAACCTAGAGGTAGCCACTTTCTTAAACTGTGGTGCTTGCATTAAGGTGGGAAAATAACTTTTGGGTTCTTCTGTTTAGCTGTTAAAATTTTATAGCTGTGCAGGCATCTCATGAAAAAGCCATGTCATGGATTGCTGTGGTTTCTTTTTTATTCTTTAAGTTCCCAGTGGGAACTGTAAATCCAGCTTCAAATATGTTATTGAGTTGGTTATAAAATCTAAGTTTATCTTGTGTTCGTCACCTTTGCAATGACCTTGGAATACCTAAATACTCTTATTAAGAAAGGGTCAGGTTTCCATTCCTCAATTTTTCTAAATCTTCTTTGGAAAATATTAGATATGTTCAACTGTTCCTTCTGCAATTTAAAAAAAATAATAAAAAAACCACTTTAAAATATAATTTATTTTATTTTTCATTATTTTATATATTTTATATTTGTATTAAATACATTATAATCTGTGTTTTTCAATACAGATCTTTCTCTAATCACTAATATCTAAGAACAGATTTGAAAGTTGGGATGGCTAGATTTGAGAAGACCTGTTTGCGTAGTAAAGATCAGCTCCTTTAGATGGCCTAATGTCTTGATGGCAAATACATAAAGATATTTTTGAGACCTTTTATAGCACATTGTTGTCTAATTTTAGCATTATTTTTCAGACTTGTCATTAGTTCTGTAGAAATACAATGCAACTCTAGTAGAAATTATTTTCTGTATTTCATCATAAATTATGATTTGGTGCTTAAAATATCTTGGTAAAACTTCTTTCATTTATGTGTTGGGTGTTCTCTAGCATGTGTAGCGTAGTTGAATTGTGCATAGTTTTGTGTTTCAGAGTTTGTTGAATTTTTTATTTGTTGTTTTTAGGGGGAGTAAACTTTTACATCTTATAATGTGTAAGAATTTTCAAAGTGATACTGTAAAAATAAGAAGCTATGCCACTCTTGCAGTTTTATTCCTTCTCTGGTTCTCTTCAAGGGCTGGGGATGTGCCAGGAGAAACAGCTGAATTTTAGAAATGTGGGGTTAGTCCCAAGTGTGCCAAAGCAGATGCTCATTTGTACAAGAACAAAGCAAGACGGGCCCCAGTCTTGCATAATCTGATCCATGCAAAAGTTCCTCTAAAATCGGCCTTCTTCAAGAGAGAGTCCTTCATGAAATCACTGAAGATCCGTGTGAAATAAGGACTGGGATCAGTCCATGATGTGAAGCCTTGATTTGTTTGTCTAGTGCTGCTTTTGTACTGATAGAAAATGGATAAAAACCTGGGTGCAGAATGCTGCCAAAAACTGCTGTAATAAGTAGGACAAAGTGCTCATCAGCTTTGTATAATTATTATTGCTCTGTTGTAGTACATTTTTAAAATACATTTGTATTTAGAATTATTCTTACTGCAAATTAAAATTGAGCAAAATGATTCACCTTTTTTTTGACAAACCAAATAATTAGAGCTATTTCCCATACACCGGAGTGTTTAGAGCAAGGTCAGTTTTCATTGTAATTAAATGTGCATTCAATTACAGTTCGCACCACTTGGCTGTAGAACTTTTTCTAACAATTTTGTTAGATAGAAAATATTCCCCTTGGAACATTGCTTCAAAATTTGAACTTTGAACTTTTGAACTGTTTGATCTGGAGATCTTTATGAAGAGTACAGAACTTGACAGAAGCCTATTGGGCAACACAGAGGTCAGTGACAGCACTTTGGGTGAAGAAATGACCAAATAAATCACCTTATCCTGCAGACCTGCGACTTTTAATGAATTTGTCTTACAACTGTGTCTTCTGTGTCCTTCCCACCAGTGAAGGACTTCATGCTGCTTGTCCTTTTCAGCCTTGATGTGGTTAAATGTGTGCCCTGAATGAAAACCTGATTTGCACATATTTTTGCTTGAGCAGTATTTCCGCTGTCTGTTCTGTGGATGGCCTTTTGGAAGCCATTTCCTTTGATAAGCCTCCGACCTCAATAAAAGAAAATCCTACTAAGAAGAAAATTGGTTGGCCTGGCCCTGATGCTTGCTCTGGCAGGTGTCAGTGGGAAGCCGCTGGATATGGCGAGTAGAGGAAAGACAAGATCTTATGAGAAATTATCTGAGGAGAACAACGTAAATAGCTTTTGAAAATAAGGTGGTAGAAATTTCAGAATGTCTTTGATAAGTAGTAATATAAAACTTTAGACCCCTACACTTTGTCCAACATAGAAGTGTGCTGAAAGGTACTGGACATTCTGTGTAATGGTTGTTACCTTCAGGATCCACTGCATGAAAATAAGGGGCTGAGCGTGCAGCTTTGGATCCCCTGCACAGCTTTAGTGATGTAAAAAAGACCCTGGAAATAATTGCAAATGCAATTTGCTATTCAAAGGCAGATCAATTGCATTAATTTTCTGTATGATAAGAAAGGGTAGCAGTAGCAGTTGGCTGCTAATTATGAATAAAGACATAGCATTTTTTAACCTTGCAATCTTCAATTTTGAGTGCTTATTTTGGGGATTAAGCTGGAAAAGGTTTGGAAGCAAGCCAAGTGTCAGTGGTGTTACTGTTTTAGACTTTATCACAGCTTCCAGTCCAAAGGATGGATCTGAGTCTTTTTGCACTTCTGAAGCAAATCCAAGTGCTTTCTTAGGCTTTGCCAATCTACCTATTCCCTTGTTGTATTTTTTTTTTTATTATTTTACAGCCAATTTTTGATGGAAAACTCCTCACCCCCCGTTAACTGTATTATCAGAAGGAAGACATATCAGAATCCTATTAGCTTTAGTTTCGGGATTTATGTGATTTTTAACATTAGCAGCATATGGTTTACTTCTCTTGTAAATTGTGTTTGTGAGAAGACGCTATCCCATGATCCTGCAAAGCTGAAAATAATGATCTGAAGCGTGAGGCCTGTGAAAAATACAATTTGGTATGAAGACTGAATAAAAACCTTATGATGCTTATAATGATATGCACTAATCCATAATATCTAGATGTTGTTGGAAAATAAAGGAATTAAACCCAGAGCAAAATTCAGTAATCATATTTTAAACTCTGAAAAATATTAATACTTTCAAATAGCAATATATATATTAGTGTTTTAAATAATGGTCATTGAGTTTTAGGTTTTTTTAAAATATAGTTTTTAATTAGCAGCTACGGATGCCATTTGATACTGTAAAATTGATCTCTCGCATTTTGGTACAGAATAAGTAATTAATGATTCATCTGTTCTTATAGCTAGCCAATTTATATTTTATGTTGCCAGCTGGTTTATGATATGTCAAAGACGTGGAAAAAGGTATCATGGGTGTACTACACAATACAGTACAGTTTTTATCTATTGGTACACAGATACAAACTAATCAGAAAGGGGAATTATGACCTTGTATTACTGAAGATATTATGAAATCTGCATCTTTTAAAAATTACAACAGATAGCATGTAAACAAGAAAAGACAAAAGCACTTGGTGGTTGCATTTCAACAAATGAGTGGAGTTTTCTGTAACTGCAAACAAAGCATTAAGTTACTTGACAATGAGATTTTTACCAGTCCCCTTAACTGGATCGTCAATGTCATATGTTGGAGATACTTATATTACTGGGTGTTCTCTTTAATTTTATCATTTTTACTGTGTCAGCTTTTATTATCATTAACAACTAGGCTCACAGACTCAATTGTGTCCCAGCAGGATTTCAGATCATTCCTCAAATTACAGCAATTTGTCATGATGTCAATGTTTTTTAACCTATAACCCAAGGTTACCTATGAAGTCTGCAGGGTCCGGATTTCGCATGCCACAGATCCAATTTACATTGTATGTAAACAATTACAGTGCTTCACAAGCAAACAAAAGGCAGGCAAAGTCAAAACTAAGGGTCAATGTCTAGCTTGTCCTGAATACATTCTAATTGGATTTTTTTTTTTTCCAAATAAGATGTAGGCAATGCAATAGTATCAGCTCTTCACCATTAAATGAAGTAGGAGTGAGTTTGACTATTGTTCATGGAAGAAACTTTAGCATTGGTGGCAGCAACAGAATTTAGAAGAATTACTGTTATGACTAGTATTTCTCATGATATGTGACTTCGAAAGTTTTCAAGAGTTTTAATGGTATTATAAGAGAGAAACAAGGAAAATGATCTTGAAGCTGAAAAAATGTTGCAGTTCAGGGAAACCCAAATCTGGGGAAGGGAAGAGTGGGGAGTGACTCTTCATCCTCTGGTAGCTTGTGTGACATCCCAGGTGTCTTCAATGCTGGGGATGGGGATGGGTGGTCTGAAAGACCTGAATCAGCCCTGCCACCTATGATGCCCAAAGCTGTCTTACAGGACACAACTGTGCTGATGCTTGCCTGCACAGACAAGCTGTAGGACAACTCAGCTGCAGTGTGGAGGTTGTGACAAATTTGCCATCTTCACAAATTTTGTGTGGTGTTGAAGTGACTGGGGGGGAATCTGGTTGTTAAATACAATGTAGAATTGCATTTCTTTTTTTTCTCTTTTTATTTCTTTGTCACTATTTCCAATACCGCAACCACAGGTTATCTGCTCTTTTATTCTTGAACTTTGCCTGTAACAAGGTGATCTTACAGAATCACAGAATGTTTAAGGTTTGAAGGAACATCTGGAGGTCATATGGTCACCCCTGCTCAAGCACAGCTACTTCAAGCCAGTCACCCAGGACCGTGTCCAGATGGGTTTTGAATATTTCCAAGGATGGAGACTCTACAACCTCCCTGGGCAACCTGTGCCAGTGGTTGGTCACCCTCACAGTATAAAAGTGTTTCCTGATGTGTGTTTCAGTCTGTGCCCATTGCCTCTGGTGCTGTCAGTGGGCACCACAGAAAAGAGCCTGGCTCCATTCTTTGCACCCTCCCTTAAGGTATTTACATACATTGATAAGATCCCCCTAAGCTTTCTCTGTGCCAGGCTGAAGAATCCCAGCTCTCTTAGCCTTTCTTCACAGGAGAGATGCTCCTGTCCCTTCATCATTCTTGTGGTCCTTCGCCAGACTCTCTCCAGTCTGTCCATGGCTCTCGTGTACTGGGGAACCCAACACTGGACACAGCACTCCAGGCGTGGTTGCAGAGAGGAAGGATCACCTCCCTGCACCTGGTGGCAATTCTTTGCCTTGTGCATCCCAGGGTACCATTATCCTTCATTGCAACAAGGGCACATTGCTGGCTCATGGTGTCCATCAGACCCCCCATGTCCTTTCCTGCCAAGCTGCTTTCCAGTTGGGTGGCCCCCAGCACATACTGGTGGCTAGAGTCATTTCTCCCCGGGTGCAAGACTTTGCTTTTCCCCTTGTTGAACTTATAGTTACTGGGCAAATTCCAGGTATTCCAGTGAATAACTGGGAACTTTCCAGTTCACCCTCTTTAATTTGGCAGAAACCCAGCTTTTGTTAAAGAGCTGGGTCATGTACCCTCCCCCACCATTGCAAAGTTCTAGGGACTGGTGATGTGGAAATGTAAGGTGAGTTTCTAAGAGCAGAAGGAATCAAAGATCAGCCCATAACTTGAAAGTATCAGGTTTCCCCAGGCATGCTCTCTGCTGTGTTTCAAGGACAAATACTGCTTCTCAAAATTTTCTTCCTATTGGGCATTACGTGGTCTTCGCTTTATTTGATTTCCTTACAACTGATTGCCATCATTATTTTATGAGTTCACATTGTGATGTTTGAATCATGTCTTCATATCTTAATGACCTCACAGATTTGCAGTAATTCAAGCATTAGCAATTGCTGGTATGGTCAGATGTCAACAATAAGACTGTCAAATGCAAATACGAAATCTTAATGAGGTATCCTTAAAATGTAAGGTATATTATATACTAGCTCTGATTGCATTTTTCTCAACAGTTGGTTAGAAGTCTGGCAGTGGCCATCTTACATGAATTTCCATACTCTCTGAAGCATGATTAATGTTTTCACCATGTCTTTCAAGCATGTCTTTGCATTTGATTCTGAACTATTTTCATTTTGGAAAATGTACATAACGTGGCAAAATAGGGAAATCCGATATCGCTACTTGTGTGCTTTAGCCCAAAATCCAACTTGCGTTTCAACAAAATCCTGAATTTCAAAATGATGAAACACAAAGCTTTTTTTTCTCAGAATACAGGATCATTGTAGTGAACATTCTTTCATGCAAAAAGTCTATTTCTGTCAAAAAACTTGGTAGTCTTTCAGAAGTGTGAGATTTAGGAGTCTTGGTTACAGGAAATTGCTTGCAGTAAAATGAAATCTTAGTAAATTCTTGTTATGGTGAGTGCCCTGTGGTTGAGGGTCAGGCTGCCAAAGTGAGGGCAAAGGAGTGGAGCTCAGAGGGCATTCCCTAAATAAAAATGACAGATTTGGGATTCTTGGAGCATTAAACATTCTATCAAGTGATTTTGGTGTAGTGTTGCAAGAAGGAAAAAAAAAAAAAAAAGCTGGGAAGCCTTGACTAGAACAGAATAACAGAATAAACTAAAAATGGTTTTATTATGAAAAATCTCTACAGTTAAAAAGAGTTGTTTTATTGAAATACAAAGGGTGGACATGGTTGCTGTGCAAAATGGGGGGAATGGACTGGCAAAAATCTGGTGTGTCAGCTTCCAGACTCCCAGTTCTGGGGGCTGTAGCTGTTGGTAATAAACGAGGGGCTCTGCCTCCTGGGGATTGCAAGAGTCCTTGTCCCTGCAGCTTTCCAGCTCCAACCCCACTTCAGCCCAGCTAAAAGACACGAACAAAAGTGCAGTTCTGAAGTGTTATTTTAGATATGTGAAGTAGAGATCAAACCCCTGTTTTCTCAGCCTCTCCATCACTGTAAGGAAGTAGCTAGTGAATGGCATGCCTTAGAAAGGGATTTGGTTACCCACAGTGTTATTAAAGAACTTCAGTTAAGCTTTCAGGTTAAGTGGCTTTTGTGTTTTCTATTTTACTTACCAATGCATATGGATGGATGGATGGATAGATAGATAGATAAATAGATTACTGTGCTTTTTCTGACATTATATTGCTTTATTCATGTGTTTTCTGGTGAATTTGAATCTATTGAATTACATTGGCACAAATGAAAGATAAATATTCCTGGTTTGGAATAAGTAAATTAAATAATTAAGAAGCCGCTCTTAAATACTGTCCAAGAGGTCACAGGAGTTAGAGTTCTAAGTGTGTTACCAAGTAAATTTTTAGATTACGTTTCTTTAAATAGAACTATGCAAAGTGCATACTGCAAGAGGTTTCTGCCGCATCTTATTTTAAAGAATATTTTATAATCTAATTGCATCTTATTAAAATTTTTAGAAGTGCTTAACTGATGCGAGGGTGAGATTTATGGTTAGATCCTAAATGTGGCTTAGGTATGTGCTTAAATACAAATGTGATAAATGCAAATATATGCAATGAAGCTCATTGGCTGCCTATTTGTGGAAATGGCTAAATTTACTAGATTGTTCCCATTGCTCCACGGGGTTTCTGAAACTAAGTCGGGAATTATCTTGGAAGCTCAAGCCAGGCTCAGAGTATTTCTTGCATGCATATATTTAGCCTGTCAGAAAATGCAACTGTATTTCCTTTTTAACATTGTGTCAAAAACATAACAATGTGATTTAGCTTCTAGGGGGGAGTGGAGGGTGTGTGCAACAGTAATATGTGGCAAGGAAGACTAGTAATACAAAGAGGTAGGATTTTTAACAGCTTACACAGGTTGGCAGTATTTACGAACAAAGCAGAATAATGACAGCTAAGGATCAGTGGCACTTAGCTATGGGATAGTCAGAACAACTAAGGATCACTGGCAACCTCAGCATTTGGACTACAAGATAGGTAGTGGTAAGAATGGCAGTGAATGTGTTGACGGAGGAATTCTATAACTAAAGACAGTGGATATGAGGAACACCCTATAGTCATTAGTATGTAATTTTGTGGTTATGGTAGACACTTTTACTCCCAGATGTTCAAACTCTCCCAACCCCTAAGGTATACAAGCCCCTCTCTTGGCCCTTTCAGCCTACGCTCGTGGCATAGGGTATGGAAGGACATTCCTCCTGGTGTGTCAAGGTTATTCAGAGGAGTACTCATCTCTATAGCGGTCATTTTTCTGCTGCTGGGGTCTGTAGTGTTGATCCTCTTCTACTGCACCCACCAGGATGATTTTTTGGATTTTCCTTTATCCCCTTAAAACGGCCATGACCCACATCTTGCTTCTCTGGTTTCTCATACTGCTCACTTCTTGTTTTACTGATTCTGTTCCAGTCCATAGATCACTGCTCACTGTGCCCTTAGGGGTGGTGTCTTGTAGATGGTCTTCTTCGCCCTTCCCCGGAGAGTCGTTCCTTGAAGCTGAGAGACATTGTTCTATTTTCTTTGATTTATAATTGTCTTAAGCATACCATTATTGCAATACTTTCCCCATGCTCTGGTCTCTTCATTGTGCTGGCTCAGCAGTTCATTAGTTGAAATTAGTTCATTCTGTTACAGACTATAGATATTTTAAGGCCTAATATTTATGCTTGCTCAGCAACTGCATTAGTCTATGTCTAGCTGTAAGTAAGGTTAAATATAGTTTTGCAGAGTTTAGCAAAAATTGTACCATTAAGCGGCCACCCCTCCTCTTCATTTTTGTTAAAGTGGTTAGTGACATGCTAGGGCTTGGTTTTGCTGAGCAGACCTTTCTTTTCCAACAGCAAATTATCCTGGTGCCTTTTGGCCTGTGTTGGGTGAGGACTCCTGTTGCCTCCTTTGCCAAGTTGAATTTCCTCTTACACACAGTTGCGTGTAGCTGTGCTTCCACATCCTACCTGGAATCATTTCTGGTTCCACAAATACTGCATTTTTTTGATTGACACCTGGTGGTATGGGAAATGTCCATACCCAGAATATTTTTATCTTGAACGAAAGTGAAATTATATTGGATTTCCCATACGAGTTATGAGTATATAAATGAACACTGTGCCCCATTTTTTCAGGCAAAATTGAATGGTACCAATTATTAGGATTATATTCATATGCAGGCCCTATATCTTTTATCAGCATGTCTCTCTTGTGATCTTAGTTGAGACCTCTAAACTCCAAAACGGAAAGTACATGTCTTTGTGTTTAATGTTTTGGGGTGCTGATTCTAGGGAGCTCCCCCCTAAATTGGCAGTTTCTGAACTGGATTAACTGGGCATTTCACCCTGCATTTCCAGATTCCTCTGGGGGCCAGGTTCCTCGGCTGTTTTCATTGCAACACTGAATTTATAGGCGCTTAGTCCTTTATTAGGTTGCAAAATCAATTAATAACTTTCTGGTTATACTCTCCCTTGTAAGTATAATTCAAACTAAGCAACATGTTTTCCTTTATTTAATTTGCACTTACTATGTCTTGAGCCACAATAAAAATAATTCCTTTTGATGTTTGTGCTTCCACTCCTTTCACCTTATTCCTATGGTGAGTTTTCTCAGTCACCGTTTACCTTGTAATTCTGTTTCCAATGCCAAGTGATTTCTATGATTTGTTCTTTTTTCTGAATTTTAATTCCTGCTGTTGGTATGAAGGTGGCCAGAAGTGGAACACAATATTTAGGTGTATTTGCTGTTCACTGCAAGGTAGTATGGGGTTTCATACCCTTCAAGATGTGGGGTTTAGCATGTCTTGCAAATTTTTGTTTTCATTCAGTGGTAGCTTTCTATCTATATTTCAGCTTAGAAATTACATTTTTTCCTCACACCGTTGAATGCTTATATGTTTGTTTTCTGTTAGGTGTTTTTTTCTTTTTCTAATAGTTTGAATTTATTTTTAGCTTTTGTTTTACTAAGTGAGTGTTATTTCAGAGATTGCAGCTCTTACAGCAGGTGCAGTGTTCTTTATTGTACTTCAGATGCTTCAGTAATTTAAAAATTTGGATGATCTGGAGGAAAGGCTAACAGCAAAATCATTGTTTATATTCACAAAATTTTTTTTGAGATGTCCTCTCTCTTGTGGCTGTACCAAGAATATTGCAGTAAATTTTATGTACAAGAAAGAATTTAGTGCTGTAAAATTTTCTATAACAGTTTTGTTTGTTTGTTCTGCAGCAGTTCCTTCTCACTGGCTGAGGATGGCTGGGGTCTGTAGGCACTCCTGAATTGCTGGATTTGCACGTCTCCTTAGTTTTTGTAGAACAGAGAAATATCTAACTACTCTTTGTGGTGTTAGGTAATGCTGGAGAAAAACCTGTTTGCACTATGCCTATTTGAATTAATTAAGCACATTTGTGGAAGGAAGGAATCAGGATGAATGTCCTGTCATATGCCATGTCGTTTGTTTGCAGACTTGTTAAAAGCATAGCCTTTTGGGCAAGTTCCTTTCAAAGCTGTCATCTTTGTATGATTGTGTATAGAATGCAAAGTTATTAATAAATGAGCCTGTATGTTGATTTTATTTAATAGACTTGCCATGTGCAGGAAGTGTTCCTGAATTATTATTTCCTGAAATACTTTGAGTTCTGAATTAACAGAACTCTAGGAAGAGTGGCTGTGGTTTGCTTTTTAATGTCAAAGCGAATGAATCTGCTAATTTGATTTGGTTCTTAATTATTTGCTTGTCTCAAAAATATTTTAGGGGTGTTACAAATTCTCAGGCAGCTTCTGATACGTTATGATAGCTCATAGTATTTAAAAGAATTTCCTCTATTTCTTCTCTTGATCTTGTGCAGAAAGTTTGTCTCTGTACCTATGTTGATGTCTTTTCCCTTGATTTTTTTTTTTACTGTTGAAATTGTTCAAACTCCATCTCTCCAGGATTTCTGTACCTTAACGGCTTAAACCGTTCAGAATGCTGATTTTTGGAAGCTATTTTAGAAACTGTTTTCCTTTTGCAGTGTTTTGACTGTGTATTAGCCTCACCACACAGATGCCGCATCAGGAGACTGCTTAAATGTGTGTTTTGGTCTGTTGCTGTTCAGGAAGGATGTATGTGACCCTTACCATGGGTTCGGGTAGTGTTCTCATAGCTCCCTCCCTCTCTTCCCAATTCCTTTGTTGCACGAACATGCACACAAGCATGTCTTCAAAGTCTAAGGGAGTTCTGTCAGTGCCTGTATCCCAGCTCTGAAGTCCTTTTTCAGGCCACTTTCTGATTTGTGTTTTAGAGCATAATTTCTAGGATTGCCTACTGCCTTCAAATGGCAATTTTATAATTATTTCACACCGCGCATGTATTTGCAGGTTCTCTACTAATCTCTTTTTAGGCTTTACTGTCCTACCTAGTTCCACATCCCACTCCAGAGCCTGACATTTACAAAGTTAGTGGGAGTGTGGGTCATTTTTTCTTAGGTTAGTTTTTTTATTGCTGCCTTGCCTGGCTATGGAGTGATAGGTCTTGACTGGAAACCATTTCTGACAGCATGCTGGGTAAAGTGCTGGGGAGGCAGCACGCATTTCAGCTCCTGTGGCTCCACGGTTGTGACAGTGCCCATCAGCAGCCTCTAGTGCTGCGTGCTCTGGTGCCTGTGATCCGTTCATCATGAACGGCCACTGAAATATCTTCCCTTCATGATTTCCAGCCCTTTCCAGCAGGATTTTAGCTGTCCTTCTTAGGACCTATTGCTGCTTTGCAGGTTCATAATTTTTTAGTAGCATAAAGCTAAAAAGCTAAAAGCTAAACTAAGTTTGTAAAATGAATAGTATGTTTTCTCCAGCTTGTAATGCATTGATACCAACCTCAACATGCTATTTTTTGTTCGGAATATGTATACGTGTATATATATATTTATATTTCAATTTGAGAAACTGTTGGGAGCAGGGTAACCTTTGTCGTAAGTAAAGGCTAATCTGGAAGCATTTGTTTCAACAGTTGTCCCCAACCCTGCCTTGTCTTGAACCCTTCTTCTAGGAGGCTGTAGTTTCAAGATCATCTCTTTCTGTGATGCTGTTTGCTGTGGAGTAAATTACCTGCCTCGTGTTTCAAAGGACACAAAGCTCGTTTTAGGAACAGATGAGCTTTATTAGCTTGGGAACAGTGTCTCATAAGTATCAACATCACTCAGGGGTCCTCCATCAGTCTCCATTTGATGACTTTATTAGTGAAGATAGTGTTTCTGCCCATGTAATTTTTGGTTTAGATAGGCAAGACAGTGGAAAAATGAAAAAGAAGCACAAGGAAGGAAAATGACATGGCTAAAGCCTCACAGAGGGAATTAGTGCTTGGTCTTTGATTCCCTGTCCTCTGCTTTCCCCTTGGACCACTATTCCCATTCCTGATGCAGTCACTGAATAGGCTTAATCTCCAAATTAGTAACTTCTGGGAAAACTTCCAGCTTCTCCTTTTGGCTTCTTGCCTGTTCTTTCTGCTTTTCCTTCCCCTATAATTTTGCAACCTTGCTTTCCATCTCTCTAGTTAAACCTAGATCCTGCTGGAATCTGTTACTGTATTCTGAAATTTGCCAAATGAAAACTTGTCCCTAGACCGTGCAGAACTTGCTCTGTTCGTGTTGACTGGAATTTCTTCGTGCTCTTGTTAACTGGTTCCTTGCAGTCATTAGCTGATATATTGCAGGATTTGGGTTAGATGTGATTTTTAACCCACTAAAGGCGGAGGCAAAGATTCTGTTGCTGTCTCTAACATAGTGTTTTAGTGCTGTCCAAGGTTGTGAGCTCACGGGATTTGGGCTCTTCAGCACTTTTGCCTGTTGCTTGGTGCTACTAGGACTTCTGCCTGATAGCTCTAGCTCTGTGGCTGCAGGCTTGCTCTGACCACTCAAGCCAGTAGATGGGAAACTGTTTATTTTTCCAATGTCTTCCTTTCTCTGAGGGAAACACCTGAGAGCAGTGCCCAGTGGAGGGTTGCCAGTCTGTGGATTAATGTGCCATTATGGAACAAGAAGGGGCTGTGGCATAACGCAGCTGCTGGGATAGGATGGGGAAACCTACTGCTTCCCTGCCTAAGTGATACAGCGGCCCTTGAGAGGAGCTTGTATCACAGGGGGGCACCCTGGGGGCACAGGGATGTCATAGCTGAGGGCATCTCTTCTGCCTCAGGGGGACTTCTGCAGGAACCATTATGTCCCGATATCCTGGCTGCATTCTCTCAGTTGGGGAAAAAATTGTTAAATTAGGCCAGGGTTCTCTGTATTGGTTAGTTCCTCCACTATTACCAGCACACCACAAAAAAAAAGAGCAAAACTGCTGGTTCCTGTGTGAACAACTATGAGCATGGTGTGGATTCAGTTTCTCCTGTGCTCTGGCTTTCTGCAAACCTTAAAGTGGCACTGACTCTGCTAAGGGTCCTTATGCAATGTTCACCAGAACAGGTAGGGTGAAAGATGTCGAAGGAAGTCGACTTCTGTAATTTAAATTACTTGATGTTAATTTTTAATTGCTTGCTCTCTAAAAACACCAGATGCTGGGAGGCATTAGTTTTATTCTGTATCTAGAGTATGTAGACTAAAAATAAATGATTTCTTGTGGGGAGGTGTTATTTTTAGGTTTAATGTGGCAAAAGGTAGTGTGTTGGAGAAACTTCCCCATTGTGAATAATAGAGTATTTTCCAATTGTGATAAAAGCTATTGGGTTTTTCAGGATTGTTGGGTTACATTATGATTATGATTAAGAATTATGATTAAAAATCATAATTTTTAATATTCAGTATTCATTTTAATACACAGTAACTGAAGAGTTTGTATTGAAATATAAATTAAATGCTATAGACGTAAAGATTCTAAACAATTACTGTTGAGGTGTTAGAATAAGACTAAATTGTTTACTTTTTACGTGATAGCTATGATTTATGTAATTTTTCTTTTACTACTTTTTATGTTAACTTTTAGCAGCATCTGTTTCTGTTTAGCTGTCATAGAATCAAAAATGAAATTGCATGGTAGTGCTGTATATTATGTTATGTTTGGCTGCTAGACAAATATAGATGGGACTATTCAGAGAAGTATGGGAATACAGAATTTTATTTTTAAGGCAAATTCTTGTCTGAGTCATTGATGATACACTCATTGCTATCAGAAATCTATTAGATTAATTCCTTTGCAAGTAGCCATCATGGAATGAGATGTTCTTGAATATCTTCAAAATAAGCAATGGTGGGAAGATGTTTGTACCATTGCTACTTCAATCACATGTAGGTAACTTCTCTCTAAGACATTCAGCTCATGCCAAGGTCTCTGCCATCAGGACTGGACTATTTCTAAGATGTGACTTGTTTCAAGTTAGCTTGGGCAATTTGCAATCTAGATCTAGTTTCAAATACAAGGAAGGGTATGATCCAGACTAAATGTTCATTCTGGATAAAAGTAAAAGAGATGACTAGATGGCAAAGAAAACCACTATTTTAAAGCTATCATTCTTAAATAGAAGTAAAACTACTCAAACCCAAAGGAGTGGATTTGCCATCTTATCCCTGGCCCAGAGCTCCGAGTCCCTTTTCTGTCATGCTCAGTAGGGCTGGAGGAAAACTAGGGGAGGAGCTTTTTATCACATCCTAACTTCTTGTTGCTTTTTGCTTTTAAGTAAAACGCAGCCAATGAGCTCCAGTATTTCTGAACAGAAGTATGACTGTACTATATAATCTTATTTTGCTGGACATGATGAATAAATAAGTAAACAGCAAAGCTAATTTGCTGATGGCCTAACTGAAGAAATCAGTAGCTATGCTTTTAAAGCTCTACATAAATTGGATATGCATAAAGGGAGAGAGCACCTGGTTCATAAATATTCTCTTTTGGTGAGCAAATTCAATTGCAATGAAATGTAACTGTAAAGGGTTAGCTAAATATTTTTTTTTGTATTTTTCTGTAGCTGACTAATTGTATGTGTTATCTTACTCCATTTGAAGATGAGAAAGTTTTGCCTGTTTTACAGAGTTTGCAGTGTTAGGAGGTAGTGAGAAGCAAATTCTGTAAAAGCACTAAAAAGCCTCCAATGACTATGAAAACATTAATTTAAGGTAATATTTCAGATAGTCTGCTCCTGGTGCAATTTGTGTAACTTCTAAGGATTTTTAACTTCACAATGCTTTAAATCTGTTGTTCTTTAACAAGAATTAATTCTTGTTATTTTCCCAATTCAAAATTCAGTTCAATTTATTTTAAAGTCATTGTGTTTTACTAAATGAAATGCAGAATCATCTGTACATGAAAAGGTTTGTTAGAGAAAGAAGATATTTAAGTATTCAACCACTATTTCTTTCAATTGCAGTTCAAGCTTAATTGTTCTAATTCAGACTGAGTGATGAATTTGAGAGTAGTAAAACGGAGTCTTGGAGTACCTGACAATGCTCTATTTCAAATATTGAGAGTCTAAATTATTAAAGGCTGTGCTCTGATGTAAATGTCTAACAAAACTAAATCGAAGGTCTTTGTGAGAGTGGGTTTAAGAGAAGAACAAAAACTTTCTGCAGGAGCAAAACAAACTGGCTGTTTGTTCAACAGGTGTTTATGAATAGGTTCATACAGGAACTAGTTGCCTAATTTTTCCCCCTCTCATGCTGCAGAGCTTCCTGATAGAAATGCAATGATCGAACATGATCAACAGTCATTCATCCAAAAATCTGTTGTTCTTCAGTTCCTGACCACTGTTAGGCTATGTTGTTACCGAATCTTACATTCTCACTCCCATTTGTATTGTTGCTGATTTGGATTCCTTCCTCAGGGTACTGGCTGCCTCCTGCTTCAATTTCCAGCTCCTTCCTTTTTTCTTTACCTACCTCCTCTTTGCTCTAGTCCTTCTCCCCAGAACTCTGACAAAGTAGAATACAGGTTTCTTGCCCTCCTCAAATTATTTTCTTTCCCTGTTCTATGAGGTTTTTCTACTTCTGGCACAGATCGAGTTTTCGTTTGCTGTCCTCCTTTTAACTCTTCTATTTCCTTACTGACATCCACAGACTGTATTGACATCTGTGTCATGCCTACCCTTGTCTTTTACTTTGTTCCTTACCTCTCACTCTCCTCTGACACTGTCACTGAACATCTAGAATGCAAATTAATATGCCTAGTCTCTTCCATCTTTGGAGAAGAGAAAAAAAAAAGAATAAGCTTTTGACCTGCTAGCCAGTCTTCTTCCTTTTTACATCTAAGCTCACTGTATTCTTGTTATGCAGTTATTTTTCAATCTCTTGAATCTGGTTGTTGTTTATTGCTGCTCTCCACAAAGTCTCTAATGACCTTCTTTTGAAGAAAGCTCAAAACCAGGACTCCATCCTCATTACTGCCTTGCTGTTTACTTGCATGTCTCTGCTGATCTATATGCAGCTCTGCCATTTTATAGTTTTCTTGTAAATTCTTTAGGATAGGGCACTCTTTTTTTTTCTTTTTCTTTTTTTTTTCTTTTTCTTTTTTCTGTGTTTGTACAGTATTCAGCTCAATTAGTGGGTTGTTTTATGAGTAGAACTGTGAACTGCTGTGAAAGTACAAATAACTAATATGTTTTTGATCAAAGGTTCCTTTCCCCTCACCCTCTCCCTAGATATTTGACCAGATCAATTTATGTAGGTGATCAGTGGGATTGATAATAAGTAACATTTTAAAATGGTACAGCTAGTTATCCACAAACGTTGTCTCACAAATTTGCATTGCGCTACAAATTCAGAGCAGAATTTTGTTAATCTTTCTCATGTGAACTGACCTACTTAAGTCAGTGGACTACTAATATTTGCCACACAGTAAGGATTTGGCTCATAATCTTGGGGAAAGAATTTGCATGCACACAGGGAATATTGTCTAGTGTTTTTGTTAAAGGCTTCCTCCTCATTCCATTCCTCCTGATGAGATTTTTTTTTTTTAACTTATGAGTGGGAAGAACAAGGTAAGCATGATCTGACCGACCCAGATGTGATACCTAAGGAATATGTCTGAGCCCCTCTAATTCAAATGGCGAGAGGAAAAAATAATCTCTGGATGGGAGTTATTATTTTGACTTCAGAAAGAAAGTCCACTTGGCTCCTAGAATAAATGAAAACACTCTTTAACTGCTTAAATTACACCTACCAAATAAGGGGGGAGGCTCAAAATGATAGACCATAGAAATCATAAAGTTTCAGCTGATTGAGGGCAAATAAGGGGCAATGATTGCTGAGCTTATGTGGAAGACCAGGAATGTTCTCTCAGGCACTGTAGAAATTGCAGACACCCTGGTCACAGTAATTTAGGGGCATTTACCAAGAAAATGATTTGTAGTGGTTTTTCACAGACTGTCAGTGTGGCTATTTTGAGACTTTACAGATCATTCACGTGATTTTATTTTACTTTCTTTTTATCTATTTATTTTTAAGAATAAATTTTCTATATAATTCTTTTCCTTGGAAAGGAGAGAACATATGCTCATCTTCCATATAATTGTAGATATAAATTATTTCTATACATTTTTACTTAACTGTATTGCTTGATTTTGGGGAATCAAATGCCCTGCAAAGCAACGTTTCTTCCAGTTTCAGTGGTCATCAAAGCAGTGTGAGGAAAATGGTCAGTGTGACCTCCACAGAAGAATCCACACTCTCTCATGCTGCCTATCTAACTTGGGTACCTGACTGAGGAACTCAAGCATCCAATATACAAAATGCAGGAAGAGAGATTTCTGATTCAGGTGCTCTTAATTGCCCTCCAAATGCCCTCCCTGAGTCTATAGGGAGCTTAGGTTCCTAACAGAAGCATCCTAAGTTATTTTTCTAAGACCAGACACTTTGACTATCTCTTGCCCAAACACTGAAGGGAAGTACCTTCTTGAGCCAGGCTGGTCTAACCATGGCATTAAATAGTTGAGTGTAAACTTGCTGTTTGTTGTACTCTTTGCCACTGACTTCAGTGGAGTCAGGATTTCATGTGCTGTCTGTGTTGCTCACAGATCCTTTGGTTTTTGGAATAACAAATCCAAGACGATAAAATAATGTGGCAGGGAAGGGCAAAATGAACTGGCTCCATCACATAGATTAGGGTCATTTTGTGCAAAATATATATCAGTATTTGTGAGGCCTCCTTCCTCGTTTCAATTAAATTCAAGGTATATTTTCTTATTCATTATATTTACAGTATCTCATGGTTACTTTCTGAACTATAACTAGTATTGATATCAATTATTGATGCTGGACTTGCTTGCAGTCAACAGGTGGAAAATTCAGAATAATAAAATTCAGTATTGCCACAATAATAGAATTCACTATTCACCCAAAGCTGCTGGCAGGACTGGATCCTTGTTTTGGGATACCCCTTTGCACCTAAGCCTTCAGCTGTGTCCCAGGCCATACATATGACATGGTTTAGTGATGTGGTGTTTTTCTTTTTGTTTGGTTTTTTTTTTGTTGTTTTGTTTTTAATCAGAGTTAGATTGATAGTTGAACTAGATGATCTTAAAGGTCCCTTTCAACCTAGACCATTCTATGATTCTATATCCATAAGGAAAAACATTGCTGATTGTTGGGCAGCATGTCCTGGTTTTTCTGGTGTTGCTTGCTGGCATATTTACCCTCTAAACCAGAGAAGGAATTGGTTTTGTGTACAGCCTTGAAAAGATGATGGCACCAGTGTGTAAGCAGACAGGATATCCTGGAGTTGAAAGGATCTGGAACGTGAACGAGCATCAGCAAAGGCAGCAAATGGCTGTAGAGGATCAGGCAGGCAATAGAGATCTCTTGGTACCACCACAGTAATGATTGATGCTCTCAATGCAGAAATAACATTTCTAGTATTGTGATCTACAAAAGCTGCATGTGAATAAAACATGTTCTATACAGGTGCAAGCATTGAATAACATCTACTTTCCCTCCTTCTCAAGTGTGAAGATTTTATAATATTTACTTGTCAGGTTGAAGATGGTTCTGTTTTATTTTGCTTCATCAGTGAGACAGGGAAGAAGGTCATTCCATTGCTATTCTTTTTTCTCTCCTAACTTTACTTCAGCTGAAATTAGATGTTTATCCTTGGGCAGGCTATTACATAGTTCTCGACTTTTTCCAAAGTCATGTCTATTTTATAGTAATAACAGAATACTTGAATTTACCTTCAAGAACCATATGCCTAGCTTCATTAAAAAGAAAGAAAAACGAAACCAAAAAACTGTTCAAGATTCATGCAGGATTACACAAAATGCTGTAGTAATGCTGATACCTGATTTATATTTTTTGTGTTCAATTCCAGGGCCTAAACCACAGGACCATCCTTCTGCCCTCTAAATTGGTTCTGCGATTGCATACTCCCTTTTCATGCTGTGGTGGTGGCTTCGGTACACAGCCATTTGTTTTCTGTTTAAATTTCTAAACTTCAGTGGTGCTTGTACCTTTTCAGAATACATGCCTTCTGCAGCAAAACAGGTCGTGGTTTCATGAACAGATACTGAAAATTTAAGGAAACTGCTTGTCTGTTCAGTTGAAAAAATTTTGCTGTAATATAAGCCATTAAGCGCTTGGACTAAAGAACAAGCTTTATTTTGTAATGCAAATGAGTAATTTTCCTCTTCTACTTGTTTTCCTATTTCTGAGTATACATATTTCAACATTGCTTTTTCAAGGTGATGGGACAATGCAGTGAGTGAAAGCAGGAAGTCTAAGAAAAACCCCAGTGACCTGCAAACATTCCCTTTGTCCAGCCTTCAGTTCTGGTAGAGGGAAGCTGCAGAGATTGTTTTCTTGCCCTCATTTTTTTTTTTTTTACATACTTTGTAATTTGTCTTTCATCTACAAAACTGGGAAAAAAAAGAAAAGATAAATAACAAGTTATTTTATCTCACTTTTGCCAAATGCTTGCCTTGCCTGTAATGATTCCATTTGCATAGGCGGCAGGTATTTGGCAATTTCAGTAATATTCATACACTGAACGACTGAACGACTGTTGCTTTTGCTGCATACGACAGCATCAACCACCACGGAATTGTGGTGGTGGGTTGGTGTGCAGTGCGTGTTGGTGCACCCCCATTTTAAGCGGCTTGAAGTTTTTTCTCCCGCATCTCCTCCCTTAATTTTTTTTTTTTTCCTTGCCCCTGTTACCAGCAGAAGAGCTAAAATAATTACCTGCAGTCTCATTTTTCACTTTAGTACGTGCAGAGCCTGTGCGGTTGGGCAGCGAGCGGCTGACTGGGAGGGGCCTGCTCTGATGCAGCACAGGCATATGACAGCAGTAGCAGCAGCAGCAATCGGAGCCCTTCGCCGGGCGGGTTTTGCTGCAGTACGCTGATTGCCACTTCACAGCATCCAGCAAGATCCCCAGCAGCAGGCACTTGGAGGAGACTCCGCGTGGGCACTTGTTTAAGGAGTACCTGACTAAACAATTGGGTTATTCTTTAACTGCGGGAGAAGTGCCTGTATTCCCTTCACGCAAGCTCCCTACTGGCTTTCTGCATTCATAATTTATCGGAGCCGTTTTTCCCTCCGTCTTTCTCCTGTTACTTCTTTTTTTTTTTTTTCTTTTTCTTTTTTTTTGGGGGGGGGGGGGGGGGGGGGGGGGGGGGGGGGGGGGGGGGGGGGGGGGGGGGGGGGGGGGG
>JAOTQQ010000032.1:52029207-52106729 GCA_026546715.1 Gallinago undulata
ATAATTTATCGGCGCCGTTTTTCCCTCCGTCTTTCCCCTGTTACTTCTTTTTTTTTTTTTTCTTTTTCTTTTTTTTTTCCCCCCCTCTTTCGATCGTTATTCCCCCCCCACCCAAATCTGTGCTGCATCACTAGCTCTAATTATGCTGTGCTCAGTAGCCCAGTGTGTTCTCCGCCTCTGCTAGGCAGTGGCAGCATGGATGGTGCTCTTGTGACGACCTCTGCTGATGCTATCAGTCCACTGCGGATAGGCATGCTGAGTAATCCTGCTGTAAATGGGCGAGGACACGGACACACGAAAAATTAACCACAGCTTTCTTCGAGACCACAACTATGTGACTGAAGGTAACATAAATACTGTCGTTATTCTCCTCTTGCATTGCATATTCTATGCCAGGAATGCACTGTCATGTTTGGAGATGTAGGCTGTTGCTTTTTTTTGCCTTTTTTTTTCTCTTTTTCTTTAAACAGGGAGACTTTCAAGGTGTTTTTCTGTGTGATTTGCAGCAGAATATGTTTGAATTTGCTAAATCCCAAAGGCATTCTGTCATGTTACAGCAGTGTCTGAAACTATATGGGCTGAAGAAGGTCTTGCATTGTGCTGAGTTTGTGCTAGTGAGGTGTGCAGTACCTGGCATTGAATGCACAGGACCTGCAATGTGGAAGATTGGAAGCAGCTGATTACTCAAAGAAAAGGTGAAAGCTTTGAGAACACTAAAGTAAGAGAAATAATCTGTAAAGTTAACTGTTTGCTGGTGTAATAAAGGTTATGCATCTCATTTTGGTAATTATAGCCTGAGCATCACAGACATTGCTGAGTTGATTGTTCCCTGGAGAACTGTATACATTTAGAAGGGATGTGCAAGCACAATCTTTTGAAATACTGCTGCCTTCTCTCCATCCTCTGGGTATGTGCAAGGTACATGAGAAAGGAAAAGGTACCTTCATTTTAAATCACTCAGTGGCTGGTAGCTCATTACATTAAAAAGGAATTGTCCTGCAGGTGACACACATTAAATACTGAGAGAATTTACCTTGAGACCAGTGAAACGGTTGGGTCAGGTACTGATCCATATTTCCTTGCCAGATAGTTGGTTTAAGAGCAGGCCATTTTAAGATTGATTAAACAGAAGGAATGTATTTGTAGGTGCTTGACTTTGCAAATATATTTGTGAGTGCAGAGTTTTAACAGTACTTTCAGCAGCAGAAACAGTACTTCAGTGTAGGCTTATATAATATGAACATACTTAACATGAGGGTCAACCAATACTACTTGAGACTCAGTCTCCAGATTCTGTCGTCATTTGATCAATGCTCGGTCACTTAATACTCCCATGCTGCATCCTGAAATGTGATCAGCTGATGCTCTCTTGATTATTGATGATTTGCATTTTTTTAGACTGTAGAAAGCAGCAGGATGATTTTGCTGTACTGGGAACACAAAGCAGATTTTTCAGAAGAAAAAATTGAAAAAGCTGCGTACTGTAACTATTCCCACTGGCTGGTGTGATTGTTTGCTAATCTTGCCTCTAGGACATTCTTTGCATTCTGGTTCATGTTTGGGTGCATTTTTAATTTGTTTTGAATTTTTGTTTAATGCTTTTTTTCTGAATGATAATTTATGTTTTGAGATGTAGTCATCTGTAATAACATTTGAAGAAACTTTGTCTTAAATTTACAAATTTATGCCTTAGAATCTGCAAAATGCTCAATATAATTACTGCAGTGTACTTGCTACATGTTGAGATTCAGATGTATATTTAATGGGCATGTGCAGTGATGCTAAAATTTAGACTTTCAAGTCTGTCAATTTTGTAATCTGAGGAAAATAATCCCTTGTGGATTTTGCAAATCAATATTCTCCTCTTTTGTATGTTATGGGTGTTTTAAAAATTAGATGGAGATTTTTAGTACTTTTGAGGACACTGCTGATGCACAATTTAGATTTCTCTCATGTTTTATCTTCACTTGATATTTGGATCAGAAGGGTGAGATGTTCTTCCATGATTGCAAATGGAGTGCCTTGTCTGAAATGAGTCAAAATATACCTTGAGGATCAATGTCAACCTGTATTGTATTTTCCCCATGATCAGAAGTCATTGTGAAATATGTTGGCACCTGATTTTGAGGTAGATTAAGTGTGGGAGACCTTCAGTAGCAAAATGTTAGTTCTTCAGCTCCGACTGTGCAATGTTTCTTGGGAATGCTCAGTTGGTCAGCTGTAATAAAATTCTTCACTTCTGTTATATCTGACATTGCCACACCTTTTAAAAGATGGTGAAAATCATGAGGGAATGGATTTATCTGTGAAATTTTCCCAAGGGCACATTCAGCTTAAAGAGAACCATCACAAATTGTAATTTTTCATTGATACACTTTATTTAAAATGCATAATGAATTTGTAAGTTTAACTGGTGCTTAAAATGTGCTTTGTTTGTTCTGTTTTGTGGTTGGGTTTTTTTGTTGTTGCTTGGTTTTGTTCTCTTTTATTTTTATTTTTGTTTAAAGCTTTGGCTCCATGAAACAACCTTTAGCACTTCTCATCTGTAAAGGCCTAAAGTCCTTTCACAGTCCTTGCGTTTGATCCTATGATCTGTTGGTGCTGTGTGTATGGTAGTAACATACAGACAGAAACACTGTTGCAGGCACTAATGCATTGCTTTGTTACATTGGAAAATAAGGTTATTGGGACCAAACCCAAGTCTTTCTTCTGGGGTCTTTAGCTTTTGTAATCCACTATTTAAAACAAAGAAATACTTCACCTTGTGTCCAGTGTATTGGAGAAGTTCCCGATTTGTTGTTGTCTGTGAATTACTAGAATTTTCTCTTCTGTTTTTGGATTTTTTAAATCTTGGTAAGAGGTGTCCTCTATCCTTGCTGCTCCGTGCGGCAGACTAAATTGATTTGCAAAAGGAGGTATTTCTATCCTTTATATGCACTTTCTTCCTCTCTTTTCCTTGAGGACAGTAAAGCCAACAGTAATCAAGAAGATGTGGGTTAACTATAGTGTTGCTTTAGTTCTCTTCATTTTTTATTTCTTAAGTGATTTAAAAAATAAAATAAAGTTGAGTGACATTTGAATTCACAGGGTATAGAAAAAATGTGAGCCAAACCTGGTTTGTTCTGTTCTCACTAGTGGATGTAGCGAGTTGCTAACGAAACCACTTAATTGAGCAAAGTCGACTTTCATCTCTCTGATAGGTTGTTATTTTGTAACATTGGGGTTGTCTCTATGAAAGGTGACTTTACCTTGACTGTGGAAAATTGAATTTATTTTTAAATCTCAATAAATCCTTCATTTTCTGGTTCACATTTTACTGTTGATGTTATACTGTTTCTGGTAACAGGTGTTACAGACACACACATGACAACAGTAACTACCTGGACTTGTTTCTCCTGTTACATGTGCATATCTGCAATAAAGCCAATGGAGTTGAAACAAGCACGACTTGAATAATTTTGTCATTGTAAGTCTTAAAACTATATTAGAGTTGCACAATGGAAAAAGGCAATTTAATTCCAGCAGCAATACACAGTAAGTTTTTCAATGATCACTTTGAAAAGTAGTTTTTGAAGGAAACTGCTTTAATTGGAGTTGTTTGTGTGGGGAAAAATAGAAAGGACTTGATGAGACTTGTAGAGAAAGAGGAGAAAAACCTGAAGCCTAGAAAATGTGACCTGTGAGGAAAGACTGAACTTTTATATGCGAAGGTGGTGAAACATTGGGGTATATTGCCTAAGGAGCTTGTGTAGTTTCTGTCACTGAAGTTTTAAAAGCAGGTGACATAGCTGTCTGTAAGAAATGGCATGGGGATGGCTGAGCCTCCCTTGGGGCAGAGGGATGGACTAGATGACCTCTGAGATCTGTTCAGGCTTGTGATTCATTGCCAATCTGTGTTTTATCTTTATTGCCTTTTGCATCCCAGCTGTGGGAACCAGCTTCCCAGGAGGTGTTGGGTCAGAAAAATGTGTTATTTCCACAACACCTTTAGTAGAACAGAGAAGAGGTAGAGTGTAACGTGGGGAAGAAGATGGGCTGACCAGGAGAAACATGAACCTTCGTCACTTACAGGCAAAGTCTGTTAAGGGACATGGCAAGAAAATTGTGGACAGTGAGTTGGGGGAAAGGATAAAGGGGGGAAAAGGCTTTAAAGGCTTTTGGGGGCGGAGTCCTTCAGTCTGAGAGTTCCTTTGACATTACCAGTAAAATTGAATAAAATCAGGGCTGCTGATGTCCTTTGCTGTCTCAGGACCTTGGGATCAGCCACACAGGATCCAAATCAGAGCAGTGAATTGCATGGTATCACCACTGTACTCCCGGCAGGGGCAAAAAGTTGTGGGAAACGATGGTGCTGCTCCTTTGAGCAACTGCAGTGTTAATTCAGCTACTTTGTGTTTTGCAGATTTAATGAATGACAGAGAAATGATGAACAAAATTCACTGTCCTAACCAAACTGTGTTAAAGGGGGTGTGATTCATATCCGTGAACCCAAATTTATGTGGAGAAATGCTTCTCTCGGGGCAAAAGCTTTCTGCAGGTTGTATGCAGACATGTTTAGCGTATTGATTTATCTCTGCCTTTTTATGGATTATCCCTGTTTTGGGAAGAAATAAAAAGTTTCATGTACTCCTGGTTCCTCCCTTGGTCTAGGCCTGCAAACTGAAGTGAAGGCGGTGAAGGTGCATAGGTGCACTGGGGCAGAAGTTGACCTTCACTATCTAGTCATTCATATGGCCAAATGGTGCAGATTGGTTCCATGTGGCTTAACTTCTATTAAAAAGTTAATCATGTTAATGGTGTATTAACCTCCTCAAATGTGATATTTGAAGAATAATGAGAATTACCAGTGTAGTGTAAAACATATTGAATCATAACCATGTGAAACGTTTACTATGGAAGGTGAAAAAAGTATTTTTTTTTCCCTAATGATTTTAAAAGAAAAATCCTCTGTTGATAATAAACAGATTTTGGGGACGTTTTTCCCCCTTAAGAAATTAGCATCTCTGTTCTTCATTAATCAAAGTTAAGGGAAATTATCCACTTTCATTTGCCAAGAAGAAATTTATTTACGAGCTTCTCTTCCATAAACATCTCAAATATAATTTGAATAAGAGCCGAGTACCTGAGAGTACTGGATGAATATAGCGAACAGGTACTGCTCTAGTGCCCAGGCTCACCATCAACCCAGTCTGTTCACTTATTTCTGAGAATGTTAACAAATTTATAAACAAAAGTACAAGAGGTAACTCTTAACTTCCAACAATTCATGATTTATATTGTGAATATTAATGATTTTTATCTTTTTACAAAACCTATTTAGAAACAGTTTTAGAATCACCCTAGAAATTATTGCTCATTCTTATTCTAGTCACTTGTGTTATTTATTTATTTTCCTCAAGTATGAACACTGGTAAACCTTGTTAAAAGTGTAACTGTGCCCCTTGTTAAACAGGATATAGTTATGTGTTTTTGTGCACAGATTTGGTTTGTCTTTTGTTCACAATGCTATTCAGATGAATGTTCTGGGTAGCCCTGAAGATTTGGATTAGTAAGGTTTATTCCATCCAAGTGATGTTGCTGACTTTGTCATCTTTATTCATGCAGCTTAGTTGGGAGAAGCCATGGAGGCAGACCCAGAGCACGGCTCTCGCACTGGCTTGCACTGAAGCCCAAAATGTTTGCTGGTTCAGCACGCAGGAAAATCAAACACTGGTACTACCCAAAGCTTGGATCTGCAGAGCGTGGGCGTTTAAGACAATATCCACTATAGGCAATGTGGGGCAGCAATTTGTTCAGGCAAGCCTGCAAAAAGCAATATAGATTCTATGATTTAGCCAAAGTGAATATCAGCATATCACTATACATTATGGAGTACTTCAAATGCATGGTTGGTAGATATAATTTTCCTGCTACATCAGTTAGGCACTCATAATATCATCATATCTATTTTACTTGCCAAATCTCTTTCTGAAGAAGTCATAATCAGGAGTAGGTTTAGGATGCATGACTTTGGAGTTTCTTAATTTATTGTTCCCAGCATTCCCAGAGAGCAGGGAAATGTTAGTGTGAACTTGTTATGACTCCTCAAAAGAACTGGACCTTCAAGGAAGAGGTTAGCTTAAGACTGGCTGCTATATCATCCTAAGAGAGTACTTCAAGCCACTTGGAGCTGCAGGACGTGCTTAAAAGGCATGGGGTTAACTTCCTTTGGATCTCTGTTTAATGTCATGCCCCCTGTGTCATGTGTATCCTGTAAAGTGTTACCAAGTGTGACTAAGCTGGGTTGCGCTCTTCCCCATTTGCACAAGCATAAATCCTGTGCTAATGCAGGAGCAATGGTTTGGTGGGTTCCCCCAGGGACCAATGCCAACCTTGGCTCTCTTTGAATGCATATATAATGAACAGATGATCTCCCACTCAGTAACTAAATAATAACTATGTGTGTTAGAGGTCCTGGAGGAATGGATAAGATGCATTAACAAAGGAAAAGAACCATCTAGAGTATTAGCTAAAGTGATAAACAAGCCAAGGTGCTTCCATGACAGTAGGTATGCAGAGCCCCAAAAGAACCTGGTGCCAATCTGGGGCTTTTCTCAGGTGCCAGCAGTGTCTGAGTGGCACAGAAGACCAGTTAGTTTCAGCAATTTAATCTATATGCAGTTTATCCATACATATATTATGATATATAGACAAATATGGACTAGAAACATTATAAATAGAAATGTTGATAGCATATTTAATGATATAACTACTATATGTAATAGATTTAGCTCCATATAAACCTTAAAAATGTTAAGTTCAGGAGGTCAACAGTACAGTGTACGTGTAAGATAAAATGCAAGCCTAAAATGTGATCTATGCGAGTGCTTTCTCTGTGCCAGATTTCTTTCTAATGGAAACTGACAATTCAAAAGCATTGAATAATGTAAAAGTAAACAACACTGTGCAGGTAGAGTCAGTGTCATCATTCACCACAGGAGCAGTTTATTTAGCATATGTATCATTATGGAAAGAAAACTGTACTTTGTAATATATTTTGTTTTCTATGTAGACCTCAGATTTCAACAATGCCTCATATATTTAAATGGTGAGCTTAGAGAATAATAGATGTCATTCTTACATCAGTTTAAAATGTGAAACACAATACAGTAACACTGAATATTTTATAATAGGAAAATAAGTGAATTTTATTACAATCATAAAAAGGTAATCAATCATTACTGCTTATGTTGATGCTTATGTGCATCATTACTAGTTTCTGGGTCTTTGAGACTTTTCTTCCACGGTTTATTTCATCCACCATAGTAAGGCTTTTTACAGAGGAAGCAAGGCTTTGCTAAGAGAAGGCAAGGTGTTTGCTGGCTAATATCAGTGTAGTTGTTTTGCCCAGGGAATGGATGGTAGACAATTATCTCAGTAAAATAGTGGAAATTATTGTGGCGTTTTTTGTTTCTTAAGCAAGAAATGGTTTTAAATGCACTTCTACCCGTACTGAGGAACTTTCTTCATCAACATTTTTGTTAGTTCTTAAGTCAACTCTAAGCTTGCCTTTAGTAATGAATATAATCTATATTACCAGTTCCTGGTGAAAGTTCCCCAGTTCTTTAGCAAGAACAAAAAAAAACCAAACAGAAAACCCCAAACGCACTTAGCAAGGCAGCCTTATATATGATAAGAGACTTCCTTTTCTCAGAAATGTTTCCATGCTGAAAACTATTGCACCTGTTATTTTTATTGCTTAAATACAAATGAGAGCATTTAAGGAAATGTATTTTGCTAGTGCCAATACAAATATTAAAAAAGTACATTTAAGACACAATTCCTAATAAAATCTTTCAGCACAACAAGTCATGCAGTTCAGTGACTTTTGTGAATTATTAATATGACAGGGGTTTGCAAATAGTATTGTTAAACATAGCAGTGCTTTTTCCTTCATAATTACTGATTCATCTGCTTGAAAAAGAAAAGAAAAATCTGGGAACATCTGTTTGTAATACAGTGACATTTGTGTGTGTTTTACTTAAGGCAGAGTATAGAAGAAAGTAAAGGCCTGAGAGTTGGTTTATTATCAGAGGATAGTTATTATGGAGTTCAACTCAAGTCTGATTAGAACTTCATGTAACTCAAGCATTGCAAGTAGTTGATGGCTGTGCAAAATAACATGATTTTCATAAATTTGGAGGTTAATGCTGCCCTGTGATAGTACTTTAGATACTTTAGATAGCATTTTAGACAACCATAGCATGCTCTGCCTGTTGTGCTAGTTTCTAGTAAAAAATGAAGATCATGAGTGTTCAGTTAAAAATAAATCATTGTGTATTTCCTTCTGTCTGTTTTTAATGGATCTGTATTTTTTCTCCTTATTCTAAGACTTTAAATGAGTATTTCAAATAGAATAAAAATAGTTCTCAAACAGTGAGCCAGTCACCAATTTTCAGTAATTTATTTCTAAACTTTATCCACTCAATGCAACCTCACGTTCTATTGACTTTGAGAGGTTTCAATTTATGATAGAACTTGGCACAAGGTCTTTAATAAATTTTTCCAGGGTTTTCAAATGTGTAGCTGTAAATCAGGCTCTGTCTGTCATTATTTCATAAATAATTTCTGATAGAATGTCTTTATATTCCTACACTATGACATGATAAAAAGAAAAATTCAACTAAAAATTCAGTAATAATAATAATTAATTAGTAAAATTCAACAAATAGATACAGAGGACTGGGAAATGTGGGGCAAGCACAAAACCCCCTTGTCATACTACATCTTCTTTTTGACACACTGCTTGATTTGATATCTTTCATATTTGCATGCAGAAATGTGATATAGGAATAACCAGTACAAGTTGAAGTCAAATGTGCATTCTGTAGTCTTCTTTTGAATGGAAGATTTAGGTCAAGTATATTGTCTTTAATCAGCAGTGAAGTCCAAAGCGGGATTCAGATAGGCAGTGTCTTTGAAATAGTTACCTGTAAGTGATTACTTGTTTTACAGAAATTCCTGGAACACCTGATGCTAAGAGTCAAGTAATGGTCATAGGGATGGTGGTGCTTCTCATTGCTCAGGTGCAATGTGAATATGACTTTGTTGGTTGTTGTGTGCACTGGTCCTTTTGTCTCTATGTTACGCTCACAGAAGTCTCGTGGCTGACTGCTAGTATATGTTTTCTGGTGTGTCTGTATTCCCTGCAGTTGCTATGCTTGAAATGTGAATCTACAAGTATTAGCGTGGCTGTGTAGAAGTGTCAGCACTGGGAGATGGGACAGGAAGAGCTCATACGTAGGGCACTGTATGTTTTTCATGTCTTCTTGATCCATGGACGGTTTTGGTCTATGTAGGTCAGTGTTGGCTAAACAGGGAAGCGAGACTTGGTTTGTCACTGGAGCAAAGGCTTTCTTTATACTATGGTGTGAGAAGCAGTGTCCTTGCATTTCTGATTTTTCCCTGTGGTGGTGACGAGCCGCAGTTTTATTATTTTATTTTCCAGGGTTAGGTATGTACTTAATTGTTGGATTCAACATTTCTGTGCTTCTGCTTGCGGTTCAGGAAAATGGGTCATATAGATGACAGGCCTTTTGTGACACCATGCAAACATTAAAAAGTTGCTAGTTTGAGAACAGATAATTAATTTTCATCAGTTAGTAGTAAGAATATTGCAAATCACCCAATTATATTACACCTTTAAGACTGAATGCCTACAGAAATTTACATTATGTCCAGGTGAAGATTTGTAGTTACTTAAACTTTGGACTGCTCTGCAGAAATTAATGCAGAATATGATTTTTTTATGGAACATTAAAAAAAAAGTTGTTACGTTAGTCTTTCCCAGTCAGGGAAACTGACTTTACTTCAGCCCAGTCAGGCTGAAATACTGAGAATATACTTTTTCATAGCTTCAAGTTAATTTCAGGGTATTTTAAATTTGGGGGTTGTTTCAAAGCTGCTTGTGGATGCAGTTATTGGCAGCGGGTAGCCTGTTCTTCAGCTGTAGCCCAGGCTGCCCACCCTTCCTTCTCTGCTGCTCCTGGAGCCTGTCCCATCGCAGGGGGAGTACCAGCAGAGATGAGACCAGAGTGAAAGAGGCGCTGGTTAGCCCACCTACCTCAGAGCGTGGCTTCTTCAGAAAATGCCATCAAACTTGGCCCCTTTCTAAACTTGTCTCTTGCTGGTGGAGAGGGAAACAGCGCAGCTGCCTGCTCCTCAGAGCAGGGGTTGCTGTGAGCAATGCTGACTTCTGCAGGTGCAAGATTGCCATCATCAGGGTCCCTTTGTTGCTCCACGCAAACCATTAGATGTCCACCAAAGTGTTGATGTTTCAGCCAGTGTTGTAAAGACTTACATAGTAGTGATGCTTACTATAATTCGTCTTCAAAACCACTTTTTGACGTGGTATTTGTAATATTTATGCACAGTATTTAGAAATGGGAAAATACGAGCTGTAAGTATATTGGAAAAAATAAAACTACTGGATAGGTATCCTGGATGTACCTGGGAAATGGTCATAACAGTAGTAATGTTAAATCTGAAAGCAGAAAGCTTTTATGCTTCTGCAGTACAAATAATTACTAACAAAGGTGATTGCCGATGTGGAGAATTGTTTGCAGAGGGATTCATTTCTGATTGTTAAGTGTAAGTATATTTAGACAGAAAATTATTTTTGTTCCTGAAAGCAAAAAAGTTGGTGTAAATCAAAGGAATTAGTAATTTGGACTCCACAGAGCAAACATCAGCCTGGTTATTACAGATGAGACTTGATAGATGCAGTTATATTGAGGCTAGCACAGGAAGCTATTCCTTTATATTACTTTTTAATGACTGAATTCAGTTGCTATGACTGGCATATTTTTGTTAGCAATTGAATTTACAGTTTTCTTTAAAAGAAACCCAGTTTGGCAGAGTTTCCTTTCCTGAAATTTTTAAGCTTAGTGTTCGTCTTGCGAAGTCACCTCTTTTTTGTGCATATAAGTGTAATATACATTCATATATATACACATTCATGCATCTTCATTATCCAAGACAGTAATGCATCCAGTAACTCTTCTGAAATTTTCAGATTAAATAGAAAATCTTATCTGAATTTTGCCAAGATGTAAAATGAAAATTTCTGTATTAAAAACTCCTTTACCTTTACAGCTGCCGCTAACCACTTTGACTGACTTTAAATCTGATTTCTGTAATATATTAATCTGTCAGCTACCTTTTCTAAAATGCTGTTTCATTCTGCAGCTTGACAGATTTGGAGTAACTTACGAGAGCATACTGGTTCTGTAGTTTCACATGCTTTGAAAGATCTATATCATAGGTTAATGGGGTCAGTATTTGAATTAACAAGTTCATAGCTGAAGATGCCTAAAATATGTAGAATCCTAGAATAGTTTGGCTTGGAAGGGACCTTTAAAGGTAATCTAGTCCAACCCCCCTGCAATGAACAGGGACATCTTCAACTAGATTGGGTTGCTCAGAGCTGCATCCAACCTGACCTCAAATGTTTCCAGGGATGGGGCATCTAACACCTCTCTTGGCAATCCGTGCCAGTGTTTCACTGCCCTCATTATAAACATTTCTTCCCTATATCTAGTCTGAATCTACCCTCTTTTAGGTTGAAACATCACCCCTTGTCCTATAGCAAGAGGCCTTGTAAAAAGCCTGTACTCATGTTTCGTATAAGCCCACTTTACAGATTGAAAGGCTGCTATGAGGTCTCCCCGGAGCCTTCTCTTCTCCAGGCTGAACAACCCCAGCTCTCTCAGCCTGTACTCAGGAGAGGTGCTCCAGCCCTCAGATTGTTTTTGTGGCCCTTCTCTGGACCCACTTCAACAGGTCCATGTCTTTCCTGTGTTGGGGGCTCCATAGCTGGACACAGTACTCCAGAGCAGATTAGAGGGGCAGAATCGTGTCCCTTGACCTGCTAGCCACTCTTCTTTTGATGCAGCCCAGGATAGGGTTGACCTTCTGGGCTGCAAGAGTTCATTGTTGGCTCCTGTCCAGCTTTTCATCCACCAGAACCAGCAAGTCCTTCTCAGCGGGGCTGCTCTCAGTCCCTTCATCCCCCAGCCTGTATTGATGCTCGGGGTTGCCTTGACCCTGGGTGCAGGACCCTGCGCTTTGCCTTGTTGAATCTCATGACGGTTCATATGGGCCCACTTCTTGACCCTGTGCAGGTCCTTCTGGATGGCATCCCATCCCTCAGGCATGTAAACTGTACTACTCAGCTTGGTGGTATTACTGTGATAGGTATGCTCTATCACAAGAATAGAATTCAAATAATTTAGCTTGAGGAGAGGAATAAAGGAAGTTATCAGAGTCTGCTTTCAAAACTGAATAATAGAAGTGCTACTGTTCTTTGCTCTTTTCAGTTTTGCAATGCAGTCCAGAAATCATGACTCCAGAATTTGGGGGTTTATTGTATAAGTGAAACCCCATGGGAGTTTGCAAGGCAAAAACTGTTAGTTAAATAGTGATAGTATCTGCACCCACAAGAAATACAAGGTACCTAGAAGGATTTTGACTAGATGGGACAACAAGGGATAACAAAACATTTTAACTAGGATCCACCTTTGTGGGTGGAGCCTGATTTAGAAGAGGTAAAATACAGTTCTAGCAATCTTGACCACAGTTGTTTCACCTAAAAATAGTAACTTTAGCAGGTTGCTTATCCTGGCGAAGGAATTTGGGGAAGTCTTGTGCTTTAGCTTGTAAGTGGTGGTTCTCATGAGTTTATGTAAAGAGTCGTCATTTTTTTTCTGTTCCTTCTGCTGAAGCAAAAGAAGATTTTCCTGTAAGTGTATCCATTTTAGTTTTCAAAAAGTGCTTTTACTGATGGAAGGATGAACAGTTTATTAACAAAGTGCAATACTAGCACGTAGGGCAGAAACAGAGATGAGGCAAAGCACCTGTTGATCCTAATAGTTCTTAAAAGCAATAACCCAACAGTTCCCTGAAGCTTTTATCCAGTTCAGAATCCCCAGAGCTCCTCTTTTCAACTCTGGGGCTACCCCAGTCATATCTGTGGATGGTCCATTTCTTCTTTTGAAACTAGCTGCTTTAAAAACAATCCACTTTTGATGTTGTGTTTCTGTAAAGTAACTGATTGTTCTGGGGCCAGCTTGTTCCTGCACTTCTGAGAGTGAGTCTCGGTGAAGGCACGTTCTGTCTCCCCCCTATGTATTTTCCTTCTCTGTATAAAGAGGGGAGAAGAAAATTATTCTGGAAGTTTTACTCACGTTTCAGAGAGGAGAGACTTTCTGCATTGCTAAAAAACTAAATCCAGAAGTTACTGTTAAAACATAAATGCTTTGGAAGTCCAGTTGATCTGTGGGTAAGCACGGGGATTCTGTCTGTGCTCCATTTGCAGCTCCTTTTCCTGCTTGCAGTTTGTCGTAGTGGTAGTGAATACACCAGCCTCCCAGTGCCCCCCTGAGTTGCTGCTTCTACCAGCCCTTTTGTGTGACAACATTGGAAACGTAGCAATCACTTTTTTTACCCTTAATACTGCTTATAAAGATTAAGTCTTTAACCTTGTTACAAAAAAGCAAGGGTAAATCATGAGCTCTGTGCTGCCATGGTTGGTCTGTTAGCAGCAACCAAACCTACTAGGGTCTTCAGCTAATTTAAAGCTCTCTAGGTCTGTCTGAACCTTATGTAGTCTTCCCAAATTTCTTTCTTCTGTCACTGATTGAGGTGAATTTCATCATACCAGCATTTTTGGAAAATCTCAGTTTACCATCATAAATACTCATGCCTATATAATATATTTACCACAATAAATGTGATATAAGATGTGAGCTATAGTTGCTCAGTGTTTTAACTCCCAGATAACTGGTATTTTCTGGAATCTGAATCTCAGATCCAGTAACGTACCACACTTGAAGAAGAGGATGAAGGATATGCTTATCGGTTCTTATAGTTCAAAAATTTGGGCTGAATGTAAACTACATCTGTTCTTCTAGATGTCTGACACTTGGTCAGGACTGGAAATTATACAAGAGAGTATGGATATTTTGGGACTAAATATTTCACAAGAATAATTTACATTTTCCCCTGGTTCACACAGCATGCTACCCAGGCAACAGATACTTTCTTAAAGCTAATGGTCTGCCTTGAAGTCCCCTTTCATGTGCTTGTGGTATGTGTCTTCATGCTGCTAAAGTTCCTTTGATCTCCTTTTGGCCACTTTCCAGACCATCTTTTAATTCCTTTTGTGAAATTTCCATACCAGCTCTAATTCCTGCCAGAAGGCAACTGTTCCATCTCTGTCTAAGCACGGCCCCAAAGCTTTAAGTTCTTAACGTGTCTCTCTCTGGAAATAATACTCCCTGCTCAGACTTTGGAGAAGTCGGTAATATGTAGATCCAGTCAGTGCTGGTGAGAGAAATAAGGAGATGGAAATGTGTTGTTCCTTCCTTGACTGCAGTTGTTCTCTTTCCTTTTGCTACTTGCCTTGATGCTAGTGATACTTGGCTTTTACCTACAGTACTTGCCACTCTTCAAGCTCCAGAAATCTTTAATGAAAAAAAAAAAGGAAATCCAGCCAAAACCATAACTGATGGGGCATTCACTTGTACTTACATCCATTGAATCTTGTGAGTACAAGACCTGGGTTTGCCACCTAGTCCATTCTTTTAGTGTCATAAAAAGACACAGATGTGACTCAAAATCATTTTGGTCTTAGAGGGATTGATTAATCTATATATGATCCTCAGGTGCAAGGGGAGGGTTGTTCTGAAACTTCTACACCATTCTACTTGAAAGGAATTTCTGACTTTGTGAGGAGTGCTGGGAGGCTTCCTGGGTAAGGTCCTAGTTAAATAGATTAGTATCAACAGACTTGTCTCAGGATTTTACTTTTATTATCATGAGGGAAAAGCTACTTGTGTTTCCTTTTTTAAGTTTACCACTCTACTATAGAACTGAAAGTGACTGGAAATAATGGAAGTTGTATGTTCTAATTTGATTTTTTTTTTTTTTTTACTCTGGTAGGTTTTTAAAAAAATGGAATGCATTGCTTATTTTTGGGACACTGCTTATTTTTAGGACACTAAGATCTGCATTTCAATTAAACAACAACAATATTCTTCTATTATTTCTTCTTGTTAAAACCTTTATGTAATTGTGATTTAATATCCAATGAAGTCTATTAAGAACCTGCCACTGGCTCCAGTGGAGTTGGATCGAGGTGTGTGGCTTTGCATAGCTGTATTCTATGTATGTATTGTAAGTCCATAAAAATGTATGTCTGTATATACAAACCACATATTTTGTTTGTGCTTTGAAAGTCCTGATTTTAATCTCTACACCTATTTTTTTCTAATTACTTTTTACAGTAACCTTAATTACTTTTGTCTTCAGTACTACATTATATGCTTTGTGGAGATGTAGTATGTAATGCCTGATACTGCAAGAGTTTTTTTGAAGAGTTTATATAAATTAGTACAAGAATGGATAAAGTAATAGCTTACCAAAAAGATTTCTGGGAATTTCAGTATGTTGAGTCTTCAGAGATCCAGTCCCATTACTGGTTTTGTTCTTTACGACAAAATAAGATAAAAGTGGAAATTTGGCCTAACTTTACTGTATTCAGAAAACTACGTTCTACAAAGCTTAGATTTTTCTACATACTGTCAGGAAAAATAAGTACATTCTGCAATCTCACATGAAAAAGTCCTGGGCGTTGAAATAATGTGGATTTGTTAAAGGCGTTAGTTAATTTTCTTAGGGTTTACAGCATGCCTGCTCACAAACAAACTGTGTGATTAGCCTATCAAGAATTTATTCTTTAGCCAAGAGAACAGATTTTCCGTAGTTACTATCGCCATTTAGAATTATCATTTTGCTTCTTTGTGTCACGGGTTAGGAAATTTACTTGGAAATTCTCATGCATAATACAATTTGCTAAATTTAGGGAACTATTAAAATTATCCTGTTGAATACTGAGACCTTAATACTGTCTTTGCAACTTTCTTTAGGAGCTTAATTTATTCAAATTTATAATAACAAATGGTTACAAACCCATTTCTTTTTCTTGGACATTTTTGCGTACTCCTATATGTTTTATCCTTGCTGCACATTATTTTCTTTTAAATACTCTTCAATGTTTGCTTGGAGCAAAGTTACTGTCCAGATTTTGTCTTTGAGGTAATGTTGCTTTGGGCTGCTTTTTAACTTTCTGAAATGCAAAGTAATTGTAGTTCAGGTTTTAATTGTATGTCATTTTCTTCTTTTCAAGAATATACTGCCTGGACACATTATCAGTTTGTTATTTAAAGGGCTGATAAATGCGTCTGTTGTATTAATTTATGTTGCAATAGAATTCAAATTAATGCTAACCAGAGGATCTTTCAATGGATGAGTAGCATGAAAGGTATAATTAAATCTCTCTGGAAAAAAAATTGCAGGATATTTCATGAATCTCGGAAACATAGTTTCAGCCCTTAAATAAATTTCTAGATAAATACTTAAACCAGTTGGTTTAATACTTAATCCCAGTTGGTGATACTGTTGAGAGCATTCCAGAGTGCTTTGGTTGAAGTTTAACTCACTATCAAGGAACAGACTATGGCTGAAGAATTAGCACGGTTGAATTGTTGGGAATAAAAATTGTGTACTAAATGTAGAATTAGTCGCTTAGAATCATTGAATCATGTAGTTTGGAAAAGACCTTTAAAATCATCGAGTCCAACCGTAAACCTAATACTGCCAAGTCCCACTAAACCATGTCCCTCGGCACCGAATCTACTTCTTTTAAATACTTCCAGGATTGGCAACTCAAGCACTTGCCCAGGCAGCCTGTTATACACTAAGCCTGGTTGGCACCAAAGTGAATTTTCTGTGTTTTTTTCATGAATAAATGTAAGGTTTTGGGTACCTGCAGCTGACAAGATTGTTTGAAATATACCAAAGAGCCTTAGTAATTTCGGCTTCATGAGAGACTCGTTGATTCTCGTTGCATTTTTATCTAATACCTCAAATAGCAATGGTAGGAATTGCATTTAGTGTGCAGTGGACTTGAAAGAAATCAATATTCTTTTTAGCTTGTGTAAAAGAAATCATAGGTTCTTAGCAAAGCCATAGCATATAATATATTGAAATGGTCATTATTCCTTTTTCTGTAGACACTATCTGTGGAAGTTCAGGCACTAGCAATGTCATTTTTGGATGCTGGAACGTAAGTATGGGCTCCCTAGCGGTGATGACTAACTTGATTCAACTGTAGGTGCAAACAGTCAGGCTCATTTTTCTTCGCCAGCTATATGTTGGCTGGGGAGACTGGGGTGGAACAGTGGTACTGTCCTCGCACACATGCAGGGAACAGGGAAGGTTTGTTCAACCACTGCCTCAATGTTGTCACTGAGTGAAGAATGGAGATGAGGAATCCACTGCTGCAGCCATAGATGCATGGATCCATTCATCTAAAGGTCCACACAACAGACATCTCAATGTTTTTTGTTTTTGTTTTTGTTTTTTTTTTTTCCTGTCATAGAGACCAAAAGGTAGGTTTCATATTTACCAAAGGGAAAATGAAACGTAGAAAAACCAGTGATGTCCATAGGACTCACAGAAAAATTTCTGGTGGATCTGAGAACTAAGTCCGGGAGCTATATTACAGTCCTGATGTACCCAATAGATTCTGCCCAGTATTTGAACAAGAAAGAAAAGGGTGTATTCTAGCTTGGATATGGTGGCAGGAGTTTGAGTTCATCGTAAAAACAGCATGTGCTTTCTGTCATGGAAGAGCTTCCTGTTTGAATAGGACTAATCTCTGGAATATCTCTCTTTCTTCTGTGCCAAAATTACTATCTTTTTTATTCTGAGAACTACTCTCCCAGACAGTGAGATTGAGTTTACCTTTTACTATATGGTTAAATTGCCTGCTGAAGTGCTTGCGATACATAGTTCTGTAGGGGAGGTTTAAGAACTTGTAACTTGTAGGGGGTAACGGGAAAAATTGGGAAGATGTAAGCAAAGGAAAGGCTCTTTGAAGCATATAATGCATAAGGCACTTGGTTTTGAATGCTTAAGGCTTGTTTTTGGAACAAATATAGGTTACCCTCAATGTGTGAAATGCTTGCCATTTGATGTTTTTGTAGATTACTAAAGCAAACAAACAAAAATCCACACTGTGACTGTTTTAGGTCCTGCTTTCAGTTGTAGCTTCCCACCCCCACCACCCAGTTTTAGCTTTAACCAGTTTGCATTTGAAGGGGGGTAAATGCATTAAAAGTTGTGTTTTGGGGCGAGACCTGTTTCCACTAATGCCAGTCCTTCCAAGGATTATTAGAAACTATCCACAAACATTTCAATTGTTTAAGTTCCTTTCTCTGCCTGGAGATAACATTATCAGTGATAATTTGTGCATTTTAGTGTACACTAGTGTAGAGCTAGATTATCTATATATCATGGTATTTCTGGGGCAGCTTTTTAAGTCTCTGAGAAAGGTTTAGACAGTATGTAAAACCTAAGGTCTTCAGGGTTCCATGATGCTTTTGGTTCTTTCTGGTACTCTAGTATTTGTCACCTAAGGAGCAGATTTACTAAAATTCCTGTTAGTGCTTAGAATAATCACTGTCTTAGAAAGTGAACAGATCATCTGTCTGTAGTGCTCAGGACAGAATTAATCATTGTCATATTTCTTTGAGTCAACCTGCTGTATCTTAATTTATATTTAAGTATTTGTTTTATTAAATATAGCATTATATATATAACGAATTGTGATTATTTCTCTTGGAGATATCTCATCCAAATATCTTGGCCAGAGTCTGTTAATAATCGTAGCCCCTGGACAGCCATAATCATAGTCCAGGGTAGTAGATAAAAGGCAGAGAGACAAACTGTTTTGTTGCTTTGAAGTGGTCAGTATGTTGGAAACTAGGAACTATGTGATGAGAAAAGCAGTGCGCAGTGGCAAATAAAAGCATGAAAAAAAAATATTAAGAAAATGCCCTGTTTGGCATTTTGTTCAGGGAGTGATGCAGAAGTCTGTTTTGCCCAAATAAGAAGTGAACAATTCTATTTACCACTGCATACACCTAGCCAAAATATTGAACTTAAGAGATTGATACAATAAAAGTTGGGTTTGTTATGTTGGTTTTTGTTTTTCTCTAGTAGAGTTCCTCTGCCATATTTTTATAATCATCATTTTCTTGGCTTGCTTTCCATGCTTTCCAGCAGTTGTGAATTATATATAAACCTCACATGTATAGACTTTGTCTTGTCTTTCAATTCACTTGCAAGATCAACATTGCTGTTGACCAAAGTTAAGCAAATGCAAGGAAAGCTGATATGTTTCCAATTAATTATTGGAAATTGTTCCTGCTTGTGAACATCAGTATTCAGTGCACACTCCTGCCAGAGTAAAAGGATTGGTCATTAGCTTCCAATTCTCTGTGTCTAAACTTGACATTTCCTCCAACTAAACCCATCGTGGTACTCCTGAAAGATACACAGAGATCACTCTTGGAAGCAAACACACTTGTTTTAGTAAGGCTTTAGAGAATTGTTTTCGGAATTGTAAAACATGCATTCACCACCACGCTCAAAGGAATGATTTATTCATGTATTTCAGCTAGAGAGCTGGTGGTTTGTTTTTTTTTTTTTTTGTCTCTGGTCTCTATCTCTCTAATGGACTGCACTTTGGTATATACAAATCATTTGCCTGTGTCACACTAAAAACTGGTGGCTGAAACTGTTGTCCTAGCTGGAAGCTGTGAGGCTAGAGGAAAGTTTCCTTTTTCCTTTCAAAGTTGTCTTTGTTAGGATTGATTCTTTTGGTAACCCTGTTTAGATTAATGTGGAAGTAAAATAAAATGCCTCTATGGAATAGATGGGACAGGAGAAGCAAAAAATCACTTCTCTGTTTGGTAGTTCATATAGTAATGGTTTCTGTAGCAGAAATGTGTAAGAGCAGACTAAGAAACTTACTGTTTTGAAAGGGAGGTCGAAGGGAGAGGGTTACCCAATGGCAAGTACTTGTTCATGTCAGAGTTGAGAGATTAATTTAAACATGATTTCCTTATTTATTTTATTTAGGCTGTCTAGTTAAATTGATTCTCAATGGCCATACTCCAGCTTGCTATATAGGTAACTGTCAAGAGCATCATCAACTCATGAACCAAAGAATCCAGCTTGCTGGCCGGGCAAACAAATGGAGCTCCACAGAAGATTTGAAAGTAACCCAAATACTTCAGTAGAAAATGGGGGTTCTTCACCACATCCCAAAATGTATTCGCTTGAAGCAGACATTGTCAAATTCATTTCTTTTTCCTTCACTTGTAGTGTGGAAGGTGCTGACTGACAGCCCTGGAAATTGAGTCCTCTATTTCTCCACAGGACAGGTATAGCAAGGGCGGCAGCAATGCAAGCTTCCCCACATTGTCCTGCCAATGTTCCTCAACCCAGTTCTGAAGAGGTCACTTCTGGAGGTGAGTGGGTGGAAGAGTCTCTGTCCATGCAGTGGTTGCTGCCGGGCAGTGGTTCTTGCAGGACAGGCTGTTGGATGGAGACTGCCCCCTTGTCTTGAATGAACCACCAGTCCTTAACAGATAATCACTTTATGTATCGTAAAGTGGCGTGGGCTGGATTCGTTGAGGTTGCATCATTCTGCTTGACTGCTGTCACATTTTGGTATTTCTTTGTGGTTGGATGGCACCTTTGCATTTGTTTTATTTCTTTTTGCACTGTGTTTTTTTTTTTTTTTTTTTCCCCCCCGAGACTTTGTCAATGCATTATGTACAAAGTAGCATGCAAATAACTGAATGCAGTCTGGTTGTAAATGTGATATGGAAAAGCAGCTACCAGTGGCAGCTGTGTGTGCAAGAGGAGCCTTAGAGCACTAGACCAGGAGGCATGCTTTGAAATGCACCACAAATTGATAAGAAAGTGAATGTTGGTTTCCAGTATCTAAATGAACTATTAGGTTTCTGTTGTAAAGCCGTATCTTAACATTTTCTCTTTTCATAATTACTATGTAATTTAGATATTAACACCAATTAAGCTGGTAAACTAATGTTCTTTTTTAATTTAATTTACAATTAATGAAATCTGCCTATCTAAAGTTAGACATGAAACATTCTACGCTATATGAAAGTAATGGTTCTGTACTGTAGTTAAAATAGACAGTTGTCATCTAAACCAGATGGTATGTGATACATTATGTGAGAGGAATTAATATGACTGATGCAAATTTTCAGAAAAAAAATAATGAATGCTAACAAGTTTGGCAAAATAATTCTTATATACATACCTGTATTTATTTAATATATAATATTTATTTAATATATAATATATAATTTAATATATAATATTTAATACTTCTAATACAGTGAGGAATATTCTGTTTTCAGCCAAATTTACATCTCTTAAATATAGAAATACAATTAAGAAAATGGAAACAAAGGCTTAGCAAGGCTATTAGGTCTCAGTGAATTACTTTTGTAGCTTCGGATGCTGTGTGAAGTATTTGCAAGGACCTTATTGTCATTTGTAGTTGAGGGCCATAGTCAGTGTCTATGGCTGTTTTTAAACAGGTATGATAACAAGAGAAAGTAGTCCAATGCAATAATTGTATACATTTAGCATTATTCCTGACTTTTTCCACAAGATCTAGAATAAGGAGAGTTACTTTTCCTAACAAGAATAGAATTCTTGAAGGAATTTTTTTCCTTTTCTTACTTTAGAGGATATGAATCAGAATAGTATTCATTCCATATACAGCTAAAACAGTTCATGACACCTTTTTTTTTGTCAAGGTAGTAAGGGATACAGGATTTGGTTTATAATTAAAATGAATTATAGAGTCCTGTTGGGAAGTAATTTGGGCCCAATCCATAAATTCATTTAAGGGAAGAACAATTAGAGGATCTTTGTCATGACAACACATGGCATTAGAGGCATATTTGCTTAATATTTGTATGGTGCCAAAAAATCACATGGATTTAATTTTCCAGCTCTTTTGAATGCAGTGCAAATCACTAACCTCTCACTGTTGCTGATAAAGTCGTAGAGAGGTCCAGATCTGTCCTCCCACACAACTGTGTGAAATGAGTCCAGAATTTCAGCTCAAACCTACCTCTATGCTGTGTAAACCTTTGAAGATAATTATATACCCAATCAAAATTAAACCTTTTTTATAATAGACTTTATTTTAAATTCAAATACAAAAATACGGTTAAATCATTGTCACTACAAACACAAAAGAATGGTCAGAGACAATTTTGTTCATACTGTGTTTTAGTTATGCTGTGTTCATCTTTTTGTCTCTGTATATGCTGTCTGTGAATTCTAATTAATACAAATTCTGATTTCTCTGCACATTTACTTTGAATAATGATGATCTAAACGACACTGTATTATCCAGAGCAGGATAACACTCATAACCTTGATGGTAGAGTCCTAACTTGTATGAGTAATTCTGTTGATACCACTATGACTGGTCACACGAGAAAAGGCCTCAGCATTAGGTGCATAGTTATAGATCCCTATTTTAACAGCTTCAGTTTTATCACCTTCTCTTTACCTCCAGTTATATCCCGGTGACTGTGTAGCCTTGCTGGTTATGTCCAAGGACTGGGAGTAGAGGAAAGTTAAACCAGTCCTCGGAGAGGGTGTATAAATCTCTTTCCTGAGTTACAGTGAGTTGGTTTGGGGCTTCAGGCTTAATTCACAAACTCATTTTTCTCACTGGCCACTAGATAACAGCAAGGTTTAAGGGACATACCCAGAATTTTACGTTGTCAGAGGCAGAAGCTGCAAACAAGGAATAAGCAACACTTTTTAGGTTCATATTGAATAATGTCTGGACTGTGTATGGTCACAGTTGGGAAACCCTAGTGCTAAAATGTTACTTGTTTTTCTTTTGTCTTTCTATCTGTGAAGATAAAATAGATCTGTATTCATATGTAGGTGATCCAGAAGGAACTTAGCTTACTCACAATAGGCTGGAGGTGTCTCTTGAAAAGTGTTCCTGTAGCAGGTTTGAGCAGGGTGCAGTAGGACTGGCCACGTGTGATGATCTGGAAGGAACTGTGTAATGTTAGATTGTTCAAAAGGAAGCGTTTCGGTGATGCACTTAGAAACGCTTCATGTGTCAGCACTGGACTTCTAAAAAGAAATGACTGAGATGCAGCAGAAGGAATTTCCTTCTAATCAAAACTTTATGTCACTGTCATCTGTAATTAAAAAGGAGACTGAACTACCAAAGCTGTCAGAAATGAAAGCTCCTTGCTCAGATATCAGACTGTGCAACTGATTTCACGGATTTACCAGGTAGTTACCATAGGTTCCTAATATGTTAGGAGGTCCTAAATTTTAGTGAGAAGGAATTTGTCACCTGTCTGTCCAAGTTTCATGAGGGACTAAGTTTTTTACCTTCCATTCATGTCTAGATGCGCAGTTTTGGTCAAGCCAAGTTCATTAGTGATCAGAATATCATTATCAATCAACAGCTGTATAACAATGTATATGAAAAATATTTGTTCATATATTTAATGAGTTCCTAGTAGTCTGCAGCATTACTATGGCATCTGTAAAGGTTCAGGTGTTGGCACACAACTCACTGCAGGATCATTGTCAACGCTGTGAACTCTTACAGGGCAGGAAATGCATTTTTCTGTTTGCACACAGAAACCCAATCCTGCCTGAGATTTTGGATACTCCTGTAATGCAGATAATAGGGAAATACATATTTATAGCAGTCTCTGTGCAAGGAACAAACACGCAAATAGTCCACCAAATCCCACAATAACAATTTTACCCATTTAATTATTTTCTTTTGAGCGCCTAGGAAATTGAGGCCCATTGAAATTGCTTTTGAGAGTGTCACCTTTAATCTGGTAGCAGGGTATTTGAAGTAGTATCAACAGAAGTCTGTAAAACACTGTAAACCAAAACTGAAATCTCTCCCATCCTGAAAGGATCTGAAACAGTGCTATTGAGCACATCTATTTCTCACCTGACTGGGTCTTACAGTTTAGGTTAGAATTTTTGTTGTAGAACAAGAGATCTTTCTTTGCATTGTCTGCACAGATTGTGTGACCAGTTATGCTGTGCTTCATCTGGACAGCAAAGTGTGTCTTTTTCTGTCTTTCACTGATGATGCTCACTTTTTTTTATGAGCTCTAGTGCTGTACTAGAAGGCAGAGTGCACTGTGGTATGAAACCAAACATTTCGCTGAAGTCAACCTTACTAATTTTAGTGAAGATTTTCATGGGCTATGTCTGAGTATAATCTAAATGTTAGATGTCACTTAAAATTTTGTGATGAATAATGGGATGGATACAGAGATGAATAATAGGAAGGGGAAGGAAGATGAGACACTAATAGTATAACTGTAGAGTGTAGTCATTTAGGATCACTTTACTCCTTGGACAGTACAATAACAGCAGAAAATCCTAATCCTGCCAGGAACAGGCACAGCCATGCTTTCCATAGAAATAGCAAAGGAAGAAGGTAAAAAAAAAAAGCCTTATGAGTACTCTTAAGAAAGCCTCATGTACAGACAGACAGCTGTGGCGGTATGTACTGCATCTGCTCTGACCCAGAACAGCTGTTGCCCTTCTGTACAAGCTGGTGCCTTCAAGGGTGCATTTTACAGAAAAAGAAAATTGTGAGGGTGGGAATGTGTATATATAATAGGACAGTCAAAGCCAATGAAGCTCTAACTTTGCCATATGTATATATATTTAAAAGATATATGTCTATGTATTTGCACTATGTGTTTTTTGGTGTTTTTTTTTCCCCCTTTCTTTCCTAAAATGAGAATAAGGTCTTATATTTAATTTCACATGTTTTCTCTTTGATCAACCTCTTTCAAATCTAATTGAGGGAAACAGCATGTTCTGTTATTGAAACATAGGCTGCTCTGGCATGCCTCTCCTATTTTGAATGCTTTAGGATTGTTATGGATTTCTATAGTAATAAGTTAGATGAACCTGTAGCAGCGGTTTTGAAGATATGACCTTAATGTGCACCCATCTGTTGTGTATACTAGACACTTCCCTCCACCCCACGCCTACTCCCCCCTGCCTTCCCAATAACCCTCTTGTAGACATACCTTTTCAGTATAGTTAACCTCCAGTGCTTGGGAACATTGACCATGGACTGTAACCATAATATGCTGAATATAAAAGATAAATTATCTGTTCAGTTTTCTCCTCCTCTTTATGGAGACTATTTGTCTCTTCTGGTGAAGAGGACTCTCCAGCAGGTCAAGTTGGCATACTAAACCCTTGAATCTTGGTTGTGGTAGCTTCTACTATTTGAAGTTTTCGAGAATTGGGAAGGACTGGGCACTACCTGAGGTGCACATGAATGATTTCCACCCCCCTCCCCCTGCTTTTATTGCTGGCAGATGGTCCTTTAGGGATTTTTGCCAGAAAGTGCAAGTCAGAATAGCCTCTAGGAGTGACTGCACCAGTAAAGATACTGGGCAGCCTTTCTTCCTTGCTGAGCTCAGCTTCTGCTGCCAGTGATCCTGATCTATAATTTTTGAAGTTATTTCATATTTTTCTCTCAGTAATCACAGTAGCTGCAGAGTGTTTTTGACAGTTGTCAAACATAACAAAATATGAAATGAAATGATTGTTACAAAAGAAATGCCTGGAAGAGCTTCCAGTCTTAATGCTTCTCTGAAACAACAGAGGTACATTTTCAAATTTAAGCTTTAACATAAAAAATCAGTTCCAAACAAATACTCCTTCTGAAACATAAACTCAATTAAAAGAGTTTTGCAGGTTGGACTAATTTTCCTAATGCCAGGAAATGCTGTTCTGTAGCACTACTCTCACTGCCATAATAGTTCTGTATATAACCCAGATTTAACCAACGAATATCTATTTCATAATTAACAGTTTCTCATTGTGTAAAATTGTGGAATTTCATTTTGTGGTTGAGACTTCCTCTTTTTATGTCAGGTTCTTTTTGAATTTATATTTCTTATTCTTTTTTAGCTTGTTCCACATCCTCCCCTGAACACTTGCCTCTGCCTGACCTCTAGTACTCTGGATTAAAAAAAAAAAAAAGCAGAACTCCAGATGGTTCACTTCGTAGAATGAGGGCACCTTTATTTGAAAGGGATTTAAGTATGAAACCAGTCATGTGAATCATCCAGCAAAGAAAATAAACAATCTTAATCAGCAGTCCTTAAGAGTTATATATGGAGTTTCAGACATCCATGAGGGGTAAGATGACATGGGATTCCAAAGACTTATAAAGATCTCCCAAATTTCTCATGGGCTATCTGAGTCTGATTAAATGTCTCAGAAGCCTGTGTTATGCTGGTAGCTATCCCCCACTTTCTGATCTCTTTTCTAATTACTGTAGCAGCATGCTGGGTTTCTGCAGCTATGCAGAAGTGTGTTTTGGTGTCCAGTCATCAGTGAGTGGTTATAGCATATAGCAGAGCTTGGCCCCATGTATCCCCCTCATGGACCAAAGCAGATGTCTTTTAGTAATCTTTTGATGGATATCTTCCATACAGCAGTAATCCAAATTCTGGGACTTTTTGTGCCACTGGGCTTTGGAAGAAATGTTTGATAGAAAGAGATTATTTGACCAAAGTGCCGGTTAAAATACTGCTCATACTGCCTTTTTATGTGACTGTGGTAGTAACTGCAAGGTATCAGAATTGATGGGTGACTTAAAAAAAAAAAAGGTTTTAATGTGAAACAAGGTTTGTATTCAGAAGATAGCAACCATGATAATACAGTAAGAAAAACCCTAGCCTCAAAAATAAAAATTTTCATTTCCTTTGATAATGCAGAGATTTAATTGAGTATGTTGTTCAACTCTGCCATAAATCATGATCAGATTCAGATCTTTCTTATTTATACTGTTATTTATACACTAAGAATCACTTGGTGTATATGGTTCTGTAAACACACAAGAAAGAGGTGGTTTCTGCCCAGAGGAATATTAGTGGTAAGTATAAGACAAGAGACAGTGTGAAGATGTATTAGAATAGGGGGAACGTGGGGTCAGGGTGACTGTGCTGGTCAGCACAAGATGCAGCTGTATTATGAGCCTGGCTGCCAAGTGTCTTTATTTGATGATAATCTGTTTGTTGCAGTGCCCTGAGGAATACGGTTTGTTTTAGCTGAGCTCAGAGTTGAAGTTAGATCAAGCAGATCTTCCTGTCTATGAAAACATTATTCATGTTGGGAATATTCTTACATTGCCCATAATCAGTTTTCTCCACATACTGATGTGACAATAATCATTACCACTATAATAACTGACTAAGCAATTTGTACTCGTACTCACACAGTTGTGCGACAGTTTCCTTGAACAACCTGGGGCTCCAATGGTTACCCCAAAATCTGAAGGGTAAGCTAGAGAACTTTGCTGGTTACCAGTGAACTATGAAAAATATTTCTTCTGATCTTTGGTGTGCTGGTCCTCCCTTCACACATGCAGCAAAATACATAGAAATGCACCCGAGGGTTCCTCAAAAATCTGCAACATACATATGCAGAAAGAGGGAATCCATGGCAGTCATCTTGTTTGGACAAACTTAGAGGACTTAAGGTGGATGAGAGAGTCCTAAACGATTTAATATTAGTGTAAGTAGATTAGATATGGATGTTTTTTGTTTTTATTTAAAAGATAGGTACTGTAAAAATTAGTAACTATATTGTGTAGTTCGAATGTAGTGAGTGAATCTATAAACCTTCTCATGAGGACCTGAGATGCCTTAGTAAGTGCTCTCTCTGTCCATAAACAGCCCTTAGGTGAGGTAAAGGACTGGTGGTGCAGGAGTCAGGAGAGAGCACAGCACTTTCCAAAAGTGGCTTTGCGGTGAAGATACTTGTCCACTGTCAGACTCCAGGCAGGTTCTCTCTCTCTCTCTGATGGGATCCTATGCCATAATTGATTCATAATCTATCTTCAGGGATTTATTTTTTTTTTTACCCCTCTATTAGAGAGAGGTAAACTGGGCTTGAATTGTGTTTAGCTGGTCTCAGCAACAGATGTCAGGTATCGCTAAATAGTGAACAGTCATGTATGAGAGGCAACAATATTCATTCTTTCTGTAATCTAGTCTAAATCTAATCTAAATGAATCTTTTACTCTCTGCATGTTTTCCAAAATAGTTTTGTATCTTTGCTATTAGTGAAATATTAGGATATAGATTATGTATGAGTATTGCTGTGGAATTGAATACAATTATATTTGGAATGTGTCTTGCTCTGCTTTAGTTTGAATTAATTTTTCACTTATTATTAAATGTTCAAATAAAAAAATAAGAGAATTACAAATAGTGCCATAAATCAATATGTGTCCTGAACTGCAGAGCAAGTAATTTTTATGAGGGTAAGCCCCTATATTTATAATAAATCAAGTTTCTTATCTTTTGAGCTTCCTGATTAAAGTAATTAGTCATTTACGCTGATACAAAGCCAGCAGTGAGTACATTGCTTTGTTTCACAAATATTGAATCTTAAATTGTTTTGTAAGGAGTCATTGGTTATAATCAGCTGCACATTGTAGTGTAAATTTTGGTTTTTGTTGGTGGGAAAGTAGTTTCCTGTAACCCGAATTAATGTACCAAGCAGCTCTCCTGCAGTTAGAACAAGTCTTGCTGGGAGGGTTTCCCCACTTCTGCAGCTGCTGTGCTAACGCCTGCCCATTCCCACAAACAGCTGCAGAGAGACCTGGTTAATGCCATTTGCAAAATCTTTGGAAATTTGGGAACTGCGTATGTTCTCATTCCTGTAAAATACTGCTGTTACTTGAAGGGCTTTGGTTTAGAATGTGAATTCTTCTCTCCAGCATAAAACACAGGGCATCACCAAGCTGAAATTCCTGTTCTTGAGCTGTAGAAAAGAATGTGTGAAATCGAACTTCCTCTCCCTTAGCTGTTGGTAAGATTAGCCTGCTCCTGGAGTAGACTCAAGCACAGCTTTTTTTTCAGTATGGAAGCATTGTGTGCATCTGGAATGTGATAGTTTCTCCTCTACTTCCAGCCACCAGTTCTGACTAGTAAGTACCTGTCATCATTACCACAAAAGTCGCCCTTAATCTGGAATAAAGCCATACATTGAGGATGGAAGGCAATGCTTCCCTGGGGAAGAGAAGTTCAACAACCTCCTGACTTGTTGTTTGGATATTGTTTGAGTGTGCCTGTGCTCATAGGTAAACTATGTAGGATGAGCCAAGGAATTTCAGTCTAGCTTTTCCTCTGATGCCATTTTTGTTTTATTTGCAGACTGAGTGCTACCTAGAAGCATAATGTTTGTGAGCAATATAATTCATTGTTAATTAATCTTCCCTCCCTAAATGAGAGGGAATAGTTCCAAAATAAGTGGCTTTCAGTAAGGAAAAAGTTAGAAGCAGGTGTAGATAGCTGCGATGGACTGTGACCTATCACTGCGTCCTTCAGCCTTGTTTTTTTGCCATGCTTTCCCCTATTCCACAGAGTCTAAACCCAAAATGTTGTCCCCTGTCTTTCAGTAGCTGCTTTGCAGTTACTGTGGACAATATAAAGAAAACAAAAGTGGATTAAGCTGCTCTTCTGATCAATGTCCTTTCAGTGAAAAGCATCACCTAATATTAAAAAAAAAGGTTAACAGATTGGTGTTACAAGAGAAGTGTACATTGTCTTTTCAAATTGTGTACACACAGTTAACTGTTATACTGACTACTTGATCAGGTATTCTGAGAATTGTTCCAAATTCTGTCCCATACCAGAAGGTACAATATCCTTCTCCATCCTGTAAAGGGAGCATTGGCATCTGACATTAAAAGCATTGACATTGAAAGCCGCAAGAATATAAATATGTTCCTTTGGGTGCTGCAGCTGTGATATTTATTAAGAACTGAAAAGGGCATTTCAATTTGGTTTTGATCTTTTCTATTTATATTAATGGCAAAACTTTCACTGATTAAGAACTGATCACAGCATGTTACAGGATCTTGTGAAAATGAGAAAGGACCTAATGATCTACTTTGACTAAAATATTTGTTATATTTGAAGAAAGCAAGTCTTTTTCTGATTTGGTTTCTATGTAAAATTCCAATACAAGGGTAATAATGAATCTCCAAATTCTAGATTGCATCCTTTATTTAGGGTTAAAATAAGGGAAACCTTCCCATCCGTTACTTTGGTCACCAGCTGTGCAAACTAATAATGCCGGGCTAATCTAAAAAGGAGTGTCAGTCACAGTCATGTTTGAATTCCAACATAACCAGAAGGAGACAATTAAAAGAGGGAAATTAGCTGAACTGGTGCTATTTTGTAGTACTTGATTTTAAAATCTACAGTCAATTAAATATATGAAGGGAAGGTGTGTTTTTAAAGAGGTACAGGTTTACGTTCTGTGAATTATAATTGTAAAAAATATGAGATGTTACGATACATGCTTTTTCTTTTCACTTATACTCGTGAGAAATAAATAATAACATATAAGGTGAGGATTTGAGAGATTTGGATTAGAAAGAAGGGTGCTTGTGGCTGAGTGCAGGTCAATACATGAGCTCTGGCATTTTTTCCCTGATCTTAGTGATGAAACACTGAGCAATTTCACAAGGAAGCTTAAATGTGCATTAAAGAAAGACTTTGCATATGCTAGGACAAAGAAAATAGACATTTTTCAGAAATTCTGTATTTCTAAGCATTGTCGCATTGTCCATAGTAACAAAGCAGGCAGGCTACAAGGAGTCCTTTAAAAGGATGAACATTGTCATTTGAAAAGAAAATAGGTACTTGTGACTGTTCACCACCTCGGTATTAATGCTGCCAATTACTGTGTCCTGCTTTTCAAACATTATTATGTTAGAGCAAGAAAAGAGCCAATATTGTATTTTATATGACCTTTCTAATGCTATATATACACATATAGATTTGTGTTATTTGTCTCTTTGATTCACCAAATGTTTCTTATTTGTGGCTCAAGGCATTTATTTATTGCAAGGCTTCAAGCTGCGGTAAGCAAGGTCATAGATTAAGAATTGATTTCCACAGTTGCTCTAGCATACAAACTAAATTTCTCTTGGTTGGTTATAAAAAATACAGCTGGGCATAAATTCAGCTTTTCAACATTGTCTTGGAAATTACTGTTAAAGCAAATGAGAAAGTACCCTTAAGAATGTATTGCATGTTTAATAGGCCCCCAGCTAAAACCTAAGGAAAGCAAATGCTGCAAGATTTTAAATTAAACCATGCTAATACTGAAGGGGATTTTTATTTCACCTGTGTTTTTTTTTTTTTTTTAATTTTTACTTTATGTCTCCCTTATCTTTTAAAATCAGATTTTCTGTACAGTTTTTAGCAATTCATGTTTTGATCAATGTGTTGATTAGTTCCTTGGTTTTGCTATATGCTCCTAGAGTCATTGCTAATTACAATAAGAATGTGGGTTTCAAAATGGAATATAGTTTCTCTCCTTTGGAAATAGACAGTCCTACTAGAAATAGAAAAATTGACTGTTTTGTTGCCTTTGTAATGTGAGAAACACATCTTGTTAAACTGAAGGAGTCAGACTGTAAACTGAAAATTCACTGAAATCAAGGAGATATATTTTGGGGGTGTTTTCAAGATGTTCTTGTGGGTTGTGGGGCTTGTTTGGTTTGTTTTTTTTTTTAAGGTGTGCTTGGTGTTGGTAATGATAGGAGAGCTACAGTGTGTGCAGCAATCAATTTGTGTAAATGTCAAAGATATATAACTCTTTCATGAATCTTTGCTGTAATACACAGCTTTCATATGACTATATAATAAATTTCAAGTTGCAGAAATTGGCTTCTTGGGCACATCTTTAAAGAAAATATTTCTGATATAATACCCTGCCCCTGCCATCTGGTTTTTGAATTACTATGCCTAGAGCAGAAACTGTAATATGTGGTTTACGTTTTCAGATCATTATCAACATCATCAGGTGGCTTTATGAACAGCAGCTTGGGCTCTGCTGTTCCTGCACGCGTCCGAGTGTCTGTTTCTGCCGTTAGCAGAGGGAACAAATTGCAAAGTTACTTTTCAAGGATGACAGAGCATTGTGTTTGCTTGATGGGAATTCTTGGCTTGCAGTGCACAGTTCACACTGTAGCGCCGGCCCAAAGGGAAGAGACTGGTGTGTCAAATGTGTTGTGGTGCTCTGTTATACTAAAATAGAGGCTGAATTGCCAACCCTGTTGCACACTAGTGCATGAAATAACTTTCTTCACAATGCTCACAATACGCATATAGAGAAAAGCAATTGGAAAGCAAAGTGCTGTGTGTGATGAGAGTGGTAAAGCAGTTTGGCAGGTAAAACAGGTATGCAGTTATTTGAAAATATAAACTTTGTTAAGAAAAAAAATAATGTGCAGAGACGAAGTGCCTTGGACTTAGAAATCATTCCTCTTTCCAACGCAGATGGATGTTTTGGAGGAATGAAGTTGTGGAAATTCATCTGTTAATACTGATTCTTATCCCCTCCCTGAACTGTGTTTTGCAGGGTGAGAATACAGGGATCTCCTTTCATGGCCGTTCCCAGCAAGGCGTGCTGTTAGCACTTGATCTTGCCATGCAAAATCTTGAGTTGGAACTTATTTTGAGGTATTGAAAACTGCAAATTTTGTCAGTTTAAAATGCCCATGTCCATAATGAACTTCCTTTTGACTTCCTTGAGATTTCCATATGGAGAAATCTCGAAAAAAAAATAATGCAGCTTTGTGGTGAAATGAAATGAATCTATTAAACTCAGACTTTCCCTGAATAACAAAACAGTCTCACTGAAAGCCTTGTCAGGAAGGAATTATGATTATCAAGCCTGGTAGTCAGGAAGGCTTCTTGTTAGGGTATTACTGCAGAACTAACTCAAGCATGGTTATGCCTGACTGAATACAAGATTTCCAGCCATTCCCAAAATGTAGATTTCTTTTTTGAAAAGCACTTAAATATGTATGAAGAACCTTGGACTGATTCGTTAACTTTGAATAAATTCCTATGACAAATGAGGGAAATGAAGAGAAAACAAAAATAACTATTTGAGCAAGATTCCTTGTGTGAGGCTGGCTGCCTGCAGAGGCACAGGAGTTGTACAGCTCTAACACTGAGATCCACCTGATCGTGTAGATCCACTTGACAGTAAACTTTGAGGAACAGAACCTTTCCACACATAAATCTGATACTGGCCTCCTCTTTACTGATGTAGTAGTACAGACTTTCAGATTTTTTTTTTTCTTTTCTCCCCATCCTGCCCCAAGACAGGCAAACCAGATGGAAGAATTGCTCATCAGTTTTATTCTGCTCCTGTGATGAGGTTGGTATAAGAAGATAATAGTGCTAGAGATCTGGTGGGGTTCTACTTCTGGATCCTCCTTGACATCAGATGTGTTCCTAAAACGTCCAAAGTCAGTCTCTGCAGTCACCTAATTGTTATGCCCAGTACGTTCTTGCATGGAAATATTCTCCAATGATACCTATTGGAGAACATTTAAAAAAAAATATGGTGTTTCCCACAAACAGAACAGAAAAGGCTGGTGAGCTGGGAGAGGGAAGCAGTCTTGCCATTTGTGCCCTCTGCAATGTGCTCCAAAGAGAGAAAAGAATGGAGGGAAGTGAAAGGAGATGAGCAATTTCTTATATAAACTACCTGAAAAGACCCTCTGAGACTTACTGACAGGGTTAGAAGTGTACATTTGGGCAAGGTCTGTGTACCTGCAGCCTACCTGCAGTTCGGGCTTACATAGGAATCTGTCGTGAAAAATGCTTTTTGAAAAAGTGCATCTACAACATGTGCTTGGGATTGCTGGGGTCTTTGACTGTGCAGAGAAGTGTGCTACTGTGCTGACTTTGGTCTTCCCTTTGCATTTTAATTCTGGCATGTGAAGCCACATTAGTTTTCTCTGTAAATAATGTTTGTTTGGTTTTGTTTATCTCAGTACTTGATGAAAAATCCAGCAAACTCTATGACCTTTCTGACTTTAATCGGAGAATTAAAATTGTAAAGTTCCCCAAAAGGTTTGAGTGTGTTAATATAAATATTCTTATCATATTTTGATTTTTGTAACACAATTTGTGCTTTTTCAAATGTTGTTTTCATAATGTGCATAAGCTCCAATGGTAGTATTCTGTAAATTTAGTGGGGATTAATTCCCCAAAATCAAGTTTCTGCAGCCAAGGGCTAACCAGATCATTTCAGAAAGATCAAGTGACCACGGTCATTTACATTTGATTGGGCTTTCTTGGACTCAGGCAGGTCACCACTGTATCTGTGGCTGGGGATTATTCCAGTTGGTGGGATTTGCATGACAAGCACAGGGACAGCATATGCAGGTTCCATGGACCCCACTGTGCGGCGTGTGGGGACAGGCACTGGTCTGGAGAAGGCAACTGATAACAGGAATTCACCTGCCGCTCTCCTGTCTGCACATCCCCTTGGCAGTTGCTGTGGTTTTGGCTGAGATGAAGTTGACTTTTTAATAGCAGCTGGTATAGTGCTGTTTTGGATTTGGGATGAAAATAGCGTTGGTAAAACACTGGTGTTTTGGGTTGTTGCTAAGCCATCAAGGCCTTTTCTGCTCCTCACACCACCCTGCCAGGGAGCTGGGGGGGCACCAGAAGCTGGGAAAGAAGGGGCATGGCTGGGACAGCTGACCCCAACTGACCAAAGGGCTTTTCCATACCATATGGCGTCATGCTCAGTGTAAAAAGCTGGGGAAGGAAGGGGGACGGATGGATGTTCAGAGTTATGGTGTTTGTCTTCCCAAGTAACCATCAAACGGGATGGGGCCCTGCTTTCCTGGAGATGGCTGCACACCTGCCTGCCCACGGGAAGCAGTGAATGAATTCCTTGTTTCGCTTTGCTTGCACATGCGGCTTTTGCTTTACTTATTAAACTGTCTTTATCTCAACCCGTGTATTTTCTCACTTTTTCTCTTTGGATTCTCCCCTCAATCCCAACTGGGGGGAGTGAGCGAGTGACTGCATGGTTCTATCTGCTGACTGGGGTTAAACCGTGACGGGAATATAACTCCTTGCCATGTGCTAAAACAGCAGTGAGACTTTACCTGATCCGAGGGGAAAACAAAAATAAAGCATGCAAGTAGTATCCAGTTATGCCCTCTTGACTTCATCTTCCAGCCACGTGCTGCGTTGCTGTGTCGTGGATGGCTCTGCGAACTACACTCAGGCAGAAGTTGTGAACAACTGGTCATGCCGAGACTCTTCCCAAGCCTCCTTCCATGTGCTCTTCCCTCAAAACCAGAAACAACTTCCCCAATAACTGACAAAGATTTATGATCACAAAACTTAAGCAAACATGTACATTGCTTTTTTTTGTCATGATGATGTTTTCATCAAGGACCATGTGGCAGCACCAAATAGCGGTTTGGTCCCAGGTGGCTTTATTCCTTTATTCTCTGGTGTGATGGTGGCAAGTGGGACCTATTGTATAGCATGGTGTTAGCAAGGGGAAGGATATTGATGAGCAAGAAGCAAAGGCTGCCAAAAAAATAAACTATATGACCAAAGGAGTCCTGGTATTGTAGGTTTCAAATGCTTTATAATTTTAAAAGCATCAAACTCATTAGTGCATCCTATTTGTTTTAAAATAGCTTTAGTCATTCCTCATTCTTCACTGCTTCTTTCCTGTGGAATTTTTCCTTTGTGATAAGGGTAATTTTAAATGTTTCGGGTTTTTTACCCCTTCTACTAGGGAAAGAACTCACAGCCAACACAACCAAGCATGAAGCAGTTCTGCACTAGACATTTCACCTCTGTTGTTACCCCATTGCTGAGCAGCTCTAGATTTTGGTACTGCTGCATCATTTTGCTTTCAATTTTTAATTAAAAAGTTTTTATAGCCAAGGAACAGAACAATAGGGGGTTTTGTATACACTGCCAGCACTTGCCCCTTCACCCCAACTAAAAAATGTTCAGCTGTGAGTGAAATGCTGTTAGAAGCAACATTTGTATATGGGAAGAGACAAGTCGGAAGAGACAGCAAGCATGTAATAAAGAACAATTAATTTGTTTCAGAAGTAATATATGTAAAATAATAAGTGATTTAAAAACAGGGTTTCTTCTGTTTCTCTTCTTTTAATCTCAGTTTTCCATAAGAATAGTAATAGTAATTTTCTAACTAGGCAACAAAGATTTTGGTTCCAATCTTGCACTGGTTCGGTAATCTTGCACTGAAATGCTAGTATTTCACAATACTGATACCTAATTTTAGTAATCAACTCTTATGTGTTGAATATCTCCATATTTACTACTTTTTACACTTACAGGTTTTGATAAAGGCACACAGACTTCATTTAGTTCATTACTAAGTCAAAATGAGACACTTTATGAATTTTTCATAAGGACACATGTTTTTGTTTACAGATGGACGAGCACGTTAAGTTGTGTAATACCTGCGTCTAAGCAGACGTAGAAGTAGGTATCTATGCTGGGCACAGGTTAGTTTTTCTCTGGGTATCTAGGCATAAAGCCTGAATAAAAATGCAATGTTTGGATTTTAGACATTGCACAATGTCCTTTGGTCAGCAGTTACTTTATACAAACACGGTTTCTGTACAGGAAGATGGTAGTGATCATCATTAAACCCAGGGCTGGCAATAAGGATATCTGAGCAGAATAAGAAGACCCTTCTAAAAGAAAACTTGCAAGAAAAGTTCTTTCATTTGAAAAGGTGTCGTTGACTTTTTCAGATTATTTGCTAATCTGACCCATTTACTCAGTAGAAAGAGTACTAAATCCTGTGACATCTGCAAGAGAGCTTTTTTTGATCATGGGAATCCAGTGTTCATTGCTTGATGGCATTTGCTTTTATAAACAAGAACTACGATTGTTATTGTTCTTGTGAGTATCCTAAATCAGCATTTGGAACAAAGAGATTTCAAGTGTGAAAATGCAGCCAGAGATTGATACTCGAACTGCTGTGTTCCAGTTATTTATTTGGTAAGTATTTTCATATTTTAAAAATAAAATGTCTAGATCTTTTTTTATCAAACTAAAATTTTTGCAATGGATACTTCATCACTAAAAATCGGCATTATCATGGCTCCTTTCTCAGTCTTCAGCCTTTTGCAAATTGCAGTAGCATACCTTCTGAAAAACACGAATGCTGATTTAGAAGAACACCTTGAATCACTGATGTGAGTTTAAGAAGAGGCATCAGCAATGTGAGATGGCTTTACTACAATTTTCACTCCGTGGCAAGTCTGCTCAGTGTTTTGCAGTGCCATGCATGCTCTGATACATGGCATACACCTGCACTGGCTCAACCAGCGGAAAATCAACAAATCATGCAGATGCTGAGAGAGATGCTCGAAGAAGTTGAAGAAGTAGAGGTCATCTGTGTGAAGCTTCTAGGTATGCCCTTCTTTTTATCAAGAAAATGACATAGTGCTTGAACTATTGATTTTCTTTTACTTGATGTCTGAATACAAATTTGTTTGCAATATTTATTGCTTTCTTGTTGATAGAAAATTGAAGAAGGGAGTTGAACAAAACATACAGGGCAGTTCATGTTAATACAGAGCTTTTTTGCCTTTTCCACCTCAATAAAATGCACTGGCATGGGAAAAAATGAATGCAGTCCTGATGACATGGAAAAGCAAAAGACAAGGCCACAGACTTGCAAATAAAGTTAACATTATTTGTTATTTTTTAATTTGAAACTGGCAAAGAGACAGCCAATACATTGCTGCATGACTAGCTCTAAGTTGTTAATGGTACCTGAACTGTGTTTTATATATCATATCATTCATGTACTTGATCATCATTCTCTCATCGTGTTTTATGTTCTTGGCCTGTCCAAGTTCATTTGTGGCAGAGAGAAGCCTCTGTGCTCTTTTCGGATGGCTTTTAGTTTCTGTTTTCCTTTGTTTTAAAAATAATCAGATTGCAAATCTTACACAGGGGGATGAGTGGTGGAGCTCATCCATCCTTGCTTTGCTGTCTGGATCATGAGCACCTGATACGTGACAGTTCTCCGCTTGCTGCAAAACTACTCTAGTAACTCCATGCTGTTCTGATTGCTTTTTGTCATTTTTTTTTTTTTCCTCTCAAAGGCATTAATGCGTGGATATTTCCTGAATCATTAGGACTTTTTTTTTTTTTAATTCCTTGAGAGTTATTTCTCTTTTATTCAAAAAGAGTAAAAACTAGCTAAACTGGAGCAGAGTAACAGAAAAAACCACTAGCTATTCAGGCTCAGTTTAGGGAAAAGATATTTTTGCTCCCTTATTGTCTTTCTCTTAAATAAGCCTCGAGGTGAGTTTGTTCTTTTGTCCACACCCATCTTTACACGTTTCTTCTTTACACTTACCTGCAAATCAAGTCCATTGCTAAACTGAGATGCTCTCTCTACCTAAAGTTACTGTACAAGTATTCTAAAGAAAGTGAACCCACATGATCTGTGTGCTGTTTGCAACCTGAATGTAATACGGTTTCACGCTACCCACAGTGTTGCAGAGAAGACCTAGTCCTGTAGATGTATATAGTGTGTATATACATATAATATAGTATATTTCTCCATATTGTCCATTCCTAGTCCTTTCAGGCCATATCAATAAGCACGGCTCTGTGCTGAGGCTTCCCCCCTCAATATAGTCCTGCAATATGGGCTGATGCAATCTCTTTACATGGGGTGGATGGTTTGTCCTGTGAATGGCAGTTGAATTTACAAGTGAAAAGGAGCTCAGATACCCACTGAAAAGATTGTATTGATCTAAGGAGCTGAGATATTGTAGGTGGAACTAACCAATACACAGTTTTGAAAAGTTGGGGGCTTAAGGGAGAAAAATTAATGACCTCCCTGTTGTATAGCAAAAGTAGATCAATGGCTTTGTTTTTGTGTTTTTCTTTGAAAGATATCATCTGCTGGCTGCAGAGTGAGTGGATTCAGCTTCCTTCTGGAGCCTGAGCAAATCACTTGGGGAAGATCTTGCTTTCTGCTGTGTCCTAAAGACAACATGGAAGGCGAGAGCATCTATGAGGTTGATTCTGGAGATGGACTTGGAGGTAAGGTTGCCTCCGGGTTCTTTTTGCTTTCATCCCAGATGGCTGGTTACAGGAAGCTCTTATTACACTGAATCTCAGAATCCACAAAAAGCAAATGTGATCAAGATGTCTGAATCCATTGATTGTATTATGTCACTTTACAAGCAGTGAATAAAAATTTTTGAAAACAACTGTGTCCTAGAGAAAGTGGCACACGTAGATACTGCACATTCTAAATGTTGTCATTTAGAGTCTGAGATGTCCCAAAGATGATGCAAACCCTAAATACTTACAATAAAAGTAAAGTCATGCAGCCTTTTCTCTCTTTTTTTTTTGTTTCTCGTTCTTCTGTCTCTCACCTACCGAGTAACTGTATCGCACACACTATCTGTTTTGTTTGTATTTTTTAACTGGACTGCAGAAAATGACATGAAATGGTCGTGACTCAGTCTTCTATATTAGTGATCCACGTGTAGATTGAGACTTTTCATTGAGCTAAAATAAAGAGTTCTTGATCTTGCTTAGTCACTTGGACAAATTAGCTAACAGTTCCTGTGGTTTATCATCTTCATAATGGGGTGAACAGTTTCTCAGGGAAGGTAATATTACATACCTGTACAGCGATGCTGTTCTTTGCATATAATGCAGAGGACCTTTGACAGAGTTTTCAGTCAAATCCATCTGTTTTAAATTCCTGGTTTAACACAGCTTCCTTTGAGATTAACTAAACAAATACCTTTATCTAGTTTGCAGAACACCTTGAACTGCCAAGGTTGACTCACTTTTGAACTAGGAACTCTAACCATTACGTGGAAGAATGACAGAATGACACTGTAATAACAAAGACTTTCTGTGCTGCACATCTATTTCATGGTTTAGATCTTTTTCTGTAACTGGATTGTAACCAGGCAGATAGTTTTTTGTCTGAGTGTACTGTGCTTGTGCTAAGATGCCCTCTTTTGTGTTTAATACTTTTGTAATAGTTTTCATGGGCCCTATCTGTATCAGCAACGCTATGCACTAGAAGGAACAGTTCCTGCTGTCTTATCTCACTGAGTTTCTTTCTTATTAATGAGTTGACTGTAGACACTCAGCAGTTGGACTAACATGTAGATATGTATCTTTCAACTGTTTACTTTTTTTTTTAAAGACAAAAAATGGTACTTCAAGTTGCTTTTAAAATTCCTGCCAATACTATCTGTGAAATAATTGTCATAATAAATTTTATGACAAGAACAAGATTAGTATTTATGCTCAAGTATTGCCTTTCTGCTAAGTGAATTAAGAGTAATACAGTAGCAGTATTCTATTTAACTTTCTGAGAATTTGTGTTGTCCTTTCCCAAAGTCTTTGAAACACCTGGAGCCATTGTTATAACTGGTACTGATTAGTTTACTTTTCCATTTCATAACCTATCTCAGGCACTAGTTTCATGGCCTTACAGTGGTGTCCTTCAGTCAGTGATTCTCTGCTGCAGATCTGCATCTTTGCAATTTCTTTCATGCCTCTTTGAGCATGGAAAAAAAATCTTTCAGAGCTGAGGTCAAAGACAATTTAGTATCTTAGCCCTCCTTGAGGTCTGACCTTTATTGTTATAATAAGTTCCTGTCCTTGATTTACATTTTTCTAATTTATATAGGCAAGAGTGAGTGTGTGTGTTTCGGTATGCAGAATGAGTACTGGCTTCTCTGGCTTGTTCTGTTCTCTTTCTTTTTGAATTCTGATGTAAGATTGCAAATTCTTCAGAGAAAATGTACTATTCTGGGGAAGTAGAATAAATTGTCATTGACATAAATTGAATCGAATTACTGGTACAAGAACTGATCGTGTATGGGATAGGGCCATATTTACAGCAGCATGTCAGTATCTCCAGGGTGTATATATATGTATGGTGATCTTTTGCATGAGTAATACTAACCACAGAGTACCATTTCCCATTTTTCAGATAACAGGTGATGTTGTCTCTGTGCGTATTGCTAGATAGCAGCTCAAGTAAAAAAAAATCCTTGCTTCATCCCTTATCAAAACAAACTCAACAAGAATTCCCATTCTGAAAGTTCTAGAGAACTGTTAAGAGCTAGTTCTCTGTTATGATCAGCACATCAATCTGATGAGTAAGTGAAGTGTTGGAAACTCCCGTGTTTTAAAATCAAGGGCCACTAAACTTCTAAATGTAGCTTTGCTGGATTTCTTGGATTATCTTTGTCCTGCTTTTCGTACTTCTATTTGAGACACAAAAATGACAAGTATATGACAAGAACTGAACTGGGGAATTTGGCACTGTTTTATAGAATGTCATTTAAGTAAAAATCTGACTCTAAAATAAAGCACACATCTTTTGGAAGACAAAGGACATACTTTGAGATAGGTACATATCGGGAACAGATATATGTTTACAGTTAGGGTGATTTGCTGCCTGAATTATGATATATATCAGAGAGCTGAAACAAAACAGAAATGTGCCCATTTTCAGCAACATGAGTAGTACACGTCAAACAATTAATAGGTATGTTGAAATCACCTCCAAAAAACAAATTATGTTTTTTAATTCAAGGTCTGTGGTCTCTGATGGAAGAGTTTCCTGGGATTATAAACTCCATGTGAGACTGCAAGAGCTTGAGGGTCAAAAGACCTTAAGAATTTTGTGGCTGTTTTTGTCAGATCAAGAAAAAAAATCTTAACAAAAATATTACCCCATATTTCATTAGTTCGTTAATAGAAAATTAGCTCACAATTTTCAAATCCAGGAACCCAAAGTAAAGCTCTTCCTCTATTTTAACTGCAAAAAGTGTTTGGATTTTTCATAGGTGTGGGTGGCTTAATGCCAGCAATTCTTAATGCTATTGAAAGCTCAGGAATGATGCTTATAGAGATCGAGTAAATTAATTTGATACTGTGGAGTTATGTAATTACCACAGACTTTTTTAGGTTAAAAATTAGCACTAATATTAAAAACAGTGAAAATAGCTGTATTGTGGGAATTGTACCTGGTCCTCTTGACTTGATGTTACTTCATAGAAGGTTTTGAATGCCTCTTAAATAATGCACAAAGAACAGAGCTGACTTTTCTCTTGACCTATAAAGCCAAATTCTGTGAAGGTCCTTATGCAGTCAAACAGAATCTTCAGAGTAGAAGCCACCCCAACCGTGGTGGAGAAGAAGAGGCAGGACTGTAATTCTGCACTGTGAAATGCTCTGAAAACCTATTATAGATGACCTAGAACAGATGGACACTGCAAAGAGAAGACTTCAGTTGCCTAGGAGAGATTTCTGTTTTTCTCTAGTGAAAGAACTGTGGTGGGGTGACCTTGGCTGGCTGTAAGGTACCCAGCGAGCTGCTTTGTCGCTCCCCCTCCTCAGCAGGGCAGGGGAAGAAAATAAGATGAAAGGATAAGCAGAAGGACATCACTACCAGTTACTGTCACAGGAAGAACAGACTCAACTTTAGACAGATTAATTTATTGCTAATTAAAAGTATGATAGGCTAGTGACAAAAAAAAATGCAAACTAAACCCACCTTCCCCTCACCCCCTTTCTTCCCAGACTCAACTTCACCCTGTCCTTCCTGACTTTTCTGCCACCTCCTTGCCAACCCTGAGCAGTGCAGGGGTATGGGGAGTAAGGGCCATGGTGAGTCCATAACACTTGGTCTCTGCTACTCCTTCTCCTCATGCTCTTCTACTCCACTGGGGTTTTCACTGAAAGGGAAATACAGTCCTTCAAATTTTTCCTGTGTGGGTTCTTCTCAGGGGTTGCAGTTCTTCAAGAACTCTTCCACTACAGATCCTTTCCACTGGGTACAGTCCCTGAGGAACATACTGCTCCAGCATAGGTCCTCCCCCACCACAGAAAACCTGCTCCTGTGTGGGCTTCTCTCCATGGGTCACAGCTCCTGCCAGGAGCCTGCTCCAGTGTGGGCTTTCCATGGGCTGCAGTTTCCTCCAGGGCATCTCCACCTGCTCTGTGGTGGAGTCTTCAATGAGCTGCAGGGTGGATATCTGTTCCGTTGTGGTCCTTCATGGGCTGCAGGAAGACAACCTGCCTCACCATGGTCTTCTCCATGGGATGCAAGGGAATTTCTGCTCTGGGGCCTGGAGCACCACCTCCACTGACCTTAGTATTTGTGATCTCTCATTTTTTCTACAGCTGCTGTTGTGCAGCTGTTTAACACTTTCTTAAATATGTTATCACAGAGGTGCCACCAGTGTCACTGATGGGCTCACCTTTGGCCAGTGGTGGGTCTGTCTTGGAGCTGGCTGGAACTGGCTCTGTCCAACATGGGGGCATGTCCTCGTCTCTTCTCACAGAGGCCAGTCCTGAAGCCCCTCCACCACCCAAACCCTGCCACACAAACCCAATACCGACTCTTACTGTTATTCCAGAGCAATGCACTGCTTCAAGTGTATTCCTTAGACCTGGGCGCTTATTAGAGGGTATTGTCTTTAAGTGATTGTTTTTATTATCAGTATCTCGACTACTTCAATGTGGTTCTTTAAGTAGTCACTAACTTAGACATTACTTAGAGTTAAGTATATTTGAGAATGTTTCCTTAGAAACTTATAAATTATGGACTGATATGATTATTAATTAAAGCTAAAGATCAAGCTTTAATATTGTCCTTCTTCTGTGACTTGATTTTTCAAAATTTGATGCTTTTTTTTTGGCAAAGATTCTGCAGTGTCTAGATATATATGCAGAATCGTATGTGTCAGCAGCACACATTTTCCCTTGTTTCCTGTACTGTATTGTAATAAGAACCTGAAGATTTGCTGCTCCCCAGAAGGTATTATGGGGAAGAGATTGGGGAAGGGGTTAAGCAAAAGGGGCTCTGTTGTGTTGTTGATGTTACACCAGATCTGCCTTTGGCCTAGTGTTTTCACTTGTAGCTCTCGTTCAAGTAAAAAATCCTTCCTGCACGTTAAAAAGGCTGTGAGCTAGTTGCTATGGTATTCAGCTTTTTTATTTTTTAACCAATCGGCTTGCTTTTGTGATGATTCAGACCAGAATAAGAAATCGGTCACACAGGGTAGAGCTGTAATCAAAAGAGCAGCTATTGTTGGCTTGGAAATCTATAGAGGCTGGGAGAACAGCAGAATTTGAGTTTCAAGAAAATATTTACCATGGTCTATGTTTATGGTATATGTTCTAATGTGTTACTAAATACTAGTAATGGGGTTAATAGCAGTAGTCTTTTTTCAGTATGATAATAAAAATTGAATCACTGGACTAATTTCTCTATGCTGTTTTATCACCCCAAAGGCATCAGCAGTTTCCAGCTAAAAAATTGTCAGTTATTTTTATTCTGTAGCCATTCTTTATTGTTTTTTTTCATTGCGTTAGTAAGTGATAGTATGTTTCTGGCAGGATATTATTTGCTGGTGGATGATTACCAGACTGCTGCTTGTCTTCTCAATTTTAGTGCTCCTATTTAGCTAATCAGGAAATCCTGGAAGATTGCTAGATAATGTAGGAGGACTTTAAAGTCATAATAGTACTGATATGTAGCTGCAGTGATTCAAGGATAAAAGAAAGACAAGGTACTTAGGGAAAGATATATTCTGATAGATGAACTATTCAAAAGGGAGGATGGACTTCTGTGAGTCTTTTGCAGGTTTTAAGAAGCTCTTATCTGCGTAAAGGCAAGGTTGTTCTCCTCCCCACCCTGCCTGCAACTGTGTCAGCAGGACAAACACAAAATACTGCTTCTTTTGTATAAAACAACTTTCAGAAGTCACGGCTATACCACAAATACAACTTCTAAATTTCAATTTAGCAATCACTAGAAATCACGCTTGTAAAGACAGTGCTACGTGCTAAAAGGCCACCAAAATCTACACAGTGCGACTGATAACATTAATTGTATGTGAAAACACATATTTGGAGATAACTACACAAAAAATAAAGATTTACTCTTGTGTTGCTTTTTGTCTTTGCTCTCTGTACAATACAGTGGCACAATCCTTTCCCAGTGAATAACAGGTTCTGCTTTGCTTATTACTCGCCAAAGTGTCACGAGAGCTTTTGTTTTCTTTCCCAGAGCCTTATGTAGTACCCCTGGTATGTGGGTAATAATGTCCCACTGTGGACTAAAATGCTGGCAGTGAATAATGGTACCTCTGCTCTCACTGAGTATGAACAAAATCACCTCCTGGTTATCAAGGGGTGGACTAAGAATAGCAACTGAATGATGAAGTTGAATCCTGGAGAGGCTTTAGATGATGCTGGTACCAAGTATGCACTTTTCCACCTCTGTAATAGCACCATTTCAGTGTTTGAATTCCTCATTGTCACTGGACATGGAGGTAAACCTCAGGGTGCTGCGTCCATGCCACTAGAATAGTAAAGCAGCTACGATGTTCAGGAAATGCAGGTTTCTAGGCATGTGGTACATGACTTTGCAAGAAATCAAGAGGAAGGTGTGCATCAGCTCATCAAATAGAATAAAAAATTCACCTCCCATGATAGTACCAAAAAAAAAAAAAAAGGCAGAGCAAAGAAGACTTGTCACAGCAAACTGAAAGGAAGAGTAAAACTCTTCCTTGTTTATAGTTAGTAGTAAGGCTTAATTTATTGCACTGGGATTCCTGCATCCTAATAAGTGGAATGTGGAGAGCTCCCCATTGACTGTTTAGCTAAACAGGCTAGAGTATTTTTAGGTCAATAATTAATTTTTATTTATGTCAAATCTATGATTTAAAGATATACTCATGGAACAAACTCCCACGGTTTTCAGTGAAATGAAGAACCCAGAAAAATGTTGATGATTCAAGAGATTTTTTTTAGAGTTTATGGTTCTGCATGGCCAAATTGAATGTATGTTGGGTTTCACATTTGTTAGTTGCCACTGGATGTCTGAGAACATAAAAAACATTCATCCAGGTGATAAAGTTTTTTAGCATGTCCTTTTTCTACAAAAATGATTTTAATGGCACAGTTCACTGATGTTTTATCTTCTGGTGTTTTCAGATGAGCTTTTTATCATTTATTAGTGTCCTTTAACTTATTCGTAAGAGCTATATACTAAGTTACAAGATACGTTTGAATGACCAGCGGTCATTATGGCATTATAGTCATTACAGTATGACAGATAGTTTTGCACTGTAATAAATGTGGGATATTTGCTATTGGTTCTTACCTTATTTAGAACTAAATTTTTAAATGCACAAGACAAAGCAAAGAATGAAAGGATCTAGCTTTTTGGTGGCTTGTATTCAAAATGTATAGAGGGCACTTACAAATAGTAATGCTAATTTGTAACCATTGTGGGTGTTAAAAATATTGTGGAAACCATTCTGAAGGTGATTATGAAATTGAAATGCTCATAAGCACATTGTCAGTATTTAACTGACAGTGTCTTGGTCAGGGTTTGCACTCAGTGACGAGGATGTAGTGAGTTTATTAAGGGATGATGATTTTAAACATACAAGTGAAAAACCTCAACAAATGACTCTTAGTGAAATGACAGAAATATGACTTGAGTTCTTGTATAGTTGTCTGCTGCAAATAAATCCTTAGATGAGGTCTTTCAGTGGTGGCATAGATGATCTAGAGATTAATTTATTCTTTATTCAAGCACCGCAGTCATCGATCATATAATTTGAAAAGCATTGAGCATCTAAAGTTCTTAAGCCAGAAAGTAGACAAGAATATTCATGCTCTTGAAAATATGTTCTGCATGCATTTTGAAATCTCTTGCATTTTTGTGCTTTTGCAAGAACATCTACACAAGATATGAATTTTAGTCATTTTCAGGATTGCATCTAAAGTACATGTATATTTCTATATGACTTCATTTAAAAATCGCCCTTGACTAATAACTGCCTATTGCCACCCAGATGTAAGGCAGGTCATAAGGGACGGGGGTTCATTTAGTAGAGCTTTTACCTTTTTATAGGAAGTGCAATGTAAGAGATGGGAAGTGTATTTAAAGTTGGTAATGTAACAAATACTCTCTGCACTGATCTGTTGTTCACAGACAGGGCTTGCGACATGCCACTTTATTTGCCTTTCACATGTTGTATGCACTCACCAGGAGTTCTTCACTGCTTGTACTGAATCGTTGCGAGTTCCCTGCTGGTGTAAGTATAGTAGCTCCACTGCTTTTGGAAATTGTGATAGAGATGTGATGGTCTGCACAAGGGTAACTTGCCCTATTTCCACCCAAAGAACACTGTGGGCTTGATTCTGATTCTGTTTATTAAAAGTGCCACTTGTAATAGCGCGAGTATAAATAGAAAGAAAACTCATGAGTAGATCACATGCAGATACACACCTGAGTAACTAACTTGAATGGATTGCTGCTGTCTGGACTAGATTTGCATAATGACAAATGCCTTCATAAAAAGGACTGCTTTGATACAGCGCTTCATCTTTCTGAATTTCAAAGCTCTGCAAATTTAAATATAAGCATGGGTAAATAAACATTGAAATCATCCTGGCATGTATAATAGATTTATTTTTTTCCTATTCAGTACTTGTTTGTATTTGCTTTCCAATGTATCTTCTGGAAAAGAAAGGCTTTTGAAGAAAAGTGAAAGATACAAATTAAAACGGAGAATATATTTCCTCATGAGGTTTTTCTCTTTTATGCTATACAGGTCTGGGATGAGGAGTTGATAGTTTGGGCTGCTCTGCTTCGAATACCCATATTAATATAAAATGGGTTCCTTAACTTCCTCTCTTTGTGTTCTGATGACAGAAATACAGTTTATTTCTCTGAAATAGAGCATTTTATTTTATGCTTGTGTGAAAATTCTTTGTTCCTTACTACTTTTTCATTTTTTGTTAAGAAGATCGTCCCTTTAAAAGGGAAAGAGCACCTGTTTTCTAGATCCTGCAGACTGATTTTCTGGGTTCCATTTTAAATTTTATTGACTGAGGCTGGCAATGCTGCTTAAAACCTTGCTTCAACAAGCATTCTGTTGAACTGTTCTTGATGGAGGGTAAACTGATTAATCTGAGTTGAATCCCTTTGACAGCTGTACAATGGGTTTCACACTAAGGAATTTTCAAGGAATTCTTTCAATGACTTAGATCAGGACTGAACCATCAGCACTTCCCTGGTAATTCTAAAAATAATACTTACTTCTTTGTGGTTAGGAGTATGAGAGAGGAGATTCTCTTGAGTCTCAGCTAATTACACTGATGGAAGTGAATAGAGGAGCTGGAAAGATCCGGGCTGCCACTTGAGAGTTACACTCTTGTAAGTCTGGTAATGTCCGCAGAGAAAGTATTTTTCTGCTATTGAAAGTGATTGGGAGAACAAGGTGCTTGCTTGCTTTATAGGGTCAACAGTTTTGTTCCTGCTTGAAAAATTATCTTTAGATGAGGAAAGTTTTCACCATTGTTTTGTCTTGAATTTCTTTGTTTTTTAGGGAAAGCTATAAGGAAGCTTGTGCACAAGGCGACACTGGTGGCATCTAGAATCCTCAGATTTCCTTGACTGAATCCATCTGGGTTTAGCCCTAAATATAGTAGACAAGCTGCACTGCTTGCACTGATAAATTATATCTTCCAAATGATAGACCAAGGTACAGTCATGTATACTAACCATTTTTGATCTCTTTTGACTCTTGATTCTGTTGCTTTTTGGGTAGTTGTGATAGTATGGTTTGTCCCCATTGTTGTGGACTATCTTTTCATCAGTACTCTCAAAAAAAAATTAACTGAAAAAGACTTCTGACCTGGCTCTGGCTTTTGATGTCCCCAGCTCCTTATGAGTCTGCGGCTTGGTGGGAAACAGTCTCTCCTGAGATTTACAAACTTGGCTTCAGTGGCATGTAGACAGTGGGGCTGTTGGCAACACAACTTTATTTGATTTTACTACCCATGGAAAAGAAAAAAAAAGTGAAAACCTAAAACAAAACTTCACTTCCTTTTTGACATACTTTTCCATTTGCTTTGTATGCTCAGCAATCATAAAATGAAAACAAACAAACAGATTATGTTCTAACAAGGCATAGGTTTTGGCTATAAAATAACAGCTGTGTTATCAAAGAAAAAAATTGATCAATATAGTAGTATTCGGAATGATAGTTAATAATTAGGTTTCTTTATATCTGCTTTGGTATCTCAGCTAGCTGTTGGAATGAGCAAGCAATCTCAGTGCCAACTGGCCTGCTTTCTGAGGTCAGAACATCTTTGCATTTGTTTTAGGTGGGAAAATCTGCCTCCTACCTGTGTCTCTTCTTAATTATATGGGAGATAAGTTTAATAACACAGAACGTTACCAGTTTTAAGGTGTTGGAGTGGTTGTGTTGGTTCATGTTTTAAAAGAATATAGAATATATTGCTCTACTTGGATCAACCATGACATCTGAAAATGAAGACTGATTAAGCATACTTTTAAATTGTCTTGATCATGACATTGGTTGACTATTAATTAAATTGCATGGACACTATTAAAATTTTGATTTTTACGTGGTTTAGGTATTGAGCTGAAAGACTTCAGACCTGTCTTTTCTTTTGGCCAAAGATGGGGGGGGGGGGAATGCTTCCTCTGTGTGTCTTCTCTGTTCAATCACGGTGTGTGTTGAGCTGCGGCTGTTTGCTGCCTCCATCTTCAAATGTTGAGCTTTATCCTTATTTTGGTATTTTGCCCGCATACAAAACCTTCCAGTTGCTTCTCCCTCATGCATTAACTAGGGAGAAGGATCTGGGGTCTGGAAAGGGTGGTTGTAAGCTCAGATTGGCTGGCACATTTGGCCCCTTGTGAATGTCCAGGTCTTGCTAAGGAAGATCCTATAGCAACCATAACCTAAATCATCAACTGACCACAAGAAAGAATTCTGTAGTTTATGCACAATTTGTCAGTTGCATATGGCTTTGAAGTCGCTACATAAAATGCATCTTCTGTTGTCTGGCAAAAGATTACTAGATTTAAAATATTAATGTCACTGGTGTTCAGACTGGCAGAGTTGGTCTACAGATGGTTCTCATTTTGTATATATAATTCTTTTAAAATATATATGCTTGCTGAGAGGTTAATGAAAGGTTTCCATAATTCTCCTACACAATTAGTACAATACAGCAAGTAATTGAAGAATATGTCTATTTTTTCAATTGACAGCAACAGGTCATACCTTTGGCACACGGATAATTGGTAATTTTCTGTGTATCATTAATGGAACAGGAAGATGAGTACATCTTGCTTTGCTGGGTTGTGATAGTGTCTGTGATGACATTCAGCTGGCCTGTAGCGGTCTGTGTCAAATGCTTCCCTTCCTTGTCCAAAATCAGAGTTTTGTGATAAGTCTTCGTATCTATTGTATATCTATCTATTGAGCATTTAGCAGGTCAACTCACTTGGGTGAGGTAAATACATTTTCTTTATTCTAGGAAATTCTGATGTTTAATGATGGTTTTAGGCTATAAAGTATTGAGCTCCTCTCTCTATTTACAATCCTTAGAAAAATTCTGACAGCCAACAAAATAATTTCTGAACGATAAAGGTCTTGAGAGAGGTTCCATCTCCTACAAGAGAAACAGTGGACACCACATTGGAAATGTTTGGGAGCTAGCAAAGGAAATTGAAGCAAACAATAGGCTTTGGCTCAGGGCTCTGGAGGTTGATGCCTGCTGTGGAAGTGCTGGATGTGGAGAGGCTCTCCTCCAGCCCCTGGTAAAGGAGAGAAAAGAGGATGGCTCAGGTTCTCTTTAACCACACATTGTAGCAAGATTAGGGCTTGTGTGGGATGACAGATGTCTGCTCATATAGATAGTGCTATAACAGTAGTAAGATGCTGAAGTTTTTAAATCCAGCTAATAAATGAAAGGGATTTAAAAGTAACAAATTACAGAATTTAGAAATACCAGAGACCCAGGGACATTTTTAATGTTAAATGAAAAACATGTTTAATGAAGTCAAGTAAGCAAAAGTTTGGAGCAGTTGGAAATTTGCTCATGTTTTTTGTCAGCTGCTTTTGTATTCACCTGATAATCACAAACTAATTTTACTTAAGCTTAGTAGTCACTCAATGAATTAATTAAATATATAGAAAGGTATCTTGAAAAATAGTCACAACAAATGAGTTTCTTCTACCGTTGTTTTTGAGAACTTGACCCAAAAGTTTTCCCCTTATTTGAAAGATCTTAATGTATCATTAAACATTTTTAATACAACTCGAATTCTCCAGCTGTATACAACCTTGAGTTAGAGCATCACGATATACAGGTTGTCTTCTTAGCTCCAACTGTTCAGCACAAGGGGCTGAGGACGAATATCATTGGAAGGAAGTAGGAGAGGATGCAGACTTAAAGTGTTCAGGGGAAGAAATCTCTAAGTTGGTTTTGGAGAGGGCTGGCTCTGCTAATGTAATAAGTACGCACGGTGGAGATAAAGCAGTTAATAAGGAGTTATGGGTTAAATAAAGAAGGGAATTCTGATCAATTTAGAAAGAGCAGTCCATATAGTTGGTGGTCTCTGCAACCAATGGGCTACTGCATTGATGAAACGGTGCTGAGTGGGAAACATGGTGGGAGAAAAGGCAGAAAAGCAGGAATAAGCAGACCTTTAAATCTCATTGAAATTCATGACAAGAGCATGAATTTGGCACAACGGAGCGTTTCCAAACGAGGCTTCGGTTCCTCACAGCAATGGGCAGGCGACAGGACTATTGTTACTCTGACCCGTTCTCTACAGTGTTACTTTTGTAGACGTTCATTTTCTCTCGCTGCATTCCCATCTAAAACCACAGCAAACGTGGTCAGCAGCTAAAGTGATGGTTCTTCAGCAGCAGCATACTGATAGGAACTCCTGTGTACGCTCAGCGCTGAAGACCTGCTCGCTGCCCTGCTATTTAATGCTGCTCCAGCCGCTCCTGACAAGTTGATGTACTGGCACATCAGGATCCTCTATTGGTACATCATAGGGAGACAGGATGATGGGTAACTTAGTTCCCTTGCAGGGCAGTGGTTATAAATACACTCTGGGAGGAGATTGCTTCCTGGCCTTCTCTTCTTGCTCCTTCCAAAGATTTGTTCACTTTTCTGCATTTTGGAGATGGTGCTAAAGCGAGCAGTCTCATACTGCATAATCAAGGATTCTAAAAACCTGACGTGCTGTCATGTGTCTTTGATGATGCAGTACTATGATTTTTGCCATTAAAATATGCAGGTTTAGTAATTAAAGAAATTACATTTCAGGCAATATTACACACCTGCACTCTTCCATTATTATAAAAGTTAAAAATTAAATACTTGGAATTTCTTTGGGAAAATAGGTAATTCTGACCTTTGAGAAAACACAGAAAAGCTTATATCCAATACTACTATTAGGTATTTTCTTCTTTTCTGTTTGAGTTTTATTTCTTCACCCACTTGTGAGTTTACCTTGGTGTAGCAATTGATGAAGATTAATTTAAATATTGGCTTTAAAAAGTCATCTGTCACTTAGCAGATGGGAGAAGTCATGATTAATGAGTTAATATAATGAGTAGGTAGCAAATCTGCACTTCAAAGTTTTAAATAAAAATAAAAAAGCGGAAGTCACTTTCAATAGCTGCTGTTGTACTCTATTTATTATTTATTTAGAAATCTAAACTGCTAAGCTGGTTTCTGTTTTCAGAAGTTGTGTGGAGTCTTTGCATGTTCTTGAGTCTGGAAATATTCTAGCTGAGACTAAAATCTGAAAAAGCAAGCAGCTGATGCTGTTTTATTCAGTAGTTATTTTTAAGCCCTCTTATAACTATACCTTGCAACTTTTTATTGTCTGCTTTTTGCCAGTATAATTTAGATAGCTTGCTTTAATAATCTTAGTCATTAATATATCATTGCTCAGTCACTCTGCAATGGGGACATATTTCTTCTCTGATTAATACGATTATTTAGACTAAAGCACATGGTCAATAAACATGTAATACAGTAAATGTAATGAAATGAACAAACAGCAAAAATGAAAATAGAACCAAATCAGAAGCCCTGCCCCAATCTAAAAATGAGCAAATCCAGATTGACTCCTCTCCATTTCCTAAATAAATTCAACGCACCCAAAGTAGTGTATCTTTTTGCAGTCTAAAAAAAGATTGATTCTGGAAATGGATGTTCAGCTGTCACTGAGCAGTGCTTCCTAGTGCTGTCAGAATATTCTGTTAAAGGGGAAAAAAATCCCTGAATGCCCTTAAGGATTCTTAAAGGAAATCTGCATTCTTTCTGTTAAATTTAATTAGGGATTTAGAATATGTGTATCCAGGTTTTACCCATTAAACTTTATGACCGATAAATTTGAAAACAAATCTTCTAAGGTAAATATTTCGGATAATAGATTGCTAAATGGAGAGGCCGTTACATTTAAGTCATTAGGATGTGTATGTATACGTTCTTCCCTGTTGCTTCCTAGCATTTTCACTGAACCTACAATATAAATAAGTGACTGTGTAAGCTCATGATATCTAGTTACTTTTTATGTTTAACATGTGTTTTAAATAATTTTCATGCTGCTTCTGCTGTGGTAAAAGTAAAATTAGGATATTATGCTACTCAGTAAAAACTAGGGGCCCTAGGGGCACTGGATTACAAACTGGAGGAGTTAATTCACATTGTTTCATACAGCAATTAATTACAATTTAAGCATAAAACCTGTAAAAAAAAACCCCACCTTGCCTTTTAATTATAAAGTAACAGAAGGCCCTGGGGGTTAAATAGTGAGTCATTGTCTGCTAAGTTTTTAAGCCATAAGGATAGTCTATGATCTTGGGGGGTCTGGTTGTTTTGGGGTTGTGTTGGGGTTTTTTTTTGTTCATAAGGACCCTTTATTTTTCCGTGAGAGTCAGCCCAGTCCCATGACAGTAGTAGCTCCTGTGGAGCACCAGCTGGGGCTTCTTGCAGCATCTCCTACTGGTTTATTTATGATACAGCTTTGGCACTAGTATTTGCTGAGACCACACTGTTCTTAGGACACTCTCATTGAAGTCAAACTGTTATAACACCTTGTGTCAGTGTGTGGAAGAAGAGAAAAAGAAAACAAAAATTGTGGGTGTGGAGAAATTAGAAGGCTGTCACTGCACTGAGCGCTGTGTCTGGTGGCTGCTTTGTCTCTGCCACAGTTCCAGCAGAGGCGAAGCTCAACGTGGTCATTGATGTCTCTTGAGTACTACAAATCCTCATCTTTCTTTCTTATCTGTTGTTTAATTCTTAATCGTTGGTAATAAAGTATTTGGGTATCTAGTCCACAGAATAATACTTAGCTGATCTGGTTTGCCTGCAACAAAAAACTATACCAAACCAAATCCCAATATGTAGATATTACAGTTAAATTGCACACTGAATTTTTTAGCAGATTGTTCCATTTGTTTTCTGTTGATGCAACCAATAATATATTGGATTTTAATCCAGTGTGTAGGAAACCATTTGATAAACAAATGTGTTATCTAGGAAAATGAGTGTAATTTTTAATAGCTTGGGAAACTGCTGTGTTGTGAAACACTTTTATCAAAACTTTAATAGGCACAGACCTCTTAAGGAAACCGATATAAGGTGGGGGGAAAAAAGACTGCTGTGGAGACTTAGTTTGATTAAAATGTTTTGGTAAAGAATCCTTAATTATTTTAAAGAAAGCCACAGTGGAGTCTTTTTTCCTGTGCTGATAAGAAAGTGGGAAGTTTTCATATTGCATTCAAATGTGTGATGTGAAATGAATTAGTTATTAGCTATATCTCCTTGGGGCATATGCACTATAAATAGCTTTTCCAAGTCTATTGCTTTATTCTGCTCCGCACTGTATTGTCAAACTGCAGACCGGTGTAAAAATGTCTCCAATCAGTTGCACTCTGAAGCAGTGGCTTTTGCAGACCAAGGTTTATTTTAAAGTTTACACAAGCAATGGGGGACTCCTTGGTTCACTGACCCCTAATTTTTCAGAGTCTCAGGAAAAACCAAACGCCTTTTTTTTTAATCAACTGTGATTATTGTCAACAACAGCAAGAAAGGGGAATCTAGGTTTAATTGTTGAATAAGACCTATAGTATTACCAGTAAGGATGGAAATAGGCTTTTTAGTCAGGGCTTTGAAAAGCCCTTCCTGTGAAGTCAGGTATCAGGTACCTGTGTTGGCTTTATGTTTTGTCATAATAGAAAATATAAGTGAACTGTGGCCATAAATTAGTTTACAACTTCGGACTTTGAAAAGGGATCTGATTATAAACTGAGAAGACAATGGTACTTTCTGTGGCACATGAAATGTGGTATGTTTTTCATCTAGAGTTTTGTTTTGTAGGAAATAAGAGAGGCCGCTGTCCTCACTGTTAATGCCCCACCTTTACACTAACCAACCCCATGTGCTGCCCAGGAGAGCTCCAGAGAGACTTTATTTGGAGTTACTAGAATCGGAGGGTGTTAAAATTGCCATGAGCTTGATTCGCTACCTGTTCAGTTCAAATTTCTTATAAATGCCCTATGTATTACTCTGTATTAGTCTTTTCAGACAAGACTTGAGCTTCAGACTGTTGAGGAAGTGATCACCCTAAGGAATCTACATCTTCATGTTGATGTTTTATAAAAGCTGTAGCTACTTTCTCAATATTGCAAAAAAAAACAGTTTGAACAAGAATGTTTATCACCACACCACATTTTGACCATTTCCTTGATGTTTTCAGGTCTTCCAGGACTATTCATAGTTATGATAGTGTATGGACTACAGCAGTGAAGTACTACTGTGGCAAGCTGCCACCCAGTCAGGTCCCTGCTTGTGCTGCCCTTCTAGAGTTGTGGTGAAGAGTCTCAGTGAATGAGGTGGTAGCAGCAGCTTTGCCTTCTCAACTGGGTAGCAGCAGCAACCTTCACGCGATGTGAAGTACGGTGAGGGGAGCTTGTGAGTCAGTTGTGTGAGGAGGATGGGAGAGTGCAAGGCGACATCCCCCAGAAGATCAGCTTCTGCCCTGTGGCTTCCCGGATTGCCAAGTCCTGGATAATTCATTGCTTTTCAGTCCGGACTATACTAGCTCTCTAAATCTCAGGGAATGGGAATGCCTGTTCTCAAATACCAAATGGTCTAAAAAAAATTGGTGCTGCTTCTGTTTTGAAACACAAGATCCCCAAGTGCTTAATTATGCAAGTCAGAAGTGCCTTGGCTTAAAGTCAACCAATTCTGACTTAAGTCTGGTTGAAGTGGACTCCAATTCTGACTGAATCTGTGGAGGGTCCTGAGCTGTAGATGTGTTCAGATCCTCAGAGAATTCCCTGGGCTTGTGCTGAGATCCGTGTGAAGCTGCCTTGTGAGTGTCCACCTTGTCTGGTAATGCTGTGGAAGAGGGGGAGAAAATGGCAGGAGAAGTGGGGAACCTTTTTTGTGTTGAGGCAACTTGTGAACTGAGAGAATTTGGTTTCAGCCTTATCCCAGGGGAGTTTGAAGGCGCTGGTTCTCTTTCTACCACGTGAGAGGCAAAACCAGATTGGGACCTTCAGTGTTCCTGCTGTCAACTGAGCCACCACCCTGGGTAGTGATGGACAATCTGCTGACAGAGTCTGTGATACCACCACTGCAGGATCTAAGCGTATCCTGAACCAAATGCTCCCCCAGCTGTCCAACACCGATTGTACTGTCATTCATCCCGCTCTGTGTCCCTGTTCTCACTGAAGTGTGGCACCACAATATTTCTTTTCTCTATTGGTATCTTGAGGTCAACGTGCTACCAGGCAGCCAGGACACAAGAGCTGAGAGTCAGGGAGAGAATAACAAAGGTGAAGGCTGGCCCTTGAATAATTAGCAGCAGGAGGGGTGTGTGTGGGTGTGGGTGTGGGGGTGTGTGTGTGTGTAAGCAAGTGCTCTTATCTATTCCTCTTGTGACATTAATGAGCAACACACTTGTTCCTTTGGTTGCATCAATAAAATGGTACAAGACAAAATGCTATATTGCTTTACAGTAGCTGCAAATTTCCTACCGGAGTGAAAAATAGTAAGTACAGGTTTAAAGTATATTAAATATTTTCATGTATTATGGTGTATCTTCTCTTGCTTGAGTGACCTTGCATGTTGCCTTGGAGGGATATATCATAAATACTATTATTATTATCCTTTGTGCCAAAATGACATTGACATTGGTCGAGATTCTCACATGAACAGAATAGCATAGCTTGCGTGAAGTAAAAGGACAGATTTGGTACCTTCTGTTTAAATTGTTAAGGTTGGCTGAATTCTCAGTTAATTTAAAATCCTGCTTTATGGCCTCTATTACACAGGTTTCTGCCCCCTCCTTGAAATCTCTCTTCTGTAGTGACAGAATGTAACCATAAATGTTGCTTTTTCCTGATTTTTTTGTACTTTATTGTTATGTGGTTTTGGTTTTGTTCTTTTTAAAGTAGCAATCTGTATTGCTTCATAGGTTTGTAGGGAGGTCTTTCTACTTCTTTTTCCTTGTAATCTAAGTCTTTAGCACTGGATGAAAAAAAACCAGATGATTCAATTTTAAAATGCAAACAGAGTCCTCATTTTCTGGCAAACTTTCCTTTTTATCCCTCAGCCAACTTCTATCCAGTCCACTGGTTCTCCTCCTCTGTGTCATGCTTGCTCACTTCTGCAGATTAATTTTTTATGAGAGATACTATTAAAATGACTTTGGAGATTCACATAAATTATCTCTGCAGCTTTCACTTGTTTGCTGTTCTGAAAAATTTACTAATATTTCTCCAATGCAGCCTGCATTCTCTAAATCAATACCGAGTGTTTTTCTCATTTCTGCATTAAGTAATTTCAACTTGATTTTTTAATGAAGTAAAATATTAAGTATATTATGGATATTGGGGGCGGGGGGGGGGGCGGGGGGGGTGTAAGGGAATCGGAGAAAGTGTGTCGATTTTGCTTTGTTGTTTACACAGCTACTAAACCTTAGTGAAATAAATTCAGCTGAGCCCTGCCTGCCAGGAGCAGACCTGGTAGCTCCTGTGCCATTAAGGTGCCTTTCTAAGATGCAATTCTTTTTTCTCTGGTCCCTCAAAGTGCAGGGGCAGCAGTTTCTGCTGCCCTTCATTAGCAGAAATCTGTGAAAGGAGGCTTTGCTGTTTCCCTGCCTCTTCACTTTGTTCCCACCAGGAGAGGAGAGTAGACAGAGCCTCCCTTTGCACTCCTAGATACCTGTCCTTGTGGGCTGGCGTCTGAGCAGGAATTTATGCTCATATGGGAGGAAATTATGAAATGAGTGGCTGTGTTTGGTGCATGTTTCGCTCTTTTGAAGTCAGTAGGAAAACACCATTTATTTGCAGTGCCCCAGTGTTTTCCCATAAATGGCTAGAGCAGAGAATTGGTGTCATCCAGGCTCTAAAGCTGATCAAAACTGCAAGACTGGAAAGTGCAGCCCCTGTGGTACTGGAAAAGATGAAGATGCAGGTTAATGGGAGGCCTGCAGGGTGTGTGTTAGCAGCCTGCTCAGTCCTAAACTCGTAAAAGATTAGGGGCCGTGGTCTCTGAGATGATGATTTTTACATTTGAGACAATAGTGATGAGTGTCCTCTCCATTTTAAAGAGCTGAAAAGGTGAAAATGATACAGTTTTACGTATTTGTATATTTGTATTGTGCAAAGCTGCACCTACAAACCTAAGATGTGAGGTAGCCATTTGTTTTGTTCTGCAAAACATTTTAATATATAGAAGTCTTCTATAAGTTAGAGCCTCCTAGATTATTTTAATGTTTATTTATCTTCTTGTAAAACCTCAGACAGTTTTAATTGTTGGGAAGGACTTGATTCTGCTTAGTTGCCATTTCATTTTAGGGGACTGGGGCTTATGCTTGGGAGAGCTGATTTAGGGCCAAATTTGCCGTGTGAGTTTCTGTCATCTAAGACCCTTATAACTTGCTTGCAGTTCACTTTTGAGCTGCCAAACTGAATATAAACTGAACCTCTGTTACTTTTCTAATGTAGCTCAAAAGCATTGTGGTTTATGTAAGGGTTTTCCAACATTTATGATTGGTAGGTGGTGCATGTATAGGTATGAAGGTTAATTAAATCAAGAGGTGAAGTTTGTAGAACAGGGAATGCTTCATTAAGCCCTGTGTGAATTAACATGTACAATCTGTTCACAATACCCCAAGTGCCATTCACTGAGACAGTGTAATTACAGCTTACACACAGTTTCATTAGTTTGTGTTTCTTCTACTGTGGTTGACATGTATGTTGTCTTCAGTGAAACCCTGGAATAGAGGAGGAACTGCTCGCTGGTGGGCATCTGAGCATACTGACATTCAGCAAATCATTTTTCCTTTGGGTTCTAAAATGTCTTATCCCAGATGTAATTAAGCTTGTAATTCATCAACTGACACATTTTTTTTTTTTCCTCAAATTCCAGATTGAGCTCAAGACTTGTGAAATGGCTCTTCTTATGCACTTTTTTTTTTTAGCTCTAAACAGACGGGAAACAATAATTGCCTTTCCCCACTGCTAGTAGATCATTTATTTTAGTTCTTTTTTATTTAAAGTTCATTCATTTTTATTTCAGGGCAGGATATTATGACAACCTAAAGATTCATTCTTTAAGACTGAATAAGCGTTGTATTTAGGCAGCTATAAAATCTAGGTGGCTGTGAAGACTCAGGAGCTTCAGTGAAAATTTTTCTGTACAGATTCCCAAGAGTTTCTTTTAATAACAACTCTTGCTACCAAGAACTGTGAATGCACTTAAATAGACTGAAGTGCTATCACTATCTGGCAAATTTGCATCTTTTTTAGTATGCATTTAGTTGATTCCCAGAGAAGGACAGTTAAAGCTCCGGTTATGATCTCTGCAAGTCAGAGACTAGATGCCTACATAAAAATCCTGGAAAGTCATGTGAACATACTTAATATTATCCTTGTGATAAGTCCCACGGGCCTATTCAGGTGAGAGAAATTAAAGATGAAGCAGCACTTGAAGGCACAGGTCTGTAGACAGAAAAGCAATATTAATGAGGGTAATAAAGAGCCTAGTGAGGAAGAATGAATGATGAGCTTTATTGCAAATCTTATCTGTATATTATTTCTTTATATTAAAAAAAAACCCTGCATAAATGTTTTTGTGTGAAGCTGCTAGCCTGATGTAAGAAGAAAATACAGGATGTAACAGCAGTAGCACTAAAACTGGCCTTCCATTGTCTTATTCTTGTCCTATCAGTATTTTTAAATATCTTTAAAAGGTTTATGTTCAGAACTACTATATTAAGAGAATACATGTTACATCCATGCCATGTGGTATCCCAGTTCTGCCAGACGTTTTACCATTTGTTAACTATAGTATTTTTTGGTTTCTAAAAAAGTGATATTAAAATATTTCACAAAAACTGCCCACCTAAATTTTCTTATGCCAGGAATTACCATGTTTTGTTTTGAGATGTTGTCCTAAGTTATTATCTGTGTTCTTTACGTTTTCGATACATTGTGTCTATCTCCTAATTTTAGTGAGTTCTAGTAATATATAATTAATTTCCTGTAAGGCCATTCCACAGGGAAAGTTAACAATAAAACATGTATGAAATGATACATGGACTTAAGTTACATTTTGCCAGCATATAAATTATTGTGCTGACCTAGGCTGATGTAACTTCAGAAACCATTGGCTGCCAAAACCATCCTAAATCATCTGCCAGTGTTTCAGGAATAGCACGTTTTGGGGCAGAACTTCCAACCTCTGCGTGCGTAATGAAGAATTATAGGAAAGCAGATGAGGGAATAAGGGAAATAAAATGTCATCCATTTGTACCATGTGAGTCTCCAAATGGGTCTCGGTGCTGCTGCAAAGCACAGACCCAGGCAGATGCTGAGGAGGGAAAAGTAGCGTGATAGCTCTGTTTTTAGGCATGGTGTTTTGTGAATTTATGCATTGGGAGACTGTTGACTATTAGCTACAGGATGACACATAAGAGCTTTTAAAAGTTATATATATTTTTAATTTTTGGCCTTTAAAGTGAAGGACTACCTTGAATTCATTTAGGTCGGTCTTCTCAAAATAAAAGGTCTTGTGTTATTTATTCACTTCAGTGCCACGAAGAGTGTATGATGCCTTGTAGGTGATTAAAATAAACATGTCACTGGAATCTCATAACTTAAGCAGTGCACAGCAAGAGGTGACAAAAAAAAACAGCAAAAAGGCAGATAAGTACAGGAAGTATGAGGGTTACAGTGGCAAAAGCTCACAAAAATGCTTTCATATACCAATAAAAGCTTTCACTTATGCCTCACATATGTTTCCTCACTGCATGTTGCCTGTGTTTCTTGCTGGTTATTTGATTTTTGGTTTTGCTAACATATTCTACTCCTAGACTTTGGTCCTGATATTGTTTCCCTTGAAGTCCCTGGAAGGAACTTCTAGTGATTTAAACAGTGTTGGATCAATCTCAGTAAGCAAAGACTGTTGGGATGTGGTAATGAAGAAGCTGGCACTCTTTTAAAAGGCGATGTTTTGTTAGAATGAATAATGAAGCACCCTGAAATTCTTGTTGTTCATGTAGTAGGTGTAATATTATGTAGAAAAATAATGCATGCTTCATCATAACTATCCAAATGCAAAGTGGAAAGGTTTGCTGTTCTTCCCCTGTTAGCATGCCACTTACCTCCAAATGTGTATTGCTTTTTCCAGAAAAGTGATTTATTTTGCACAATGTCGAGATGATTGTTGTGAGGATATGGAATGGTTTGGGGGATTTTGTGATTTTTTTTGTTTGGTTGGGTTTTGCTGTTGTTTTTAAATATATCTTTCTGTCCCAGTTAGTACACTTTTGTCATAATTAGTGCTAATGGTGGATAAGTGCATACCTGCATACATCTCTCTTGAATCCTATTGATCTCCTTGTCTCAATGCTATGTTGTAGTAGATTCCTAAATGCTTAGTGTAGAACATTGTTATTATTAGCTTCAAGTATTTTCTTTTATTTAATGAGGTTTTTCTTTCTCTTCTGTCATAAGAAAATTTCAAATTATTAAGTTTGCACAAATTATTGCTTTATCAGGTCTTTAACGTTATGCCTCCAGTATTATGCCTCTTGCTTGTGTTCCATCTGTTCACTTTTATCCTTCTTCTGTTTCTACCATATCCTTTTCAGAAGTATTATAATTTCTTCTGAGTTTATGTATTTCTTTATTCTAAAGGGATCCCATCTGCTTGATGTGAATTTAGATTTATTTTTTTTTTTGAAGTTGAAAATCCGTTAGACTGATGTGTTCTCCCCTGACAGGACACATTCTCAGATGTGTAGGACAAACAGGATCCATGTATGTTACATGCTGTAAAATGTGTAGAGAGGAGCATCTTCTTTGACATTTGTGTCTGAGTAGCCTTGTAGAGATAGAGTCTGCCTTGTAACACGCATACTTGTGTTTTAAACTTTACATGAAGGAGAACCACAGAAGTAGAAGAAAACTATTTCCCTTTCCATCAAGATCCCATTATTTTCTGTAAAGTGGATGTGAGGGAGATATTTCTTCACTATTCAGACATGTAAATATGCAGACAGACAACTCATGACAGCTACAGAAATACCTGATTCTCTTTAAAATATTATTTAAACCCCATTGGTTTGTGTCTTTTTGCCCCATGTAGTAATCTTTCAGAAAATATATCACCACTGATTCTGTTACTGGTATATACCTAGGAAGCACCAAACAATACAAAGGCATTCAGTGGATCAAATAGAAACAGATGTTTAATAAAATGTAATGAAATCTATTCACCTGTTTATGTGAGTGCTGCACATGTTTGATGGGTATAACTATTTATTAAACAGCTTGCCCATGTGTTGCCAAATAGTGGATTAAATTCCAGTAAGTCTGCTGAAGTAGCTCTGTGCTCATGAATATGACATTTAGACTATTTACACCTTTCCGACTGGGTTAAAATGTCAAAAAGATGTATTTTTGTTATATAAGTACCTCAATTCTTTTTGACATTATTTTCTGTAGCTCAATTTATATGCATATCTTTCTTTTATATTATCATCATGATGTGCAAATTAGCTCTTCATGATGTTGTCATGTCAGCATCTGGATTCAAGATGTGCTGTTTCATAAGCATCACATCCTATTGCGTTTCATCAGAGAGTCCCCCTTTCCTAATCTAATTATTCATAAGGAACCTTGGGGATTGTGCTAATGGGCATCTGAAGCTATAAAGAGTAATGAAAGTGGTTGTGTTACTGCTATGCAATTAAGTGTATATAGAATACTGTTCATATAATTAAATTCAGAATTTTTGCCACTCTCTTTCTCTTTTATAGTACATTAATTATTTCTCTGAAGTTAAAAATAATACTAACGGAATTTAAGAGCTTTTTGTGAAAGCTGTAGCATTTATAGTCACAAGTTGATTTTGGCTTTTATTTTTAAAGGTCTTCCGCAAATAAGTAGCCCATTATATGAAATTATTTTTATGGCTTTTTCATCTTTTATGTGAAAAGGTGGAGGATGTTTCTGATTGAGGCAGAGCTTGAGCTGCTGGGAAGTGGAGGGGGAGCGTTTCCCGTGTCGTACTGCATTCGTGGGTGCGATGGGCATTATGCTGCTGCCGCTGCTGGCAATGTGTATCCCCAGTCATTGCAATTTGTAAGTTCAGCGTGACCTTTTGTTCGGGGCTCAGTTTTCTGTCTCTGTTCATTTGGAGTAAGCGTTTTGATGAATGAGGATAAAGTATTTAGATCAACTAGTCAATATGTTTTCCACTGATAATTCCATATTAATAAGTGCTGATGGTTAGTATCTTTAAGGTCTGCTGACAATCTGATTGAAATCAATGGCAGTTTTGCCTCATTTAGTTCAATGGGAGCAAGAATGAGTCTTTAACCAGCAGAAAATTATAAACGCCAATCTCTGTTCATGTGTCATTCAGTATGAACAAGAGTTTTTATGGTGCTGTCAGGCTGAAAAAAATCCTTTTCTTCTTTGATAACAAAGCGGCATTTAGCTGAAGTAATCCCTAGGTAGCCTGTTAGAGGTGTTCAAGCTTTGTTATTCCCAACAATACGGAATGTGGCCACTCGCTGATTCTACTTAAGTAGTTGCTGCTGCTCAAAATAGCTTTGGAGACTGCTGTGCTGCTGAAATCTCTGCTGCAGACATCCTGCATTAGCCTAGTTATCTTGAATTTTCATGTGAAATTCAGACTTCATTGTAATGCTGTGGAGTACATGATGTTAAATATGTTGTGCAGTTCCTTTTTCCAGAACACCAGTGACAGCCATGATGTTCCATGAGGCCAAAGGATTGTGAAAGCATCCTCCACCTTTGATTATATACAGCTGGTTGGGATCTTTTCCTGTGTTCTGGACTGCCTTAACTGTAGAAATCCCACTATCTCTTTAAAATTGCTCATCTGTGTAGTAGCCTACTACAAAACTGAGTGGTAGCTTCATAAAACATCTTTTCCAGGATATCTTCTTAGTTTCTCCCCAGCTACCCACCAGGAGAAATGAGCTGTGAAGTTTCAATGGGCGTTTAATAGGTCCAGGTCCTGTCTGACCAAATGACAGAATGTGAGAGGGGAACTGACAGCTTCTCTCTAATCATTACTATAAAAGCAAAAGGAGAGAAGAAAGAGGCGGAAAGTGCACAGAAAGCTTGGTCTCTTGGCTAGATTTCCAGATTGCTTGGGGCTTTAAAGGTCAAGCTCAACACCTTAGGTTAGTACCTCCTTAATTACTAGGAGACAACCTTTAGAGCACCGGAATACCATGCTTTTGGCATTACTCAGCAAGAGTCTGCACTCTGCATTAGTTCATGCTTTGAAATATTCAAGTACAACAATATATTGGTAGGTCATTAATCTACCCTTACAAAGGCAAATAGGTTTTACCTCCAAGATAAAAAGTTATATCGTCTTACCATTTGGTCAAAATACTCAGGGTGCTTTGTCATATCAATGATCTGTACAGTCAGGTTATCGCGGCCAGATTTTCTACCACGTGAAGGATTCTGATGCGATGACTGGCAAATTTTCTAGCCGTTTTCTGTAGTTGACCATTGCTGTTCCTATTTGCTCTTGAATAAAACTCAGCATTGCTTTCATATACCTCCTAAGCATATTCTCTGAGATAATAGACATGTCTGAAAATCAGTAAATGAAACAAGAAAACCTTCAATCCATTCAAACGACCTTTTTTGTTTGGTTGGTTGTTGTTTTTTTTTACAGTGGTAAATTCTGTATTTTCATATTTTTCTCTGGTAAGTTATGTTTTTTTACATTAGTTTGGTTTCCTTTGATTGCAGGGCAAAATCCTTAATTCTCTGCAATAATGTATTAAATAGTGACCAGTTGAAATAAAAGCGGTTATTGGTTGCTTCCTATTCTCCCTGTTACTTTTGCATATTTGTGTTTTTCTATGTAAATACGAAAATAATTCTTTAGAACAATAAAAAATCTGACTTTGTATTCCGTCCTAGTGTGTACATATCTTCACTTATCCAAGTTATCCTGGTCAATGGGCAGTATTTCTGGATATTTGCCTAAAAAATTAAATAGAACAAGCCTCTCCTTGAACCTTGCTTGTGGTTAGTCATGGCTTTGTTAGGCTTGACTTCTAATAATATTCTTTTGATCTTGCACTTATATATAAATTATTATTTTAATGATCCTTAAGTTTAATTTTGTGCAAATCAGATATGGGGGGGTTTGCTGCCTGTTTTTCATTGTCAAATCAGTTTCTGTCTCTCCTTTTAAAGCCAATTTCCACACACCAGTTCAAATCCCTTAGATCAAGAATATGCTCATTTACAAAGATTATAATTGATTTTTTGGCCCTGTTTTTAATACTTTGCACTGTAAATGACGTCCCAGAGGAGAAGAATCATCATACAGATGTTCGAAAGCTCCTTCCTGCAGAGTATGGTAATTGAAGTCTATAAAGTGTCATCAGGCTGCACGTTGTTTCTAATTAGTACAAAGCAGTTTCTCTTAGCTTTGTATAGTTTTACTGGCCTCTTTCCTTCATTATTTTACCAGCTGGCTAGTAAATCTTGTCACTTACACAAAAACCAGATGAAAAGCATGAGATTTTTCTGGGTAGCTCATAGTGTCTTGCTTTCCTTTACCTAAAACATAAATTTTTACATGGTTTGATGCTGACTCTCTGAAGGTGTTAGTATGCTTTTAGTTCCAGCTGGCCAGGTACTAACTCTTGACATCTTTTGAAAGACTCTTCATCTCCCATCATCAGGAGAAACATTAGTGCAACAATACATTTCTTTCCTCGTAATAGGGCCTTTATGATAATGATTCTCCTTTGTTTTCTGAAAAAGGAACTTTTTTAGTGAGTGCTTGATGGTTGGATGTTTATGGCAGACGGTTTCCCAGGGTATACTTGGAATGAGTAATAGTGGGATGGCAGTGGGCAGATACAAGAATTTCTTCTATTGAAAGGAGCTCAAAAATCTGTGCAAATTCTTTGGGAAAAAATTTTTACTGTCTGTTTCAGCTTCCCTGCGTGATTGTACTTGGGTACAGGTCATATCCCGAGTCCTTATTTTGGGCTGGATCGTGCCTCCAAAACTGTACCTCCCTCTGGGAGGTTAATTTACCCTAGAGCAGGGTCCCTGTATTCCCTCACGTCTTGCTGCAAGCTTTTTGCCTTACATCATCTAGGAGGTTATAGGACTATTAAGACAGAGGGAAAGAATTTGCAGACCCAGGCATCCATTGTAAGCATATGGAAATCTGAAATAAGAGCTAGCTCCATTTGTGACAGTATTGAGACAGGACTCCTGATGATTTCTCTGTTTATTATTTTTTAAGGTGAAATTTGTCTTTCTCCCTTATGTGTAGAAAAGCACCTTGTCTGAATGTTGAGGTAGCACATCCAGAATTTGTGATGCGTTGCTTACACAATTTATTGTTGATTCCAATTGAATGACACTCCCATGAGGTTCAAGAACACCTACGTGAACAGCTAACAGACAGTAATTTGTTGAGCTGACGTATATTCTAAGGCACCAAAATAAGATTAAGGAGGCTGATTGGATCCTCTCCAAGTCACAGCATCCCGAGGAAATAGTTTTGTTTCTACAAAATTTCTGTGTTTGGGAAGAAAACAATAGCAACAGCTATGGTATGGAGAAGGTCTGTAGTGTAAATAATTACAGAACTCCTCCTTACTGGTTTCAGCGGAAAGTATGCTTAATGCTAACAATGTATTTAATACAATATTGCTTCACACTGGACCCTCCAGTTAGTGCAAAATGTGTGTAGAAGCAAACTTCTTTCTCACATGAATTAGCTGCTGATTGTGCAAGCTCACACAAGGCTATTTAACTGAAACCAGCATAACAAGGTGATGTTCATAACAAAGTGCAGTGACATGTTGCTTTCTGAAGTAAAAAGGATTAATTTGCCACTTTGCTGATAAGTACTGCATCACTTAGGGATAACAACATGAAATAAAAATGTTGTTGTAGAGACCCAGTTTCTTCCAGGGTTAAGAATTGGTGTCTGGGTCTGCACCTGTCCCCTTCCTGGCAGCGCGAGGTCTAGTGGCAACAGCAAGCTGGGGAACACAATGTCTCTCTCCACTCAACCAGCCTTTGGCATATTTTCCAGCATCTTCTCTGTGGTTCTGACTTGGGTAAAACGGTCCTTATCTTCCCTTATCACGGTCCTTTGAACAACTAACCAGTGTGTTCCTCTGCTGCTTTGCCTCGGAGAAACCTGTCAACACCTTTACTCTTCATTCTGTATTTAATGGATATGTCAACGCTGCTTAATGGAGGATGGTGGAAAGGTATGTTTTGTAGTTAGCTCTGAACGTGGCGGCGTGTCCTGACAGCAGTGACGTCTCGGGCACAGTGTTGGGCTAATGTTATATTGGCTCTGATGCCAATTCAGCCAGGAGTAGCTCAGATACTCCTCTGCAGAGCTTTTCTGCAATGCATGAATACACCCTCGTGCAAACAAAAATTCAGAAGCATCTCAACTACATATCCATCATTTATAATTATAGTGGGATTAAAATAGACTCAAGGCTTCAGTTGGCCTCATGCCTCAGCACTGCTGTATTGCAGCAAAGGCCGCTATGCTTTCAGAGCACAGCAATAACTACTGTGGACTGCATTTTAACAGCCAGTGATGATTGCAAGGCACAGATTCGAGGATATTGGGAGGGGGGCGGAAGCCTTGCACTTCTATCAAGGGCTCTGATGTCTAAATGCTATCTGTGTGGGCTGCAAATTAGCAGCTCTCAAACTATATGGCTCCAGGAGGCATGGCCTTGGGGAAGGTTCCTGCAGATTCGTGAGCCATCACCATATGCTTTGAAGCCCCTCTGATCTGGGGAGGCTCCTAAGAAAATTCCTTTATCAATCTTTGTAGAGGAGATAGAAATCTGATCTACTGATGTTTGTTTTTCCAGACTATTTTGTTTTTAACTTTTCAGCTTTAATGGTATACTGGCAGAAGCTATGTTTTGCATTTAGCCTTTTGATGAAGAAGGAATGATGGTGCTTAGTGTTAAAACGTGATACGCTTGAAGCTTTGAAGTCCATGTTCCACAGTTGGGAATGCAGTGGGAAGGGTCTGTGTTCCCGCTTGCAATATTGTATTATTAGACTGGAAAGAGCTTTTAGGGCTGCTTTATGTAACTACTGCGTTGCCTGCATGCGGCTACATTCCTGAAAAGTAAAAAAAAAAATCTGAAACTTCTTGACCAGCAAGCAGTTGCTGCTTTAGACATTGTCTGTAGTATTTCTAATCTATGCTGATCCAGTCCTGTTACGTAATTGATGGCCTTTGGGCCCATCCCAAAATGGGGAGGTTTATTTCCTGGGGCTGTTAACAGTGTTTGAAGTTTCTTTATCAGACACAGACTGGGGGAAGGTGCATTGATTTTTAGTGTCTTATTTTCTTTAAGTGTTTTTTTTTAATGAGTAACTATAGAAAAATGATACATTTAAACTTGAAAGCAAAATTATCATTGGATTGGACATAACAGAGTGACATAACAGCATGGCCTTCATTTTAAGCACGAGTAATCCCATCTTTCCTCCCATTTTGGTTTAAGATATATATATATATATATAAACGAAAGTAAAGCTTTTCATGAATTGAACCTTATGAGATGAGCTTTTAGACCAATGTAAAGTTGTGTAAGCCACTACTGAATTTTAATATTATGTTATTTCCACACTCATATAAAACCTTAAAGTGGTGGGGTTGATAGTGAAGCTGATACAGAACAGTTGCCCTGTTCATTTTTAGACAACATATGGAATATCCCTTGGCATTCTATCAGTAGCAGCAACCCATGTTAACACCAAAAGATCTGATTTTTCTGGTCTTGGGATCATTATATAAACGTGCTGGAGATACCTTGATGCAAGCAAGAAGAACTAATAGCATGATCTTTGAGCTTGGCTTTAGTTTACACACTTAAGCCAGCCACGCTACCTGAGTAATTCTGAGAGATCATGAACACTGATTTCAAAGAATGCTTCGAATGGATGTAATATATGATGTGCGTGATCTTAATCAAAGAAGTGTTAGGCACTCCCAGAAGTCCCAGAGTTGTATGATCTCGTGACAGACCTAGAGGCAAATTCAGATTTGTCAGCTGAATTGCCTTTGGAGCCTGCCAAGCAAACAGATGCTAATGTTAGATAAGTATCTACAGGGCTTGGCATCCAGCTCCCGGGACAGCCAACAAGCCCTGTGTGTGACCTTATCTTGCTGGTCCACTGCTGGGAGTCACCGAGGAGATGCCCAGTGATGCCTAAGTTAGAGCTGTATCTTGCTCACAATATATGGCTCCTGTAGTCAAACGCATCTGAGCTGTAGATCTAAATACTGCTATCTACCCTTGTGCCTCGATTGAAAAAGCAAGTGTGATTTGTTTTCCCTGTGCTAATTCTACAAGCTCTGGAGCACCTTGGACTCTGGGGAACCCCTGCCTCTGCCAGGTGCAGCAGAAAACTCCATTATAGTGTAACAGCGGAGTGTGAGCGTCGTTGGTCTGTGTGATACACCGGTTCCTGTGGGCTGCAGTCACTAAGAACATCTGCCCGAGTGAACGGAATGTTTGGGAGCACTGCGACCAGCTGGCACAGAGGGACCCGTGACTGTGAGGGTGACATCCCACTGTTTCCACAACACGGTGCCTGCGTGCGTGGCTACCTGTTGAGAAACGTCCCTGGCTTGTGATAACCCCTGAGCCGTGCCAAAGTGGTGCTTGGGGGAGAGCAGTTTATCACAACCAAAAGCCTGTCAAGGTCCACTCTTAGCAGTTTAACGGTATGAATCACAGCACTACAAAGCCCAAGAATGTCCTGGAGCTCTCCTCCATTTACCAGTGCAGATATGGCTGTTGTGTCTCTGCTCTCCTTGTCGTTTCTCTCTGCCTAAGGACTCCAGCTCCTGGCTCCAGCCCTTCATGATTTTTAAGATTATATCCCCCCTCACTTCACCCAAAAGCCTACTCACTGGGGCTTTTTCTTCCTCGGTGCATGCTATTGTGAGGCTTTGTTTGTATCAGTATATTCATTTAACAACATGCACACTCATTTGAAGTGAATACGGGAACGTTTAAGTCTCTAGGCAAGTGATTAAGAGCTTTATTAAATAGAAATGTTTTGCTGAGCCACAGCCTGGATTATCTGTCCCTTAGTATGTATATAATCAAAACTGCTTCTCTGATCTTGGATAAAAACTCTGGAGGATCTGTTTCATTTTTTTTCTTTGTGTAAAATGGGAATGCTAACACTTCCTTACTGACTTCCTTGGGTTGCTGGAGGGTTTAATGCCTGGAAAGTGCTTTGAACATGAGAACTGCTGTGACAGAATTACTGAGAGCTTCGCTTCTGGAATTTAATTGCTCAGTTAAGGGGGGGAAAAAAGGGAAAAAGGAGCACAGAACCAGCTGGCAGTGAAATTTTATTGAAGTTTGTATGTAATACATGGAAAATAACATTCATTTAGAATCTGGTTATTCAGGATCGTATTTTAAATTTTGGATGACTTTTCATTACTCTGATATATTTTAAATTAATGATTTTCCTTTAAAATTCTAAATATGGGTGGGATTTTTTTGTCTTTGTTTTATAATAGCCTTTTAGCATAACTTGATGTTTGCTTATTGTAGAACATTGGAAGGATTATGCAAAAAGCATAATCACTTCTGACAGTGAAAGCAAAATTAGTGTATTTTAATAATTTGTACACTTTCCTTTTTTGGCATTTATTTGCTCCAAAATGAGGGGTGAGGCTCAAGGTCTTTCTGTGACCTCAATAAAACCCCGTTGCCTAGCATTTTTAACACTTGGCAGCTCCATTTCTAATCTGTCTTTTGCTGGCAGCCAGGCTCTGCAGCTCCTCGGTGGGAAGTAACATGGAGCTGAGCAGAAGCCCCCAGTTCAGGCAGGCTTCCTTCCGTGAGTACCAGTATAAACCCCACTCTGGATATCTTAAATACATAATGTCATGCCCGTGGCGATTTTTTTCCTTTTTGCCCTTCAGTGTTGGTTGCTAAGAGGAGTGAACTGGCACATTTCCTAATTGTGCTGTTTATAAAGTGGAGTGTTTTAAGCCTGTTGCTGAATCCTTACCTTAGATGACTGCCTTATCTGACAGCAAACGCAGAAAGAAAGAAAAAAAAAAAGCTCTCCAGATGCATTATTTTTCTCAGAAATCTCAGGAAAATAAATTGCTAGTGTGTGTTACACAGGGGTAAGCTGTGGAGAAACTTTTTGGGGATATGGAGTTTAGAAGCTATTCTGTGAATATCTTCATGGTAAAAAAGAGATTGATCTGCAGTGTTCCCTTGGTTTTCAGTGTTGCTTGTAAGAATAGCTGTGAGCGGTGTTACCAAATGGCTTAGTATTACTGAAGGTGAAAGGCTTTCCATTGAGTTTTCCAGTTTGTTGAGGGTGAACAGGATGGAGGAATCTGTGCTCCCCAAGCTTGGCTGCTCTGGACATCCCCAGTGGTGGAGGTACCTGCCCAGAAGCAGAGTCAGCCACTGCGTTGCCTGGAAGTGCCCAGGGAGGACTCACAGGCTCATGGCACTGAGACCCTGCTACGTTACCATAGGTGATACACTGCTACTATTTGGGAGTCCCTAAATAGGTATTAAAAGTAATTATAGCAAGATTTTTATCAGTCCATTGGGTCTTTCAGATTATGAAGGCCAAGTAGTGCACTGAGTGACTTTAGTAAGTATAATGTTAATGTTAATGAGGCATTCTGCAGAACTAACGACCAAATCTTTACAACGATCTAAGCAGGTCACCTTGAATATGAAGAAAGTGAAGTGCATGTAAACTGTAGCCAACATTTTGAGAAATGTGTCCTAATTTTCAGTTACACCCCATCTGACAAATGTTCCTTGACCTTATTTACTACTGAAGTAGTGGGAAACTTTCCATTTACTTCGGTGGGCAGAAGGTTAAGTCTCTTTGGCATCTTTTCCTGGAGGGGGAGGAACTCTGCAGGGGGGAGATGGGTGCCAGAAGTGCAGAAATAAGAGCTTTAAGATTTTAAATTAGTAGTAGAAGTGGGGGGGTCACTTTATGAAAGTCTGAATCTCAGAGTCTTGTATTCAGTGTGAAGTGGTTTTAGCACAGAATCCAGAAAATCTGTTTTCTATATTTGTGCTGTAGGCAAATTTTTTTTCACATTGACTGTGCTCCAAAAGTTGGGTGTCATTTCCCGATTTTCTAATTTGAGAAATGCAGCTAGAAATTAGCATGTGATTAAAAAGCTGTTGAAAACATTTTCTAAGGTCTTAAAATAAATACATAAAATATATTGGAGGAAAAACCCAACTCTATTAAAACTCAAGGCTAAAAACCAGTAAATTATGGTGGTCATAGGTGCTCATAGAGGTGAAAATTTTGGATGTAATTTTAGATTCTGTTTCAAGTAAATTCTCTCTTTCAGTGAGCACTGAACCTACATTCAACTGTCCGGAATGGGGTGGTGCTTTCCTTGGTCCCTGAGGATACAGGGATGCATGGACCTGTGAAACTCAGCAGTATCGTGATTGTCTAACCAAGATGTGCACCTGTAGAATTTCTAAAATCCAAAAGTTGGAGATTAAAGATGGAAAAAAGGGAAAGATTTGCTCAGTGCTTGCCTGGATTTGAGGTTAGGAAATTTGTTGCTTCTGGTTTTATTTTTTTTAAACTATTATTTACTACCATCCCCAGCTGAACTGTTCTTGTTTCAAGCAGCCTTTCAAGAGCTGTTCAGCATGCTCAGCAGTTTGGATTTCTCATCAAGAAGAGATTGTTATACTCAGGAAGAAGGTGATATTTAGCCTGATAAACTTCCTTGCTCTTGCTTGACAGGATTAAATGGAGCTGTTTGGAATTTGCCCTGATATATTTGTCCTTGCTAGCAAGGAAGCCAGGCAAGGTGTCAGTTAGGAAAACAACTACGTTGTGCTGTACTACTGTACTACGAAGTGCAGTGGACACACATCTCTGGATTTCATCCTGTTATTGATTGATCACCCTGTTTCATTGATCCCTGAAGCACTCACACTATTAATATCTATGTTCAAAGTTTGCTTTGGCCAAAAGCAGCTTCCTGTAGTGTTTCCCATCTAACATGGAGCAAAAACTTAGATTTTGCAGCATAAACTCCATCAGGTTTTAAAGCCGTAATAGACAAGAAAAAAAGAAACAAAGTGAAAGATTTGCCAGGGTGACAGATAATCCCAGGGGCAAAGGGAAAGGGGCAGATAGATCCTTCATTTCAAACTACTTTCTTATCTGCTGCTGTGGCATTTCCTTGTGCTCTTTCATGCTTTCTCAAGCTCTGATGTGTGCATATGCTCTCTCACGTACGCACTTTTGAGCCCTTTCTGATGCTCTTGCTTATTTTAGAGCATTTAGATGCTCTCGCTCTCTTTATTTTGTGCATCCTTGCGCTCGCTTTTCTCTCGTCCGTCCTTCTCATATGGCCACCTAACTGTGTACTGGCTTGTATCCTGTGTTGCTTTGGTGATTTGGGAGAGGTGATTAGGTAGTTTATGTGTAAGTCCAACAAAATGTCTTGCCTTCCAGTAGAGTGAAGTTGGCTTTCTGGTGTGTTGACTATTAGGGTTAAATTTTGGACCCAGCTCTGGCTGTTGGCAGTGTGATGTTGGAGACTGCGTTGTGTTTACTTGAGTTTTGAGGGTTGGTTTCTGGTGTCATACAATCCCTGGATCCAAGAATGGTTCATTCTGTGAACCAGAATGAATGTGTGTTACAGAATCTGCTACTTCGAGTAGGAAATTGTTCTGTTGTCAAGGGTGTCTTTGCCACCTATTTCAGAAAAGAAGGATTCATCTGATCCTCATACCTTTGAGGTTTTGCATACTGCAAAATTTTGCATACTGCTGTTTTCTAGCTGCTTGAGGAAACATCTGAAACTTCAGCTTAAAAAGAAAAAAAAGGAGCAGGCTTTTTCTTTCTGTTCATTTTTTTCTTTCCCTTTTTTTTTGGTGTCTAAGTCTAAGCAAAATTCTGACAGCATATCTCAGTGTAATGGCCTTGCCTTCACACGAGATACTGTAATACTGCTCCTCTTTTATCTACCATTTTTCCTTTTGTTTTATGGCTCTCTTTGTTGCAGGCTTCTTTGTTGTTTCTTCCAGATTATGCTCCTCGGGGACTTTTGTATCAGTGTGACTGAACATCGCTCGCAGCCATGCCAGATTGCACTGTGATCTTATTGGATTTCACACACCAAGGTTAGGGCAGGTCAGAACTTGGTTGAAATAACGTAGGCTAAAAGGTGGTCTGCTAGCCACTGGGAACACCCACAGCAAAAACCTGACCCAGATGCTGATTCAGCCAGCCCAGGCCAACAGTGTGGCCGTGCTGATTGTCGTGGCTGGGATATAAAGGAGAAGTTCTGACCTGTTCTGGCTGGTAGGATTTCACAGATTTATTTTTTTTTTTTGTGAAAAGTACTTATGTTAATTCCAGTGTTCTGGCCCCTTCCAAATCCTTTAATTCTCTATCAGGATTACACTGCAATTCAACAAAATATTATATTCTCTGATCTTCTTGTCCCTGTGCGGTTGCGTGGTGTTGTTTGCCCTCAAAACTTGTTACTGTTGTCCCAAAAGCTGCATTTCTGTGGTGGAATAGTTATGAAATTTTCTTAGCTTTCTTGGTCTTCTGAAGCAAAATAAAGTATACCAGAGCCTTCAAATAAAAGGCCCCCGAAAGGTAGAAATTAATAGAAGTAGTCGTATTAATAGAAGCTACATTAATAGAATGTAGATGTAACATACAGAAAATTATACTTTTCTTAGAGCTGCTTGAGGTTTCTGACTAAAAGACTGTATGAAGATGTGTAAGTCTGCTCAGATGTTCAGATGTTACTTCACAAAGTGTATACCAGGTGCAGATGTGCTAGAGTGCCCCAAAATAAGGCGAATATTTATTATAGAGATAAGGCTTTTCTAATACTTGTAAAGGTATTTGGACCTGTTTGTGTTCTATAGGAATAAGCTATTAAAATCCTTTAAACTACTTCTGTAAGAGGCAAGGAAGTGACCATTGAAAAGTATGTGATGGTGTGAAATAAAGGCCAGAATTAATTTGGGTGGTGTGTTATCAACCTTTGTTCGTTTGTCTGCATTTGTGCTGGAAAAAAATTCACGAAGCTGAGGGAAGAGAAGTACAGAAGTACAGAGATACCTGATGTGCATAGATGTACATTGATGGACTTAGGTCTATTAGAAAAGCAGAATATATCTAGGTAAGCAGCAGCTGTTGGGTACAACATAACGATTAAGTACATTTAAAGAGTGTAAATCATGAAGCTACAGAGGAATTAGCTAATGGGGTACAAAAGCGCAGAGGTGCCTAGGAGTCAGGGAATTAAATACTTCAGACTGGATCAGGAAAAAGTTTCTGTCACTTTAAGCTGTAGATGCCTTTCTATGAATTCATAAAATTAGTCTGGGGTATGAAGTCAGTAATGCATTGTACCCTAATTTACAGTGGAAGGATGTGGAACAGGTGACCAGGTGTATACCCTCCTTGACTATTTTAATCTTTTGAAGGTTTTCAGTTTGCTTTTCTCAGTCAGCATTGGTGTTTTGAGTATCCAAGGTGTGCTTTTTAACCGAGTGAAAATGTTGAGCATCATGACTTTTAAATCCAAGTGTATATACATTTCTGCACAGACAGAATGGGGAATTGAAGAAATGGAGTAGGAAGATTAATATTGGATAAAAGTTGGGATTTGCAATCTGATTGGAAGTGTTTGCCTGTTGGCATTGAGGTTACCCATAATTGTTCTTAATAGGTAAATTATCACTGCCAGCAGAGATATAGAAGGCATAGTGCAGAAGAAGGCTGGAAGGAGTCTTTCATCTCTGGCATCCCTTGCCAAGGGCTTACTGTACATGCAAATTCATCAGCTCTTCCATTGTGGAGCATTTATATATCCTGGAGAGGGTGAAATCTGGCAGTTAATTGCTTGGTACACTCAGGGGGGGCATTCTCCAATGGAAGAATCCGCATGATGGGTCTGTAGTGGCCGATGTTGCTACAGCATTAAGAAATATGCAGGGGAATGTTCTGCAGAAGGGTATGAAGAGCTTTGTTGATTGATTCTGTTCCTACCTCCACTGTCTTAGGAAGAGCCAGCCTGGCTGATCTTATGAAAACAACATGACTAATGTTCACCTACTAACAGATAAGATTTTTTGGGGGGCCTGCTGTTTTCAGCTGTTATTTATAGGATCAATAAAAGTGATTTTCCAATTCAAGAGTGATTTTTTTTTTTTTTTACCAACAAGCTGCATAGCCTCTAAGGTCAGAATATTGGATCTGCTCTTTTTCAGAACGAGTTAATTTAAAAATGATGGGTAGTTTCCAGTTCAGAATTAGTTCTTCTAATAGAAAGGAGGGATGCATCTGGAAAAAACACCTTGGGTAGGGGATGGTTTTGCCTCAGAGCAACATCGTTACACACTGCCTGCAGATTCTTAATGTTTTAGATGCTTTTCTTTAAACAATAACTACTGAACTGTACACAATATTTTAGTTACAAATGCAATATAATAATAAAATGCAGGGCTATTTTATTATAACCCTGGTTCAGTTACTACTCAAGTGTGCAAATACTCCTGTGGACTTTGCTGGGCATTGGCCGATACGCTCTGTAAAGTGCAATACAATATTCTGTGACCATAGAGAAGAGTATTTCCTGCCGTTGTGGGAGTATTCCAGGTCAATAGCAAGTGTATTCACACATACAAGTTCAAAAGCTGTTCATTCCTTTTGCACAGTTATTTTATCTGATTCTTTTGTGACTTTTTGAGAAAATCACGTATACATTACACATATGCCCACATACGTGCATACACACATATTTTAATAGATATTACATTCCTTCCCTCTGCATTTACCCTTCTACCCTGTTGCACACTTAAGATAAGAGTCACCATTCTAAAAGGACTGGCAGTATGAGACTTCTGCAGTTCTGCCTGTATGGTTGGCGTAAGATGCAACTTTAAATGAGTAAAATCATGCAGGTATCATTTTATAAGCAGGAGCTCACATCTACTGTCAGTATGAATTTTGCAGGATAAAAACAAAATAGCCAAAAGATATTTTTCCACTGGAAGCACTACAAATGAACTTTACATGGCAGAAAAGTGTCCCCCAGGGCTCAGTACTGGGGCCGGTTCTCTTCAACATCTTTATCAATGATCTGGACGAGGGGATTGAATGC
>JAOTQQ010000032.1:52106829-52128773 GCA_026546715.1 Gallinago undulata
GCAGGATAAAAACAAAATAGCCAAAAGATATTTTTCCACTGGAAGCACTACAAATGAACTTTACATGGCAGAAAAGTTGATTAGATTTTTAGATTTAAAAAAAAATTGCAATTTAAAAAATCAAACTCATCCATCCCAAGCCCCAGAGCATCACCAACCATAAGCAGAGTTTCTCTTGCTATAGTCTAAAAGACTAGGGCTTTTGGGGTTGTTGCCTATAAAATACAGTCTGTGGATGTCCACATAAAAATAAAATGCTATTAACTTTGAGAAGGTTAGGGTTCAAACCCAAAATATTGTAAGTCATCATGTTCCATTTTTCTCAAAGTCTACACATCCATGGATTTTATTGAGCAAAAAATAAAATTATATACATGCTTTGTGTTTCCCCCTTCCTCCTTTATATATGTAGTACATGGAGGAAAAAAAGAGGAAGGTTGGTTGATCGGTTTATTTGGTTTTCTTATTTTTTTTTACAAGAATTTGATGGTGAAGATTTCTTAAAAAAAAAAAAAAAGAAAATATATATTTCTTTACCATGATTAAAGTCTTCCTTTTATAGATGGTGAATTTTTTATAACATTCCAGTACGAACCCAGCTTTTGGATGGCTGTGTTGCTGATGAGAGCTACTGGCAATAGAAGCTTTCTAACACTCAACTGCTAGTTTATTAAAAGAATAATAGGAACAGATGTTTTCAATTCATAAAATGTATCAAGTAAATGGTACATCCACTTGTTATTTCAATTCCTTTGAATTTTAGTGAACTCATTTGAGGCTAGATTTTCAAAAGAGCTTCACCCACTGTTGCCTAATTGTTCTCAGTATAAACTGATGGGTGACAAACGTGTTTGAAAACCACAGCTTTTTATGCCTAAAGGGGAGGTGCTAACTACTGACGCTTCTGAAAATCTGGTCCATGTTTCCGATGAGTGAATGCTGATCATTATAGAGGATTCATATATGCAATCTCTGAGTAATACCCTGCATTTGTCTGTGATTGTATATATGATGGCTTCTTAATTTACTATTGCACTTGGCATTTTAATTTAAATTATGCTAATAGTGCAGGATTAACTGTGGATTATGATTCTAGCATTTACAGTCATACAAACAGAAGAACCAGTTCTTTTGCTCCTGCAGTCTTTTTCTCTCTTCTCATCCTGATGTGTAGTAAATTGTACTCAAGGCTGGCCTCGGGTTTTGATGAGGTTTCTTGTTTAAGCTGATGCAATTGCTTAGGGAAAGGGCATTGTTGAAAATTAGAAAAAGAAGAGACTGGGCTCTTTTTATCTTCTGATGACACACTTTTATACTGCTGAAATGATTTACCAAAAAAGCGCTAATTTGGATGGGCTCTTGCCAGCATTGCGCAGTGAGCAGTTCCAGTTTTCCCTTCATTCCTCTGTGGTAGGACAAGCTACGTATACTTTGCTTGTGGACTCTTGGCTCAAACACATATTTGAGGAAATTAGCACTACGGGGTTATATTAAAACCCTCATAAAGGGTGGAGAATAAATAATACATACAACAGGACTGAGATGTCATGTTGGTCCTCGCTAGAGGAAGTAGCAGGAGGCCAATGCTGTTGCAATCTCCAGTATTGAAAAAAAGCTTTGTAGCAGCCTGAGATTGCTCTTATTGAAGCATAACCTCTCCAGAAATCTTCTCCACTCCCAAACTGCAGATGTGCTGGAAACACAAATTTGCCTCGTAATGTTTGCACTCATTTCATTGTGTAGCAACCTCAGATTGTAATGGCATGCAGCCTGTTTGCATTAGTGACTTGCTGTCGAATTCATCTGTATTCCTTCAAATCCCTCATTTGTTGCATTTTTTGCGGAGTGCTTGATATTTCTAATGGCTGTGTTGCAGTAGCAATCTAAAATTTGTCTTTTTTCTCTTTTTCCCCTCCAGCTGATATTATTTCTACAGTTGAGTTCAACCACACTGGAGAACTGCTGGCTACTGGTGACAAGGGGGGTCGGGTTGTTATATTCCAAAGGGAACCTGAGGTATGTGAATTACCAATGTCGTCCTTAATAGCTTGCTAAAACCTGGCTTTATTTTTAATACTTTAATTTGGTCTACCTAATCTCAAGATCCATTAAAACAGGATGCCACCTCTTTGGAGAGGAAGTGAAAGAGGATAAGCATCTTATACTAAGTAGTTTTCTGTCCCAAGCAAAAGTGCTTCAAAGCTAAGAAAAAAGAAGGTTATTTTTGATTTACTTCTACATTGCTGTAATAGCTTTTGCCTGTTTGATGGAACCATTCCATCTTAAACAATGCCTTTGCTGTGATACCTTTGTGTTTCACTTGTAAATTCAGTCCATCTGCAGTATCTTCTGTAGAAAGCTTTCCTGAATAATCTGCCTTTTACTAAACATTGCTTCAATACTTACAGGAAATTTCATTTCTGTAGAAGCAAATCTATCAATATCATGTTTTAAATGAGAAATTAAATTATATTTTCAATATTTTTATATTTATAAGGCTGCATTTACAGCTTTCCTAAGACATGGAGATATATTGTCATCATAAACCACAAATTTTTGTTGTTGTTATTCTCCATAGAGTAAAAATGAGCCTTACAATCAGGGGGAATACAATGTTTACAGCACTTTCCAGAGCCATGAACCTGAATTTGATTATTTGAAGAGCTTGGAGATAGAAGAGAAAATAAACAAGATCAAGTGGTTACCACAGCAAAATGCAGCTCACTCACTCTTATCAACAAATGGTAAGATAGAAGAGACAATATAGGACATACCAGCTTTTTGCTCTTGTGCATTTTTGTGATGACTGTGTATATATCTGTTCATTTTAATCTATTTCGTAATTTCCCCTTTCAGAGTTTGCCAAGACTAACTCTGATATCTGTTATTTATGAATTTTATTGATAGTCATAGGATTTTTCCTATTGACTATCCATATGCATTTAGAGAACTATCCATTTTAGCTATTAACATGCTGTACTATCCTGAAATAAATTTTGTGACAAGGCGTCACCTTACTCATCAGCTGTGTTTCACTGGGGATTTAGAATTTTGTCTGCTGCATTTGTCATAACTTATATTCTTTGTAGATGTGTAAATGAATGCAGGTGAGAGAGATGAATTTCTTTTTCTTTTCATTCATTATCATCAGAATGGTTTATTTAAGTTCTAAGAGTTAGACAAATCTTTGGAAGGCAGTAGGAATAATAATAGGATATTGATACTGACTCGTCTTTCAAACATGCTTAAGGCCTGTTGATTAAAAATATGCAGTATAATATGCAGTATATTATTGCTAAGAGGGGATATGCAGATGTGACATAGGCTCCATTCAGTTTCTTCCCCCTAGCAAGTACAGGTGTCATTTAGGAAACATTTTGACACCCACAACCTTCATTAATGCTGGTGATGCATGAGACAAAAATATCCAATTCTAAATTTGAGATTTCATTGTAATCAGAAAATAATTTTTCTTGTAGAAGTTTGAGCATAATTGGAAATAGCTGATAGAAAAATAGTGTAATCCCACATTTGGGAATTGATGCTTTAGGGCAAAGTGATTATTTCTAGTTAAAATTTATAGCAATAAAGAATATTTACATTAATTCACATTAGATAGCAAATTTTTTCATGTTCTGTAGTGTGTGTTTTCCTTAAAGCTGTCTTCTGACTTTTGGGGGGCATTGTTGCAATATTTGAAATGAAACATCTGTTATAGCTAGGTGATTTTTGCTAATTTAATTAGTTAGCTAATTATGAAGTATGGGAGATTACTTCTGCACTTCTCCCTTGGTCAAAACTTCCCTTCTTCAGATAACTTGAACTAAGAATGGCTTCCTCCATGTGCATGATACAAAAGCAGATTATTAAAAGTAAACCTCTCCCTTTTCATTTTGAAGTTTGGGTTTGGAAACACTGAGGAATACCGCCAAGTCCTCAGATACGCTGCTTTTACAGTTGGCCTAATGGATGTTTATGTCAGTTTTCTGGTTGATACTTATATGGGAGGGGAGAAAGGAAGAAATAATCAGTCTTAGTGTTTCTGTGGTTTAAGCCACTTGCAGCCATCACTGAACAAGGCTAGGATCTGGCAAAATACTTTGGCCTCTGTTTTTCCCCCTTACTAACTCTGGAGCATCACAGCAGACCTCATTACAGTGAGAATAACAGAAGTGGTGCCACTGGCGTAGCCTTTGGATTTCAGCTTTTCATTGCAAAACATTTTTTTTAGGAGGATTCCTAGCTTCCTGGCACAGCAGGGTTGAAGGCTGAATATTCATGGCATACTCTCTTTAAGAGAGTTTTAAGTCTAGGATACAGAAGGACCATGCTGAATTCCTCGCTGTCTCACAGGTTACCTGTGAGAAGTCATTGACAATGTATATTAATTCCACGCCTATCAAAAGAGATAAAAGTATTTTCCCTAACTTGTAGAGAATGAAGGTATTACCTGTCACACATACTCATATTGGCCAGGTTGTAGAAACATCTTGAGTACTTGTTTATATTTATTGATTTCTGAGCCCAATATTTTAATGCATTTTTTCATATTTTGCTCTCTGGTAGTTTAGGTTCTAAAGGAGTTTTGGTCAGAAAAATGAGAACCTTTCTTTCCGCAGCTACAGGAGGACAGTACCCATTGAGTTTGCTGGGAGGAGCATCCCTCTGTTTAGGGAACATGAGGGGAGAGTCTGTCTAAATCTCACTCTCAATGTATGAGACTTGACAGGTCTGCACCTGCCCAAAACTGTTTCCATCCTTCGAAAGAGAACTTCTGTCTGAAGCTGTTCCTGCACAGGTCACCTCTCTCAGAGGGGATCTTGGTTCCTTTCCAGTTCACACATTACCAACTAGTCACCAGCTAAACTTAGATTGCAGCTTCTTAATTAATGGAGGCAGAAGGAAACCACCAAGGCTTTTGAATCCCACTGTGGATTTACAGTGCTTGCAGTTAGCAAATTTCCGTTTTTTGCTGTAAACTGAACTGTTTTTGTAGCATAATAATAAATTCATTGGTACCTTTTGTATCAGAATATATTGGGGCCACTTGCGATGTGAGTTGCATCGGGTAGATCAGAATTTGGCCCATACAGATCCTTTCATCTGAGGATTTATGACTGCTTACCAGATGTTAATTAATTTAAACTTCACAACACCCTTGAGACAAAGTGAACACTGAACCTCACAGAGATGTTTCTATGTTTTGTGAAATATAAGCATGCTTAGAATTTCTAGGCAGTTTTTAAAGTCCAGAGGCAGATGAAGAAGAAGAAAACCAACATGTGATACCCTTTACTGCTAATAAAATAGTTTTCACTCAAGACAGGGATAGGTTTGTCAATAGCAGTCAAGTCCAACAATGGAGAACTGTTTGTAGTTTTGGTTATAGTTCATTTTACAATGCTGTATTTATAAATCCTAGCCTAGGTAAGCAGGAATGCACTATTTACATGTAATAAAAATCCCAAGTGCATGATTTGGCCTATATGTATTTTTAGTAATTAATTAACGTGACTGATACAAATGAAATGTATTGAATATTTAAATGGAGCTTTTTAGTTGCAGATTGATGTGACCTCTTGTTCTGTAGATTGAACAACTGTAATATTTCTTTTTGCTTGCAAATTAGCATACCAATATTGTTAGGAGTTGCATAATAAGAAAAACACTCAGAGTAGTGGAGGGATTGAATTTGAAACAAAAAAAGGTCAAAGTTAAAGTTGCTATAGAAATGCCAAGTGATTAATGTATTCCTATAACCTGCCTTTAAAATTATTTATTCTAGCATTTGAAAGAAATATTTGGATCAGCCACATTGGGGAAAGAATTATGCTCTTCTGTGTACTTTGGGAAAGAGGGGTAAAGGAAGAAAGTGGCACAAAATCTGAAATGATGCAGGAACTGAGGTCAATGAAAGTTGTGGTGGCAGCTGGAGCGCAGAAGCTTTGGAAAGGCTTTGGCTGCTCCATGAACAGATGAGTGGAATGACCATTAGAAGCTTGGGGACAGATTTTTTTGCAGGAGGCATTGATTTTTTAGCCCAGGGAGTGTTAGGGTTGGCAGACTGGGTGCACGACCAAAGTTGGAGTGGACAGTCAAAGTTAGGGAAATCTGCATGTTCATCTACTATAAAAACAAGGACAAACTCCATCTGAAATGTTTAAAGCTTCTATTTGTTGGCTTCAGAGGCTCTTTGCTAAATAAGAAGCAAATACTAATACTTATTCTTATATAATATTTTTATAGAATAATAATACTTATTCTATCATCATATGCTTCACCATCATGAAAAAGGGAGAGTTTAGATTTAATTCCATTCAGTGTAAGATTAGTATATTTTTTCTCCCCACTTCTCTCTGTTACCCTTACAACACAATTCTCTCGGGTCTTTTTCTATGTTATTTCTCAGCTGCTTTCCCTTAGGAGGGAGAAATAGCTCTTTTTTCCATTTGCTGGTGCTCCTGATGTTACACCAATAAAACACTACCCGTTGCCACAATGTGCCAGACAGGTATCATCGGTCTGTCAGTCCACTCCATGCTCTTCTTGTGCTATTTATAAGTTACCTAGCAAACTGGCTTTAATATCAAGATTATTTCTTTGCAAAAAGTCAAATTGTCAAACTGAACTTCAGCAGTGAGCATTGAGTGGTTTTGGTGTGTTCCACCTACAAACTGCCAATTTGGATACAAGAGCAACATGTACTCTATATGGTCTGTCATCTGCATGGAACCTCTGACCCGGTTTGAAGGTATGGGATGTGCTTTATCAGTATTTTTTCTATTTGCAACATTTTTTGGATGTGCAAAATTAAGTGACCCAGACAGTTTCAGCATGGGACTTGGCTAAACTAATGTGTAGAAACTTCTTTAAGGAATACATTGGGGAGGATGAGTAACCAAATTGAGAATTCCTATGCTGACAGTTGTGTGTCTTTTCTTTTAAAGATAAAACAATCAAGTTATGGAAAATTACTGAAAGAGATAAGAGACCAGAGGGGTACAACTTAAAAGATGAAGAAGGAAAACTTAAAGATCTTTCTACAGTAACATCACTGCAGGTAAACTGCTGTCTTTGTCCAAAATCCATTTTTTCTATACAAAGAAGGTGTACGGATGGGTGCTAACTCAGGAAAAGATTTAAATATGTTCTTAGTCCTAAGCTTATATATGATTATTCTTATTGAATTTTTAGCTGACCAATAACGCTCTTGAATACAGCATACATTTTCAAGCCACAAATGCTTTACCATATAGTGACCAATACAAATATGTTTAGAGAGTTTGTCAGTTTTATTCTTTCTGATAAAATTCTCTCAGTGTGACTTAACATGCTTTCACACAGGATTCTTTAGCCTGGTGTGCTGCAAGCAAGAATGCAGAAGCTTGTAATCAATATTAAACAATGTTCTGTCCTCATCCAGAGCAACCAAGTTAAAGACAATACACAAAATTTCACTCTCATCTTTATTTCAGTAGTATAAAAGAATTATCTCCTATTTATCTGAAGAGTTGGATTTGCAGTAGCCTGTGCTGCAGTGAATGTGAGGTTCTGCATTGCTGAACACACACTGTCATGGAATTTATATAGGCGTGTATGACAATATAATAGGTTTTTGCTCTCAGGCTTTAATGGCTGAATTGACTCCAGGTGTTTTGACAAAGGAAGCAGCTAAAGGTTAGAACTGAAAAGCTATGTTGTGTAAGCACTGGTATTTCTTTACTATTAATAAAAACAAACAACCCTCACCTCCAAAACAAGCCAACGTTGTCTATTGTGAAAAAGGACTCCAAAGTGTAAAGATGACTACGTTAATGGAATATTTATCCATTCTGTGTGACTAAGGAAATAAAACCCTTCTAGATTGCTTATAGTCTGAGAATTCAAAGGCTGAGTGAACAATTGTTTTGTTCCTTTAGTGGCAAGCTAAAATCTAAGCTTTAACTTCTTAAGTGTAAGTTCCTCTTTAAACTATCTTGTGAATTAATGTATGATAGAATGTTTTTGATCCATGTTCAACAACATCAAATGGTGCCAATCATGGACCACAGCCTTATAGTGTTTAATTGTTTAACAGCAGGGAATAAACTGACAGTGCCTCGTTATTGAAGCATGACACTGAACTGACACACAGGCAAAAACCAAGGGAGCAATGATGAGCGACAGCCTGTGGTCTTGGCTTTTCAGGAGTATGTGTATAGATATGGTATATACATACGTTGGCTTTGTTTTCCAAGATTCTGTTTAATATGTTTTGCTGAGATTATAACGTTTTCACCACTTGACTTTTTTGAAAGAGAGACATCAAGTAGCAAAATAAATACTGTAAGTGATTTGTAACTAACAGCGAAATCTTTGGCAAAGTGGTAGAACTTTGCTGCTTGTTAGAGCCACAGCCTCCACATATGTGGGGCAGTAGCTCCTGCTGTGGGACTTACCTGTTCTGTGACAGCTGCTGGTGCCTCCCTTCCCACAGTCCCTGCTTTCCTTCACTCTGCCTGGCTCTCCATGCCTCTCTTGTCTCTCCCTTTCTCCTTGGCAGGGATGGCCTTGCCCAGCAATTCATCCATGGAGAAATTCATCTTCTGTACACTGTGAGAAGTTTTATAATGTCACAGTCTTTAAATGCTTGCTCTCCATTGAAACTCTCATCGTCCTAGCAAAACTTATTTAAAATCTTACAACCTTTCTGGTTTGTGCTTTGTGTTTTTTTGCAGGTGCCTGTGTTGAAGCCTATGGATTTGATGGTAGAAGTCACTCCCCGGAGAATCTTTGCTAATGGTCACACCTATCATGTCAACTCAATATCTGTCAACAGTGACTGTGAGACATACATGTCAGCGGATGATCTCAGGATTAACCTCTGGCATTTAGCAATCACAGATAGGAGCTTCAGTATCCTTTATTGTGGTTCCTTGCTCAGTGTTGATAATACTACTGGGGCTTAAAAGAGCTGTTTTATAAAATTTTTCTGCAGATTTTGAAATATAGCTTTACTTATCGGAATCCCTACAGTATTTGTAATAGAAAATGCTCAGATATCATAAGAGACAGCTAAGAGGTTGCAAAAATCAGGGAGTTTTATGTGAAAAATAACAGTCTTGGAGTTGGTTAATGACAAGTAAATGGGAAACTGATGCCAGCTGAATGTTAACTATCTGTCTGATTAGAACACTCTATACTGTTATTTCCTGAAGACATTCCACACTAAGCTATTCCACCTTGTTTTGCTGAAAGGTCTATCCTTACCTGGACCATGCCCCCTGTTCTCCATCATCCTGCTTCCCAGAACCCTAATGTCTGAGGTGTGTATAGTTTGGGGGTAAGGCTCAGCTGCTTCCTGTGAGTTGTTGTGCCTGTGATTGATGCAGCCATTGCTGTATCAAGTGCTGGCATCATCCTGGAAGCTGTGTCCTGGGGTCATTCCAGTCATCTGTGAGGCTGCTCCTTGCACTGCAACAGGGTCACTTGGAGGAGAAGCAAAAGAAAATGTAGCCAAGAAAAGTGATGTCCGTGTTTGGCAGAAAATAAAGGTACCAGTAAGAAGAGAAATAGGTTATGGGGCCAGCTCAGAATGTTGTGTTCCTTTAGTGATTTCATAAGTATTTCAAAAGGAGTTAGAAGAATATTTCTCTGTGGGTTTGTATAAGGGACTATTAGATGTCAAAGTGAAGTTGTCCTACTGAGGGCAAATTCCGAAAAGAAAGCACCCATGTGACAGACACCCTGTCTTTGGTGATTGTTTATATTTCTTCCTTCATAGGCCAGATCATCTGTGGAGTTTAACCCATGCTTTGTTAATATCACAGGAAACATTTTCATTAGATCAAACAACTCTGTCCTTAAAAAACTGCCTTTGCAGGATCAAGTGACAGGAGCCTTTATCCTAGGGATTGTAGGGAATACCTCCTCAATTTGTTTCCGAATTCACCTTCTTTTTCTGTCTTTCACCTGTCTAGGTTAAACAAGCTAAATGGTGCCCTCTTTAATATTACTATTTATATAGGACTAATTTATATGTGGTTCTTCAATATGTCTGTGTTTGATGTCCAAGCAACTGTAATTCCATTCTTTAGTAAGAAAGAGCAGAGTGGGAAAATTTTTTGCCAGTGTGCCTGTATGGTGTACAGTGTGGCTTCTGACGGTGTCCTCCTCACTGTGACTTCACCCTGCAGTTTTGTCTCCATCCTGAAAACTTTAATATGTGGCTACTGTGGGTTCTCCTCTACCATTTATCTTCCTCTTTCTTCTAAAGCAGAGGAGTGAGTGAGAGCAATCTCTGTATGACTGTGTATAACCAGATCACATTCCAGAATATTTATGCAAGGTAAGTCTTTGGTTTTGGCAATCCCTTTTATTATGTTAAAAGCTGTTTTATAAACTATGGATTGCCAAGAGAAATGTTTCTGACAAGTTTTAAAAAAAGCAAATAAATAGTTATTATGGTTCATGAGGACAATATGAGGATTTATTGTCATTTGCCACACAAAGACCTTACTGACAGAAATTTCAGCCCCAAATGTATTTTTAAACCACAAATGTGTGTACATCCTTGAAAGGATGTATGTATTCAAGAGAGTAGACTGAGTTAAATAGGTTGTGTCCACTTCTGTCTCAGACAACCTAAGTATGCAGTTATCTAAACTAGATCATCAAGCAGATTACTTTTAATAAATTCTTTGATAGACACAAAAATTGAGATAAGTGTTCCAAAAGAAGGTGAGATAGTTACAGAATATTGCTCACATTGGAGAACTAACTGGAAGTGCACAGTAACTGAAAGAAGGGGATGGCTAACTTAAACTTGTATCAGTCTTTCCACAGGTATCTTTTTGTCCATATAGAGCCCTGTAAGTCATTGTAAAATTGCAGGAGCATGTTTTCCACTCAATTTCAACATCCGTACCATAAAGAAACTGCATTTCTCTCCTACAGAATACCCAGTTAGATAAAACTCTCCTGGAAGTAGATGAGCTTCTGGTAAAAGGATTGGGTGTGCCAGTTGCAATTAGGACTAGACATATTAAGATGAAAAAATTCTGCCAAGCAAACAGTTTAAATTATAAATTAATGTTGCTGGGCTTGGTGCCTTCTGCCACACACTTAGGGGGTCGGGCAGGAGGAGGCTCAGGCAGTTTCGAAAATGTTTGCTTCACATCTTTGAAAAATGGAAATGAAGCATCTTGCTATTTTACACGCAAGGCTTGATTCCTTGAAATACCTGTTTAAAACAATAAATAGAAAACGTTTTGAAGTGGCGTTTGTTAATAAGAGGTCTGGCAGTGATGTGTGTTTATCTTTCTACTTTTCCTCAGAGGCAGCGCTGCTACATATAATGAACTACAATCTGTTTACCCAAGAGGCTGGTTGTGACAATGACACAAACAGCAAATACAGCGGTAGAGTTTCTGGACATTCAGCTCATGTTTGAACCTCTTTAAAAATTTCATGGGAAATGCTGGAGAAGGAATGGATTAGCAGCAGTGTGCTAGGGGGGTTTTCAAGTAAAGCTCTTTGTCTTGTAGAATTTTGGTTGAGAACAGTTGGGTTATAACCATTATTTTAGCAATTTTACAAATCACTGATTATTGTTCATTTCTTTGAAAATGAAAAGACAAAGCAGTGCAGATCTTAAGTTAATTCTCTTTCTGCCTCCTTTGGAAAATATTTTAAATCAGCTTTGTAGGATTTGACCAGAATATTTGCCTTAGGTAAAGCCTTAGGCAAATAAAATACAATTAGTGGTTTTCTGGTTTGCTTCTGTATTAGCATAAACGCTAACTGGGGTAAAAAGCAGAGAAGTGAGTTTAATGCTATGGCTGTGTAAATTTTCATGAGGAATATGAAAGACTTCAGTAAATTGCTTCCCACTTGCAAGCAGATTTACTGAGTATTGTTTGGGCAGGAGGAGGCAAGGGAGAGGAGGAGGTGAGAGAAAAGGAAGGGGGAAGGTCCGCTGGTAAATTATTGCACGTATGAGGCTTTTCTTCGCTAGAAGGTTTAATGTATTTGGTTGTGTTATGGAGAATGAGAGTCAGTGTCCTTAATTATGGATGATACTCTTCACTGGAAAAGAAGTGAGGTAAATGTTACTCTATTTGTTAATGTTTGGTCTGAAATGGCTTAGCAGTGTTGCCCATAGCTTAAGCCTTTAGATAACTCATCTTGGGCTTAGGGAATGAGAAAACAGGCCTGCTGGAGGCATACTGATAAGGCTTGATTCCCATCAGCAACAATCTTTGGACTATCTAGCTGTACTAAATATTCTTTATGAGAATGTATTTGGATTGCTCACAGAACTATGTAGCTCACAGCACTTGATCTCCCTTCATTTCCTGGTAGCACACTATTTCACTCTAGAGGCTGTCATGGCATTGCTATGGAAACAACATCGCCATTTCCAGCATGTACTCATCTTGAGACTCATCTTGACTAAAATACTCATTTCTCAGTCAGATCAATATAGTCCAGGGTTATCCTGTTTTAATAAAAAATTCCTTCTTCTGTGTCCCAAAAGGGTTAAGCTAATTAGGAAATCACCATAGGGCCTTCTTATAGTCTAATGTATTCCAGTATTTGGAACATATCATGGATAGTCAGATCATTAGGCGCTGTATCTTGGGGAAATTAATTTACTTAAGAAGTAAACAACAACAACAAAAAAAAAGAAATAGAAAAACCAAAGTAACATGGTACATTGATGGAGACCAAGTCTGTGGCCACTCATTGTCCACCCAAATATAGTGCTCTGAGAGCAGCCCCAGGCTGGGGAAGATAGCTAGCCTTACAAAATTCCTGTTACCTGCCTCAGTGCTAAGCATTTGAATGCTAAACTGAAAGCAAATCTGCAATATTCTTTTGGCATTTGGGGAGCTGTAAACTGGCAAGTTTAAGCCCTTGAGTGAGATAAGGTTGTTTCTATAAGAATTCCTCAGCCAGGATGAATTGCAGGAGCTGTTTGCACAAGGATGCATTTTCTTCACTCATGAAAAAATGCCTTTACTGTGTGAGAACCTCCTGGCACCTCCACCTGCAGCACTGTTTCCCTCAAGCATACACTTTGTTTGGGGAGATGGCAGACATTATTTCTCTTTTGAGAGCTCTGTAGTACATTTTAGAAATTCCAATTCTGTCAAGAAAGATTCTCCCGATCTGTATCAAGTATTTAAAAGGTATATATTATACCATGGATTTATATTCTAGCTGAGTTGCTACTGGCAACATTTGAGTACTTTTTACTCAAATTTGTGTTCTTTCATTCTTTACTTCCCAGAGTCTCCTTCTCTCACATGCGTTGTCTCTGTCTCTCTCTGTAAAGGGGAATGGAAAACTAAAAATACGTCTGTAAGTTAGGAGAAGAGGACTGCAGAGGTACTATGTACCCTGTTTCCGTGGTTTGGTGAGCTTTTTTAAAGAGTATCTGTTGACAAATGGTTGCTTTGCTTTTCTAATTAAAGAAAATACCTACATGAACAGCTGAGGGGAAAGAGGCTATTTTCAACGAGCTGCTTAGCTTCTGAGTTGATATAATGCGCTATTTCGTCTCCACTTTTTTTCAGCAGGGGAATACTGACCTTTTAGTAAAAATAAGAGTTGACACTAGTAAAAATAAAGATTTTGACATCTAACTCACATGTGAGTACTTTCAACTGGAGGTTTTCTGTGCATTATGATAAATGTTGAATTGTACTCTAATTTGAAGTAAACTACTAGAAATGCTGACTAAGGGCTCCAGTACCCTGTCTTGCAAAGCCATGGGGAAGAATAGTAGGTAGAGGAAAAAGGATAAAAAAGAAAAGGAAATTCTATTGCATTAAGCTTGTAAATATATGAAGTTCACATCAAGTATCAATACTTAACTGTTAGGTTCTTTGCTGCATTACCATTTCTCATCTGCTGTTAACTACATTGTAAACTGGTTATTATAGAGATCTTTCTTCCTCTGTATTACTGAAGTGCATGACATACTTTAACACAATTAAATACTTACTTAAATAATTGTAATAAAATATTGAGGTTAGTCACTCTTAGCCCCATTTTATACTCAATTAAACAAAGACTGGTTTGCTGGAATTTCAATCCAGAATCTGAATGTTGCCTGGTGAGATCTCTCTTTCCATTACTTCCATACATACCCAAATTCTGCATTAGATAAAGCAGCAAAGTGCTCAGGATGGAGAAATCCTGTAAAACAGATAACAGAGAGGAAGAAATGGTAGGAAAATGGTTTCATTTTGGAAAAATATATGTTGGTGTATATTTGCTCCATAGAGATCTATTAACTGCCAGAATGCAATAGGATGGGATTCCCCTGAGCACCAACAGAGGTTTTTTGCTAGGGATCACATTTTTTAATGGATGGAGAAAAATAATATAGTGTTTTGAAAAAATATATGACAATTCTAGCCTTGCAAAAGGCAATCAGAAGCAAAAACCTTGTTGTTGACTGAAATGAATCTTTAAGTTGACAATGTTTATCATTTAGTCATTTGTTGATGAATTTAGGAAAAGTGTTGTAGTACCTACGCCTGCTTATCACTCCCAAGAATTTTCCATTTAAGTTACCTTTATCTGAACCAATGGAAGGGTAGATGGAAATTCATGGTTATCCATTTAGCAATGAGTAGTGATTAATTTCAGGTTGTTTTTAAGGGTACTTAAGAGAATTCTTGAAAGCGTGAAAAGGAGTCCCTCATTTCAGGAAAGAGTCTTTGCATTAAGTAGTATAAGCAATTCATATGTTTTTCAGATGCCCTATAAAACTAGAGGATAAAGTCCTGTTTTGTAAGGAGGCCTGAGATGTCTTTAATTTCTGACTAGAGTTGTCATGCTTTTTCCATGATGACTTAAAGCTTAACACATACATCAGGTTTATAAATGTTTGCCTGAGCTGGGCTCTTCCACACAGTAATTTTGGGCTTTTTCAATTAGTATTGTGGACCTGGAAAAGCAAGTATGACTATACTGTTTGATCTCACTACACTAGTTATTGAAGAGGACAGAAGGATGTTTTCTATTGCCTAGGTGAATTATTTATATTTCTTTTCTAAAGTGCTGACCCACCCAAATTCTAATATTGTCCTTTATTTTCCTCTTTTTGGGGTTATTCAGTAATAAATTCTTGATTGCATGAAAGTAAAAAAACCCACTGTGTTTTCTGTAGTTGGCTATGACTTTTTTTAGTAGTTTAGGACTTCCTTGTTGTGCTGAGTTCACAAATAATCATAGAATAGTTTGGGTTGGAAGGGGCCTTAATTGTATCTGAAATAAACCCCACTTGAAATCAAGACACAGATTTGTAGTCGGGTGGGTTTAGGGTAGCTGGAATTTCCAACTACCAAGTTTATGCATCATCCTAGGAGATCCAAGAGCTAGGAAGGTGACTGAATCTTTGTTAGCCAATGTAAGAGTTAAAGTAAAATTAATCAGTATTTTTTACACAAAAAATTTATAGGTAAATGCATTTTGGCCTCACATATTTTTTTATGTATCAATTTTCATATACTTTACATGATGTTTGTAACATTAAGCCTTAAGCTGTGATGATTTAAACTAGGTACAATAACCACTTGGTTTATGTTAAAATATTAACTACATCCCACACCTTACCTATGTGTACAGGCAGAGTTCCAATGTCAAAATTGTGTATGCACCATAAAAAGAATATTTTAATATACAATAAACTGGAGAAAGACAGCTCTTAACAGAATAAAACGCAGTCATCATTTTAATGGAGCTATTTAGCAGTATTACTAGATATCAATGATCAAGTAAAGCCTGACTTTCCTTTAAACTGTTTTAGGTTCTGTGGGGGTCCACATTAATTGGATATGTAATACTAGATAAATAATAATTAAGGAGAATATAAAAGGAGGAAAGAATTCTCTGACTGCTAGACTTGGGACCACGCTGGCTCCGTGGGTGTGTAATTAAACAACACATCAGGCACCTGTTCATTGTGAACACTGTAGTCAAACATGGCAGAAAGTAAATAATGTTAAGCTTTAAACAATCTCATGTGACCATCAGAATAAGGATTTTAGAAATGTGCTAGCTGGGAAAATCCATGATGTGTGTTTTTGTGGTCTATTAGGAAGAATGCAGGAGGGATTCTCTTAGTAAAATCACACAAGAAAAGTTTTTAGTTTCAATTGAGGAGTGAAATTAGTAACTAGATAAGTATGTGTAACTGTAAGTTGTCATCTTCTCTGAACTGTATAGAATCCCTATAGTCAACAAGAGCCTTTCATGAGCTCTCAACAGACTCATTTGTAAGAAAAATTCTGTGTCCCTAGTGCAAAGTGCCAAGAGAGAACTGCATTTCTAGGACCACCTAAATGGCTTGTAGACACTACCATAGATACAGCTTCTACAACAGGCACTGAATTGGTTCTTCTGCTTCTGTTGAGGTAAAACTACGTCCAGTTTGGACATGACATTTTTTCTTATTTGATCATCGTCTGTTGTAGAATATCTTAATTGAATGCAGTTTTTAAGCTTTTCAGAGCAGGAACAGTTATGTGTTTGTATGTTATCTTGTGCAAATTGCAGTCTTCATAACTAACTGCTGTAATTCAAATAATAGAGAATAATTATAGCAGTAAGGATATGTGAGTAGGAACTATAAGGAACTTTAGGATCTTTTTTTTCCCAAGAAATACAGAGAAGTCTCAGCATCTTTTAGGGTACTTTAAGTCCAGATTTAGGGAGGTCTGAAAACTGTGAATAAATTTATAAAAGTGATCTTTCGAGATGTTGGTTTGGTTTTGTTTCTTACCAGAGGATGCTTTATGATCCTTGTCAAAATCAATGTTTTTTTAACTATTCTCATCACCTTAAATTAACTCCTATCTCATGAATTTGACTGTCAGCCAGCGAGAGAGAATTGAATGACCGAGCCAAAGGAGCCATATCAGAGCTAGTTAAACAGTATTTTAGCATTGAATCACTGCCTGAGACCCTCTTGCCAGACAGCTGAAATGTGCATTGCAGCAAAAGCAAACAATACATGGCTGGAGAGTCAGATATCAGTGTCTTCAGGGCATGGGATAGTGCTATGAAAATATTCCCTATCTGCCCTTCCTCCAAAAATAAATACATTGGAAGAGTTGAGCGTGGCTGTGAAAAACTAATTATAGCTGAAGCCTTTGCATTCTTGGCAAAGACCGGTCTCTTCCTTTTTCTGGAGTTGCTATAAAGAAGTTAATTTAAGGTGATTTGAGCATAGCAGTAGCCTTGGGATAATTACTGCACTGCAGATTTATTGTTTAATAAAAATATTAATTCGTTAATCAGAATACATAATTTTCTTACTTATCACTCCTGTCCATACACAACTTGAATGAATAAGTATGTGATTTTGTTATCCTTTTAATGGATTTCTTTATCTAACCCTCTGTCTTCTCTAATGCAGTTGTCCCCAAATAGAGAACCATACCCATTATTTAGTTGCTGCAGAGGTAAGGAAAAGCATAGCCAGAGGCATTAAAATACTCTCAGTTTTTAAAACTGTATAGTGAATTACAAAAAGGAAAAAGAAAATTGACTGGAAGTGCAGCAAGTGGTAGAGAATAGTGTGAAATCCTGAGCCTGTAAAAGCCGTTTCAGAACTCTTTAATAGTACATTAAAGAACATCGCTGGGACTTCCCTGTATTCATGTGTTTGTAGAGTGATCTGGGCAATGCAACTGTAGCAGGTACGTTGAATTTTACAATAGGTGCAAAGATGTCTTTTCACAGATCTCCTTAGAGCCAGTTGTTTTCCAATTTAATTGGGACTGTTATTTTTCTGATTGTAGCAAACAAGTTACTATTTTATACCAGGAATGCCCTTTGAAATATCATTGTCTCAGGCTTTCTCAAGTTTATTGCTATTGGAGAGAGAAAGAGCACTTAGTAGAGCTGAAATGAATGTTCGTATCACCAACCAGATTTCCTTTATCACCCTAGTGGTTTATTCCACTAGAAGTTTCAGATTTTATCTGTAATCTGAGTTCCTTAGCAGAGAGGGACTTGGGAAGGATATCAAGGAATATTAAATTACAGATAAAGGGTCACATCACGGAGCTGATACTCAGCTAAGTAGCATTGAATATTAGTTTAATGTGGCTGCAGTCAGTGAAGTTATTCCTGTGGCAATGGGTTACAGAATTCAGTCCAAGATTTATCGTCTTACTAATTTTATTTCTTCAGCTGATGAGTTTTAATCAGTATGGTGTCATTGTGGAAGCTTTTAAATTGCATGCTTCTGTTTCCCTCTGGATTAATTTCTCAGTGAAGCATTTTAGAAATGAGCCATTCTCTATTGTCACAGGTGCAGGTGGTGTATCCAACTTGAAAAACATGTATTATGAATTTATTGAAAGTTAGACAAAAAAACCATTTACACAGTTCTAGGTACAATTATACAAAAAGATAATGTATAAATAATTTAATCAGCTATGCCAGAGGGGAGAATTCTCTTAAATGAGTCTAATTATTCTCATTCCCATGTGAGTTTGGACTTGAAATTAACCTTGCAAAGCACAAGCTTTTGCAGAGCATTAACATAAAGAAGAAGAAAATATAACTTGCCTTGCTCATTGGCTAACATCTTCTAGCCTGAAGAGTATTCCATACAAGAATGGAGGAGTCATAAAAATGCTCACACGGTCATCTTAGGTATGTAAAGGTTGCAGTCTGTACCTCTATGTTCAGTTTGAGTCTTTAAAACCTGAGACCATGGAAGCTTTTTATCACTATTACTATGTACTGTCACTAGTACTATGAGGGTACTTCTCATGAATGTGGACATTTCTCTCTTTTCTGTTGTCGTAATACACAATAGCAAGGACTGCGCTTTAGTAGTGCCATTGCATGTGAAATTTCGATAGTTAAGGGAGATTGCTTTTAGGTCCTTTGGAATGAAAATGCTCTGTAAGTGAAGGCAATATGAACTTTAACAAAATACAACACCAGAGTTAAGGATAAGACTGTTTGGACTGTTCTCATACTGACTACAAGCTATGTGACATGTCCGGAATCAGTGTTCTGTAAGCACATCAGGCAAACGAGCAGGCATACAGCTGTGAATACTGACCTCCTTCGCCTTGGAGAATGATCTTGGTGTTTTAAACTCCTGGAATCCATGTTTCTCTGCAGTGCCTAGGGACCAAGCTGATGGGCATTTTTGTAAATCCTTTCACATAAATTGAGTAACTAGATAATAATTCCTGATGAGGTTTTAATCAGGTGTCTTATATAATTTAATATGGATCATTTGGAAAACTTTAACCGTGGAGTTTCTCATGAGAACTGAATCTGTTCCTCATAATCCTTTTCACAGCGCTCATGTTCAGGGATTTCTTGGCAGCGCAAAGTTAATTGCAGGCAGAAATATCAGTATAAATTCTGAATGGTCTTTTTAGAGTACCTGTTTTTCAGAAGTAGTTGAGCATTTTTGAAGTTAGTTTTATTTGACTACTTCCATAACAAACATGCAGGGAAGGGAAGAGCGTTATGCTCTAGAAGATACTTCTAGCTAGCTTGGTTTTGCAAAAAATGGGTCCTTTGTGACTTGAATTGTAACTTCAGTTAAAATATGGACTTATTCTACTCTACTGGGGTACAAATACTGCTGCATTGGAGTTTTCTGCAAGATATATGGAAGAATAAATTGCATATAGGGAAAGAAAAATCCCCACCAAAATGCTCTAAAGACTGTATACCCTCCAGCTGGAAGTTCTATGTCTGCCTTTTAATAGGCAGATCTTCCTCAGCTGCATGGGATTTTAATAATTATCAAGAATAAATGCCTTGATGGTATTACCTATTAGTGCATAGATTATTCTTTAAAAACAACAAAAAAAAAGAAAGACATTTTATCTCTTCTTTTCTGTAAGTTATGTGGGAAACAATCCCATATATAGGAAGTTGCTTACATTGCATTTCTCTGTACTACCAGGGACTGGATTCAGCAAACCAAGTAGATGCCTCTCAGTTCTCTTTTAAACACCTTATTGATTTTAGGAAAGCAGGCTTGTGAATGATGAAATTATATTGCTTTAGTTTAGAATTTGTCCTTGCCTTATTTTGTTAAGTTGCACTCTTTTCTTGGAATGCTTGCTGGTACATGGTACATGGTGCCTCTTATACTACATAGAAGAGTACTGCCTAAAAGGAGCTGAGCTGCGTGACTTAGTGGTCTCTTCTATTAATAATCTATATGTACCTGAGGTTCTTCTGGTATTTGAGATGTTTCAAATGTAACATTAAGCATCCCACAATAAAATCGTAATTAATTAATATGCAGGTATATCAACTACATATGACTTTGCAGTCTTTCAGTGATTGAGTCCTGCACACAGAAAAGTGCACGTGTATTTAAGAAGAGAGGTCTTCCTCTGTTGACTCATTCACTTAATTTTTATCTCAGCTGTGTATATGCAGATAATGATTTCTTTGCTCTTGAAGATTTGAATTTGCTTATGGTTGCTGGCTAAAGCAGTCATGTGACTGTGTCTACAGATGAAAATGTGGTTGTTCTGTTCTAAAACACAAGCAAAAAATTAAGTTCTTAAATTAAAATTTTCCTGTTTCTAAATTCATTATTCTCCAAGTAAATTAATGATTGCAATGTATATGAACAGGCCTGTCTATGAGAAAGTTGGATGTGACTTGCACCATTTTAAAGACTCTTTCCTAGCAGTGCTGTTCTACAATTCCCTGCTTTCAACATTTATTCAAATGTTGCAGCTACTCCATAGGCAGTTTCTCTTATATATTACATTTGTTTTCTTCAACTGGCGTACAGCAAAGTCTATGACATTTACTGAATGTATGGCAGTAAAAGCAATTTTCTAAAATTTGACTGAGTACATTTAAAATACATAGATTCTTTTTTTCAAGTAATATTTGCATAATGGATACTTGAGACTCTCTTGCTGCTTTCTGATTTTATTCTACCCACATAATAGGAATGCAAAGTTATTCTGATGTTACAAAGATCAGAATGAGATCTCTCAAATTCAGAATGAGTCTTTTGACTGGCCTGCATTCTGGGGAAAAGTTCCAAAAGACAAATGTAATAATAACAAAAGATCCTCTCAAAACCAACTAACCAAGAAAAGAACTGAGTGAATCCTCACATGCCTGAAGAACTGTGGGTAGGGAGGGGAGAGACCACTAAAGCAGAATCCAGAACTATTTCTCTTGCTGGCCCTTAAGCTGATGTTTCCCAAATCTTTGCTACTTCATGCCTTATTTTCATTATCTGTAAAACATCAACACTAACACTGCCTCTCCTTTGCTTTGAACTGAATGAATGGAAAATATTTCCTACTACTACTTTTAATTTCTTACTAGTTATCTCCAATTCTGAATGAAACTTGAGATGGAAAGCCCAGGAGTTGCAGCTTTGGTATTTAAGGGAAGTTTGGTATTTAAGTTCTGTCCTTGACTTCCTTTCAGCCTTGAACAAATCTTGTTAGTCCCTTAGTCCTGAGGGACTCCGGTTCCTGTCAGCTGCCAGTTAAACCAGTAGCATCTTGGTTCCTAAACACATTTAAAGGGTCTGAATGCTCAGCTCAGTGCTCCTCATATTTTGTAATTTTTATGGTGTTATAGGACAGAAATAGAAAGCAAAATTAGGCAGGAATCTGTCTGAACGTTTAGATACTAGACGACCTTGTGCTACTAGTGCTACGCTGGGCATAACTGTGAGGCCATTGTCCAAGGAGCAGAGCTCCAGCACCCAGGCCTGCTTAGCATCCACACTGTATAAATGTGTATCACAGAATCATCATGGTTGGAAGGGACCTCTGAGATCATCGAATCCAACCACAAAAAACAAACAAAAAACCCAAACCAAAACAACAACAAAAAAAACCCCAACACCCCACCACATCACACCCACCCACAAACCAATAATCTTAGGCACTAGAGCATGCCCTGAAGAGCCATGTCTA
>JAOTQQ010000032.1:52128873-52162653 GCA_026546715.1 Gallinago undulata
CCTCACCAGCTTGGTGGCTCTCCTCTGGACACGCTCCAGCACTTCAATGTCTTTCCTGTAGTGAGGGGCCCAAAACACAGTACTTGAGGTGAGGCCTCACCAGTGCCGAGTACAGAGGTATGATGACTTCCCTACTCCTGCTGGCCATGCTATTCCTGATACAGGCCAGGATGCTATTGGCCTTCTTGGCCACCTGGGCACACTGCTGGCTCATATTAAGCCAGCTGTCTACCAACGCTCCCAGGTCCTCTTCTGCTGGGCAGCTTTCCAGCCACTCTTCCCCAAGCCTGTAGCATTGCCTGGGGTTGTGACCAAAATGCAGGACCCAGCACTTGGCCTTATTAAACCTCATCCCATTGGCCTTGGCCCATTGATCCAGTCTGTCTAGATCCCTCTGTAAAGCCTTCCGACCTTCAAGCAGATCAACACTCCCACCTAGTTTAATGTCATCTGCAAACTTACTGAAGGTGCACTCAATTCCCTTATCTAAATCATCAATACAGATATGAAACAAGACTGGTCCCAAAACTGAGCCCTTACGGACACCACTGGATTTCACCCCATTAATCACCACTCTCTGGGCATGGCCATCCAGCCAGTTTTTTATCCAGTGAAGAGTACATTTGTCTATGCCATGATTTGCCAGTTTCTCCAGGAGAACACTGTGAGGGACGGTGTCAAAGGCCTTACCAAAGTCCAGGTAGACAATGTCCGTGGCCTTCCTGTCATCAAGAAAGCGGGTCACATGGTCATAGAAAGAGATCAAGTTGGTTAAGCAGGACCTCCCTTTCATAAACCCATGCTGGGTGGCCCTGATCCCTTGCCTGCCCTGCGCTTGCCGTGGGAGCTCACCCAAGATGATCCTCTCCATGATATTTCCGTATTATCAATAAGACAGGAGGATGTACTGAATATATCATCCCATCTCTGGGTATAGTAGCTTAGTTTTTATACCTCTTATTTACCTAACATGGCCAAATTCTGTTTTGTGGCTGGTTCTCTCTGAGTAGCTAGAAACTTGTTGCTACTGCAGCCTCTTAGCTATGACCATGTCTTTTCTTCTTCTGGTATCATCTCTTTTTCATCTCACTTAGGCTGTAATCCTTGAGTTCAGAAATCAAAGAACTTCACAGAACTATGTTAACATTCTTAATCTCTTCTTCATATGCACTTTTTATTAGTTCTTTATATTATGAGTGATCCCTTTACTTTGTGTTTGCACAGCACCCAACATAATTGTCTATGACTTGGCTTTCCACACATCTAAAAGCTCGCAGCAGTTTTTACTCTTTATGTATCTCATAATCCTGATATGAGGAAAAATACAGGGAAAAAAAAAAGCTATCAGAAGTCTTTGTACTACCATAATGGTACTATCTAAACACCTTTGATGGACACATTTTGTTGCCAATCAAAATCAAGCCATTTAAACTGATATTTTCAGCAAATCACAACCAGTATGGGACTGCTAACAGAGTTCTCAACTCCAGTACGGTGTTTGAAGAATCACTGTTATAAAGACCATAGAAATATAAATGGAATTGGGCTAACATTTTACTACGAAGTAATTTTCAAGTATGGATCAATACCTTGCATTAGCAGATGTCAGGTCCAAGGCAGCTTGAAGGAGCACACATTTATGCAGCAGTTTGCTTTTGTGGTTCAGAAGAGTCAAATGGTACAGACAATATAATTGCAACTCTCCAGGCTTTTCATATAACCATACAGTATGTGCTTTTAGCGGAGCAGTGGGCAAATACAGCATGATAAAAAGCATTGACACTGTGCTATTAGGGGTACTTAGAATGTAAAGACAGGGTCATCTCTCTGCCTAAGGTAAAACACTGGGATTTGAAGCAAAGGCCAAATCCATTAACCTATTGACAATCCATTCCAGAAACCCTTGACTATTGAACAACAAGTCTGAAAGACAGATTCAGAAGTTGGACCCTGTCGAGTGCTGTCCTTACTGTCATGACATGCCTATTGCAGAATTGTCATTCAACAGTGTATCTAAGGAGTAACTAGATGGTTATTTAAAATCTAGGCCTTACTTCCTTATTTCATAATAAGATTGACGTAATCACACCATGGTGTTATCAAGCACACTGAGGCCTGATTCTGTCTCTGCTTCCCTGATGGGGGGAGAGGGCTGGAAGAAAACTGTAGCCATTTGGAATTACTTCCCTCAGCTGGCACACGGTATAGGAATGATATAACCACCATGTAGGAAGTGTAAAACTAGTAGAGTTTGATTTGTAAGCATCGCAGTTCCCTACTTGTAATGAAAATAGTGTGCACTAAATGACTAACAGAGGAAACCACTCACAGAAATGCTTATATTAAAAGCGTAGAGCCTCAGCAGGACCGCGGTAATCAATTACCCTAAACTGAAGCCCTGGCAGCTTCTATGAATTGCTATTGATTTCAACTACTAGTCAGTGAATCTTTCTAGGACTCGGCTAAAATGTAGGTGTGAGATGCAGACAAAATTAGGAGCTGGAACAAACCTCTGGGGAAAACAAGGGGAATGGCCAGGTTTGGGAAGGTATGTTCTGCTGAAGTTTATTTTTTGAAAGTGCTTAAAACCCAAGTCCCACGCATGGGTAAAAATGAAGTATCACATCAGCATATATTGAAATAAGAAGGATGAGAATCTTGGTTTTTTTTATGAAGTTGTTATGGAAAATTCTGTCTGGCTTTCTAAAGAAAGCCTCTGTCCTCCATTGCAGTTGAATTAAGGAGGGGTCAGTTAACATGTTTTTTTCCTGTAGCCTTCATCTGACTATACCAATTATTTCCTTCTTGCAGTGAACCCTCAAATCATATAAAAGTTATTCCAAAATAATGATATAAGATTCAGTCCTCTATATACTGTAGCTGGTGAGTTGCAAGTTTGTTGTCTAAAAAGTTCAGTTTCTTAGAGAATTCCTTGATGGTTCCGGGAAGATGAAGCAGCTATTTCTTTATGCATGCTGTTCACTTCAAAGGGAATTTAATCTGTTTTGAGGACACTGCTATGTTTCCATTATCATACACGGAAATTCTTTCTGGAACCTTTTTTGCTCAGCAGGAACCCTGTGTATTTTCCACATTCTCGTTATACATGTTTTGGCATGAGCATAAAGCAGGCGTGCTCATTTATATTCTAGCTGATCAAGTGGAGAAGTCTGATTAATGTGAATTTTGGATCAAGGTGCGGGTTATCTTTGTAACCTGCACTAAAAGGAACTTTATGGAGTGACTTCTCCCAGAGGAGGATATTTCTGTTAGATCAGTGGCCCAGAGGCAGTGGAACAAATCTTCTTCCTCCTGTCATCCTCATTTTAATATCAGCTGCACAACAGCAGCACAAAATACTGGATTACAACTAAACATACCATATGACTGAATTGTTTACTTGGATTGCATCCCTCATGCTGCGTATCATCACAAGTTGTTAATCATGCTTTTCCTCATGCTCTTTCCTCCTTCCTCTCCCACTGTCCTACAGCCTACTTTCTCCTCTTATTCTGGTCCTGACCTGCCTGCTCACTCTCCTATGTTATAATACTGCTCTTGGATAATTTTGGGAAAGCAAAATAGACACTACATTCTTAGCCAAAGTTAAAGGTTATGTTGCCTTAGAGTATCTTAGTTGCCTTTCCCAAAATTAACTCCTGGTCTTACAGCTTTACTAACCTGAGTGTAAGAACATAATCTCTCACCATTGTGCTCTGCAAGCATACTAGACCTTTCATTTCCATTTTGCTGTGGAGAGCATCTAGAAAATCTGTTGTCCTCTTCACAGCTTTATCCCATTTCACTGAGGCAAGCAATGGAGGCGACACCTGGGATACAACAATTGGGTTAGGAGGGACAAACCTGTTGTATTTTTTGTGAGCAAGAAGATATTTTCTGTTCCTTGTTTTAATGTTAATGAATTAAAAGACTGCCAATGCATTCCAGCCCATCGATGGCAAGGTGCCAGTTCAGCCTTCCCTGAGGGCAAGTATCTACCAGGAATCAAAATGCCTCATTCCTGGCAAGCATGTGTGGGAATCAAAGCAGTGTGAAGATCTTTTTCACTTTCTTAAGGGAAATTCCTGCCCTGTTCAGGTGCATAGGAGCTCCAGCTTTTTTAGGACAACAGAATTATATCCTAGCACACTGCCAGTGGTGAACTCTTTGGTCTTTTTGTCTTAGCTTTGGTCCTGGTTGTTTTGCCCACACTCTGAAAATGAACCACATTACTTGTGGTACAACAGGAGTCAGATGTGACAGATATTTCAGATGTGAGCAAACTGGGGGAGAGAGACCATGTCCCACTCAAGACATCCCTCCAGAAGATACTGTAGCAAGGGAAGCCATTAACATAGAATGCAACTCTACAGACTTCTCCCTTTAGCAGTGAAACTTTAATTAGTTTCTGCCAGATTCCCTCCTCTTTAAGTTCTTCAAGTTCACCAAAGGGACTGTTTCTGAAGCACGCTGTCTGGTCCAATTTTTTTATATTTTCTTGCCGTGAGATGTTGTGCTTAAAAGGAATAAAAAGACACAAAGGGAAGATGGAAAAATAGAAATGCGAAATGTCCCATGGGAGATGCTTGCCCTTACCATGTCACAGTAGTTTAAATACAGTTCCCACACATCACATGTCAAGCTGTACTTGATTGTTTTCAAATAGATGGCAAAAACCATGAGAGGAGGAAAAATGTTCTTTTGTGTGACATGTTCTTCTTTTGATACATTGAGTTCTGTAGCTGTCAAAGCAAAGGCTGTTTTTCCATCTATTATTACAAATACATTTGGGGTAAATCTCTTCTGCAACTCTCTATTCCATTGATTGTTTACTTCAATACAAGTGTTATTGTTTTATTTTTTCTAAATCTAACAAAATGATGAATTTTCAGTGGTGCTTTTTCTCTATGATTCTCAGTAGGCAATGACAGTCTTTCTCAGTGGAGATTTAGATCACATCTGGAAATGCAGTCTGTTTCAAGTATTTTTTGCCTTTCTGGCAGAAGAATGGAATATTTAATTTCATTATTCAACACAGGGTTATTCATTTCATGCAATGAAGCGAAATTCATCAATATTGTCTTCAGCATCCAGAAAAATGATACTTACCATGACTGTTTCACATACTCTATTTATATTTTATATCTTTCTCATCACTTAGCAATTATTCATCTCTCTGCTGAGAGGTGAAATTCTTGTATTGAGTTACTATAATTTCTCTGAACTCTGGAAAGCAATTCAATCTCTGAAAGCAATTGCTTTTACTTAAGTATATTTCTTGAGACAGATTCACCAAATACAAATAACTGAATAAAGTTTATTTTTTCCTGTTGATTTTCAAGAATATTTAGTGATGCTTTATAAAAAGGGTAAATCAATGTTGCTACATCTTAACATTCATTGCACTCATATTAATCATGATGGATTCTGGGAGATGGATGCAAATATGGTAGTGGAAGTAAGTGGGAATGCCATTGAAATGCAACATTAATTCAGTCCCAGTTGTTATTAAATGTTACAAGATATTTGTGGTTTAGCTGATATTTTCCTTTTTAAACCACTCAGTGTATATACAAAAAAAAGAACATCAGTGTTATGTATTTGTCTGTGCAAAGTCATCAAGATAATTATCTCTGAATCTTTTGTATTATGTTTAATTTCAATGCAGTGTCCCAGATCTGCATTTCTGGGAGAGATCAAAGTATAGAGTGTAAAGGTGGTGATAGAATGTACCCCATTCCCACAGAAATCAATTAAAGGTCTTCCATTTGGGAAGTGGGCACAGTGGGAACAGAAACAGGCTTAGTATCATGATATGTAATTTCTCTTGCCATCAGTAAAACAGATTTTCTCATTTATCTTATCCTCTGAGATGTTTAAATTTTGAACGTCAGCTGTTTCAAATTTTATGTTTGGGGAATCCAGGCACTGAGATGATTTGTGTTTAGGGCACTGAACTGGGACTCAGTAGATCTGGGTTTGTTCTGTCATGCATCTCCCAGATGATCTTATGCAAATCCTTTATTGCCTCTCGCACAGCCTCCTCAGTAAAATAGGGTAATGCTACTCTTCTTGTTCGAAGGACTTGTTAACATTTGGATGGCTTATCTACAGTGGATTGCTGAGGGCCGTATAAAAATGTGCAATCTTACTTAAATGTACTGCTTTACATATATATCCTTCTTTCACTTTATGCTTCTACACCTACTGCTTTCTTACAGCCCCCTCATGGGACTCTTTCTGTCATTCTTTTCTTTATGAGCAATCTTCCACAGGCTGGCCTTCTCCAAATACAGGTCAACTAGGTCCTGGTTTTTAAGCTCACCAAGGCTCATATGTATGAGTGGATATATCTGTGTTGGGAGAGGCACTACGTGAGCTGTACTTCACGCGGATAATCTTTGGTGATCCAACTGACGGGTTTGTGCTTGTGAAACTAGATCTTTGATGTATTTTTGTTCCAGATATGTCGACTTCAGTTATTCAGATGTACAGTTCTCAGTCACAAAAATTCATATTGATTTCAGTAGTGAGCATTGTTTACATAAAAGCACAAGAATGCCATTTCAGGTCCTTCTTCTGCAAGAATTTGAATACCAAAAACAACCCTCTGCACTGTTTTTTTTTTTTAGAAAGGATATTATATTAGTATATATTCACACAAAACTATATGCATAAGTGCTTCTGTGTTTGCTGCATTTGCCTTGGCAAAAAGCTACATTTATTGTTTGAGGCCTTTAGCTACATGTATTTTTTAGCTGAAGTTGCATAATCATAAAAGCCATTGAGCCTTTACTGGGGTTTGCTGGTCTAAGTGGTACATAGTTCCCTATCAATCAGTATTATCTGGGATAGAGCAGTGATTTCAATAGCAACTGCAGGAGATATAGCTACCTGCTCTCTTACTAGTTTTAATGAAGGTGAGAATTCCAAATCCCCTGGAATACTGTTTCTTTGATATCTTTGCACAGCGTGGACAAATGTTGACCTACTAATGGCATCTGCTGTAAAACCATTGTTGTTTACTGACTCTTTGAGATTGGTGTAGATGGGGCAGGTATGGAAATTTAAAAACACCCTACTGCCAAACAAGTGTAACTTTATGAAAAAGCATTAAATATAGGGACATTTAGATAATTCCCTCAAAAAGGCAGCAAGAACCATGTCTTACCTACACACAACTGCATTTTCCTTAATGAAACTTCCATTCAGACATTGTAGATATAAAGCCAGCCAATATGGAGGACCTGACGGAAGTGATCACAGCCTCTGAGTTCCATCCCCATCACTGCAATCTCTTTGTCTACAGCAGCAGCAAAGGATCCCTGAGACTCTGCGACATGAGGGCATCGGCTCTCTGTGACAAACATTCCAAGCGTAAGTCCTTGCTTCATTGAGCCTCAGATGTCGTTAAAGTCTTATTATTCATGGACAGCATGTAGATGTGTGCATACCCCAGTGTATTAGTTTCTCAGTTGCAGGCACAGTTGAAAAGAAAATAGCAAAAGCAAGACAATTTTCTCTTCTATACAAGTATTACCTGTGAACTTCATAACAGTCACATCTGTGACTGGTCACCCTTGTGGTTCTTACTTCAGTAATCAGTGAAGAACCCACAATTCTCTAGCAAAAGAGAGATGATTCCTAACAAAGGAAATATTTGGGGTATAAGGGAGAGTATTTAAGTGGATGGGAATACTGTTTTAAATGTACAACTACTGTTCTGAATACTGCAGCAAGTAAATTTTGTCATTCAAACTGCTTTCAAAACTTTGAATCCATTTTTCCAGATAAAAATGTCGGGGTTCTTCCTAAAAAGTTTGCCCAGCATTCCCTAAATTTCAAGAATCTGTAAAGAACAGAGGAAATAATACAATATGTAATATTGGGGAGGTGGGGGAAGAAAAAGAGAGAGATACTGCATTGGTATAGAATGTTATCTGTCCTAAAGTGACTTCATGTAGTCTGTGAGACTTTGAGACAAAACCAGCAATTTGTGACAGTCCAAATCCGAAACCTACAATAAAACAAGGAATTAAAATGTTAAAGCGTGGGGCTGTCTGCGTTCTCAGAGGAAATGATGAAGGAATGTGCATGTTCCTAATGTCTTGCTATTGGCTCTGTATAGAATTATGGAATCATAGAATGGTTTGGGTTGGAAGGGACCTTAAAGATCATCAAGTTCCAAGCCCCCTGCCATGGGCAGGGACACCTCCCACTGCACCAGCTGAGTCTAGATAAGACAGAATATGATTCTTCCCACTAGTAATGTGGCAAACCTGAGCATTTTGTCTAGGGCAAACAACCTGCTTATTCTTGATCTTTTGAGACTGAAAACCACCAGACAAAGGCATTGTGTCTTGTGCTGGGTTCCTACAAGGAGCTGAGAACCTAATGAATGAACCATGGTGGCTCTGCTTTAGCCATCTTTCGGATTGGAGCTTCCAGAACACTTGCATCTCACAGAATTGAGTCTTCAGTTTCTTTTTCACTATTGAAACATTGGGAAGGAAATTCTGGAAAAATTCTCTTAGTGCCAGGATCAAATAAGAGGTTTTATGTCAATCAGCTCCTACTTGAACCTTTTGAGTTAGGCAGATCTTATTAGTAGGGGTGAGGCAAAAGTGGTGAACAGATTTAACACACAAGCCATTTTTTTTGACTGAAGGAAATTTAGTAAAGAGCCTATGACTTTTTGCTGCGAGGAGAAGTGCACATGCTCAGAACCTCATAGGATGTGGTCTCCAGTTACAGATAATAACCTTTCAGGACAACTTCCTAAGCAGAGAAGTGTCGTACCTTTGTTAGCTGTATCCCCTTATACTTGTAGGGGGAATACAATACCATGAAGTGAAATGGAAATGTGACATAATCTGGCACATTGTTGTGACTTATCCTGTCCTGCTTAATTGTTTTGTTCTATAATGCTTTCATTTCTTCCTACTAATAAGGCCTCTGTGCCCCTGTAACTCAGTGCCAAATGCCAATCGTAACTTATTAAAACAACAATAGAGTAACCCTGGATGAAAGAATGCATTATATGCCAGAAGAGAGCGCAAGGTCTAATGGTCATTGATTAAACCCCATTTTCCAGATCTATGAGTTAGAAAATAGCCATTTAATGTAGCATTGCTGCAATGAACTCAAGTCAAGCTCATTGAGAAGCTGCGTGTGTCTCCACACATGTGTACAATATCAAATTGATACAGCAATGATAGAATTTACAAAGTGTTAAAAGGAATAGGCCAACGTAGTGCTGGTTGGAGTGGTTTGAATATAGCTCTCAGAGGTAAGCGAAACTAATTACATAAAGCCTATAGCAATGTAAAAGGATATATCATAAAAAATAGTCAGTCTGGGAAATCAAATATTTTCATGATTGCCTCTCCAGTGCCTTTCACTGTCCCTCTTTACAGTTGCTTTACATGCAATGGGTACGCGTGATCAGTGCCCTGCTCTCCCAGGGCTCACCTCGCCAGCTCTCCCCATAACTGACTCCACTTCTCATCCAAACCCTCATCTTCTGCCGTGCAACCCTACTTTCTTAATTCAGTCTAATATCTGTATGATCTGTCTAATATGCTGTATTTCAGATGCTGTTCTGAAACTGTAAAGGATGTACATATTTTTAGGTATAAAAGATCCAATGTAAACTTTATAAAAGCTGCCTGGATACTGAGCATGTGTTCTGAACTTTTGGGTTTACTCCTGTTTCAGACCCTTTGTTATCCAAATCTCTATAGCTGGGCTAAAGTCAGATGCAGGTTTTGAGGGAAGGGCCTTTCCATTTGTACAAGACTAGAGAGTGTCATGAATAATTACTGTGCCATCCTGTATAAATAAATTACCTACTAATATCTGTAGTATAAGTCACTGACAGAGGATGTTAATAAATTATGTTATTTATATTAGATATTATTTCTGGTTTGCTAAACTCTAGCAAAATCTGTTTGGCATTAGTGACAGCGACACTACAAGGTTTCCCTTATAAATCTTTCATGGTTCTGACATGGAAGAGACAAGAGACTTCCATATCTACTCATCCTTGATGCCTATGCTGAGATTTATTAGCAAGCTGCCAATTTGTGGGATGAGTTGTAATGGGGACCTCTGTCCCTTAGAAAAATGATCTCAGACCACCAAATCTATCCATAAGGCATTGAGAGAATATCAGGTCAGTAGCTGAGTTTTAAATGGTCATTGAGATACTGATAAGGTGTGATAAAATGTGTTGTTTTTCTAATAGACTACCTGAAGCTGCTTTTTATAACACCTCTTTAATAGATCATGTAATGCTGGGCGAGCAATTGGAAGCAAAACATATGTGGCTGTTACAAATGGATTTCCAGGAAAGCCCAATCTGTAACCATAAGGAACATACATACATAATACTGCTCTGTGTTCTTATCAGATTTTGCAAGTAATGGGAGATAATTCCATCAAAATATTCTGGAGAGGAGGTGAAAAGAGATGAATGTCCCTGCTTGTTTAAAATATTAAGAGGGATGGGAATAAGGAAGGAGGTGTTCTTGCAGTCCACAGGGATTATAGGTACAGATTTAAAACAGGTATGAAAGTCAGATTTAAGCAGCAAGAAATAGGGAATTAATAATAAATATGGAATCTTTCATCTAAATAGCATAAGGTCATCTTTGAGGTGTTATTCAGGCAACAGGCATGGCAATGCAGCATAGAAAGAAGGCAGTATATAGGAAATTTGTGACAGCAGTGAAACAAGGGAATCTAACAGCTACAGAAGTACAATTGTTAGAGCAGTTAGCTGGGAACATCCAAGAAGTAAAAGAGCTACCCTTCAGCCCAAATTCCATAAATTCTCATGCAAAGGATTCAGATGACAAGGAAGACAAGCATAAGGATACTGTTGCAGCAAGAGCATCCTGACTAAAAAATGCTTATAGCAGGATAATATGCAACCAATCAATTAACAAATAATTGCTAATTTGTTTTTGATCTTTTCTTGCTAGTATTATGTTCAGAGCTCCTTATAATGTCATTTTTCCAAACAGCTTGTTGGCTAGATAGGTACATATGGTTGTTTCAACAAATCATCTAATAAAGCAGTCAGCTAAAGAAAACTGAGCTTGAGCATGTGAAGTTGGAAAAAAAAGAGCTTTTTCAGTAGTTCATCAGAATTATTAAATTCAATATTAAGTGATAAATAGAAACTGTATAGCTATGCAACATGGAAATTTAAGTCACTCAAGAGTATAACTCCTAATGATTGAGTTAGTTCACGCTTTCCATCCTCTATATGGACTTCAGGAGCTTCTGACATCTGGGTCTATAACAGGATCCATTGAGAACCCCCCTCCCTTTGACCGAAGGAGTGTCTGTAGATGACAGGCAATCCTAACAGCCGTCGTCTCTGCGCTCTCCCTCAAAGGGGCAAAGTGTCTCAGCTGCTGCCTTCCCATTTCCTTGGGATGGTTAATCGATGTCTCAGAAGTATAAAATGGTCTTTGGAGCAATGCAGAGTGAATTTTGGGGTTTGGTTTCTGACCCAGAGATGCCCTCCAACGATGGTGGTGGTGTCTTTTTTCCTTATGACTCCTTTTCCATTTTTTTTTATTTGAAAACCAGGTGTGAAAGAAATGCCGGCCCTTCCCCAAGGATAAAAGCCTCTTTCCTGTTATTCTGGCATGTAACTCAATTTGGGTACCTGCTGGGGTATTTTAAGATTACTTTTGATTTTAGCCTTAAGAATTCAGAACTGCGGAAGCAGCCAAAACAGAAATCAAGGATAATTTACGTGTTGAATTTTTAAAATTAAGTTAATTATATTTACCAGTTGTTTAAAGGAGGTTGGAATTTCAGAGACAAGACAGCTTTCAGACCTCTGACTGAATATGGATTATCTTTCATTTGCAACAGAGAACAACCAGATGCACAAAAAAGCCTGTGACAGAATATCCCTGCTGGATTTGCTAATTAATATTGACCTTTCCAAATGAATGAGGCTTATTGTGTGACTGCAAAAGGGACAACTTGTTTTTCTTTTTTCTGAGCTTTACATTTAAAATACACTTTTTATTTCTGCATCTGGTCTCATGTCAGGTTATTGTCTCAGAGGGAGACAGCTGACATTCTCCCTTTGTGCATTGAGAGGCCACTGTCAAAGTAACGTCCACTTTAGGCAAAATCTGCAAGGTTTCATGTGACAGGAGTGAAACTTATCTGAGCTTCCATAATGGTTTGACCCCGTGCTTTAATGAAGGCTTGTTCTCCTTATCTCAATTCTGAATTTATTTTACAAGCAGACACTACAAAGGTATATATATATTCATTGCTGATTTTGTATCCCCAATGAAGAAATGTGCCTGTATCCTGATAATTTTGTAATTATGACTGTCACTAAAGATCTGTTACTACAATTTCATGCATGCTAAACTAGATCCTGGAAGGGATCCTTCCTTGTGCAGGAATTCCATTGAAATTTGGTAGAAGACTGCCTTTAGCATGGGCTCCAAAGCTTCCATTCTGCTCAGTTTGGATGGATGTATAATAAAGATATTTAAAACATGGCTAATGGAAATTTGAAAACTTTTCTACAGAAATGCAATTATGTCAATATGGTATTTCCTCCAGTTGTGCAAGATGTGTTAGAATTAAATCAGAGGAAGGAAAAGACTGATTTGGATACCTCTAGCTATCAAATAGTAAGAGGAAAAAGAAAAGCCTGAAGCAATGGTAAATGATTTATGATTGAAGAGGTGTTTCATTAACCCCTCTCCCCCAGACACACACAGATAAAGCAAATAATTGCTGTAAGATTGCTTTAATTATTCAGGCTATTAAAATTCCTTTCTTGTTTGCTTAATTTTTTTTAATAGCAACAACTACTGCTTTTCAGTGTTTCATGAAACCAACATTATTCTTTCAAGATCTTGTTTTATTGGGGAGAAAAAAAAAGCCCACATCACTAGCCTTACATATCAAGATTGGGAAGACTAATGCATGATTTTGGCTGTAGAGGCGTAGTAGTTTTATGTCCCATTAACTCAGTGGGATTGCTCACAACACGTGGTATTAAATACACACATAAGTCTTTGTGAGACTGTGAGGTTTAAAGAGGCTTGATCTTCCAGGTTAACGTTGTATTTTTTTAACTTCCTTGCTCTCTTTAGCACCATTTCTCTTTATTAACAAACTCACTGGCAAAGTTGCATTAATATAAGCAACTCTGCAGTGAATCTCCCACCCACTGTTCTTTAGCTATTGATCTGGCTTTGCCTTTCAGCACTAATGCACCATCCCTTGTGGTTTGCGACAAGCTGCAGCAGCTCACTGCAGATGGTAAAACAGATTCTTAAATATTGATTTGAGGCTCCACTTTTAAAAGCCGTACTCTCTGGGGGTATTGATGAGAAGACTGGTTTTAATATTGGGTCATTGGATAAAGGAATGCTTTTACAGCAGGTAGAATTTCAGTCTTGTGGTGGAGGTACCTTAGGAAACTTGCTTCTACTCAAAGAAGGAAAATGATGTATAAGTGACCAGGGCATGAAGAGGTGCCCTCTGCATTATATAGAAACAAACAGAGAATTGAAATATAAAAATATGCTACCTTTTCAATTTAAACCAGGAGCTACAGGGTATGGTAATATGAAATGTTATATAATTGTGGTTAGTTATTTATACTTAATATCTTACGAGTGTATTTTAGATTGCTTGTTTAGATGGACTCAAAAATTCCTACATGTGTGGAACCATATTAATCAGCATAGAATGTGAAGGCAAGGTTGACACATTAGCAAAACATCCTTATCTTGGAAGAAATTTCTGAAGGAAGTGAACGTACGAGTGGATTTGCTTAATACAAAACAGTAAAACATTCAGAGATAGAGAAAGATAGAGTCAATAATAATGGTAAATCAAACTATTATTGTAAACAATGAAGCTAAAAGGTATAAAGAGACTGTGAATTCCAAAGGGAGCTTTGCAACTCATCTTGATTCTCTTAGAATGAACCCAGGAACTCCTTAGTATGAAATCCTAAAGTGAAAATTAAACGAATGCATAGTAATGACTATACCTGGGCAGACCCAGAAGTCCTTCTAGCCCAGTATTCTGGCTCTGATACTGGGAAGCAGCATAATCAGCAGAAAGGCTAAGAACACGTCAAGTGTATAGTCTTTAGCCTCTGTAATTTGCATTTAGAAACTTGAGGTTCAGGGATCTTAGTGATTTTGAATTTACTGTATTTAACAATACTCAAAATGATGTATGTTTTTTTTTTCTTTGAATTTGTGCGGTTACTTTTGAATGTGTGTATAAAGTTTACCATTCTCTATATCTTTCAGTAAAGTCTTTAGTAGCTTAATTAGGCATAGTATGAAGAACCATCTGCTCTGTAGTTAGCCTTTCCTGGTTTGACTAGGTGACCCCTACTTGTTGATTGGAAGAGACAGTGTACAAAGTGAACTGTCGTTCCCTATTCATCCTTTCCATGCCACTCTTAATTATGAACCCCTCAGTCTTTCCTGGGCTGAGTCGTCTCAGTCTATTTAGTAATTCCCTACATGGAAGTAATTTGATACTTCTTGTTATTGTTACTGCCTATTTTTGTGTCTTCTTAAGACCCCTACCACATTAGACATGAGACCAGAACTACCCATGGCTCAAGATGTGAGCACATCTTGAATTCAATGACAGAAAAAAAATAATTCTTTCTGTGTTGCAGGATAGTAACAAGTATCATGGACATCAAAAAAAAAAAAAAAAGTGATTAATATTTTTATATAAGTTCAGTGAAATTTAGCTTAGATTTTTTATACTAAACTTTATGAAATATATGTGGTGGAGCAAACCACAGCTCTCCTAATTTGCCATCTAAACATGTCAGAGTGTAGTTAAATCATTTGTAAGATTGTTAACTTAGGATAATGTTTCGGGAGAAACATTTAATTAGTATAAACATGTATTCCAGAAAAAAAAAAAAAAAGGAACGAGTGTTTAAAAGTGTTTATCTATCAGCTAATAAGAGAGCATATTGGTTTTTCTTTTTGCAAGTTGCTGTGGCTAGTCTGACAAGATGGATGAAATTCCATACTTATCTAAGTGCCATTTCCCAGTACAGTTTAATCAGGTATTGCAGCCATTTTCATTTGGGATCTGAAATGAAAGAGAAACTTAATTTAAATGATAAATTGTTTGGCCTGGGACTGCATCTGTTTTCCATGTTTTTGAAACTTAGAGCCCATTGACAGATTACCTGATCTGCCACCAATATTTCCAGGTCTGGTTGAAATACACCTTTTTCATGTGTCATCTGTAGTAAATCCTTAATTCAGCCTAACTGCAGGCTGTTTGCATGCTTGGATAATAAAAAAGAAAGTTATTCTCCCTCTGTTATTCAAGCATCTTTGCTGGCTCTGGCCTCTGTGGTCCTCTCCCTCCTCGTTAACCGCACTGCCTCTTTTTCCAGTGTTGCCAAAACGGCCTTCACCCATTTGTGGCTGTGACCCTTGAACGGGAACTGAAGAGTTTTCTACATCCATCAGCTGTCTTTGGAGGGAGGGAGAGGGAGGGAGTTTGTTTCATGGCCCAGGACTTCCAAGGACTTAAATCTAAGTAACAGCACTTAAGTGCTGTAAAAACAGAAGTTTTCAGAATAGGATGCAAACTATTACAAGTATCCACTAGAAAAGAGCTTTAATAGTTATTATTTGTTCATAAGTAGGAAGAAAGTTCAGAAGCAGCTTTGTTTTTCTGCTATAGGGAATGACTTTTTAAAGCTGCTTATAATTTTATCCTATGAATGATGGAATTTCTTATCAAATCTGGGGAGCTGGTAAGCTTTCATCTTCAAGTTTTCACTGGTTTTGTTTTTATTCAACACCCCCCTGCCCCGATAATCACATATTTTGCAATATATATAAGCATGATTCATCTTTGCTTTTCTTTTAAAATATATTTGGCTTTGTAATAGCAAAAAGTTGGTTTTATCTGTAGTTCTTTTGTTTGGCAATAACAGAAATTTTTAAGGTTCATATCTTTATGCCCTAATGAGTACACGGTGTTATCATCAAGGGTCTTCTGCCTTGCTAGTTCTCTTTTTCTCTTGGTTTAGTTTACTGATATTTCATAGGAAACCCTTGCAGTCATCATCAAGTGCTCAGACCACAATGACAAAATTTTGCCAAAGCTCTATGTTTCTCTCTTTTAAAAGCAAAGATTTGTTTAACTGAATAAAGTTGACATTTCTTTTGTCCCATCAATCCATTATACACTTATATATTCAGGTCAAAAATAAAAAGTACCTCAAGATAAACTTTCATTATATTAGATAGATAGCTTTTCTAACCCCTGCCCCATATTATCTCAGATACCGTTATTTTCTTTCCTTTAAATAGATCATTCTTGTTTGTGTTTTTAAAAACATTATTCACATTTGTATTTTGGAACCATCTGCCTTGCAGCAGTGCTGTGAGTGCTTGTGTTTTTATTTCATCCAGGCAAAAATGTGAAGGTAAGAGGAAAAGGAGAAATTGAAGGAATGTTGAAAATTCAGATGAGGTATTACCCAAGATCTTATAGTATAGAGTCATGTTAGGATGACTTTGGGAGGAATGCAGAATTTTGTTTGCTATATTGGATTCTGACACTGCACCCACCATATGAGCCATTTTTAGCATTATTATTATTTTTTAAAGTTCACATATGCCAGAATTTACACGCTGCAATAATTAAAGCTCTGCCCAGCAAACAAAATACTAATTTTCAGTGGTGCTGGAGACTGGAAAATACCAGTGAGTCCATCAAAAATGTGTGTCTTTGGAAACGAGACAAAGAGAAAAACCTGGATTTTTATGTTTTCTGAGGCTGCGGTATTTTTGGCTATTTTTGGGATAATGGTTGGTTGACTCCTAAAATATACTTTAGTTACAGCGTACTCACTGCTTTTCAGTGGAGTGTGCACGGCAGCGCTGTTTTATTTATCACTTTCCTCTGTTCCTAGCTGCTTGATACCCCTCTTCCAAATTATATGTTTGGGAATATTGCAGAGCAGCAGCAGGCAGCTGGCAAAGCTGAAGAGGAAGGCAGTATCGGTCACTACCAGCTCTCTCTCCAGAGCCTTACAGTGGGATTTCAAAGCAGGCACTCGCACCTCACGGCCCTTGTAGTTTGTGTGCTGAGGGGAGGGAGACATTCCAGGCTACCTGTAATCAGACCTGTTTGGCAATTAAGGTAAATCCAAGAAACAAGATGCGTAAGAAAGGTGACGTTCACACGCTTAGCTCTGTCTAATTTTTGTCAGCCATTAATTCTAGTTTATAATTAAACTTGAAGATGAGTTTAGTTTGTTGGGTTTTTTTCTCTATGGGATGTGTCTTGTCCAAAATGTATAGCTTTTAAATTTGTGGGATTGGGTCTGTGTTAAAATAAGCAGGAAGTTGCAGTTGCGGCACCTCCGACACCCAGAGTGGAACTCACTGGTTTGAGGAGACCCACACGGGTGTTTGTGGGAGGTGCCCAAGCCCCACACTCTTAGCTACTGCCTGAGGCATCTGCTTTCTTTTGGCCAGTGGCTGGAAGGGCAGCTTAGATGACTGTCCCACCCGCTCTAGCTGTCTGTTTTTTTGTTGTTTGGTAGGTTTTTTTCTCCACTTTAGACATCTTCATATATGCATGACAAATGCACGCCTTAAATGTGCCTTTTCTATCCACTGATTCTCAGGAGAATCTCCATGTCTACACTAGATCAGAGAGATTCAAGGAACGCTAAATTTATTTTGAAGAGATGAGAGTTTGTTTTTCAGCAGATGGCAGTTCCTTTTGAGGAAGAAGCAGCATATTTTTATGCTGCAGATTTTGTTCGGGATTCAGGAAAACGGTGCTCTGGGAAGTATCCTTCACCCAACCCATCCTTCTCTCCAAGGTCTGGACTGACTTCTGTGAAAAGCTGCCCAGGTTTTTAACTTGTGAGCAGGAAGCTGTGCAGAAAGGGGACTGGGCATTTTTATTTCCCTAAGCCAACATCCCAGTTTACCCATGTATCTGCCAGTGGAGTAAGGGGCAGGAATGGTGTCTTCCTTAGAGGCTCCTCTCCAACGCTGGCAGCACTCAGAGATACGCTCAGCTTCTCTCTGTAATCCCATGGTGTTTCTCCATTCCACAGTCCTTTCATCAAGGTCATATTCAGTCTGAGCAGCGTTTTGTGAGAGCTCAGCCCACCCCACCGTTTGTGATTGCTTTGTTCATTAGTTTGCAGCTAGACAGGTAGCTTTGTGTCTTTCATATAATTAGCACTGTGAAGGTTATCCACAACAATATTAATGAAAGCTAAATACCCTTTTTCATGGCAAAAGTTAGTTATTAAGAAGTTAATCAAGAAATTAATTGAGGAGTATAATAGACTTTGTAACTGAATGTCAGTAAAGTTCTTATTCCAAGTCCTGGTCTAACAAGATTTATTAAGATATAGAAGAGATATAGAAAAGTAAGCTGGATTTGAAGTCTCATCTTTTGGGTGCTGATTGCCCCTTGGCATAAGAACGACCTCCAAAAGATAATTCTAAACTGGACTGAACAGAAAATGCGTTTCCAGTTCAGGCTGGAAAACCTGATTTTGCAAACAGTGGGCTGGTGCCACATTTTCTCCTAATCACCTTGAAGAGGCCAGGGTTGGATTTGAATTGCTTGCCTGAACTGAAGTCCAGTTCACAGGGCTGTCACTGCTCTCCTGTCTCCAATTACTCAACTTGTATTAGCCAAACTGAAAGAAGGCTGCTTGCTTTTTTTTTTTTTTTTTTTTTTTGCAGTGTATGCATAACCTTCTGTTGGTGCTAAAGCAGAAATAGCTGAGACCCGAGGACAGTATATCTCACCTTCATCTCCTGAGCCCACTGCCTTCTTCTGGTTGCTCAGGCACGTGCTGCTCCAGTTGCTAAGCTTTCTCTCTAACATGGGGAGCTGCTGCCTAATTTCCTGTAACAATCTTGGTTATGCTGACTGTAGGAACTATCTGCAAAGAACTACTGCTACTAAAATTTCAACCACTATCTTTCTTTGTGTAGCGATACGAGGCTTTCATGCCTGCATTAGTTTCTGCAGTTAATTAATCTAAGTATTTCTAATACTTACTGTGGTAAGGATAGAAAAGCAATAAACGGTGCAGATAAGGGATGAAATGGTTTAATCTCATTAATTAACAAAACACAGAGTATCCAGGTATAAATATTATGGCTCTTCTAAGCAATGGGAGTTGGACAAGACACATAGAACCCAGAAAATATATCTCAGCTATAAATGAAGGTATAGATCAGTTAGTGGGTGGCGGTTTTTTTCTTTCCTGGTTTTAATAGCAGCTTCACATCATAATTAGGAGGATGAAATTCCTGCCAGCCAAGTACATAGTTTGGACAGATTAAAGGGAAGAGGTATTAGAAATGATAATTGCTTTGTGCTCGTCAAACTTCTATTGAAAATCTGACAGGATAATTACAAAATACCTGCTTTGCAGAATGTCTAGGCAAATTTTTAGAGAGCTATTTAAAGTTGTTCGTTTACAGTCTGTCTGAAAAGAAAAGTTTTTTTTTCCCCTTTTTGAAGTAGTTCATTACCATTTAGATGTGTGGTACATATTCAAATATAGACCTTATTCTCATGTGCACGCCTGGCTGCATTCCACTGCCCACCCCCAAAGAAAATTGCCAATAATCTTTCGCGTTACCCCACATACTTCGCCCACATGCTCACCCTTAACTTTCAGCAGAACATTATTTCACCTGATGGAAACTGTAACCTTTTTGCTTTCAACGGTCTGAATCATAGCCATAGATAAATTAATTGAGAGAGGAATGTTCCAGTGGACTACACAAAAAACTCTGTTTTGACTGACAGTAAAAGTTTGTTCTACTTCCAGTGCGTTTTCATGTCTCATCACATGGCTTCTCTTCACCTGCTTTTGAAACTTGAAAATGACACTCACCAAATTGCTAGTTTTCAAAGAATTTTCTCGACATCGTTGCGAAAACCCTACTGGTTTTGCTGAGAACTGAAAGATCCCGGAAGCCTGACTTTCTACTAAAGTTCAGCATATGAGGTTGTTTGTATCAGAGGGCCATGGGCACCTGCAGAAAGGCAACAGACATGCTCTTGGCGCCTGGTAGGCAGGACAGGAGCTAGCGCAGGCTTTCTTGTGAAGAGACCTTGGTGATTAGCAGACTTGTAACAGATGAAGGAGAACCCACTAATACCAGCTGTTTCAAGTTCCTAGAATTCAGCATGAGCTATCCAGTATCATTGTTATGTACGGTTGAATGGGGCTGACCGATGTCCTTGCTACAAGAGCTGGGTTTCCCTGTAGGAGGTGCTGTAAGCCATATTTCATCTTCCCCTGCCTCGTTGGATTGTGCAGGGCAGGGAACAGCTCACCAGCACGTACGGTGGGTGTAGTGCTTTCCAGAACTGTCAGCAATTGCACTTGAACTAAGTAGTTCATGTATCCACGTGGTAAATCACTGTCTGTTTTCTGCTCACCTCTCAGGAAAAGGTAATTGCAATTTGTAATTGCTTTTCAAAACTCTCATGTTTAGTCTCAGATGCCTTCAGACATGACCAGTGAGTAGCCTGCAGTGTAGCCAGTGGGTTCTGGCAACCAGGGCAGGGTTTGCGTAACCACCCTTCCCGGGGATGCCAAGACCATTGTGAGACTACATGTACACCTTTCATGTGACAGGGACACCTGAATTTTGGTTATGTGTCAGGAAACAGGAGGTGGGCATGCCAGAAATGATGACCGTAGGAGAACTGCCTTGCTATAGGTTGCTGTAGTCAACTGACTAGTGTATTTATATAATTTCCCAAAGTGATGCTTTGGGCCCATAGCTATGTGGTTAATTATTGTAATATTTAAAGCTTACAGTTTGTATTTTTCTATAAAGATAAAATAATAAATCAAGTGCTGGACATAAACTTAATGCTCTGTCATATTCATTGGTACATTGAACTACACTGTTTTACAAGAAATGCACAGTACAGATTGTGCAAGAGCATTTTTTAATAGAATTCTATTTTCTCACTTGCCTCTTTTTTTTTTTAACAGTTTACGAAGAACCAGAAGACCCCAGTAACAGATCATTTTTTTCAGAAATTATCTCTTCAGTGTCAGATGTCAAATTCAGTCACAGCGGTAGATACATGCTAACAAGAGATTACCTCACTGTCAAGGTTTGGGATCTGAACATGGAAACAAAGCCTGTAGAAACGTACCAGGTAGGTATCTCCTATGTCTTGAAATGCAGCAATATAAAAGCATCTCCCTATTCAAAAAACTGAATGTTTTCCTAAACTTCTCATAGCTTGGTCTGAGAAGCAGCTAGCTAAGAGAGCTAATCAAGGTGGTTAAAATCCTCACGGTGGTGTGCTTGTAGTTGGAAAACAGCAATTTCAGCATAGGTGAGGAAGCATGACACCTGGGTAACACTCACTGTGGATTGGGCTCTTGAAGGAAACAACACTTCTAACAAGGGAGTTCATCTCTTCACTTTGGCATCTGTTTTGAAATGATGTATTCCACTATTAACATTTAAAAGAAAATGAAGAAAGGATTCTGTGAATTGCTTAGTAGTCGGCTCCCGCTGGGACTGCTGAGGGTTTATACCTTTGCAATTTCAAAACTCTTTTTAAAAACTTCATTTATGTGTTTCTCCCGTGTGCCTAGTTCTAGAAGCAATCAGTGTTAAACCCCAACGTCAGCACTGACACAGCGGTTTGTGAATGCCAGACAGACGCATCTGGTTGCCTGAATGCATTGCGATATCACCCAGACAAAATGCCAGTGGCTCCAGCCAGCGCTGGGCTTGTGCTCTGACATCTGCTCTGTTTGGCAGCAGAGGGGCCGAGGTTACATTTTTTGACTCTGCCTTGAAGAAGGAAAACACATCTGTGACGCAGAGACTGTTTGTTATGAAAGTGCAATGAGAAAAAGCTGTTAAGCTACCTAGAGGGGAGTATGGAGAGTAAGAAAGGAGGAAAACTGTCATCCGTCTGGCTTGTGCTGCTTGCAGTGACAGTCCTGTGACACTGTTGGAACAGCCCCTTGTTTTCTATGTACATAATGGTAGGTGGGGTAGAGGAGTTCATAGTAACTGTCATTAAGATTGGTTTTAAAACAACATGTAATGAGAGTTTGGTAATATGACTTGACGAAACAACTAGAATTTGACTTAGCATTGGAGGTGTTTATTAGCTAGTGTTCAGGAGACAAAGTGGGACCCAGTGTTTTCAGTGCACTCGTTGCATTTCGGTGGATACTCTTCCGTGTGTCTCCCGTTAGCATCAGAAAGTCTGAGCCTGTGTACCTTTAAAACTACAAAATTGGTTTTTACTCTGAAAATGGCAGTGCTTGTAATGCTAAATATGGTACAAATGTTGATATGCTGTGAAAATAGTGTGGGAGGGCTAGGGCGAGACTGTTTTATATAACAGAAACATATCTCAGATTTTAGGAACTTAGGTAATATATTATTTTATGCTTATGCTAATGGAGTAGGCAACCTTGTCTCTAGAGAGAAATAGCTGGTCAAGCCAACCTGTTTGTCTTGACTTTGACATCTGCTTTCATTTCCTCATGTAGGTACCTGTGAAACAAGCTGGCCACCTTTAAATCAGTCTGAAACCCCACAGTGGGGCCAGTTAACAAGTTGTATTTCTCCATGCTAAGATGTGGAAAATAAGTATAATGTCAATTTTTCAGTACTGATTATTGCAGTCAGATGCTTATTAAGCAAATAGTATTTATGGCTAACAGAATGCTACTGCACGGAGCAGCCCTTGCTGAAACACTTTATCTGCTGACACTGATTCAACATGATTTTCTCCTGTTTATGCTTCCCATAAAAGGAATGAGGGCAGAGTATAGTGCACTGGGCAGCACTAACGGAGCAACACGGTGGAATGGCCAGTGCTTGGAAGTTGCAAAGCAGCCCTGCCTAACAGCATACTCTTTTGATGCTGCCCAGGTGAATTAGCCCAGCAGATCCATACCAGCAGCAACCAGAGGTGAACATGTTCATAGCTGATAAGAGTTAGATCCACTTTTGGCAGGGTCTGTTGCACAGGGATTTGGACTAATGTGTCACTTAATAGTCACAATCAGGAATTGCACTGATCAGTCCCAATGAGATAGCTCCCAGCGTAGTCGTGTTGCTGTGTTAGTCTGGGGCACAGAATGACTAGATGGTTCCATGAAGGACTGGCCTAAAATAGTGCAGTGAAGAAAAGGAGAATGCCTGTGGTAATTAGTTGGGACTTGATTTGATTGGCATTCAAGTGCTATTTGTATGTGGTAAGAACAATATGTAGCAGACAAGGCAGATCTGATTTTATCCTAAATTGGTATTGGTGGATGAATGTGCAAATAAGGTAAAAAATGTTTCTTACAGCTAGTTTTTCATAGTCATTCTGAGCATCTGAATGTGATCAAATGTGATAGAGGGTCCAGAGCAACTGGTTGTTCAGTGCAGTAGTGCAAGTTTGCAGGCAGAGTCAGTCAAGAAAAAGGAGATGAGACCTTGAAGAGATCACTAAGAAATCTGACAGAGGAAGTTTAAAATGCTTTTTGACAGAGCTGATAGAAAGGCACAGCTCCAAGCTGTGGAGTTGGATGCACTTCTCAAAGGATGTATACGTGACAGCGGTCATGACAGATGGCTGCTGGAAGTGGTAACAAGAGGAAGACCTAGAAATGACAGTGAGTGAGGCAAATGTGATCTACTTTGCTTACCCTATCTTTCTGTTTCTTCCAAGTGTTGCAAGCTCACAGGGATGATAAAAGAAAGAACTCCAGTTCTCTAACAAATCACACTGCTTCCATAAAAAGGCTTTAAGTAAAGAGAAAATAAAAGGATTTAATTACAGAGGGTGCAATAAACTGCATCAATACTAAAACTGTTCTGACCTATTACTCATGATGAAAGTAAACACTTTTAATTGTGAAATGTGTTATCTGCATCTACCATTCACCTATTATTTGCTGTATAAGCCATTATCCGTTGATATACAGCTCAGTGTTCACTTATCTGTTAATGAAAATTGATCCATGGCTAAAATTTATAATCCTTAATAACCCTACATTACAAATATTCTTAGGATACTGTACAATTAGGGTATTGAAAATAGGTTAGTTTAAAGAAAATACGAGTGAAAGGTCATTGTTCCTAGTCTAGCCTTGATAGAAGTTATTTTACGAGAACTGGCACCCTCAGGCCAGAGAAGGATGCTGAGCATTCATGAGCAGGAACAGGCTCTCTGGACTTGCAAGAGCCAGTACTTCTATGCCAGAGCTAAATTATGCCCCTCAGCTGTTGGAGTGGTACGTGTACTCTGGGAGGCCATCTACACATCTTTCTACAACAGCTACACAGAAACATCAGGAGTGAAAGTGCACTAGAAAATTTGCCTAGGCAGGGATTTTCTAGCTCATTATTTCCTTGTGGAATGAAACCAATCATCCAGACAAAAACTAATCAAGCTCAGCATTTTGCATGAGATCTGTCTCTTTTTGATAAACCTCGTTCAGCAACGATATGTGGCCCAGAGGAGAGGTCTTCTGCTGGTTAGTCCCAATGTCCAAGTATGTAAGTGAGAATTTACAATGTTGTTTTTAAGTCTTAGCCAAATAGGAGATATCGTTGGGCTAAATTAGTATTCTAATTTGCAGCCTGTGCAACTGCAACCTTGTACTGTATTTGGCTTCTGAAATACCTCACCCAAATACATGTAATCCCATACACTGCAGGTTCTTTTAATAGAACCAAGTTCTTTCTGCCACAAGTGAGAGTCCACTTATCTTGGAATATGACATTTATTTTACTATTTAAATTAGATTTCTTGCACATTAATTAGCACATCTAGGGTATCAGCTGGTGAAATGTCTTTGGGAATTAGGCTAGCACTGAGAAAATCAGCCAAGCAGGAAGCAAATATGTTGAAGAGGGGTGGTCTGCAGCCTGCTGAGGGAGGTATGCTTCATGCCTTCCTGCAGCAATAATTCTTCTAGCACCTGGTTAATTGGGCTGTGGAAAAGTACAGAAAGCTTCTGGAGAGTTTAAACACTGTATCTTCTGCAAAGCTACCAATCTGTGCAGCATATTTGGAAAGTGAACGTGGGAGATATAGTGGGGGGGGTGGTTGTGGATTTTTATGTTTTGTTTTATTTTGAGAATAACAACAGTTATTTTCTTTGAAACAGGTCCATGATTACCTTAGGAGCAAGTTGTGTTCCCTCTATGAAAATGACTGCATCTTTGACAAGTTTGAATGTGCATGGAATGGATCAGACAGGTAATCCATCCTTGTGTCCGTCACTCTCTCCATTTAGCAAAACAACTCCCATTTGATGGGGAGCAATCAGAGAGTAAAGTGTTACATGTGGTTATTTTCCACATCAATTTACATCTTCACGTATCAGTGTTCAGGTTGATTAAAGGTGTTTGGGTATTGGTGCAGTTGTGTCTGTGACCTCATTAGACATGATTTATACCTTGTTAATTTTGGCTCATGCCTTAGGGGAAGATGTCTTCACATTTTGTCTGTTTTCACAAAAATCATAACTAGGCTGCAAAAGTTACAAAGAACGCTGCCAACTTGCACAGCCCCACACTAAGGAAGCTCGTGTGATCCTGTATTTACACATGAGCTGCCTCACAAATCCAGTTCATTTACTGGAAACAGGGAGTGAGGAAAGGCAGTCACAGGCACCCACTGATTCTCCACAAAATGCTGCCTCCTCCTAACTGACATAAATGCCAATTTCTTCTGATACCTAACCCACATTGGAACAGCCCCTTTCCATATGAAGGAGTGGTCCTGGTTTTTATCTTGGACATAATATCTTGTTGAATATTTTCAGAAATGTTGGCACAAGAAGCTCCAGAGTGCGGGCAAGGATGAAATGTGCTAATGCCGTAATGTTAGCAAATGGTGACAGTGCTTTGGGGAGGAGGAATGTTGTTCAGGAAGAACTGAGCAGCTAAGAGGACGGGGATAATAAAAACAGATGAAATCCAAGAGTGTAATGCAAGGGTTTTAGGTGAGGATTTTAGTTAAAACACAAACCTTTGTCTTATCTGTTGGAAACAACTCACAGGCAGATTCATGCACTAGGTGACTGTGGAAGGGATTAGCAGTCTACAAAATGCATGTGGCAGAGAGCACAGGAGCCAATTTTGAATGGCACACAGTGACTTCTGGCTGAGCAGAGCTAGGAGCCAAGAGGCAAAAGTTTGGCACTTGCTGAGAGGCTGGAACTGTGCCTTCTGCTCGCTTAGCCTCTCATTTAGGGAAGAGAAAAACAGTCCATCTCATTGTATTTGAAGCAAGCCTGTCCCCCTGGACTGGGCAGGGACATGAAACAGGGTATGGGACAGCTGTGAAAAAGGCAAATATGATCCTTGAATGGGCAAGACTGGGATATCCAGCAGAGAAAGGAGTAGTGGTGACATCATGTTAGGGTCTGATTCAAAGATCTTTGGGCTGCAGTTACACATTTCTTGTCCCTCGTCTCCAAGGTGGGTGAAGTAATCGGGCAAATGGACAGCTGCTCTAAAAAGAGGAGAGGGAGGGAGTTTGGTTTTGATCATCTTAGCAAAAGAGAAGCCAAGATTATACTTGCTTTTATTAAGTATATCAAGAAGGTAGACATAGGGAGGAAGGGGATCTAGCTGAGAAAAATGTGAATGATAATGACACAATAGCAAGTAGGTATGGAGTGACAACAGGTAATTATAGCCTGGAAATTAGAAGTAGTTTGTATCTATTCAGACCTTGACAGTGTGGAGCAGTCTTCCTATCCTGAGTAGTGGAGCTACAAGAAGGCCAAGCGTTTTGATTGAAGCAGTTAGATGAGACATTGGTTAAAACAGTGTCTGAACTTGGAATGCAGAAGGCGGCCTCTTCCAGTCCTGTGTTCCGCAAATGCAGATAAAGTCTAATGCTTACACTGTGCAAGTGTCTCTGAAATACTTCTCTTTTCTCAGTTCCTGTACTTACCCAATGAAGAAATTCTGTCTTTACTAAGAAATATAACTTCACCTTGTATCATTTATTATGCAAATGAAACTACATAATTCTATTACCTCTGTTGTCTGCATCCCAGCATAATGTGTTTTCTAACAGGGATTAACTCAGCATTGAGTAACCCCCGTGCTACCAACTCCTGTCTATTTAAAAAGACATTTTTAAAGATAGGAAAAGACATAAAAGGTCCATTTAAAAAGGACCACACTCGGCAAAATTCTTCCCAAATTGCTACGACTGCAACTTGGGCACCAGCTGTTGTGGAAATGGCTTTGATAAGATCAGAAAGTGGGAATGATCCACAGAAGTTTTAGGGAAGATCTGGGTTTTGGGGCTTTGCTCTGAGCCACCCGATGTGTGAATGGGTGTTTTAGCAGAGGGTTGTCTCAGTAGACTGGTTACTGCTTGAGTTTGGTCCTGCTAGTAATACCAAAATTAAAGCATTTCTTGGACATGTGGACAGTGATGATCCCTGCCTAAATCTGGCACAGAAGAACCGTGCAGTCAAACCATTTAGATATTGTGAAACTTTAACAACAATTCAGGGTTTTTCAGGTCCTTTCAAACTATTTTGCTTATCCTTGATGGGAATTCCCAGTGGGTTGTGCAGGATGGACAGCAGCTTGTTCCTGGGCCCTGAGTCTTTCTCCTGCAGTCAACAGAAGTGCTGCTCTCCTCATTAGTGTGCGGTGAGGCCACTCTCTGGATAGTTGCCTGGTAATAATAGAAATATTATTCAATATCAGGATTTAAAGTGAGCATAATATTTCCATTCCTATTTGACAGATCAGAAAGATCAATGCAGTGAGTAATTATTAAGTGGGAGTATTAGATTGTGAGGGCTTCATTTATTGTACTGCCCAGACACTGAGGCGTTGCTAGTCGTGCACAATTACCAAATCTGTCACTAAACACAATACACTGCTCTTGATTGTAAGGAGCTGTTGAGTAGGTAGCTGGTAACATTTGACAAAAAATAGGGTCCTCTTCAATTTAGCTGTTTCTTTCTAAAAGTCCAACGTATCAGCATTGATGTTCATCTTTTGACAAACATTCACTCGTCTGAGCTTCTTGCTTCTGTGTGTGACAAGTCCTGTATTGTTTTGCTACTACACTACAAGGATTATGGGGTTTGGGGTGGATCATAATTGAAGTTATATTTAGGTTAAATTATATTTGTTAATTCTTAAAGAATGGTTCATTTGAATAGTAAGGTCACTTATTTTGATCCTTTTGGTATGTATTTTTTTAAAAAGGAGTGCTGCTAAAGATAAGCAATGCTTATTAACAGTGGTACTCTTTAAGAGTTGCTGCAGTAGAGTACTTATTAATACCTATACATCACAGTAATAACTGCAGTTCTAAACATGTTATTTTTATCTTTTGCAGACCTTATAGCTACAGGGACAATTTAAAGTGACAGGATTTTTCAGTTAAAAATGAAAGCATGTTTATTATTTAGGTCAAAATACTTTTTGTTAATTTTTGTCATTGCCAAGGAGTTAATCTAGACTATGATAGAACCTGATGGTGAAGCTGTTTGCAAAAAAAAAAAATCAATGTACGTGAGCTCTGATTAGAACGTGATTGATGCTCAGTTACTCCAATGAACAGGAACTAATATGATCAGACAGAGCTGATCTCATTTGCTGAAGGGCACATTAATCACTATGTACTTTGGCAACAACAGTGGTCAGGGGAGGGAGTCAAGCAGGGGTCTTACGCTAATTCAACCAGATGAGCACATATTATCTGTAGATGAGTGTATTATACTGAAATCATGCTACCTTTATTGTATATACATCATTACATGACTATGTAGAATATTTGAGCTCTATTTATACAATGATTTAATTTAGTCCTCCCATTCACTTCCAAAGTTAAGTCTTTTAGTAATGACCTGCAAGACACTGTTTTCTTCCCATTGCTGCCCAAAATAATTTTTTTTAATTTTAGGTTTACCTCAAAAAGTAGTACTTTTGCAGCTGTTAGGGAGTTAAAAAAGCCAATAAAAGAAAAAAAAAATAACGTAGTAATTCTACATGTTAGTAAGTGAATACCTTAATTACTATTCTTTTTTTAAGATTTCAAATGAATGGGTGTATGGGAACCCTTCCAGAGAGACTTCTAAATACCATCATGATAAGTGATATGCTGTAAGCAGATGAGTGAAGTCACATACAACTGTTCAGTCAGTCCTTTCCTACTGAACTGTCATTCATTCCACTGAATATCCGTCAGCCTTCACTCTAATCAGCAGAATTGGCAGGTCCCAGTGGATGGGATGTTAACAGTCTCTTCCTGCCTGGCAGCACGCTCCATGCTGGAGAGCTAGAAGACATCATTTTGTTCTCGGGGCTTGGCGTGTCAAATATTAGCTTTGAAGGAAGGACTTGGGGAACCTCTGTTCTTATTCCCAGTCTTATCCCAGCTAAATCCTGCAAGTTTAGGGGCTCAAAATATATTTGGTGAGACAATTTCAGGTCAAAAGAAGGGTCCCTTTTCATGCTGGGTGCCTTGAGAACCTCCTTTGCTGAGATTTGCAAGTCTGGAGGCAGACTCTGGTGGAAGGTGCTCTCTGAGTCTCCTCCCCTCACATCTGCTTGGATTCTATGTCCAGCCTCTCTTGCCTCAGGACATGATGTTCTGCTGCCACTTTTGCAATGAGGCCCAGGTTAGCTGGGCCATTTTAGTTTCTCTGTCTTTCTTAGGCCTGGTGTGTGCTGGTCCTTGAAGCTCTGCCCAACCTTAGTCCTGGCACACCGTCCCATGGCTTCCATGGCCTCTTGAGCAACAGTGGAGGAGGGGGGCTTTGACATGAGCTGAATTTCTCTGGACAATAGAAATGTGGAGGTGAATAAAAATTTCTGTGTATTTAGGAAGACTAATCTGGGCCAGAGTTAGCCCAAAAATTGTTATAAAAGTCTTCAAAAAACAACAAACACAAAACAATGTGAAGCGAGGATGGTTTGGTTTTTAAGCAAGCCTTAATTCCACCTGATGTCCCCAGAGCTTCAGGGCAAACCCTGACATCCAGGAAGGCAGCTGAATGGGGCAATTTTGATAAAAACTGTCGTATGCGAGGATGGCCGCAATACAGATGACATTTAAGAGCTTGACTTGCAGTGAAGACATCTGAATGAAGTATGGGAATAACAGATATGAGAAAGACAGAGATACGCCAATTCTTATTGACTGACATGTTTGCTGAGATCTCAGTACCTAAAAAATATTGTAGAAGATCTCATTGTAGTTTAGTACAACTGATGAAATCCTGTTCAGATGCCCTTGAGGTTGATGAAGCAGGGAATTTGTTGACCTTCCAAAAGAAGCAGAACTTTTTAGAGGGGAAAACCATGTACTGAAGCATTTCATTTAACAAAGAGTCATTACCAAAACCAAATTATTGAGAGCCAGATGTTTTAAAGTATTAAGATGCTTAAAGATGCTGAAGCCATCAATAGTAGTTAGGGTGCTTCTGTTGACCCTAAAACTCTGTCCCTAAACTAAATCAGTGCTACAACTGCTGGTGGCATGGAAAATATAATTATTTTGAAAATTGTCCATAGGCAAACATTTGCTAGTTTAGTTTTGTGTATTCTTCTTACAGTGCAAAAAGGAAGAACTTTTCTTAAATTCTTGCTATGGACAATTTTACAGATTGAAGATTGACTTTTTAAAAAAAAGTACCTTACCTGAAGTATTGCTGGCTCCCAGATCAGCTTTGCACAGGGTGAAGAAATGTGAACCAAGTGTGTACTGGGCAGAGGGAGCTAAGGAGGAGAGCAGAGAAGTAGATAAGGTGTCTTTTAAAAATCATAGAGCAAGGTAGAGGGAAATGGAAGAAGAGAAGGGAAGAAGGAAGAGGGGGGAGAGGGAAACTTACCTGGAAAGTGTGGTAAAGACCAGAGTCAGAATTAGAGGGGAAGAATGAGAAAAAGAAAGAACAGAATGGCAACTAGGGTGGGAGTAATACGAAAAGTCAATTAATAAAAGTAGGGTTGGTCTGCACTGGGGTTTTTTCCTTCCCTTTTCACCTTCCGTAAGAATATATTTGTCCTGCTTTTAAAGGAAAAAAAAAGGGTACAACCTTGGGCCATAGTGACCCTGCATGAGGACCAAAGTTTGGCACTGAGATGCCCCAGAATGCATCATTAATAAGCAAGAATGCCCCAGGTCAGGGCAGGCTGGACAAATTAGTAGAACTTTGTGCTGTCACTCCAAACAAGCGTCCCTGAAGGCTTGCCAGAAACCCTCAGACCTTTCTCGGAGCAGCTCTTAGAGAGGGAGCACAAAGTTCTCCGTGTGGTCTGCACCGTGTGGAGAGGAAAATGTGTTGGCCCTGTGGGTAGTGCAAAGGGGTCAGCACCGAGCTCTGTAAATGCATCCAGGGCCCTGCAGGTACCTGCAGAGGGGGTTGCCTCTCCTTCCAGGGCACCAGCGAGGCTGCTGATGTGTGAAATGTAGGCAGCGGTAGCCGTGTCGCTGCCGTTGGGCTGTTTTTCCTGCTTTTTGGCTTTTTTTTCCTTGCCTTTGTAAAAATTAGGTTTTTTTTAATCATGCTGCCTGTAGCTGTTGTGGTTTGAGCTGGGTACAGTCTGTCAGCAGCTGTGCTGCAGCCTGAGCATTATATCTAAAAATTTCTCTTACCGCATACATTCCATTATTGTACAGTATATTTTCCTGAATGGGAAGAAATTGCAGGCTTACATCTAGTTCTCATTCTCTTTTATTGTTATTTTAAGCAGCAGGTAAGGTTATAATCCATCTGTGTTTCTGACCTTGAACAAGAATGGGCACTTTCTCATTTACATAATGCTATTTTTTACTGAGCCATTAAACTGCAGAAAAAAAAAAAAATGGGCCAGCATGAAAAGTAGTCATCTACATATGTTAAAAAAAATAACTGCGGTAAATCTGACTGAAGAAGGCAGACTTTTAAAAATATGCAAGAGTTCAAGAAATTAAAAAGCAAATGGACTGTAAAGGCAGTTTCACTGTGAGCGAAACCCCCTGAAATAGCATTCCAGGCAAGCACCTCTCTGTGGGTTTGGTGAGCTGGTTCTGCCGTGAAAGCTGCTCCCCCGGCAGCCCCTGCCTCCCGCCGGAGGGATGCTCCCCGCTCCCCCGGCAGCCGCAGCTCAGCAGCCCAGGGTGCCCCAGCGTTATGAACCTCCTTCCAAATTTTGCCTTGAGGGGAAAGGGGGGAAAATCCCGCCATCCCGCTGGGCAGTGTGCATCACACGTGGTGTATGGTAGCGCTGGGATACGGAATAACCTCCACTGGTTCGTGTTGTGAATAACCATTGCAGCAGGAGCCGTAATGACAAGACATGGTGATTTGGAAGGAGTGAAGCATTAGATTTACTGCTGTTGATTCAATTTCTGAAACGGGCACTAAGCTTGATCAATAGGCCTTCTGCAGCTTCTGGGCTATGTTTTATCAAGCTGTCACACTGACTCCTTTGTTTTTTTAGCGGGTGAGATCGTTAACTTGTGCCTCACTAAGCAGGACTGTGCCCCACGGTGGGTGGGGAAGGGAAGGGATCCCTCACCACCAACAACCCAGGGGCTTCTGGAGAGCGTTGGGGCAGCTCCCTGCCAGGGTTGGCCGTGGCTATGGATGGACCAGTGCCTCTGTTGCCCATCCCCACGCTCAGCACTGGTGCAACCAGCCCTGTGCTGCTTGTGGACCTCGGGAAAGCAGCCTCTGGCCGGGGTGAAGGCTGTGGGTTGAGCCGTGGCTGAGGGCAGTGTATGCCCTGTCTCTCTTCTACACCTCTCTGATTTACAGAAGTTTCCTTTAGCACTTCAGGAGCTGCAAAAAAAGCTCAGTGTGGACTCAGCTGCCATCAGCCTGCAGTATGCCGTCAGCAAACGTGGAAGCGGGATGGAGCTGGCCCTCCTGCTAGTGATTCATAGGGTACAAATCCAGCTCTGGTCTACCCTGCAGTGGCTCTGAAGCCAGCGGAGCTGCTGTCACTCAGACAGTAGCTGCAGTGCAGCAGCAGTTAGCGACACGGCTCCCATTTGTGTGCCTTTCAGCATGTCATTCATTTGTATTACAGTAACAACTAATGGCCCCAAATGAGATGAAGGCAAGGCTGGCTGCAGGCTGTGCGCGGGGTGTAAGCCAGCTCCTGGATCCAGGAGCATCTAATCGAATCAGCTAGCGAGTGCCTGTACGGCACAGAACAGTTTATGCCTTTGACTTCTCCCATGGTTGCATCTGCTGTTTCGGGGGCCAGTTCTTTGCTGCTGTATGTTGCAGTATGTTGCTCGACACAGATTCCCCCCAAGTGGGAAACAGCAGCAGAGCACGAGAGCAACTGCCAGGCGAGGTGGAGGTTAGTGTATTGAATGCAAAGCACGGGAAAGTACTGGAGGGTAGAGAGGCTTTGCAGAGGGATCTGGACAGGCTGGATGGATGGGCTGAGACCAACGGCATGAGGTTCAGTAAGGCCAAGTGCCACGTCCTGCACTTGGGTCACAACAACCCCATGCAGCGCTACAGGCCTGGGGAAGAATGGCTGGAGAGCTGCCTGGCAGAAAAGGACCTGGGGGTGTTGGTCGACTGTTGGCTGAACATGAGCAGCAGTGTGCCCAGGTGGCCAAAAAGGCCAACAGCATCCTGGCCTGTATCAAGTGGTGAGTAGGACCTGGGAGGTGATCATCCCCCTGTACTCAGCACTGGTGAGACCCCACCTCGAGTACTGTGTCCAGTTTTGGGCCCCCTAC
>JAOTQQ010000032.1:52171946-52206702 GCA_026546715.1 Gallinago undulata
CAGGTGTTTGTAGAACCCACACATCTTAGGGGATGCAGAAAGGTGGCAGCCATTGGCGTTCTTGCTCTTGCCTCATAGAGTCACTACGTTGGAGAAAATATAATAATTGAAGCAAAATTGCAGCAAAAAATGAAATTCTGCCAGCACAACTACCGGGCCCAAAGAGTACCCGTGCTACGTGAGAACTGTGATATAAAGCACGTGCAGGTTCTCCGCGTGTCCGCCTGTGCTTAAAGACTACGTTACCTCTAATCTGCAAGAGAGAAGAAGAGCTGCTCTGGGCTAGAGAAACTTCAGGCTCCAGGACTGAAACACCCCCATGGAGATTCAGTTTTTAAACAACGATTAAAGATCAATTGAACTGTTACTAGAAGCAGCATTAGGAGAGATTTATGAATCATCCACTTATAACTCCAGGAAAGCATCTTCTGTAAAGAGAAGACTGAAAAATCCATTTATTGCAAAACCATTTCCTGGGCTCATCATCCGTCTCTCACGCTGGTGCAGGGACACACACACAAACAGCCTCTGGGGATGAAGTTGGTAATTCCTTGAACATATTTCTTGCCAGTATGTGCCTTGAACAAAATTTAGCACCAAAAGAAAATAAACTTGCTTTACATTGCATCCTTTTGATTGAATATGTTTTGAACTTGATTTTTTTTTTTTAAATAGAGGGCTCTTGGAGTATTCAGGTGGTGATATCCATCCTGACCTTCAGATGGTAGCTTCAGCTTTGATTGTAGACAGATTCTTGATCAGAGTTCTGTCTGTAGACTACTTCCAAAGCATCTAATCCCTATTAAAATAACATTTTCATTACCTAATTAATTGTTTGAAGCTATTTTCAGCGATTGTTTATTGAAGTTGTAGTTTGTCACCTGAGGCAACAGCATGGCTTGTTGTCGTGGAAACATCCCTGCTGTCACCAGCCCTGGATAGGGAGGGAGGAACAGGAGAGGGAACTACAGAAAAGACTCTTTGTTGAAATGCCTCACTCTTTAAAGTGAAGAAATTACTTCAGATAAAGACAGGCCACACTGAGATCAACACACGCCGATTTCTGAGATATTAGGGGGCCTGTGGGCTTGGTTCAAGCCCTTTCTAATTTAGCGTGACACAGCCCCTGCTGTCAAGCACTGCCGTCTCCCGTGGTTAACAGCAACATTTGCGAGGCCCCTTCTGATGCCAAACTTGCTATTATTGCGCAAAAATCCTTCCAGCTTCAAAAATAGAACAAAAACTCTCTAACAACCTGCTGTCATCTCTCTGTTTGAGCTGTGAAGGATGAAAATCTGTCTTTTCAGCGTTTCTGCTGTCAGCCTTTACCTGGTGTGTGATCTTGACACAACCTTTCTGCTTTCCCCGGATCTGTGCATTAATTTATAGCACACGGAGATCTCAAGCAAGAGTTGCAGCTGGAATTTCCCTTAAAGCAGCACGTCTTCTACCTAAGTTTTAATTAAACTCTGCCACAGATTTGTCTCTGTTTCTTACTATTCAGGTAAGAGAAAGTTAATAAAAAGATTTAAGCTATGATAAGCCCCGATTACTGGGATTTTTTTTTTGACATCTAACACATGAAGGGATGGGAAAAAAACAGAGTTTCCACCAGAAGGGACATCAGGACTGTGTGTTGTCAGCACTCACATCACGATGGAAGCAAACAATGCAGACCAACGCTGTCACATCTATGTCAAAGATCTTAGAGACAGGAATCTTCTCAAAAAGCTGCCGAACCACAGAGCAGCCAGGCTGCACGTTTCAAAAGTTTGCCTGTTGCTGCACTGTCAGCTTATCATTACTCGGTGTTGTACTACAAGTTAAAAAAGATTTCTTTTTCCTTTTCCATGGTCTTGGATTGCAGGCACGCTCTGCAAGGATGACTTTGCTGGTCATTTGTGCAACATTGTCTTTAACTTGAAAGGGGGCAGGGAGGGGAGGAATTGGATCTAAAAATGGCTATCTATTTTTCGTAAAAGATTTTTCCAATGGCATTTCCTCTCTGAAACGGTGTAAAACCAGAACCCGGTTCTTTTGTTCCTTGGCGGAGCCCTCTGGAGACAGCAGCAGAGGGAGAGAAAATGCAGTGTGAACCTGGAGTGCCATCTGATGGCACAGAAGGCAAACCACACAGGTTTACCCAGGAAAGGACACACACCCTGGGCAAAACTGGAAAGTACCATTTTTCCTTCCAAGAAATACTGAATAGATAAAACCAAACAAAACACAGAAGCTGCAGAGACAAATATGCTCTCTCTCTGGAGGTGAACGAACCATATGTAATTGTGAGGCAGTACCACTAAACGAGCACAGCATAACCTAGGCTCCCCAGGACTCTATTTTCTGACTTGTTAAAGAACACATGTTGAAGTACAACTCACCAGCAGCTTGTGCTGCGATGCTTTTGGCATCCTACAGCAAACTGCAGCTGAGAACTAAATCTCTGCCAATAATTAAGACTGGAAAAGCGAATTGTTAATTACCTTCGTCCATCATTCACTGACTTCTCCACGAAGCTGATGCAGATGTCACCAACACTGACTAATCCAGCCTTGTAACTAATGAAATGCCAACCGAAAGGAAGCCACAAGCTTGGCTCTAAAATGGAGGGCTTTTAAGTCAAGCTGTGGTTTTTAACCCCTAAAGTGCGCTTTCTCTTCAAACAAAATTGTTTTCCTAAGGTGTACGCTGACATGTAGTTATAGGATTCAGGAAGAGGGTTAAGAGAAATCTTACCTGTTGTAAGAGTGGGAGGAAAAATCAGATGCACTGGCAACAATGCAGGAACTCAACTGGGAGCGCGTCAGCGGTGGCCTGGGCTGTGGAGCAGCCGCCCTGTGCCTTGGCCGGAGCCAGGGAGGATGAAGGATGGGTGGAGGGAAATGGTTTGTGGCCAAAGAGGGGGTGCACGCTCCCTGGGCTCTGGGCTGCGCAGCAAGAGCTCACAGTGGGATTGCTGGGGGCCAATTGCCAGGGCTTACACAAAGCTCTTCTCCCTGGCTTTGGTGCAGTGAACCATGTGCTGGCCTGGAGGGAGAGACTGCTTAATATTTAGCCACAGAACAGCAGCGGGTGTGCAGTCTAGTGCCGAAACATAAATGCTAAAAATAAATTATTTAAATCATGACAAAAGCCAAAACCTCCACTTCCCGCTTACATTAAGAGGCAGGATATACTAAATTTTAAGATCACGTTCTGACGCCCATATACCCACACACCTAGGTACGTGCAAATGTGCTCCAAGTTACTCTTCATAGAGCGTAAGCATTTGAATTCCCTTCCTGCCCAAGGTGAGTGGACTTTGTAGTCTGAGCTCCTGAGCAGAGGATGCACCTGAAAGCTGGCAGTAACGCAGCGTGTGACACCAGCGTCACGTCTCAGTGTGCCACACGGGAGCTTCCCGAGAGCAACCCATCGCACCGTTCTCCCTGCTTTTATATCATATTTCTCTTGCTGCTGTGTTTGTTGGCTTGTTCCCAGCCGTACCCTTCCTAACCCCCCAAACCCGTGTCGTGCACCGACCGCTGTGGCTCTGGCGGCGCGATGCTTCTATTTCACCAACCTACGCCATTCCCACAACTCAAGCAAATAAAGGCCAGCACTGGGAGTGGTATCTTACCCTTACTGACTAATTTCAGGTGCTGCAGGACGCCATACATTTAAGACTCCATTCACATGGTCAGTAGAAGACGACAGGCTGTGCCGGGGAAACTTGAGCCATCTGAGTTTCCTCTCCAAATGGTCCCCTGTTGGACATTACCTAGACTCAAACAGGAAGGTATCAACACCTTAATAAAAACGCTGCGCTTCGAACAAAAGTTACACCAGAAAAATATTGCTAGGATCAAGATCCCCACACCACTTGGGAGCAGGAGTGGCCCACACCGACACCCCACCTCTGTCTCTGTGCACAGGAGCAACAGGGCTCCCGGCCAGGTTCTGAGACCCCCAGGTGGTGCAATAAAGCCCAGCACCTTCTCTGGGATTTTAGGGATCCTCCTGAGCAACCCAGCACCATTAAAGCTCTTTGCTGCCCTAGGGCAGAAGCTGCTGCCACCTCACAGAGTTTGTACAAGGTACCTTTTCAGTGCTGAGCCTTGACCTTCACAGCAGTGACCCCCACCGACACGTGGCCATCACAAGATGTACCAGCTTGAGGTCCTGTCAATGCCGGACACGGGGTAACAGAGACAGCAGCAGATTGTGGCACTGGAGTAGGCATCCCTGCATGTGGCCTGGCCTGACTTTTGTCACTTGTGGTGGGTAGGACAGTTTAAAACTAATTGAAGGCAGCCTCCCCTGGTAAATCCATCCCCCATCTTGCTGGAGCTGTCACAAACCTTCACTAGATCCCCCTTCACAGGGGACACTGGTTCTGTTGCAGCTAGCGTGAAGCAAAGCGAACCATCTTCAAGCAGGTAGGGCCACCAGTCTCCAGGTCTACACCTATGGAGCTGGGCCAGGCTGTGAACGTCTGGGCTGCCAAGCCACACTTGAATTATTAGTGTTGCCACTGTCCTGGGAACACAGTTCCCTTTTTTTGTGAGTTTGAAGATAGCGGCCTACTGTCTGCAGACAACTATAAGAAGACCCGCACGTTCTTCAGGAGGAGTAGTGTGAACACACGGGAAGACATCAGGATTTCCCTGCTTTATTTCTCTTGTTGCAAAGTGAGGTGATTAAGGAGGAATCCACATCCCACCCCACAGGTCATCTGGGAAACAGGGAGGGGGTAGTTTGGGTTAAATGAGTCTGCCAGGTGGCAATGGTCAGGGAGGAACAGGAAACATCTAGTCCTGAGGACACACTGCTCAGTCAGGAAAGCTCCAGGGGCAGGTTTAGGGGGCAAACCAAGGTGTCAGGTGGCCCTGGTGCAAAAGCAGTGTGTGTGCTCGCTATCTACCTTACACACAGGTACTCCCCAGGTTACGTGTGTGCTGGGCACACAACTGCTTCTTGGCTAAAAACACGATAGTCAATAACCTCCTATTGTATTGTGGGAAGTGTGATTATGTATACGCACACACACACACTTTTTCAGTAGGATTGCCAAGACCCTCGGTTTCACTGTCAGCAGTTGTAGCCCCTCAGAGGAAACACCCCAGAAACCTCAGTGCTCAAATCAGAACGTGCAGTAAAACACAGCACTTGCTGCACAACTTTAAATGAAAATTTTTGTTGGATGAAAATGCTGAAATAAATACCGTGAAGCTACAATCTTACAGAAGATGCTTACTATAGCTGTCAGTGGAAAGATATATTCTGTATATTTCCCTCTGTACTCATGTAAATTACTTTGCAAAGGAAGGTTGCAAGCAGTGTTGCATTCCCTTTCTGCTCCAAAAGCTGAAGTTCAAGTTTATTATAGGTGATGAAAACACAAGTTTTCTCAGTGCTGAACATCCCTCCTTAATGGGAAGGTGACTCTCATCTTCTCCACATCAGGCTGTAATTTATAAGAGGAAGTTGCAGGATGCTAATGATTATTTTTTTCCCAGAACAGGAACTAATTAAATCTTTTGAGTAATAATATGAAAACAAATGAACCAGCTTAATTAATGCATATAAACAGTAATGTGATTTGTTTGGTTGGTTTCTAGGCATCCTATTTGCATTTAAGTAACACTTGCATGTATGTAGGAAATTGCAAGAGCAGGTATGTGTATCTCCTTACAAGTTGGTGAGTTCCACCTAATTTTTGAGACATGGATTAGTATTTTTCTAATTTAATGATAGGGTAGCAGGTTTTTCTTCATACCGGTCTGAAGATATGAAGGAAATCACAACTGTGAAGGTGAGATGAGAGCGCAGCCTCCTTCAGCTGTTACTGACTGTAACCCTCGTCCCGAAAGGCTGCGATGGATTTCAAAAGTGCTAAGAAAGCATTCACAATCTTGAAACTTCTTCCTTTTCCAGTGGAAATGGAGAAGCCAAAAGGCAGACAGACATGGGTGTGCTCTGGAAGGGGGCACATTATTGTATGTCAAAGGCTCAAGTTGGCTGGCTGTGTAGGAATGTGAGAGCACCGTGCTGCCCCAGTGGTAACCTTCTTATTACTCTGTATTACAAAAATATATTGCAAGCAATTTTGCAATTAATAATAGTTATTTTCCGGTGCTTAAGACAAGACCAGTTAGTTCAAGGAAATAAAATCACATTCAAGTCCTACAGACCCACCGCTTTTCCTTCTCTGAGAGAACTGGACAAAAAGGAAAGAGAAACTCTTTGCATTCTTGCCTACTGCAAGAGGCTGTTAGTCATTACAGAGTGGGCTCTTAAATTATTCAGAATCTCTATACGCGTTTTGTTGTTTTTCTGTGCTTATAGAAGAATGTCCCAGTTTGGAGAACAAGCAGTACTTTTTTACTTTGAGGATGAAATTCAGATAATGAATATTTACTCTAAGTTCTGTATATTCTAAATGCTAAAGCTGAGCTTACAGAAGAACAGCTGAACCTAATTTAGATGTGTCAATAGCCATGTAATATCCTCCTCCTCCTCTTCAGTTAATTAATACTAATTCAAAAGATTGAATTATCAGCCTAGAGAAAGGGCACCTATCTTTGGAACTGTTTATAATTCATCATGTCTTCAAAACTGAGTAAGAAAATAATAAATGTAGGATTAATTGAATAATTAACAGCAGATGCTGCATTCTGACTCTCTCCTTTCCAATCTAGAAGGTGGACTGGTTTGGAATATTGAGCTGTACCACACGAGTGGAACAAAGTTATTTTGCGGTCTGTTTGCTTAAAGCAGATAGAAATACCCTTTGCAAAAACCACCTTGCCTGGAACTGCAATTGCTTATTAAATATTAGTGATTTTGTACTTGCCAGTGAAGATACAATTTTGAAAGATGAGATTTATTTGCTAAAAGGTTTAGAACACTGAACACCAGACCAACAAGAAAATGGATTACCCATCCATCATGTTACCATTAACATATCCTCTTTTTCCATAAGAATTTAAAAGGATCAAGAAGGAACACTTGAACTAGCATTAAAGGGCATTATTTAAAGGTCTTGAAGTCAAATTTCCTCCTCATTCCTTTTCAGATACACAGAAGAGGAATGGAAAATTACCTCCTATGTGCTAGTGATCAAAACTTTCCACCTGTCTTGGAAAGAAGCATCCAACAAATTCAAGTGTTCCCATCAACCTGTCACTACAGAGCATATGAATTATTTTTCCCAGGACCTAGCCAATTCAGGACTTGTTTTTCACGTAAGTGCATAAAGGGGAATAGTGGTGTCAATATCCTTGAGGGAGCTCCCCCCCTCCAAGGAAGTAGGGAGTTTTAGCCAATATTTCTAAGTTTGCAAATGTAAAAATGGTTATGTGTCTCTATCCCCTAGTAATTTCCTCAGAAAAGGCTGAATTAGAATTTTCAGGGTTATTATGTTACAGATGGGAAGCAAGATATCTGGATTAACCCTTTTGTCTCATCTTAAAAAGCAACTCTTCCCAAAGAAATCAATAAAGTACTCTCCCTCCTCTTGCAAGATTTCTCACATCTGACTTCAGTTAATTTGTTTTCAGGGCATGTAATAACTTCTTCAGAATGCACCACACTAACTCAGTAAATTGACATCCTTACAAAGAGTAAAAGCTAAAAACAGTAGAATTTTTAACACTAGTTCTGAATACCAAGACTGTTGTCTTTTTTCTCCTGACAAACATATGAATAGAAGTTTCACAGTTATGTGAATATAAGGAGAAAAAGTAAAAAAAAAAAGAAAAAGTAATAAAATCTGCATCTTTTGTGTTCAAATTTCAGAGCAGGGAAGAATGTTTAGATATTTAAAAAGAGCCTACGGATATTCTAACAAAAGTAAGAGAAAGGGTGAAATTTGGCCTACTTCCCACCAAAATGGGACCAGGTTAGTGAAACTATGTCAAAATTTGCATTTACCTGCTATCGTACATCACTTCTTTTCCCCAAGTGGAAACAGAGAGATGGATGACAGTTTTCAAAACTAGAAGCACCCAGAAGACACAACTCCACAGTGGATTTTTCTGACAGGCTCAAACATGCCTATGAGACTTTGGGTGGTGGAGGCTTCTGCTCTTCAGCATGAGGCTTGGTGGGGAACCAGGCAGCGCACCTTTGGGTGCATTTGGCTTCTTCCAACCGCAGCCCAGGGTGATGTTCAAGAGGGTGCTCGTAGCTGGAGTACACCCAGATGCCTTGTTTGCCAAAGACTTCCCCTGATTTACCACTGATAACACTCCCTACCACCCCAAGCCCCTGCTGATGACTGATAGGCAAAAGCAAATAACATCTAAGGCACAGCCAGTGGAAGAGCAACCAGGGAAACAGCATGTGATGTACGTGTGAAATACTGTTGTCCAGTGGTTAAAAAGGGTAGTCATTCCCAGTCTAGACCGTGTCTAGATATCACAGCTCCAAAACCTTCACCCGGTGCACCCCCATTTTACCGCTAGCTTGAAATCAGGTGAAGCACAACTGCAAGTATCTCACACCAGGAAGTTTTAAACACCTCAAATCGTGTTTTTCAGTTGAAGCTGTTCTCAACGTAACAAACAACTGCTCACAACATCAAAGCATAATGGACAAAGGTTGTACCCACTGAATTCAAGTTCATATTTTAGGTTTATTTGCACAATACAAATCATCGAACAAACGTACTATTTCAGTTTCCACTGTAGACTTTTAGGTACTATTCTCAGTTGCTTTGGCTTGCCCGTTACTGGTACCATCTCAACACCAGCCTTACTTTCTGGTGTTTGACCTTCACACACCAGCATGGATTGTACCTTAGTGTAATGTATGTAGCCATCATAACCAATTAGAACAAATATAATTTTTTTTTACAGAATATTTAATGCAAAAATGGAATCTTCAGGAGTTTTTACAACCTTGCTGGGGTGTGAAATGGTGTGCCCTTTCAAAAAACATTAAAGTCACTATCTTCTGGACAAATACTGAAACAGTGAGTTCTGTACACAGATATCACCACCAGGTACTGACTATAAGATCACTTTTTTTTTCTAGAAAACACCAAATAAATACAAGCAATATATGCAACATAAGCTGTTGTCAGCTACCTATTCTACATCATACCTGTGAAAATACAAACGGGCACGTTGTGAATATTTAAAGTGCTTTTAACATCAAGCAAGTGAATGCATCTAGTGTCGTACCACAGGCAAATATATATCCATTTTGGACAAAATAGTCTCCATGCAATTAGTCAGCAGCAACCCCCTGCATTCATTTATAATACTAAACTAGTATATATTACTTCAGTCATACAGGGTTTAAAGTCAGGATACAGTGTGTACACTTACAAAACTCAACAAATGCTCTACATCAGCATACATTTGGAGCATCGCTACAGCAAGGTGGTGGTTTGTAGGGATTTTTTTTTTTTTCTCCTTTTAAGCCAAACCTTTGGTAGTGTAAATACAGCGTACACTGAAGATACCACTGAAATATTGTGAGAGCTCATTATGCAGCTGACAGGAATGGGAAGAAGAAAAAATCAAAAGCGAATTTAATGGCTTTATGCACTGTGCTCCTCCAGTCATGCTCTATTTTCACATGCCTTCCTGCAGGTAGGAGTTTGGACATGCAATTCAAGCAAGTGATTGCTTTCAGTTCAAAGACAGGCCATTTACTGCCGAGCCGACCCTCCAGAATTGTGCTGAATTCGATTATGCTTCCTTGCCTCAAGTTCAACAGCACTTTCTTAAACTCATTGCTTGCCTTCAGCACAATATCTTTGGTTATATCATCCTCCTCTATAGACTTGGTTCCATTTTTGCTACTGAAGGGCATGCCCACAGTTATTTCAAACTTGTACCGATCAAACATTTTCATGTGGCAGTTATGCTTTGTCAAATACTTGAGACGACACAATTCTTCCTCCTCCAAGGTAACGTTTTTGGGGTCACACAGCGGGTAGGTCTCGCCATACAAGCACCTCATCCAATCGCCAATAAAAAGTGGCAGCATATTTATTGCAGACTCCGCACTATTGTCGATCTCTGTAACGCGCACGTACTTGAACCGCCCGGTCCACGTCACCCTGTGTCCTTCCAGGTGACTACACAAGATCTGAGTACGTGCCATGTTAGTCTCCTTCCACGAGCGGGGTCCGCAGAGGAAAGCGTACTGGTTCCACGTCAAGGTGGAGTTGTAAACTTTCATCCCCTCGGATCGATACACATAGAACCAACAGAACAACACCACCGCCGTGATCCACACCAGAATGAGCTTCACAATCGAGCTTCGAGTGAGGGATTTAACCATTTCAACCACAGAGAAGTTAACTTTGGTCCACCAGCGCAAGAGCAGGGGGACGGCACACAAGACCAGAGTCACGACAATTTTCACCAGCTCCAGCGACACAAACCACTTAATGAAATGGACCAGGCACATGAGTGCGATGCCTACACCCAGCACCGGGAGGGCAAAGAGGAACAGAAAATACCCGATCGATGCGCGAACGAGCCCAATGCCAGAGGACTCCCGCAGAATGACCACAGAGAGCTCACACCACATAAAGCAGACCAGATAGGGGACCAGGTAGCAGTAGGTACCTTTAAAGTTCCGTAGCTGTGCCATTCTAAAGAAAAGATAGAACAAGTACAAAAACAGCAGGCACGGGATGCTCACGTTAATCACAAAGAAATGGCCTACAGGAACAGTAAAGAAGGTTTTACCTAAGAATTTCAAGTAGCCAAAATTCCCAGGTAAAACCTGCAACAGGGATAAGCAGCCTGCTGCTATCTCAGTCATTAACGCTCTCCGCGTGTAAGGTTCTGCACACGTGCTTAAACTCATGTAACTTGTCACCATGAAGAAAACTGAGACAGTAGCTAACTCTGAGCACGGAATACAGTCTTTGCTTGCTATAGGGAAGGAGAAAATGACAAAGAATACCGAGAGTAAAAAATAAATGTATGGCTCTAAGTGATTCCATCCAAAGTTCACCTCAGCTTGCTCAACATCTAGGTTGGGTTCAAAACGAAGCAGTAAGTCAGTCAAAGTGCGGAAGTTTTCCCAAGCCTTACTGTCCTGAAACACTTTCAGTGTGCAAATCACCATAGAAATGAAGGACAAATAGAATATGACTAATGGAATAATGAAGGCAAAAAAATCAATTGTCAGGTTACTGATGATGAAGAAAAAGATGAGAGCATTGATATGGTGTGTTGGAATAATGGTAGACAGCCAATGCATTCCTGCCTTTGATGCAATATCTATAAGGTACTCTTTAATTTCCATAATGGCATGAAGTGGGTATTTTACAACCTGGAAAAAGAGAAAGAAGTATTTTATTTATGAGCATTTTCGTATCTTTACATCAGATATTCTTAGCTGAAGCAGTAGCAGTCAGTTGTCTAACCTCAGCTGACATGAAAAGATTTATATTTCAGACAAATGTTGCCAATAAAATGAGATTACTTTGTCTGAGATTATTAGCTCTATTTTGATTAATTCGGTCAGATGAAGCTCAGAGGCGATTTTGATTTCAGGAAAGATGTATTTCATTACCGTTGACATGTATAATTAAATGGCTTCCTAGTCAAATATTCTGCTCCACTAACTTCATGCTGAAGATAAACTACGTGGCTGCAGTCCTGTTCTATCTTAAGTCATTACTTGAGCTGTCAGTACTGTAGCTTTAAAGCACTTAACTCTGTCACTGTTTTGCAAGGATTATGCTATACATTCTGATATGTAAATACGCTACAGGAAGTGCTGCATATAAATCATATGCACAAACAGGAAGTCTTTGTAGCTACGGTTTAGCTTTAAAACATTTCTTCCCAAGCATCCAGGGATGCAGCTGTCAAAATCTGGTCTGCAAGCAGCAAAAATATCTTTAATTAGTAATTGCTACACAGTTAGGGATTCTTTAAAGTCCACAACAGTAACTCCATGGGATCTTAAAATTCTACTTATCTCACATGCCATTTTCTAACACAGTCACCAGACAACAGAGAAACTGCTGGATTTAATTCTCTCCCTATGACCAACCACACACTTCACACAGGATCAATTAAAAGGTACAGGATTTTTCCAAACACATATTCAAATATTGCATCTGCACATCAGACGCTGTAAACAATATTCTTTCCCTCATAAAAAAGTTTTTTTGTCTTCCTAGAACTTATGCTTTTATATTAATTAGTTCAAGGGAAAAGCCAAGAATGCTTCAGCAAAGATCTATGCATCGTGATGAACTGGGGCAACACAATGACTTGGGCATAAGTTTATTTATTTATTAGCCAAGCTATCTCTGTTCTTCATAAATGCATTTCTTTCAGAATATTAGTTATTCAAGAGATCAAAAAGAGACAAAGATACCCCCCTTTTTTTTCCCCACCCCTACCAAATGATAACGGGGACAACAAAACGTCAATTGCAACGAGAACTCTCATGTCAGCAGCTAGAAACCCCCTACCTTCCTTGAAACTTATACCGGTATCAAATGCATGCACCTTAATTTTCCCTTCTCCTTTCGCTATCTAGAAAAGCATCGGTACAGAAAACCACTAACAGCAAGTTCCACCATTCCTGAATTCCTTCATGAGAGAACCTTTTCACACCTCAAAGCTACACACAATTTTTCCCACCTGCTTGCTCCTGTTTAAGTAAGATAGATATGAAGCATATAATGACATCTATAATAAAAAAATACAGCAGTTATGATAGTGACATTTAAATTCTCACTGAGATGCAATGAAGGTAGGTTGCTCTCTTCCAGGGAAAACCATTATCCCTTTTTCTCTTAAACATGACTCATATATATGAAACTGTAGACATACAGACATTCTTGCACTGACCTATATAGGCTAAATGCCAGCTTTGAGATTCAAGTGCAAGTCACCTCTGTCTTGTCTGAAATGTGTAAATTAAGAGCTGTTCAAGGTAACCTGTTGAGTATTGCCTTTTTACCTTCAGTCGCAGGGGTAACTCTTCAGGAGTCTTCCCTGCCAATTCATCATCTTCCTCTTCCTGCATAATCAGGTTAGATGGGATGATTCCCTTTGCGTACTTCTTGGTAATTTCAACAAAATCATCCAAAGCAATAAATTTTTTAGCTGAAAGAAAATGAAGACTTTGAGTAAATAGTATCCTTTGAGTAAATAGTATCACTACAACAACCGTACCGATTATGAGTTGGAATATTAATTTTCTTTCCTGGTATTAAAGGAGATCTAACTCTGGGCATCAAAAACTAAAGCATCGACAACACAGGCTTACCTTGCAACTTATTCTGAGATCTGTGCTGAAAACAAGCTGCTTGCAATATATGACTACTCTAAATCCTGTCAGACCAGCAGGTAAGTTTATAATACCACTAAGCAGGAGAACAGAGTGAGTGAAAGTAGCTTATTACAAGGAAAAAAAGTAAAATATGCTACTGAATTAGGTCATCCAATTTTAAATCATAAGCTATTATATCTCTGGTAACTTCTTGAGAGAAATCTTTATCTAGCAGCCACAATTGAAAAGAAAGAGTTGTACAGGAACAGTTGTGAGTTATCCGTATGGTACTAACTGAAAAACTGGCTTCCAATTTGGCAACTACGTGGCTACAAAACAATATCAAACTTTATCAACTGTAATGTAAAACAATTAGCCAGCAATAAAATCTACTTGGCTCAGTTGTACACAAAGTTTATCACTCTGCCCTTCAAGATCCTTATCCACTCCTGTGAGTAGAAGGGAGGCAAGGGGTCACTTCAGAAAAATCTAGGGAGGCTGCAAGACAGAAGATGATTTACACACAGCTTCAAACTCTTTTCACAGCCTTACATTAGCACGGATTAGCTAGTTTTCTAAAGTAGACAAGCCTGATGCCATTTGTAAAGGAGCGTAATTAACAGCAACTTGTTTTCCATACACTAAAGCAAATAACATTGCTGTAGATATGATAGACTTTTGAATGACAAAAATCTGTAACACACCTCCTACACAGTAAGTTTAGCTAGTCAGCTGATACAAAGATATGAAAGCTGGTCTGCTTAATACTAGTTTGAGATTTTAAAGAGACAGAAAACTCAACTTCTGCACTAAATTTGGTGAAAATTGGTGGGTTTGAGCCTACTAATTTTTTAATTTAAAAACATGCTACTTTTACAGAAGTAGCACATACACATAAACATATCAGTATTTAATATTGAAAACACTGCAGATACAGAAAAAAATAAAGTATTTGTGTCAAGATGATAGCTGCTATGGAAAGAGGAATGTTGAAAGAGTTCAACAAAAAAACAGCTTTTGATTTAATCTTACAATGGAAGTCGCCTTTTGTTTGGACTCTATTTTCCCCCCACCTTATTACATGAACCCAGGTATATCCCACCCAATGCCATCTGGCATGCCTCCCAAGAAACAAGAGAGGATTTATTTATGCTAACTATTCTTATCATTCACAGACTGTAAGGCAACATCATTTACACAAAAAAAATTCATGGAGACTCCTTAGCTGTCTTGGTGGGGTTCAGATCAAGCCTAATACCAAGTGTGTTATCTAAATTTGTTATCCTATTGTGAGAAAATATACAGTGGTAAGACAGTCTTTTTGGTGTGTGATCAGTAAGTAGACATGGTTAGAACCTCACAAAAGTTCCTTAGTGGCACTTTTACAGGACAGCAGTGTGAGAAACCAGGACCTAAGATACGGGACATCCTGAGAGGGAAGGAGTTAGCAGCTTACTATATACAGATGGCCCATCAGATGTAATGACATGTATACTCTCAGCCACACATCAACTGTCCATTGACCATGTCAGCTTTAATCTTCCTCCGTTAAGGATGGCCCAGATCAGGTATCTGCAAATGTGTATCTGGCTTAAAAATTATCTTCCAATTATTGGCAATGTATTAAAACTGAAGGAAGAATCTCCGCTGGCAAGATAAATGGAGAAACTCAGTGGATCAAAGCAGTAAATGCTGGAGAGTAAGAGCTGTCTTGTTCATCCACGAAAAGATAAAAGCTCTCTAGAGAAGAGGTAACAGCTTAACTCCTACTTTAAGTGTTTGATGAAAACTTTTCGTTTTTAAATGTTATTAGTATTTTGTCACCCAAGTGTCTCTTAAATTGACATAAAAAGCGTATGTTGTAGATTCTACTTCATTATTCATAGATTTTTTTTTTCTTCAATTTGGCTATGACAAATTCCCCTGACTCCCCCATCCACCGTAGAAAAAGAAAAATATGCACGTCAATTTCTGCCTACGCTTACATGTAGGTTCATTTACTCTCCTGTTATTTTATCTGCCATTTAAACCTTCAAAAAAAAAAAAAAAAAATTGCCAGTTCCTTTTCTGACACCCTTTCAACTACTGAAGGATCGAGAACAAAATGACTTGCTTTGCACTCACACTCTATCAGCACGTGCCAGCTCAGCTAAGGGATGGCAAGAACACCAGTGTCATCCATTAAGCACGAAAGCAACGTAATTCCAGAGAACCCAGAGAAAAACTTTGTTACAATGCAATGACTGGACCATGAAACACAACAGTTTTTGAACAACCTTGAACGACTATTTCTGGCTTTCCAGAAGTGGAAAGTGAGTCATAAGAACAGCTGACCTACTCTCACCAAAGTTTTGGTAGGACCAGAACCTGAGTCTCCAAAATGCTATTTCTTCCATCACCTCCCCCCTCACTCACATACACAGGGACCATCCCTCCTCCTCTTTTACTTCAGTGAAAGTTAATGTAAAACTGAAATGCTCTGCTCTTCTTAGGCTTGTTATTTTCAGAAGTCACCTGTGTAACAAACACAATCCTTAAAGGAAAAGGCCAAACTGACCTAATGAAATGTAAATCTAATCTTTCAAGGAGTTTATACCTGCAAACCCCCAGATTTGGCTTACTAATCTGCATATAATGCTTTAGTTACTAATACATCTGTAGTTGAGAATACGTGTAAGTAATATGCTTTGTGACATTTTAAAGTGCTCTTCAACAAATGATCTAAATTGCACATGAACTATTTCGTATGACCTATTGCATTTCAAGAAAGTGAGATTTTTCCTGACAATGATTAATTGAGCCTTATGTTAGATAACGTTCTTGAAAGACTCCACATGCTGCATTGCTTATAATTCATTTTCTAAGTTTAACAATTTGACTTCCCTCCTGAAGGCCCCGCAGCATATCAGCGTTTCTCAGGTATGCAAAGCCAGGGAGAACTTTATTTCAATTCCAACCCGCCTGCCATATCTTACAAAACTCACAAATTTAGGTCAACAAGCCTGACCCTGTGCGTGTTGAGCAGCTTAATTCTTCCCATACATAACTGCCCCTAAGTTATGAAAGAAATATTTTGATGCATCTTTCCTATATCAATGCTTGAACAAATACGAAAAGACAAACATTAATTATAAGGGGATGGCAAACAGAAGCAAGGCAAATAGAATGAGGAATCTGACTGCATTAAATGATTCCATAATTAGTTCCCTTATTGTAATCAGGAAGCTTACTACAGTTCAGAACTAAAAAAAAAATAATACATTGAAAGTGCAAAATTTTTTTTCTGAATAGACTGGTAAGTGCTGAAAGGGCAAGAACACAATAAATGTAACATAATAATAAAAGAAAAATATAACAAGTGACATGCAAACTCCTTTTGCTATACTAATCACTGACGACTCGACTGTAATGGTGATGTCTTCTCCGAGTTCACAGTTATTTACCTTGCACATACAATGACTTGACACTATTGGTTTATAGCAATTCACACTTGCTATACCGTCTTACTCTGGCCGCACAAAATATTGCTCAGCAGAACAAAACAGAAACCAAAACCACAGGAAAAGATTGAAAATAGCAGCATGCACTCACATTCGCTGCTCACTAATCGCTCCAGCATTCTTCTCTGCTTCTGCACCGACTTTGGGACAGGCCCAGGTTGCTTCTCACCACCTGGGTCAGTAACAGAAGTACATGGAAAGTCAAAGCAGTTGAAGTGATCAAATAATAACTGAATTTTCTTTAAGCTGCAATATCTGGAGAATGGTATTTCTTCAAAGTCAGGAATAGACAAAATATTCCTATAAACAGGTAAGAAGTGGCTACCCAGCCTTCTATATTCCTATTACCTTATTAGAAAAGGCACAGGCATAAGCTAACGCATCCTGACATAATGGCAGAGTGAGCTGGGTTTGTAAATGGAAATATCTAGTAAGATATTATCAGGATGGCTCTTAAGGAAATAAAGTCAAAGCCACAGAAGAGTTATTTTCCAAGAACACCAACTGTCAAATTAAGATATTTTTTAATACTTAGTCACTTGTGTGAGTGCTTAGCTGAATCACAACCTAGAGCCAGAGCTGGCAGGGCCTTTTTGAACTAGCTTTATTGGTCCAGAGAACATAGCTATTAAGAGACAGTTAGTCATTAACACTCTTACTTTTTCTTAAATACATCATATGTTTATCTCATGCTTGTTTGCTTATAGTCTTTAAACTTCTAGCTCTATCCTGCTTCTAAGTGTGTATTTTATCAATACCATAAATCAGTTCATAAACAAACCTTCATTGTCAACTTGCCCGACATTTTCCAGCAGTTCAGAAACTGCTAATTGCTTCTTCTTTTGGGGGTTTAATTTCCAATACATGACTAAGGCAGCTTTCCTCACAGCTCTCTCCAAATCAGTCTCAGATGATAATTTTTTCACTTCTTGCTCGTTCTCAGAAGTGATGCCTCAAGAAAAGAAAAAAAACAAAACATTAGATACTATTATCCCACACCCCTGGAGAAATTACAGATTTGCCCACAATTAGTTTTTCTCAATTCAAAATTCACATCTTGACCATCTAAGAAGATTACTCAGATGCCTTTCTGTTTAAACTGAATTTTAAAGACTGCACAAGACACCTTAGGTCTTGCTTCGACTTTTGAAGTACAGCAATTCAGGCAAAAGGTGGTAGGGATATGAATGCGACATGTAAAAAGCAGCAACAACTAAATGAAAGGTGGGGTTTTTTTTTAGGTTTTTTAATTTTAAATAAGAGTTCAGATAGTTGGCAGACGTGAGGAGACCATTCCAAGCGTGGGAAGTAGCATGAAGGAAGATGTGAATCAAAGCGGGAGAAGACAACAGTGAAAAAGACCAATTAAGAGAGAGATTTCAGAGGGGTAAAAGAATGAAATAACAGCAGATATGTAGGTGGTGTGTGGTTACATATGACCTTCACGGTCACAGAAAAGAAGTTTCAATGAAAGGTGGGGAAGGGAAGAACAAGCATGAATTCCATGAAGGAATTCAAGCAGGTAATTAATACAAATGCTTCTATGAGCAGTATCAGTAATTAATGCTTTTTAAATTACCTATCTGAACAGGCTGTCAGGAACTACTCACGTAATTTTGTCATGAATATTCCCGTTGTATTTTAACCCGTCTTTTCAGTGTTAAAATGAATGTAGCATTATTTCAGGTAAAGTGGGAAGCACAAACAAAAAGCCTCGGAGAACCCATACCTCTTCTGTCTGCCAGGCATCTCCGCAAGAGCTTGACAGCTTCTCTGCGACCTTGCTTAGCAGCAAGGATGAACCAGTCAACCGCACTGCAGTTGTTAAGTTCTTCATCCTCCTCTTCTGCTAATCTTAAAAAGTGTTTCCCCACCTAGAATAATTAGGGAACAGAATTCCTTCAGTTACTGAAATACACTCTACGCTCCCTGTGTCTCTTCTCCCACACCCTGGATCTCAGCTAGAATGTATTCTCTCTGAACAAAAGGTCACAACACTTGCTCCTAGCACTAAAGAACATCGCTGTAAGTTGATCTTCTGCAGGGAAAGATCAGTTTCCAGAACTGGAAGCAAGAAGGAATTGCAACACATTTGGCCAGGTCAATGAATTAGTTGTTGGTCTTCAGGCATCTAGCAGGATCAGGTAAAGCTCCTGGTGTTAGAAGTTTTCTTGAATTCTTTTCCTCCCATAGCAATGTTCAGACAACACTGCTAGCCTAATTTTAGAAAAACAAAAATTAAGTGTAATAACCTGGTGCCAGTGACATTCAGAAATTCAGATGAAGTTACTGACAAAGGGTCTTGCCATGGAAGGAGGCTTCAGCACTGAAATGCCTGACCATAGCAGTTTAGCCACTGAAGGTCAAAGCAAACTCATGATTGATTAGTGAGTGGAATAAAACTAATACTGCTTAAGCATCAGGCAAATTCAGTGAAATAGCCTGTAAAAATCCTCCTATTCAGGATTATAAAAATTATCAAGCAGTTGCCTATATTACTGTTTTAGTGATAAGAAAAAACCACCTACTTTTTTCTTCCTTCTATAGAACCGAAATATGTGATAATATACTAGTAAATTTATTTATGCAATAGCATGAAACACTTCTGCTTATCATACCACAAGGCCACAAAACATGAAACGGCAGAAAGTGGCCAAAACTACTGGATGTTTTATCTGCACACCTGGGGAATCTGGGAAATTCTTTTGCCTGGCTCACTGCACTCCCAGGCTTTTGCCTGTCTCCCTACTGTGACTTCAGTTACATTCTAAGAGTAATTAATGCAGTACCTTAAGAGTACAGCTCCATAAGAACACAGTATTATCGCTGAAAAAGAACCTGTTTGACAGGTTTCTCCAAAACTTTCTCTTTGGTATTGCCACTAAAGGTGACTAAAGAAATACCTTTGAAATATTAATAATTCACATTATTCCCATGTAGATTAAATACATTGATATAAACAAAAAGATCTTTTTCTTCCAGTAAAAGTGAGGTCCCCAGCCTTTCAACTGGTTTCATAAACCTGAGTGCTCCAACAACTTCTACATAGATAGTTATGAAACCCAGAGCACATACAATGAAGCTATCCAAAACCATACAAAAACTATAGGGAAAATAAAAAGGACCAAGTAATCCCCAAGTCAGAACTAAACACTGATTACAAAGTCATGCCAGGGTTCAACAGGGAGTGCACAGGGAGTGGCAGATCAAGAAAAGAATATATGAGACGGGGACGAGGGGGAAGATTTCAGGTATTTCCTGGTAATTTATCACCCAGCTGCAGATGTACCTTCCTTTATTTCAGAAAGGAATTTCTTGAACAAATTACATGGTAAATAACATCCTCTGACAAGAATAGCTGTTTCTTGAGCATGTTTATATTTATAGCCATTGAGATTTTGAGCAAAGTTTCAGGAGTAGTGGCACTTAATGATGCAGCTCTTAAGTTTATAAGGATCCCTTGACTATAGAAACTTGTATTACAATGTAAACTAACAGATTTTGAAATTAAATCATTTTGAATGAGGCTACTGCACAAGCAAAACGATAGCATGACACCTGCTTTCTGTTAAAAGTATTTTTTGGCTTGCCTGTGGGTTGGTTGTTTGGTTTTCCTCATTGTTTGGCATTTATTGGTTTGTTTGCAGTGGTGGTTGGGTTTTTTGGGGGAGGGTGAGGGGAGGTTTAATTTTTTTTGGGTGGTTGTTTTTTTTTGTAAGTTCAGCATTAAGATTTCATCATCTACCCTGCCCAAAAAACCCTACAGAACCCACCCCCAAAATCTGAGCAACCAGAAACTAGTTTTCCTGTATTTTGATTATAAAATTACAAGCTTTTGTGTGTACTAAAAATTTTGGTAGTAAAAAAACACCCACCTCCAAGTCCTGTAAGAAACATCAAGACTTTCCATGAAATACCACTGGAAGGTCTCCTGCTCCCTCTAAACAAGCCCATGCAACAGCCACCTTGCACTGTCATCGCAAAGCTCCTGCACGGAACCACCTGAAGGTGGCTGCAAAGCTCTGCTCTGCTGCAGTCAAAGGAGGAAGAACTGATGGGAAAAGGTGTTAACCTCATATTTGTCCTTTAAGCAATCAGAGATCCTTTCTTTCCCGTAAGCTAAAACTGTGAAATGAAGTCATAGTTGCTAATGGCTTCACACAGATCTTCATACTGTACTTCATCCAAAGGTTGCTTTCACCTATAGGCTTTGGTGATCACCGCGGTTATCTCCAGCAGTCCCCTTGCACAGATCCTCCCGCGAAAGACACGGGAGACATATCCTGCCTTTTCTCCATGACAGAATTCCAGCTGTGGGTGTCTCATTTACATAATTGCTGCACAGTTATTTCTCAAAGAAACTACATAAAGCTACAGTAATGCAGGCTGACAGTCACTCAGAGTGCATTTATTTCCATAGTCATAGCAGGGCTATTTTTGAATAAACTCATAGTAATAACTACAAGCCAGTGAACCGAGTGATTTCTTGTGTTTCACTCGTAATTATTAGCAAACAGCACAATGGTGCCGTCTCAGCTTCTCATTCTGACTCCTACAAAAGGTAAGAAATAGATTTATTTATTTTTTTAACCGATTCTAAGACATACACAACAATAGAGAAGAATATTTTTTTCCTCAGGGTTTTAAAACTAAAAGTTAAATCCCTCTCCAAAAGTCACAAGAAATTTCATTGCATAGAAAAGAAACGACTGTATTCAGATTCCTTTTCAGGCAGTCAATTCATCCTGAGTGCCTAGTGACACAAAATTGTATGCTAGATCTCTTTACGACAAGAATCCTGTTATTGTGTGGGAACAGAAACTGTTCACAGTTGAACAGATAAAAGAAGGTAGTGAAGCTAGAATGAATTGAGAAGGATAAAAAAAAATATGTTTATATATATATATATACACGCATCACAGGCTTAGATTAAATAAGGTACTTCTTAGTCAACTAGAAGTTATCTACTGAAAGAATGTTTATGGCATTTGCTTTATCTTGTGTGGAGGAATAGAGCCAAAATGCCAATTTTACAGCCCCTCAAGGCTAAAGCTTCATCCTCCGCAAAGCCACCAGCTGTTTCAAAGGTGAAGAATTTGTTAGCGTCTCCAATTACAACTCCAAGGACAGCCTGCCCCTCAAACAACTTGAAATGGAGTGGGGAGCAAGCCTGGCACTGCCATATCTTTTTTAATTATTTCTTTTTTAAACCAGCAGTAAAAGGATTACTTTTCTATCCCCACCTTTTATTTTTATTTGCAAAAAAAGTGGTAATCCTAGGGGGAAAAACCCAAGCCACCAACAAGCATGCAGGAGGCCATAGCCCTTCCATTCTGCCATCAGAGCTGAAGCTGGAAAAGAAAAAATACTAGCCAAGCTAAACAAATCAAACCCTTACTAGACCAATACAGCAAACAAAGGAACGCAGCGGAAAACTGGTACAATTTTTCTAAAACTTAAGGGACACAAAGTGCTAACACTCCATGGACAGAACTTCCATTATTAATTCTATTCTATTTGAATAATATTTGAATATTCTATTTGAATAATTCAATTATATTTGCCATTACACAACTAAACATAGCTAATTTCAATAAAGAAGGATGGGCTTTTATTCTAAAGTTCGTTAATTCAATAGAGAGATGGTGTAAGAGCAAGGCATCGGCCAATCTCTGCTCCTGCTAAAGCACCTCAACAACAGCTTCTTCCACAGAGTCCAGCCCAAGAGCCCTGGCATCTTCATACATAGAGCAGTGCTGAACCAACAGCGTTCAATGGTCCCTATCTGCATGCCTCCCCAAGTAATTCTTTGGCACATGCTATTTAAAAAAAAAAAAAAAAAAAAAAGGCAAAAGCAGTTCTGTACTTTCTCCCCGCTCTCAGCCTACCCTCCTCGTTTTCATATGAGTCCTAAAGGCTTACTCAGGGGTTGGACCTGAAGCCAGCAACACTCCTAAGCAAACAGCATTTCTCAAGGCAGAGAAACCATCTGGCATCACCTTTCTTTGAATAGTTTAAGATCAAAACAGAGACAGTTAAACTAAAGAAGAGATGATAGTTCCACAGCAGGCAGTGCTATTTTTGGAATTAAGAGCAAACAAGACTGGACAAAAAGCATATAAAATTACCTCTGTTTGTGCTTTTGGTTCTCCAGCTTTGGCTCTCTCAAGCAGCTCCTCAAAGAGCACTTCAGGTTCTTCCTTCATGCCCTCTACAAATCAATTTGATAGAGAAAACGGTTTACTAGTAATATTTGAAATCATTTTATTGATACATGTGGTTGGAGCATTAAAAGATCATATCTAAAAAAGCCAACACAAGTGTTTTGCAACAACAGTGGAAATTAACTCATTACAATATTTACACTCCATCTCCGCATTGTACTGCGGCATTTATCATTACTTGTTATTTGGTACCTGCCATAGGATGACACAGAGTTTACAGTCTCTCATTTACTTCCAAAGGAGTAATTTCTCAACAGAAGAGTATTCATTACGATAAATATGAGCACGTGTGGGACATGCAGTATGGATCAACTTTTGTACTATGACTACACTCTTATTCCTGATAGCACTTCAGTCTTTCATCTGGCAGCCTTTTATTTAGTAGTGAAGCCTTTTCAAGGGTTTTGAAAAATTAACCTGCCTTTAAAACACATTCAGTATATTTGAAAGCTCAATTCCTCAGCCTCAGGAGTACACAGAAACAATTACACTGTTATAAACCTGTTTTGTGTCCCGCTCCACACTCGCAGCTTATTTTTTTTCTCCTTGCTTATGTAGCGTACACATATACAGACTTAAATAATTTTTTTCCTTCAAAAGCATCATATTGCTCCACTAGTCAATTGTAAAGAAAAAAAAAAATAATATCCTGAGAGCTTTATCATTTACTTTGTTTGTAAACGTCACGCTGCGTGCCACTTGGTGAATGAAGTTTAATGGAAAAGCTGTCGGAGGCCAGAACTGCTACTTTTTAGGAGATTTCTCATAAATTAGTTTGGAAGAATTTTAAAGAGAAAACTCAATACATGTTGCATGCATTGAGCTGGATGTGTCAGAGCAGACCACTGATGCAGAATAACAGCTTTACCGGCCAATCTAAAACTGTAGAGAGAAAGGAAGATCCAAACCCAACAGCAAGCACCGAAGGTTGACCCCCCCACACCCCATTACCCCACGAGGTGACCGAGAAACCGTGACACTTGGTAGCTATGTCCTAAGGGCACCAACAGCATGAGAGAGTACAGTTAGGAAGCAAGGAAACCAACTGGTTTGTTGGTTTTCTGGGAAAAAAAAAAACAACGGGGAAGCTTTCTGGCATCTGCTCCAAGTTACACATTTCAGCCTCTCCCTCCCCTGGGCAGCATTAACCAAGAAGCTGGTGAGCAGCCCCCCTGGCTGAGGTGCCATTTAGTATCAGCTCTTTTTCAAGAGGTGGGAGGAAGGAAGAAATAAACTCAATTCCAAATAATCTCCCAAAAAACAGGACTACTTAAATTCTTTAACTTCCCTGGTACTGGGCCTATTTCCAGACAAGAGCAGGCTACAAGCCAATGCTTTCATTAAAATGGATGTATTTTAACAAGAGCAAACCATGAAGTAAGTTTTCTCCATCACCATGCCACAGTTTTGTCTGCCAAGCTGCACTTGGAAAAATACTAATGCCAGATTGTAACATGTTGTCTGGCTAAACAAGGCACGTAATGAAAAATAATTTTCATTTAGTACTCGGTCTTTTCAGAAAGCTGTAAAAATATTATTGTAAAATAGGCAAACAGCATCCCAGCAAAATTAACCACTTAATCTCCTTATGCTGATATATAACCAACAGGATTGAACTCTAAACAAGTCAGAAGCCTGTTTTCCAGATGGCACCGCTCACACCAACAGACATCACTCAGGGGCTTTCTGCTTACAATAAACAAGAAGCTACAGGAAAGAGCATATTGTTTGAAAGAAACATAATATTCATCTGTCTACCCCACCCAAACGAGAAAAGTTGGGCAAGGCAGAACTTTTGTGTTGCTTCCTGTGCTTTCACACTCATTAGCTTGAAAATGCCTGCAGCAACAGTGTTGGCTATGGATTATTCTTTTTTTTTCCCTGTTCAGGGATTTCTGCATGCTGAGAAGAGACCACCATGCACATTTCACTGGTACTCTGTGTAAACCAGCGTGGGAGTCGCCGTTCAGAAATTACTGCTATGACCTAGTATACCTCTATCACTATTGTCAGGTCACTGTTATGACCCTTAATAAGAGGGTGGTTCTCTGGCAGCTTATACAGGCAAACCTGCTTCCTTTCTGCCCTGCTCCACCTCCAGACACAGGATCACAGCATGGCTCTCACCCCTTCCACCTCTCGCTCAGATGAGTATCTGCTAGATAAGAACGCTTATTACAACAGAAAGCTGTCAAGCATTCCCGTTGCTTCTTCATCCCCAGGATACAGTTACTTCATTGTAATTCCATTGCAGATTAGCATGTAAATAACATTCTTTGCAAAGATGGTAAAAAAAAGAAAGCAAAAAGCAAAACTAAGAATGTGTAGTCTTATGTTCCAATTACCACCTTCACTGAGAGAAAAAAATAAAACGTGCTGGTACTGCAGGCAAACTTGTTGAAATGTTTGTTCCAACAGAGCTGACTGCCAGGGGAAAGAAACCTTTCCTGCTGTTGTTTGCAACCTACTGCCCAATCCCTCCTGCCTGGCTATCACTTCTATGTACTCTCACATCCGACCTATAAATATAAATAAAAGATATTTAATTAAAAATATGTCTGTGGGTTGGTTCTGCAGTCGTAGAGCAAGGGCAGAAGAGCAGGTTGTGGTGTGTTTTTGAGATCAAATTTAGAATAGCTTAGTATCAGTGTTCCCCTAACTAGCAATAGTTTTCCTTTGCTTAAAGGATAAGCAAGAGGATAAATAAAAGGACAAAGCATGAATGACTCAAGTTTTGTGGTTGCCGTATCAACTTACTTTCTCATGAAGTATTTAGGTCAGTCTCTGAAGGTAAAAGGTCCAAAACACAGTAGAAGCATGTTTGGGAACAAGGATGGACAACACACACTTTGTTTCAATTCAGCTCAACAGCAGAACAAGTACTACATACGAGTAAATGCACTCACCATAAAAATACCATTAAAAGTGGTGATCTGTAATTTCTCTAACCCTTGCTAAGTGTTTTTTTTAGTCAGAAAATGTCTTGATGTGTATTCCTCCCACATAAGAGTACCGCAATGGAAATGCTGTCAGTAGAAGCTTTTATTTTCCAGCTTCGCTAAAAACTCATGTCTATTTAATGTCAAATTTTACTCTGTCTTGAATATAAAAATTTCCAGAAGAGAGGAACACTCATCTTGCAATACTTCGTGTATCTTTTATGACAATTAAAATAGACTTCACTAGCTGTTGTGTGTCAGGTGCATTTATATAAGCCAATGAAGTCTATCAGTTATTCAAGGTTCACAAACACTGCAGTCATTCAAATGAAGGCAGGCAAGTGAAAGAACACAAGTTTTAGAGGGCACATAGCATACATATAACCAACAAATTAAAATAGGACAGGAACCTGGAAGGTGGTAACTACTTCATATTTGGCTGTAGTTTCAACCCTGCCACCAAGACCTTTTGTAAACCTTAGTTCATCGTCAGGTGACCCTGTGGTTCGGTTCCTAATTTACAGAACTAGTTAATTCTGCCTTCAAGAGACAGGTCACTCAACACAAATTACTCAGTGGATATTGAAACAATGACATTATTTATAACATTTTAATGCTTTATTTTTATTATTCTGTGTGATTAAGTCTTAAGATATGAAATAATGCTGTATGCTTTAGTTTTCTCCATTTAAAAAAAGAAGTGGGAAACAAAAAAAAGGACGAAGCAGATGTATTTCTGAGTCTGCTGCGTTTATGTCCTTGTGCTACAGAAAATACTTAAACCTCTGAAAGGCTACAGAAATATCCACTTTTGAAATTCAGGCTTTTCATTTAACAGGTTAAAGCTGTCACTTAAAACCTACTTTATTAAAGCACTTATTAAAAAAGGACTCGGTAGAATGAAATTGATAAAAGCTTGCATGCATTTCACAGTCATATCCAGCACATACAAGAATAAGCTAAAGCTGCATATTATTAGCTGATAAAACTTCAAAGATGCCATCAAAACATTACTAGTCATTTCTGTTTACTAGTAAAAAATATCTTTTACAACTCCAGAAAAATACTCAGAGAACAGAAGTCTAAACACAGCTGTTTATAGAGGTAGGCTGCAGACAGGCTGATGAAAAAATAAAGACTACTGTTTACTTTCTAAAACCATATACATTACTTTGCACATTGACTATATAAAGCAAGATTCCAATTTTTGAGTCCAACTTTGCAGCTATAGGCTTAATTGGAAATGTAGAATTCATGTCAGCATAGGCAGGCACTTTTACTGTTTACTTTTTACTGTTTTTCTTCAGTTTTGATCAGTAATAGAAATGTTGCAAAAGGAAACATTTCTTAAAAGAATACTATGCAATACTATGTTAGGATAGAATTATTGTCCCTTGCACCTGAAATTTAGCAATTAAATTGACAAAGAGACAGCTAATCTACAGTAGGGCTTAGTCTAAGTGGGATTGCAAGATACCAGTGCTTAACATTTTCAAGTCACAGAAAGAAGATGCTATCATTGATTAATTAACAAGTATAAGCCTCATTTTCAGACTACATCAAGGGTTAAAAACCAACAAACTCAACATTCATACAAGGTTTTGAAGAATGGACTCGCATAATCTAAATAGGAAATCTTTTCAATGCAAAAGTTTTTATAGACAACCAGAGTGTCCTGGGGTTGTCATACAATTTCCTTCCCCGTATTCTAGCACAAATCAGTGATGGATGCAACAGATTTCCAATCATTCTAATATCCTTCATGTATACAACTGAAACACATACTGTGTGCATCACTGTACATCACGAAGTATCTGACAACATATTTAGTAAGATGTTTTGCAAACACTTAGGGCAAACTGTTTAAAAAAAACCCTAAAATACACTGTGTGACTTCCATTCATGGATTCGAAAGTATTTAAAGGTACATTAATAACAATCCTTAAACGTAAGGGAAGATTTTTAGTTATGTGTAAACATGCAGACTGGATCATATACATGCAACCACCACATAAAACTACCTCAATTTTTTTAAGTGCTCTTCTAACTGCTGGGAATCACTGCCCTAAAAAAATAAATACATAATCCATTACAGATATTTCATGCAGAAAGAGTCAACAAAGCGCATACTGAATAATAAAAACGTTTGTTGATTTACTTTCCTACCAACACAAACACATTAAAGCTCTCAGCAGAGTGGATTTACCCAGAACAAGAGCTTTAGCACCTTGCCTGCTGTTATCACCCCCTGGCCAGGTGCACACAGCTCTTTCTTCTTAGGTCACAGCTACACCACCTGAATTCTCCAGATAAAGCAGAGGAGAGAGACCACGAACAAGGAATATCAAAGCCAAAAAGTGGTGTTTTAAAGGGTCACAATCTCTCATGCTTTCTGAGCTTAAGTTGTTATTTGTTTACACATTAACTGTCTTGTGGCTGGCCCCCAGTAATGTTATCATGCACGATAGATGAATTTTTATATAAGCACAAGCTCGGCACTTCCAAGTGCTTTGATCAGGGGAAATCTAATGAGAATAGGATAAAAGGCAAACTGAAAGCAGTTTCTCAGACAGAAAGCAATAATGAAGACAAAGCATTCATTTGAAATATCTAAGTTTAAAAGAAATTACAGGTTTTTACAAGTGAATATTAAAGCTGCAAGGAAACTCTGCTGAACAAAAGATTAATGCATTAAGCAACACCCACACTAAGTGTATGAAGGAAACCTGTATGGCATACACACTTTATATGATCACGACTACAAGCATTCATTTGGGCTCAGAAAAAAGCATGACAGGGAGGTGCAGGAGGAGGAGGAAATATCCCATGTGTTGGGGAGAGGAGAGGATCTGAGGTGACAAGATATGAAACAAGATTTCTGGATTGGCCTTCTCATTTTACTCGTACAGCAAGTGTTCCTGAAGTGACTGCAAATAGTCAGGAAGAGTTAAGTGCATGCACAATATATGAGCCACGTTCAGTCCTAGCCACACACTTCCAGTCCTAGCCACACACTTCCAAGCTCACTGAATACACACCTACAAAAAAGTACACAAACAACAAACATTTTCACCATTTCATGAGAAGATTTGCCAGTTGTCAGAGATGGAAATTGTTATCAAGGTGGCCCAGCAAAGAGCACCAAGCAATGGTAAGTAAGTAATCTCCCAAACCGTCTTGCAAATTCTGTATTATTTAAATACAGGATTTTTAAATGGAGTTTCCTTTATGTTTTGTTCGAATAAACACACTGTGAGACACACTGAGAAAGATCAGAGCAACAAAAAAGGCCGCAATAATGACCTCAACTACCTCCTGGAAAGTATCCCACTCAAGAATTATGATCACAGCAAGATTTTAGATACATTCAATAAATAACTTCATGAGGTAACTAGTCAGAGAAACGGAAAGACAGAAAACAATTGTTGCTTCTAATGGAGCAATGCACAGTGCGGAGTTTAAGAGGTTAGTGAGCCGCTCCTGTAACAGCAAGCTACATTTAGTACCCAGACAGGAGTGTCAGAAGGAAAAAATCTGCTACAGTCATATTTAAAAAGCAAAGCCAGACAGATAAAAAGAGGAGAAAGTCCTTAAAAATAAGAATGCATCATCGTAAAGCTAAGGACATGCCAAAACAAAGAAAAATAGAAAAAAAACGTGATTTAGAAACTTATACTACGATAGGTAAGAGAAAAAAGTCTGGAGAACAACTCAACGCACAATCTGTTACTACCTTTTTATGCCTTTTTCAAGCACACAAGGAGCAGCGAGCTTAGCAGGTACAAACCATTAAAGGGCAGCTGCATATTTGAAGAAGAGAGAGCTGCAGTAAGAGATTTGGTAAAAGATGTTCAATTGCTGGATTTTTTTTTTTTTCCCCTGCTAGAGAATAGCACTGAGAAGCTTCTCTGCAGGAATCTCAAACTTCAACAGAGAAGCTATGGTTCCTTTTAATTGTGCTTAAGACTGTAGTTTCTCTTAATTGTCTATCCAACTGCTGTGTTGAGCTGTATATGGCAGCATGTCGCCTTTCACTTAAAACTGACAAATGGAAAACAGCAAGTACTACATCAAAGAGACCTGTGATAACAACGACAATTAAATTTGATATCCATACAAGGCAAGTATGTAAAGGGAGAAAAAAATAAATAATCTGCAGCCTATGGAGGGGACAAAAGAGATACCCTGGGTAAAATAAGCAGATCTTCTATAAAAAGCCTTGACATAAGACGTCCCTGAAGGAGTCAAAAGGTTGGAGAACAGGCAGATTGAACTCATATTTCCATCCCCAAAGGTAGTAACGCTTCTCACAGAAGTCATCTAAACAATTGGAATGCAGGCTATTACACAAGACAGACACTGAAGAAATAAAAAACAAAGAATAGAAATATACACCTCTCATTCTCCCATGGAAAAGATTATCAGTTTAGGCACAGAGGGATATACAGTAAGGTGTGTACTATTCAACACATTTATGTGTAAATGAAAAAAAAAAAAAAAAAAGGGGGAAAGGAGGGCCCTAACATGGTAGTGACAGTCTATTGATGATTCTGTGTTATTCAGGCTGAAAAAACACCTCAGAAGTGATGACTGCAAAAAAACCCAAAAAAAACCAAACCCAAAGAAAACCTGCAAAAGGAATTCATGACTGAGTAAGGGATAAAAGGCCAGATGAAAAGCAATAAATGTAAACAAAGAAGACATCTTATCATTCTACATACACTGATACACTCTGAAGTAACTGTTATCACTCGGAATTAAACCTTGGAGTTTGTAACATACCGTTCTGTGAAAAAGAAATGGTTTGTTGCTAGTAAAACACTATTATCAGAGCTTTTTAACCTGAGGAAGAAACTGAGAAAAACAATACCAGACAGACGAAGAATTTGCAAAGTGGAGAAGGTGAACAGAAAGAATGTCTTACCAATCCAAAACCTAAATGGCATCAATAGGTTAAACACATTTGGCCCATGTCAAATATTTATGTGTTTAAGAAGCAACTGGACAAACCAGGGTAGAATAAAAAAACAAACTAGAAAGCACTGTGAAATACAAAGATGTCCCCACTGAGCAAGGAAGTCCCTTGACTGCAAGGTGCTAAAGAAGAACATTCTGAGAAGGTGCCATTGAACACCTTTTACTATCTCAGTAAAATATGAAAAAAATATTAATAAAATCAAGTAAGGACAGCACTAGCACTGCATTTAGAAGTAACTCCTGGCTCCAACAGACATGCTCTAAACAATAGCATAAAGGATTGTACTAAAAGAGATTTAAACCTGAAAGAGTTTGTCAGCATTCGGGTTCTTCAATATTAATACTGAGCATTGACAACAACTTCTGTGATCCTTCACACAGAGTTCACAAACTGTAAGTCCAGCAGTAGTTCTGGTAGGAGAGAAGAAAAACCTGCACCTTGTATTTTCATTAGCTTTATTAGCTTAAGGTATACTGGGTTTTGTACTTCCAAGTCACAGATCTCAAGCACTTCCTCTCAGCTCCATGTTATTAACTGACGAGTAATTTACATGCTTGATGAAGAGTGGTAAGGAGCAAGCCTTCATCCACAGGTCTTTCCACCAGCCGGGAGGGAAGAATGTCTTCTTTGACATTAGATTTTCTCCGACACGTGAACAAGTTCTCCACGTACCATGAAGCGTACTGATGTCTAAGCTGATCTGTGTCACAGCACACGGTACTGTACCTGCTCGAAGCTTCTGGCATACATCACTTCACTACTTTAGTAAGAAAGCCTGACTGTAATTGGATCTGAAAGGAAGTATAGTCTGAATTACAAAGAAAATTACTCACTCGGAAAGGATACTAGTACGAATAACCTCTGGTCGCTGCTCAACTCCCCCCCTCCCACCATGCTCCACAAGGAAAGCTGAACAAGTAAATGTGGAGACACAGGCAGACATGACACAGGAAAGACAAATATAGGATTAGTTACTTTATTTGAAAAAGCCTCTTCTATGACTTTCATTATAGTGAACTTGAAGCTGGATTTTTATTTTATCTTTTATGTCTAGAGATTTCCACAAAAACAAGCCTTTGAAGTGCAACATGTGAAGTGTACCCCATCTGTAGGATAATAAAAGTGCCTAAGTAGTACTTAAAGATTGAGTCAAACTGTTTTATCATTAAATTGAGTTATAAATACAAACTGTGCCACAAGTTTCATCAGGGAAACTAGACTTTATCTTAAACTATAGCTAAGTCAGCAATGGATTAGCCTGAGAAAGAAACAGCCAGTAATGACTCAAAAACATGCTAAAAAATCCTGTCCCAAAGGAAATTAGGGCAGTGTACAGAAAGGATGTATATTGCCTTAATTATTACCATAAACATCCACAAAGAAAATCAGCTTGCTGGAAGCCAGTCATTTCTTAATATTCATTTTTCAGCCTTAGTTTGCATTTAAAGGCCCCAAAATGTGTTCTCTGTCCCCCTGGATTTCAATGTCTTCTGTAAAATAAAGCTAAAATTAACTTAAAAAAAATAGAAAGCATCACTTGGCTTCTAAAAAACCAAGTATCCAGCTACTAAGGACAACCCACCTGCAAAACCTCAGTATTTGCAGTCTGCTTTGAAGCTCTGGCATCTGTTGGCTCTGGCCAACTGAATGGGATTCTCAAACCACCCTTCTAAGGGAATTCTGTCCTGCTCCTCAGCTTTCATCAGTCTTGTTCTCTATTCCTCCAATATTTACCTTTGCTAGGGTAAGCCAGAAAGAGAAGCTGCTATAGCTTCTTATGAAGTCAGGAGAGTTCAAAACTATGATAGGACTGTATTTTAATCATCTGGTCTTTTTGAGCTACAAAAAAGAAAAAGAAAGAAATCATGACTGAAGCACCAGAAATAATAGCCTGTCACCAAAGCGAAGCAGTTAATTTATAAGATGGAATAAATTTAAGAAGTTCACCAATTAAGTATACTAGCTATAGAATATATTTTTCTTGCAGATTCTCGGCAATAGCTCATTGGCTAGTATAAAGACAATTCTACTATGCTGAAATATGAAGATTTTATAACATTAGATAGAAAACAAGCAATGAGAATGGATGCATATACAAATAACACAGGCATATTTGCTCAAGCAATAAGTAGTCAAGGAACAAACAGGAAAATGAAAGCTTAAAGGCATGCCTACAGAAGGTTATTGACCAAAACAGATGCAGCAGAACAGAATACACTGTGAAAATCTCACTAGAAGTTATTTCTTGTGAATTTGGGTACTATACAATACCTCTAGTCCCTTTTGCAAGCGTGTGGTGGTAATTCTGATAGTGTTACACAGGATTTTTTGCAGGAAAAGTTCCTTCTATAAGCAAATATCTGGTTTATCAAAATACAACAAATTCAAAATTTTCACGCAACAGTCCATAGCTTTTTATATAGATTTTATTTTCACTCTGAAACAAGCTTTCTAGACTCTCAGATGCACTTAGGAGCAAAGGCATACCCAAAGTAATGACAAAATAAAATTCCTTTTATTTGCTAAGAGATGCTACATAAGCGTATCTCCAAAGTGAAAGTTGTCCAATTTCTTTCTTTCAGGAAAAAGAGATTTAAACTGTTCATCCACAGGTAAATTGTTTACTATCAATGAACTTTTAGAAAAAGTTGATCCGTACATTTTGTAACAAAAATTAAGATTCTAATACCTTTTGTGTGTCACTAGATTATACTATTGAGCTTTCAGTGTTCAGAGCCAGTTTGAGTCTCTAAAGAAATCCTCCTACTCACTTTCCACAAGCTCCAAAAGTTCAGTGGTACTGCATGAAGTACCTGTGTAGGAGTAAAGTTTCTGGAAAGACTGACATTCTGTCTAAAACCAGGCAATAAGCATCACGTCATAAACATGATTTGTACATACAGAATACAATGGCACAAACAGAAGAACTGACTGGCGACTGAGAAGTATTTTGTACCACAAATGTCATTGTTTCGATATATGGACTTATTAACTTTAGACGCTTATTTGCTCATCCATGTCGAATCCTTTAATTCATTCAGAAACCTCCTGGATTCTTAGCTGAACTGCAAAGTAAGGGCTTGGTACAATTAAGAGTACATTGCAGATTTTTCTTCTATGCACTTCAACTTCCAGGTTGAGATCTCAAAAGGATCCTACTTGCCCCAAGAACCATTAAAAAAACATACTTATATTAGCATACATTGCCAGGCATTCTATTTTTAAGGGCGATAATGAGGACAGCAGAGTAGGGAATAGCATTTGTTTACAAAGGTGCTGAAGTCTAGGACTCAACTGTGCTTTCTCTGGGAGCAGCAATGCTTTTGTATATATGATAATAGTCTTAGTCACACCACAATTGCAAGTCATCAAATAGCATTAAATTGAAAAAGGGAACAATTTCTGCACCCCCACAAAATGAAGACAAATTGTCAAAAGAGCAATAAAAAAAAAAGAAGCATGTAGGTGGAAGACTAAGAGTGATGATATTATAGAGACTATAAATTTTAAAAGTGGAGGGAAAACTATTCTTAAAAGGTATTTCTTCCTAGCATTGCTATTATTGTACCATGATCATTTAAAGTCATTAAAATAATTTTACACACAACTAATGAGACAGCCCTGTTGCTTTTTCTATGCAGGCATCTCTGATTAAATCCTTTACTGATGAGTTGAGAAATCTAACATGTTAAAAAAAAAAGAGAAAATAGAGAGAAAGAAGTGAAAGCTGCAGAAAAGCAATACGAGAAAGAATCATGGAGTGGTTTGGGTTAGAAGGGACTTTAAAGGCCATCTAGTTCCAACCCCCCTGCCCTGGGCAGGGACACCTCCCACTAGAGCAGGTTGCTCAAAGCCCCATCCAGCCTG